>OZ001664.1:20472936-21672936 GCA_963924145.1 Pyrausta purpuralis | reverse complement strand
GCTGTTCCATACAAAAGTTCAATTGGCGCGCGGTCAAAATGTATGAAACAGCTGTATTTTTTTCTCGATTTCACTATTGCCCCCATAGTAAAAGTTGTTCATATTCATCAGTGGAGTCTTTACACAAAAGAACAATGGCAGGGATTTACCTGAGTTAATTTGGAGGCGTCTAAAAATGTGACCTATGCAAAAACTAATCATTTATTTAACATGTTTTTTTCACGAAAATGGTTTCTTATTTAGAAGCCGGGCATTAATTGTAAATGTAATAAAAAAGCTCTCATTTGAATCGAGTTAGTAAATTCACTAGTGCTGCCATTTAAAGAAAAAAAACTGTATGCGTCATATTTTTATCAATTTGATTGTTCTCTTAATAAAAACGTGAAATAGTGTAATATCAAATGAAACACGCGTAGTTGGTTAGCAACTGATTTATATTTCTATTTCCGAAGGTACATGTTACGAGAGTATTCAGGGATACCCACAACATCTTTCCCCATAAAAAAAAAACTTAGAAAATCTTAAGTCTAGACTTAAATTATTTTATATTAAATTCTTAGCCTTACTACGAGTTATTGGTGGAGTATATTCCTCCGATAAACTTGCATCTGTTTGATCGAAAAGAGACTCTGTTGGAAAATACTCCTCATCAGAACTATTACAAACTTTAGTTTCATTTAAATCATTAGTTTTAATTAAATGACGGCGGTTACGACGATAAACGAGACCTTTTTTATTTTTTACAATATAAGATCTCGGTGTTGCGGCTTTTGCTAAAACCTTACCTCTCATTCTAATATTGTTCCTTTCTAACATAATAACATCATCGCCTACATTTAATTTTGAAAGTGGCCTGCTGGACTTATCATAGTGAAGCTTACTTTGAATTTGTTTTTCTAACAATACTGCATGTTGATTTTCATTATTTTGAAAAACCAACAAGTCTGGGTGAACAGGTAATTGACAGTTTAAACGTCGACCCATTAATAACTGTGCTGGAGAATTTAAATTATCGCGCGGTGTGTTCCGATAACTCAGCAAGCCGAGGTAGAAGTCAGTTCCACTATCAATAGATTTTTTAAGACAATTCTTGATTGTTTGCACTGCCCTTTCACTCTTGCCGTTCGACTGAGCATAATTCGGCGACGACGTCACGTGATTAAAGCCCCATTTCTCAGAAAACTGTCTAAATTCGTTAGATGAGTATTGAGGGCCGTTATCACTTATCAGTGAATCTGGAATCCCATAACGTGCAAAATTTTCTTTTAAAATTTGAATTACACTGTTGGAAGAAGTGTCTCTTAAAAGCCCTACCTCAATGAAATTTGAGAAATAGTCTACTATAATTAAGTATGATTTTTTTCTGTATTCAAATATATCTGTTCCTACCTTATTCCATGGCAATGCTGGTATAGGGATAGAAATCATCGGCTCCTTACTAGGTCTTCTTAAATTCTCCTGGCAAGTTTTACAATTTTTTACAAATCGATCTATATCTTTTGTAATGCCTGGCCAAAACAAAACCTCACGTGCGCGCCTCTTACAACGATCCATTCCTAAATGACCTTGATGTATGATTTTTAACATTTCATTTCTCATGGATGCCGGTATCAAAATTTGCCTGTTTTTAAAAATTATTCCATTAACACAGTACAGTTCATGTCTTATGGACCAATAATATTTTAAACTATTACACACATCAACCTGATACTGAGGCCATCCTTTTTCAATATACAAAATTATTTTTTTTAAATTTTCGTCTTGTTGAGTTTCTATATAAACTTGATTCAATTTATTGCTAGACACAGGTAAGTTACTTATTAACATATTTATTTGGCACTGAATATGACTACTAATACTATCATCATATAAGTCCGGAAGCGGCGCACGTGATAAAGTATCTGGTAAAAACATTAGTTTACCTGGCTTATAGTGAACTATTAGATCAAAACCTTGTAGTCTCATAATCATTCGTTGCAAGCGTGCTGGTATCGAATTCAGAGGTTTTTTAAAAATGCTTTCAAGCGGTTTGTGATCCGTTTCAATAAATACTCCCTTCTTACCATATATGTATTGGTGGAATTTTTCACATGCAAAAACGATCGCTAACATTTCTTTCTCAATTTGAGCATATCGTTGTTGCGTGTCCGTAAGTGTGCGTGACGCGTATTCTACCGGGCGGCCGTCTTGCAGCAGCACGGCGCCGAGTGCCACGCTGCTCGCGTCAACTGATAACACGACGGGCCGTGTGACGTCATACAAAGCTAGTACAGGGGTGTCACAAATACTATCTTTTAAAATTTTGAATGCCGCTTGATGATTGGTGTCCCAAGTCCAAGCATTATCTTTTTTTAAAAGCCTAGTTAACAAATAAATTTTATCCGAATATTGCGGTATGAACTTGGATAGATAATTCACGGCTCCCAGAAACCGTTGCAAAGACTTGCGGTCCGTTGGGGCTGACATATTTTTAATTGCTTTTACTTTTTCTACATCTGGTTTCATGCCGTCTTTGTTAAAAATGTGACCTAGATATGTAACCTCCTCGACACAAATTCTGCATTTGTCTTTGTTGAATTTTAAATTTATTTCCCGCGCCCTATTCAATAATGCCTTTAAACGACTATCATGCTCAACTTTTGTGCGGCCCCAGCAGATTATATCGTCAATGAATGATTCAACTCCCTGCAGCCCTTCTAGTAATTGCTTAACTTTCCCATGAAATACTTCTGAAGCACAGTTCAAACCGTAAGGTAATCTCAAATATTGATATCGTCCAAATGGCGTACCAAATGTACATAAATCTGCACTCTCGTTATCCAATTTTACTGCCCAAAACCCAGAATTGGCGTCTAAAACTGAAAAATATTTAGCTCCATTTAGCTTGATAGCTAATTCATTAATAGTTGGTAACTGAAAGTGAGCACGCTGTATAGCAACATTTAATGGTCTCGGATCCAAACATATACGTAATGTTCCATTCTTTTTTGATGCAATTACTAATGAATTTACCCACTGTGTAGGTTGTGTCACTTTTCTAATAACTCCTAATTTTATCATCCTATTCAATTCATCCTGCAATTTATCTCTCAACCCTAACGGCACTTTTCGCGTTGCATATACGACCGGTTTAATAGATTTATCCACAACTATATGGTACTCGCCCGGAAGGCAACCTAGTCCCTCAAATAAGTCTGCATTGTCCGCTCAGATATTGTTTGTCGTGCTTATTTCATGAACGCGCTGTACCAACCCTAATTCCAAACAAGCCTGTCGACCCAACACACTTTGACAACTTATATTAGCAACAGCAAACTTGATTGTAAACATTTTGTTTTTATACCACCATTTTAAACTACAAATACCCTTCAAGGGAATTATGTTTCCACTGTATGATTGCAATTTGATGTTATTTCTACCGATTATAAGATTCGAATCATAACCTAGTTCGGAAAAACGTTCATAAGATAATACACTAATGTCCGCCCCCGTGTCCAATTTAAACTTTTCACTACCGCATTCTCCTTCCAACACTTCATACCATTCCTCGGCTGAAGTACTGGTACTCGAAACCTCCGAAAGCATAGAAATATAAAATGACTCACAATCATCCTCTTGCGATAAATCCTCTCGTCCGACGCCGATTTCAAACACATTTTTTACACTTTTTCTCATTTTACACATACGAGCGAAATGACCATGGTTTTCACACACATAACACTGAACAGCAACCGCAGGACATGACCCTGGATCTACACACTGGCCACCGCATCTGTAGCATTGGCCGCCGGAGCCTTTATCAGCCGCATTCCTTGGCGCTGAGCCCGCGCCGGGTCGAGGTCGCGAGCGGCCGCGCGCACCGGCGCCGGCCCACCAGCCGCGGCCGCCGCGGCCGCCCCGGGCTCCGCCGCGCGCCTGCACCCTTACCGCGTCGATGCTCGCGTACTCCTGGCTCGTAGCACCGCCACCACGCGCTTCCAGTACTCGATTACTGTCCGCTGATACCTCGTCTGCCTGACATATTTTTATAGCTTTTTCGAGTGTTAAGTCGTCATTTCTTAGTAGACGATCCCTGACAACAGCATTTTGTATGCCACAAACAATACGATCTCTGATGAGGTCCTCTTCAATTGTTTGAAAATTACAGTTCTTACTCAGCAACTTCAGAGCTGTCACGTACTGATTTATCGACTCACCCGCTTCTTGACGACGAGTGAAAAAATTATACCTCGCTAAGGTTACATTTGGTTTCACTCCAAAGTATTCATCGAACTTCTTTATTACCACTTTGACGTCATCACGTTCGGTTTCATCTTTAAATGTAAACGTTTGATAAACGTCGAAGCCTTCCGACCCAATCAAATTAATGAGTAGACTGGCTTGAACACTCGAATCTTCCTTATGCACCCCAGATGCTTTTAAAAACAGGTTAAATTGCGTCTTCCAACGCTTCCACGCGTCAGCCCTGCTGACGGAGCTGCCATCCAAAATTAAATCTGACGGAGGTCTTGCGTGTTCCATATTTGTACAGCACTGTTATTACTTTTTTTTTTATAGTTTATTACAAGTATTTTTGTATATTTGCACCGAATAATCACTTTAACCGCTGCCACCATGTAATATCAAATGAAACACGCGTAGTTGGTTAGCAACTGATTTATATTTCTATTTCCGAAGGTACATGTTACGAGAGTATTCAGGGATACCCACAACAAATAGAAATAACTAAGTTTTTCAACACAGAAAGATGTAAATGTATTTTAAAACAATATAATATAACTTGATTGCGACAGGAAATAAAATTGCAAAATGATTTATTGAAATAGACTATTAACACAAATTATAAAATACAAGGGCAACACTGATATCCGTCTAAAAAAACAAAAAACAAACTTCGCTATGACAGTAGCTTATCTTGACTAATTCGGTACGTTGTTATTAAAAAAAATGTTTATTTTCTCGATTTTGGATTATCTTTATTATTGACCCTCGCTTGGCTGTTTTTGGGCATTATTGTTATATTTGACTGCCAAATTGCCTCTTAGGAAAGTTCTTTAGTAGCTTTTTTAGAATTTTATTATATTAGAAGCGTTCATTTCGATATAACCTTAAAAAAATATAGATAATTTTTTGTGGCCTTGACAAAACGAAATTCTTATTGATTATGATAATTTAGTGCAACTGCTATCATTTAATATTTTTTTCAATCGTAGACGCTAAAAATATTTTTCAGGTAAAACATTGTATGGGGCCTTGCCATTGTTCTTTCGGTACTGATAACAAAGTCACCCTGTACATAGTACACCGTAACTACGTAAAAAAGTACAAAAAAATTTGAACATATTTCTCATGTTAAATCATTTGTTAGTACTTATAGATGGTTTTTATTTAAAAAAACTCTAAACAAAAATCACTTAACTGTCAATATCTCAGTAATGCGTTATTCTGGGAAATGACTATACAGGGTGTTGTTTTGGTCAGCGACGAGCGACTCAGGGGTGGCTGTACAAACGATACTGATGCCAAAAAAATATTAAAAAAAATGTTTTTTTTGAAATGGAAAAAACCCGCAAAATTTTTTTTTTATCCGGTACAGCGATCGATTCAAAACCACCAAAACCAAGTAGCCTCTTCGTAGCTTACTAGCTACGGCCTAGTATTTCATAGATAAGCGCTCCGTGCGAGTTTTCTCATTCGTTTTGTAATTTTTTTGATTGTTGTGAAGAGGTTTTCGTGTATAAAACTTGCTCAGAATTTAAAGAAATCTTTTTTTTTTAGAATAATCATAACTCATAATTATCATCCCTGAGTTGGATGTCACTGACCAAAACAACACCCTGTATAACGTGTAACGTTTAATGCGCAAAACCTGAAAATAGATTGATTGAAAAAGTGCGTAGAATCAATTAAACCACTTTTTAATATAGGTCACATTTTTTAAAAATCTTCGCACAAATTTTGACCTGTCTATTTATTTATTGGAAAAGCCATCAGGTGCGCAAAACCGCCAAAATACTTAAACAATCAATGGTTAGTTTTTTATGAGCGTAGATAATAATAATAATAATAATGTCACCACGGCGCAGCGGCCCGGTGAATACGTACCGACTCCGTTCTCCACAAGGCGACGCTCCGGAGAGCAAGAAATGATCAGAAGTGCCAGGAAAACGAAAACACCACGTAAAACCTCAAATTATTTCAAATTACTTTTTTCTTTCAGAATTAGAAATCTAATCGTCAATTGAAATAAAAATCATTGGGGGTGTCTGAGGTTTTGCGCATTTAACAATGCACGTTGTATATTATTGACTTGTAAAATGATCGTATAAATAGGAGAATCACATGGTTTCGGTTTTCCCAACCTGTATAGCGAGTGTGAGTCGGCTCGACCCAAGCATAGTAAACATAAGGTGTATGGCCTTGAAAATATTATGCAAGTCATCTGAAAAATTCACGTCCTGACTCGCTATTTGACGATGCCTTAAAGTCGTCTCGTTAAAATGACTACTTTTTGTTGACTCGCTATTTGACGAAACCTTTTGGGTTGTCTTGTTTAAAATGTGTACATTTTGTTGACTCGCTATTTGACGAAACCTTTTGGGTTGTCTTGTTAAAATGACTACATTTTGTTACTGAGCATAAAGTAAAGCATACTATTAATATACCAGGTGGCATCTATGGAGCGCTCGTTCGTTGCGGACACTGAGACCACCGGGGTGGAGCTGCACCGGGACTCCAAGTTCTACCAGCAGTGGGAAGACTTCAAGAACAACAACCAGTACGTCAATAAGGTAAATAGCTGTTACGTTTTGTTCGCGGCATTCGATTTTAATCAATGAATAGATTACAACTTAGATTCTTTATTAATAACAAACAAGAAACAATAAAACTAAGACATGCAACATAAAAAAAAAACTTTAAATCTACCTATTCAAAAACGAAACCATTTCCTTGCAGCAAGAAGGTTATGATGCTGACTGCGTTGCCGCGTTAGATAGTTATGCTAATCCTTTGAGCTTGGAACCAGCCAACTTTATTATTGGCTGTTACAGAAGTTAATTTTGGCGCAATTTTTCTTCAGAAACAGACAACTTAAAATAATCCAAAATTTCAAATTAAAAAAAAACCGACACCATATTTATAGTATTGGTTAACTTACAGTGCTATTTTAATATCATTGAAGTAATCATTAAAACATATTTGTAACAACATAAATGTTCCAGATTGTAACACTTAAACATGTATACACGGAGAAACAAAATGAACACAGTACTCAAGTTAAACAACGACAAACAAGCAACTAAAACAAACAAAAATAAAAATAAAGGCATCAACGATGCACCACTAAAGATGAAGATCATCTAGAGTGAAGCATAAATGATGCAGTCTAGAATGTTATTTCCAAACATCTTGAATCTCATGTCAGGGTTCTGCGGTATCGTATCAATTTATTAAAGAGCGAATGATCTTCAAATGGCTCACAATCAGAAGGTCTAAATAACAAAACGTCCAATAGCGCGAAACGCCTAATGAGCAATAAGGCTAATTAGGAAAAGGTCCAAGTAGCAAAACGTCCAACTCTCAGATGGTCCGTATAGCAGAACGTCTACTTCGTGAATCGTCGTACTCGCAAAATGTCTGCATACTCAACAACATAATTTTTATATCATTACTTGTTTCATTTGCTACATCTGGAGCTAAACAGACACGTTAGTAGGCACGTACATACTGCTTGGTCTATTCACTAGTAACGTTTAACCGACTTCAAAAAAGGAGGAGGTTCTCTATTCAACTGCATGTTTTTTTTAATATTTGTTATCTCATATCTCAGTCATTTGAGGACTTATTTTATTTCCAAGGATATTCTCTGACATTGGAGGATATAACAAGTCTTTACATGTAACAGTTTTTTATTGTAGTAAATCTTTTATTTGAAACTTTTTAATGCAATTCGTTTTTGAAATCGGTTTCTACTTTTTTGTTAGCTGACTGACTGACATTTACTGTCATTAGCAACTCATTAGCTTTTCTTTTGATTTTTCTGTAATCGAATTGCTTTTCCTTACTAATTTATTAAAATTCTTAAAATGGACAAGGAACAAACATTTACTTTCATCGAAAGTCAGAAAAAGAAGCGTGTGTTACTACTGAATGGTCACAGATGGAGGTTAAACTCTATGGAGATGCTCTAAACGCAAAGAGTGTAGTGCATCTATTACAATAAATAAAGACGAAGACAAGATAATTCGTCAGTTAAATGAGTATACTTGTAAAGCCAATTACGATAAAAATAGAATTAACGTAGAGAAAGACAAATGCAAGAAATTAATTCGGCATAAAGCAAAACCTGTTCAGAAAATTTATGAGAAAGAATTTGGAGAAGCGGATGAAATTCAACAAGTACCAGATTTTAACTCAAAAAATGACACATTGTTCAGGGCTCGTCGCAAATTTTTAAATGTTTGTTAAACTGAATTCCAAAATTTAAATGATGTTACAATCCCAGATATGATGGCCGACAATTGACAACATTTCATTTTTGTAAAGGTATGGAAATTTTAAAACCATTTCGAGATTTAGCGATTCTAAACACGTTGAACTTTTTTTCAGATATTTTCCCGCTTTATTTTTAAAGTTAAATGAAAAAGACTGAAAAGAATATGGAAGTTGGCATTTCACAGGTTACGCCTTTGCAATGACATTTCATGCAGCAAAAAAAATGCTTTTGAACTTTGAGCTTGCTGTCAACTGTCAATTTGACGTTTAGTGTTGTTGTTGTTTCCGGTATTGTATTGTTTTTTTGTTGACAGCAAATATAACTTTGTTTTTCATAGTGTTTGTGTGAAGAACAAAGTTATGTTTGCGGTTGTTGAAAATGAGCTATATCTCAGAAACTACTAGTTTGATCTCGTTCAAACCAATTTTCGTTGAAAGTATTTGTTAAGATCTACATTACATATTTTTTTCTAAATTTACACTCCCTTAGTTTTTGAAGTAAGGTGGGGGGGGGGGGGGGGGGCGTTTACGCCCATTTTACCACTTTGGAAGCCTCTAGCTATGAAACGTTAGACTTTAAAAGAAAATGGCTTTAGGAACCTAAATGTCATTTTAAAAGACCTATCTATAGATACCCCACACGCATAGGTTTGAGTAAAAAAAAAAACTGTGAAAGCACTCCGGGAGTGCCGGCAGAAGTGAAAACTTGAATATCAACGTTGTGCATTTTTGATTTTTTGGAATAGTTATTATCAATATAAAAGTACTATCATTTTTGTGATAGAATATAATAATAATAATAATACAATAATAATAATAATAATAATATATTTTTATAGAATACAATATTTATTTATTGCGCTATCGTACACAAACATTACAATTTATATTATATTAAATTACATTAAAAAGTTTATCTCTCAGAAAAATCAACTTACATCCATAATTTCGCCAACCGTCTTACGGTTTTTGATCAGCCCACGTGTCCTGACGCGAGTTTCACATTTTTCCCCCATCCCACAAAAGTGCTCAACGCCGCTAAAGAAGTTTTCACTTCAAAAAAATTCGGTTTTATTTTCTGGTAGGGAAGCCCCCCTTAAATATCATTATTTTTTATTTTTAGTATAAGAATCTTTAAGCGGTTAACAGGATATTTCTTCCTACCAAATTTCAACAGTGTGATGATTATAGGTACAGAATAAAGTGGCTGTGACATACGGACGGACAGACAGACAGACAGACAGACAGACAGACAGACTTGACGAAACTATAAGGATTCCGTTTTTTGCCATTCGGCTACGGAACCCTAAAAAGAGATTGGTAGCAGAACCATTTTTGGCAGATGTCAAAGTTGACCGCCCTGCAGAAGCTCGCTGAAAATTACGTGCATTTGTTTTTTTTATTTAAAAGTGAAATTGTGTATATTTTGGAGAAATCATGCGTCTGAAACATGGTGACTTGATCGGTGATTGATTGTTATGCATTACAGCGGCATAACCCCAACAAATAATCATTTAACAGGTAGATTAGTCCAAATCGAAGCCTCTTAATATACGACTTATATTTACTAATGCGCTTCAAATTTAAAGTACGCAGTTTGATTATTCTATTCTACAAACGTTAATTTACGTAAAAAATAAAGACAGAATAACACAGGGAATGTATGTCGACGAATATTTTGTATAATGAAATAATATTTAGTTTTACACTAGAGCTGCATGTTCAATATTTTGTGTCGACTGTTTATCATGCAGTAAACTGCTATATTTAACTTAGGAACATTGTTATAAATCACCAGAGCTGGAATTGTGTAAAGCAATCGTATTCATTTGACAGTTCATAACGTACGATATGATCTGTCAAACCCTTTGTTCTTTGCCATTTGACAGACCATACCGTACGTTTTGAACTGTCAAACGAATACGATTGCTTTACACAATCGCACCCCTGATCGAAAGGTTATCTCATTTAAAGCTACAAATGTTACTTACTTATGTTAGTTACCGACATCTTAAATCGGTTTCGTTTGACAGCTTTTACTTGTCCTTCTATTCCGATAGGAATATTAATTTTATGATATCGACATCTTAATTCTACAATTGATACAGACCACAACACTATACACGTCAGATATTTTTTTATCGAATATAGCAAAGACGTGACCTCGTATCATCCCAACTTCCTGTTAGTGTCTTATGCTCTTTTAGAATGGAGAGTTTTTAAACAATTATTATTAGAAAAAATTGTGAAAAGAAATGAAAATGAATAAATATGGGTGCCTTTATTTTTGAAGTTCTTTAAGGAAATAAATAAAAATGTGCATATAAAAAAATTGTAATGTTGTCAATTTCCTGGTTTGTACCGATGGATGTGACAATAATAAAATCCTAGTATTTTCAACAAACATGAGTAGAGAATGCATAAAGACATTAAAGAATAAAATGTATTTTATTGATGCAACATTCAAAGCTACACCAAAGCCATTCTACCAACTACTATCAGTTCATGTTGATTTGAATAGCTGTAATGATATAACTTGTGTTATGGGAGTTACATATGCATTACTACCTGACAAGAGACAAGAAACCTACGAACGCTTTTTTAGTCTCATCAAGCAGCATTTTGAAATGGATATGATGGCCATTAAATGCGATTATGAGGTTGCGCTTATCAATGCTATTAAAAAAGCTTTTCCGAACACTAAAATAACGGGCTGCTATTATCACCTCAATAAGGTTGTTTGGCAAAAAGCAACAACGTTGGGTCTTCCTAAAAACAAAGGGTGCCGAAACATTGTCAGAGTATGTTCCAATTTACCTCTGTTACCTTCCATATACCTGACAGAATGTTGGAAACGCGTCAAAAAGCGAAGAAATGAGAGTGTTTTTACAGTACTTTGAAAAACAATGGCTAAGCTCAGCCCTAGTAGATATAATAAGCTTTATCCTTTCCTTTCCTTTATTCTTTGGACATTCCTACACATCGCCATCTAGCCCCAAAGTAAGCTACTCAAAGCTTGTGATATGGGTGCCAGACAAAGGATATAATACTTAAATACTTTTTGTTTGTAAATACATACTTGATATACATAGAAAACACCCAGACCAACACAAACAGACATGTTCATGCACGCAAACAGACAGACACACTCCTTATTCGTCGGGGGTAAAATAAAACTTGTTGTTGCTGTCCCATCGGGCTATGAGAGAGAAAGGAATAGAGAGTGCACCTGTGTTTGCACATACTTGTACACTATAATATGTCCCGCGCAGTCGGCTAGTCGTTGTGACTGGCCACCGTAGTCAAAATCGGCTAGGTAGAGGGACTTTTATTACTTAATGTAATAAAAAACCCGCAAACCTGCAATTCATTACTATTATTACTATCAGTCCACCATCAATACTGCCAGGACGAGTTGTTAAGGCACCATATTCACAAGTATATTTCATAAATTTCAGGTGCTAGATTGGAAAATAAAATACGAAGAGTCGGATAACCCCGTGGTCAGAGCATCACGTTTCGTCACCGAGAAAGTCGGCAGTCTCTTCGGCAACATCTTCGAGAAGACGGAACTATCCAAAACCCTTACCGAGATCTGCAAGATCGATCCTTCCTTCACCCAGCAGAAGTTTCTGGAAGACTGCGCCAACGACATCATCCCGAACATTTTAGAAGCCATGGTCCGAGGGGACCTAGAGATTCTTAAAGACTGGTGTTACGAGGGAGTTTTCAACATCCTGGCCACGCCCATCAAGCAGTGCAAACAGCTCGGCTACCGTCTCGATTCCAAGATTCTAGACATCGAGCAGATAGAATTAGTCATGGGCAAAATGATGGACCAGGGACCAGTTCTAGTCATCACATTCCAATCGCAGCAGATCATGTGCGTGCGAGACGCGAAGAACAACGTGATAGAGGGAGACCCTGATAAGGTTATGCGGGTCAACTATGTGTGGGTTCTCTGCAGGGATCCTCAGGAGCTCAACTCCAAAGCTGCCTGGAGACTGCTCGAGCTATCAGCGAACAGTGTTGAACAGTTAATATAGGTGTAGTGCTGTACCAGTGTACATAGTAGCTTATACGTTGACGATTAGCGCGTAGGATTGTTCGGTGTCCCGCCTGTTATTGTTCATTCAGATTTTTAAGCTTTTTGATATCAAATAGTTGAGTTTGGTTTCAGAAAACATGAATGTTCCTGTTTATTATGTTTTCCGGATTCAAACGAAAATACCTACATATCGAAAAGTTTATTACATGAAATAGAAGATGCCTCAGTGTTATTTATAAATGTGACGAATAAATAAAAGATCTACTTTCTGTTTTAGTGGAAGTCAAACACATTTAAGTTGCAATTGCATTACTCTGATTATTTTTTTCCAGGATTTGTTTTTTTTAGTTTTGAAACTCACTGAACTCTGAATGTGTTTAGTGTAGGGCTCAAATATGAGATTGGTCCAGAAACAAACCAATGAAATGTTACGTAGCGTGCCTGAGAAATAATCTTAAATACATTTTTGGAGTCCGTGAGTTTTTTTTACGTTTTGAGTTATAGTTTGTTTATTTTTTAATTGTATTAGTTTATTTTATAATGGTTTATATTTGTACTATAAACGGATTTACTTAATTTATCGTTGTATTTACGAACGTACGAATTTTGAATCGTATTTTCTAATGAATATACACAGGAGTGTTGTTTTTCCTGTAAACTAGCAATGAAAGTGTTATTTAATATTTGTTCAGTATGGTTGTTTGTTGATTGGCAGAACGGACAAGGAATGTATTTATTATTTGAAAAAATCGCCAACATATTAAAATGTACAAATTCAATAATGATTTTTATTTTCCTGTTTTTTACCTTATTTTATTTAAAACTTTTAATCCTGAACCATTTGCACAAAAATGTTTGTTTGTAATAATTACTAATAGATAATGAGGTACTGCTATGTATATTATAGAAACCAAGGTTTGTAAAAATTTTAGTATATTATTATGTTTAATTCATTTAAAACATTACAGTATAAAATATGTAACGCTTTATAAGATTACCTAACCATCCAGTCTACTAATTTTTACCGAATTTATAGAAAGGAGGTAATCAAACGCTCTATCAATTGAGCTACCGTGCGAAACTTGTTTCTTAAAGATACGTTATTACGCGTGACGTTTAGCGCCATCTACCCGTCTGTTTATGCAACAGTGGGCCAAGTAGTTGTTAATTACAGAATAAATTCAACTTGGAAATGGATTTCGCTTCGCTATCTAATGGTTTAAAATGATTTTAAGACTCAGTGTCATATTTTATATTCTTATAAATGAAATAATGTATAACTACTTAACCACTGTTGCATAAACAGACGGGTAGATGGCGCTTAAACGTCACGGGTAATGACGTATCCATAAGAAACCACCAATTTCGCAAGGTCGGACCGACAGCACGGTAGCACATGGTAGGTTTGGCCCGGTTAGCCAAGAAGTAACTGGTTCAAGATCCGCCTGTGCGCAAATTTTTGGTTTCTTATTTCATCTTTATGAATATAAAATATGACACTGGGAGTATTAAAAACAATCTAAACCAGGAGGTAATTCGACCTGTATGTATTTGACGTTATCAGAATTGGATACAAATAAAACGTTGATCAATTGAGGCTTCCTAACACGTTTGCAAAATTTCTTAGATGTATGTAGGTTTGTCTCAGGATTTCTCATAAACGAGACTTCACTAGTTAAATCAGGTATTGTTAAACGGTACAGTGTAAGTTTCATCAAATTGGCCAGTAGTTTTTAAGATACTAGTAATAAAAAAAAACCATAAAATGTTTTTTTAAAATGTTTTCAAAAAACTAAAAAATAACATAAGTCTTCTATTTAGGAGAAAAGAAACCTTTTCTAGTCTGTGGATGATATGTAGCTTACGTACACCTTAAATAGTAGTCTTTGCGTACACCAACAGTCTACTTCATACATCATGCACCGACCAAAAGAATTAGTTTCTCCTAAAGAAGACGAATGCGTTATTTTTAGCTTTTTGAAGGCGTATATTTTTTATCTACAGGTTATCTAACACAAATAAAAGTCGAATAGATAAAACATTTGTTTATTAGAGGCACATTCATAAAGACGGAGTACGCCTTCGCACATATTATTTACATTTCTGCGGGTGCTACTGGAATGCGACACAAACGGTGACTAGGTACAACAAACCGCTCAGCTAAGGAATGTGTCTCGCTCGGAATCATCTCGTAAAATACAAAATACAATGAGGTTCATGAGAAAACACATAAGTGAGAAGATACTCAAGTATCTGTACTAAGATTTCAGTAAATAAAAAACTAAAATATGATGGAACATACAATTTGATATCAACCATTTATTTTGAACGAAATATCCCTATGCCATTTCTCATAAACCCATTACCTACATGAACTTAACATAAAATAATTCTACTTTGTAAAACTTGATCTACATGGCTTAAAACAATAAAAATAGAGTGCTCAGTTATGATTTATTATGCTTATAAATATTAAAATTACGCTTAAGCTCAATCACATATAATTTAACAATATTCGCAGTGTTGCAAGTGTAAAAATCACCCATGTTAGTCCGGTGTTGCCAGCTACGCTAATTAAAATGTGTATAAAGTTACAAATCGACGGATCAATCGCACTTAAGTTAAACGTAAACTAGCCCTTTCTCACAACCCAACGCAAAAATCTGATTCTAAACAAATAAAATAAACTACTTGATGACAACTATCTTTGCATTACATTAATATAAATACATTTATAGCAAATTATTAAAAGCTATGTAAATTGTATACATCCGTCTTCCACAATAATAACAATGTAAAGGCATTGATTCACACTTATTAGGGTCCTATCGGAGATTTTTTGTGTTTGTATTCCTCCAAGGAATTATGCATTATTTCTATAAAAAATCGTGGTGTAAAAGTTATACTTTTGCTGAACAATAATTGTACTTTTACTCACTAATAAAAAAGTTATCATTATTACAAAAGTTCGATAGTTTTAGACATTGTTTTGTTACATCTATAATCACAATTACAAGTGTATTTTAGGCTCAATTCCCTGAAGAATTCTATATCTATCAATAATGTGCTGCACAAAATATTAGTGCTGTTAAAAGTTACAATCACAAACACGATCTAATAATTAAAATGAATAATTAATGTTAGAAATAAACTTGTACTTTTTATTTGTAAAAAATGTTCCAATAATAATATGATTATCTTAAACAAATTCAACTTAATAGGTGGTGCCTCATTTTCTCTTGGGGCGTTCGTATTTGATTATTATGTGGTATAATCAGAAGCCTATTGTAAAGGGGCATTGGCTTAGACACTTACAGTTGATGCATCTTACTCTTTCTAACCACATAGTCGTAGGCAGTAACATTGTCACGGTTACATGACAATATTTGTCATGTAATAGCATAAATGCATATAGTACAATTGGTGTCCTGCAGGGCATCACTTGAACTGCCTGTTTATAATTTTTAACACCATACCTAACTCGTGACTACCGATAAATGAATCTATTTGCTACCAATTCTATTTGACGAACCGTATACTGTCTTTGTTACTTGCTTCGATTGAAAAAATATCCGAGATGGGTTAAATACAATTAATTTAGTGATTTTGACCCCTATTTTGTCCAATATTTAGTCTAGACTAGCCACTGCATAAGAGCCGTATCTAGATCTTCAGCGGTTGACAGCAAGTCGATATACAGAAATCTCACAGCATTGACATGACTATTGTAATATCCAGTTTAATAAATTATGTAATAAGACTGATTCAGTGCAGTAATTTAGTTGTTTTTGCCCTTAGTCATAATTGACCAGCGATATTTAGTCAAAAAGCAAGTCAGAGTCATAATCAGATAAGAACCGAGCAGTGGTGACGCGTCTTCGTTTAGTATTCAGCTGGGAATGTAATAGTCTGTAGTCTAGTTTAGTCGACTAGCCACTGCATGAGAGCCGTGTCCAGCCCCCCAGCGGTCAACAGGCGTGAGTCATCGGGCAGCAACCACTTGGTGGCGACGTGGTTACGTTTAGTATTCAGTTGGGAATGTCATAGGCGAGATGTATAATCGTGGAAATGTTTGTGTTGATTCTTCGTCTAATTAAGTCGACTAGCCACTGCGTGACAGAGTTATCACCCAGATAGTCGAGATGCTTTAGTCTACCAGCCACTGCATCAGAGCCGTGTCCAGCCCCCCAGCGGTCAGCAGGCGCGAGTCGTCGGGCAGCAACCACTTAGTGGCGACGTGGCTACGTTTAGTATTCAGTTGGGAATGTAATAGGTGAGAGGTATAATCGTAGAGATATTTGTGTTGATTCGTCACCTAGTTTAGTCGACTAGCCACTGCATGAGCGCTGTTATATCTAACCCCCCAGCGGTCAGCAGCTTCGAGTCGGACAGGAACCGGGTGAGTCGGGCAGGAACCGCTTGGCGGCGACGTGGCTACGTTTGATATTCAGTTGGGGATGTAATAGTCGAGATGTATAATCCTAATGCTTGTGTTGATTCGTCACCCAGTTTAGTCGACTAGCCACTGCATGAGCGCCGTGTCCAGCCCCCCAGCGGTCAGCAGGCGCGAGTCGTCGGGCAGGAAGCGCGCGGCGGTCACGTGGCTGGCGTGGCCGCCGTACGCGTGGCTGAGCGAGCGCGGCTGCGTCACGGGGTACGCGAACAGTTTCACTTTGCCGAAGTCGTCGCCTGTCGCTAGGAGACGGCTGTCGTGCGATCTGGAAGGTTTTATTAAAAATCAATTAAAAGTAAATAGATATTGGACACCAATCACATACATTGCTCTGATCCCAAAGTAAGTAGCACTTGTGTTATGGAAATCAGACACAACGGTGGTACCACAACACCCAGACCCGAGACGATATATAAAAGATCGTTTTCTACATTGACCCAACTGGGAATCGAACCCGGAACCTCACGAGATGGCGACGCTTGAAACCAGCGTGCTAACCACTCGACCACGGAGGATTTGAGTCTATTCCATTTTCGGGACCATGGGGTCTCGGACTTTTGGAAGGCGTACATGGCGACCAATAACTGTGGTTATGTACACAGTTATTATGTTTTGATGTCTTGTATTACATTTTGTAATACAAGACAACATATAGCAAGCACCAGTCTTCACAAAAGTTTATCTGTAACACCATTCATATAAGCTAACTGTACAAATTCTGTAAGATTTTTTGTAAAGATATAAATACTTTTTTTATATTAATACAAAAAAATACGGTTACGGACACGTTCTAGCACAGTAATGGTATGCGAAGAATGAAGCCTACTAGGCGAAACTAAGGTTTACTTAAAAACTTTGATTACCTCGTGCAAGTGTTGATATCTGTTCCGTCCGCGCCCTCGGGCCACACGCCCACGGAGTGGAACGTGATGGGGCAGCAGTGCGACGCCCACGCCACGTCGCGCATCGTCGTCGGGGCCGTGACCTGACGACACGTTGTCGCGTTCCCTGGTAATGTTGGAATATGGTCAAATAATTGGCGGTCAGATCTTGACCAAGTGAAGTCAAATGCTTTAGAATGTTTTTAACACTCAGTGTCATATTTTATATTCATAAAGATGAAATAAGAAACCAAAAATTTGCGCACGGGGGGGGACTTGAACCAGCAACCTTTTGGCTGACCGTGCCAAATGCTCTTACCAATTGAGCTGCCGTGCTGTCAGTCCGACCCTGCGAAATTTGTGGTCTCTTATGAAAACGTCAATTGCGTGACGCTGGGCGCCATCTAGCCGTCTGTTCATGAAACAGATGGCCCAAGCAGTTATTCTTTACAGAATAAATTCAACTTGCGTCACGCAATTGACGTTTTCATAAGAGACCACAAATTTCGCAGGGTCGGACTGACAGCACGGTAGCTCAATTGGTAAGAGCGTTTGGCCCGGTCAGCCAAACGGTTGCTGGTTCAAATCCCGCCCGTGCGCAAAGTTTTGGTTTCTTATTTCATCTTTATGAATACAAGTGAAGTCATTTGAAAATTAGCTGAAAGAAGAGCCAAAACCAAAGAGATTCTGGAAAAACTTAGAATAACGCAAAAGCTCTAGAAAGAAAAATGATTAGAGTAAATCTAAGACCCTTTAAGACACACTGCATCTTTTAGCAGCGATGCAGTCGCGATGCTAACTCACGTTAGTATCAATACAGTCGCGATGCAGAAGCTGGTAATTATCAAATGTACTGAATTTTGTCGAATGCGTCGATGCTAAAAGTCGCAGTATGTAATGGGCCAAAAAGACAGAAAAACCAACAAATGGCCGAGACAAGAAAAGCCAAGTGACTGATGTGGTACCTTTAAAGAGTAGCAAAGCTGAAGTGGGAGTATGCGAGAGTATGTTGCGAGAAAGAAAAATTCCTAGTGCAAGGAAGTCCTAACATAGAGACCGTGCGGATACAATAAACCAAGGGGAAATACTACTTAGATCAAGGGGAAGACCGCAAATGAGATGGAAAGACGACTTAAAAAAGATAGCGGGCAGCAACTGGATTCTAACTGCTCAAAAGAGGGATAGATGGAGAAGGTTAAAGTCCTCTTTTAACACCAAGCGATGGGTAGATAGTGGATAAAGAGGAAGAAGAAAAAGAAGAATAGCTAGAAGAAAAAGAAGGATAGCTAGATGGAGGTCTTTTAAGATTGTTGAGTCTGCTTTCTATTGAAACTGCTTGTATGTGGCTTGTGTGTACCTATAAAATCTTGTTTAGCTGAGTTTTGCGAATATACAGTGCGTGCTTGGATAAAGTGAAATTCCGATACGGGGATGAAAGCTGACTTAAAATGATACCAAAAATTAGCGTTTTTTTTTTAGAATTTTTGAGTGTACTTTTACCTTCTTCTTCTTACTTTTATCGGGTTTACACTTTATCAAGGAACACACTGTATAATTAGTAGGCATATACGAGTACTACTTTTTTTTAAATTACTTATGATTTAGAATTTATCCTCTAAGAAAGTCATCAAAGATGATAATTCTAATCTTTGATCACGTTACTAGAGGGTATTTAAGCAGCATATGCGATTCAAAGGGCAATTTCCACTAATTTTTGTAAAGTAA
Source organism: Pyrausta purpuralis (assembly GCA_963924145.1). Lineage (NCBI taxonomy): Eukaryota > Metazoa > Arthropoda > Insecta > Lepidoptera > Crambidae > Pyrausta > Pyrausta purpuralis. The sequence continues at coordinate 21,653,333 of OZ001664.1, read as the reverse complement.
AAATACTGATGTCATGCAACCAAAGGAATTTGATACTCACAGAAAAGTAGTTCATAGTCCCCGGAATTGCTTCTTATGTATTGACTGTCTTCGGACCAATCTAGATGAGTGATGTAGCTTGAGTGACCCTGGAATATCATGAAAAAACAGAATAAAATAACAGAATAAATTGAAAAAATATTGACGATGCTAATATAGATAATACGCAAAATAATAAACACCTACTGGCTGAACTAAACTCTAAGCTAAGTACTACCTACGTCTAAATACTACCTTTTTAGATAAAATATTCGTTTTAATAGATAGATAGAATTAAGCACATAGTTCTCGTTCATAAAAAGCATAATCAAAATAATATTTACAATGAGACACGGAGAAACTACTATTTAACTAGATTTTCTTATGGCCTATTGCATTCAAAGCTTATCCGTTACGCTTTAAAATAATAAAAAAATACATGAGTAAGAATATAAATAAAGAAAAAGTTTAATAAATTCAGGCTTTGGAAGTTTAATAAAAGTAAAGGTATTTCTTTTTTGTTTTAGCTTGAAATCTTAGCATTCTAAAATAAAGGACCATGAGCATTAAACTATAGCGTTCCGCAAGCAAGCAGCATTACAAAGTTAAGACATAGTTTTACCCTTCTACGTTTTTTCTCCGTGCACTGCGTGAAACCATGACATGATAAGGAAATTAAGAAAAATATTAGATACATAACTTAATATGTCTAGAAAAAAAAACTTTTATTACGACCTGTCTGGTGTAGTGGTCGAGAAATCGCCTACTACGCAGCGGGATGCGGGTTCGATCCCCGCACAATACAAACATTTGTGTGCATGAACATGTCTGTTTGTATTGGTCTGGGTGTTTTTCTATGTATATCATGTATGTATTTACAAACAAAAAGTATTTAAGTATTATATCCGTTGTCTGGCACCCATAACACAAGCTTTGAGTACTAGATGACGATGTGTGGGAATGTCCAAAGTATATTTATTTATTTATTTATTACTATAAATATTGTGGGTTATTTTTTTATGAGTTTAGAATATATTAGATTTCTCATGTGGTATGCGTTTTCTTACACTCAAGTTTGACTTCTTAAAATATGATATAAGAAACCAATAATTGCGCACGGGCGGGACTCGATCCTGGTTAGCTGGGAGACCAGAGATTTCAGAAAATACAGTCGGACTGAAAGCACAGTAGTACACTTTCCAAATTTGGTTTGGGCTTACAATGACGCACACGTTGACACGAGCTAAGGGTTTGTTGGTTAGTTTTGCTGGGCTTTTCCCGCATTTAGCCGCTCGATTGGACCATTGTGCGTACTAACGATGTAAAGATATTATTACCCTTGACGATCCATCTGAGATAATGTTTTCATAATCGTGGTATAATAAAAAACTAAAAAACACGTTTTTATATTTTTTTGTATCCCATTCAGCAAACCCTTTGATTTAATACCCATATCATGGGGGTGCAGTTCAATTCAAATAGCCCATCCGGAATCTTGGATGTCCGCCATGTTGGATTTAATTTTCGTATTTCTGACAGCAAACCCTTTTATTTGATACCCATATCATGGGTGTGCGTTTCAGATAGCCTGTCCGCCATCTCTGGGAGGCCGCCATATTGGATTTGTAATGACGTCTCTTAATTAGTCATGTATTGTCATCGGAACTCAGAGCGTATGCAAAATTTCATCCTAATCAAAGACCAGGAAGTGGGTCAAAGTAGATTCCAAGATACATAGTTAAAAATGGAGCTAATATAAGCGTGTTAAAAAGGTAAGATAATGTATTGGTTTAGAATGTTTTGAACATTCACAGTGTCATATTTTATATTCTTAAAGATGAAATAAGAAAACACAACACAGCAAATTTTCGATTTCTTATTTCATCTTTTTGAATATAAAATATGACACTGTAAGTGTTAAAAAGATTCTAAATCGAATATAGCGAAGCGTCATCAATTTCCAAGTTGAATTTGTTCTATAGCATAACTGCTTGGGCCTACTGTTCCATAAACAGACGGATAGATGGCGCTAGACGTCACGCAATGACGTATCTATAAGAGACCACAAATTTCTCAAGGTCGGATTGACAGCACGGTAGCTCAATTGGTAGAGCGATTGGCCCGGTTAGCCAAGAGGTTGCTGGTTCAAGTCCCGCCCGTGCGCAAATTTTTGGTTTCTTATTTCATCATTGTAACTTGTACCACACACCAACTAGTTCTATTACAAAATAGCTTCGCACCAAGTAAATGTGGGATTGATAATTGTTCGGCAGCTTGACGCACGGTTGCTAGCGCGACCTTTTAAAAATTTACTCACTAATATTGCTCATTACACAACGTAAGATCACAGATGGGCTGGAAGGTTGATAACCTGAGATACAGAAATCATCCTAGTTCAGGTATCAGCCCACCATAATCTATATGTACCAAAAATTTGATTTTCTTAATATTGTATTTTCTTTATGGTGAGAAACAAATGATTATGATTATGATTTTTAAAAGTAAAAAAATATTTATTTATGCAAATAGGCCCTCTGGGGCACTTTTACACGTCCCAATATAAACCCTACCACAGCTTCGGGACAATTGTGGGCTAGTGCTGAAAAGAAGCTGCGCAACAAACTCAGTCACTATTGTCAATGCCTCTTTTCAAAAGGTTTACAATGTTTGTAGTGATCAACATTATTATCTTATAAATAATCATCTACTTTATAATACCCTTTCGTCATAAGGGTTTCCCTAATAACAGTTTTAAATTTATTAACCGGTAAGTTAATAATGTGTTCTGGTAGTTTATTGAAAAATTTTATACCTTTCCCCATGAAAGAATTACCAACCTTTCGAAGCCTAAATTGTGGAATAGCAAGCTTATCCTTATTTCTAGTATTATATTTCATTTATGGGTAAGACAGTGTGTTTACCAGGCACTTCCCGACGCGGCTGTACCTCGCCCCGGCGTCGTCCACGCGGTACACGTAGATGAAGTTGTCGCGCGAGCCCAGCGCTACCAAGCGGTTGTCCGGCGAGTACTGGATCGTCTGGATCGGCTCCGTGCTGACGAAACAAAGATAAGTAAGTTGAGCTATTTTTAGAATGTGCTCAAAACAACTCAGGGACGGGTTCGACATCCGATATTCCTGTACATAGATAGATTCCTTGAGTTCATTCCGGCGTTTCTTCTCAGCAGTTGCCAAATGGTCTGTGTTTTGTCTCGAAGCGCTAGTAGGGCCCAAAAGATAAGGAGATATGTTCTAGCCCCATACGGGCCATAATTGATTGATATTACACTAATTGTTGATGTTCATAAGTGGCATTTTGTGTACTTAATTGAATAATTTATTTTTGACTTTGAGTTTGATAATCTTATATACAGGGTGTTGTTTAGATCAGTGACAGTTATTCTGAAAAAATGTTTTCTTTAAATTCTGAGCAAGTTTTATACAAGAAAACCTCTTCACAACATTCAAAAAAATTACAAATAGGAAATCTCGCACCCGCGTAGCAAAAACGCGCGTAGCTACAAAATACTACGCCATAGCTAGTAAGATACGAAGAGGCTACCTGATGTTGGTAGTTTTAACTCGATTGCTGTACCGCATAAAAATGATTTTGAGGGTTTTTTCCATTTAAAAAAAAAATGTATATTTGTTGGCATCAGTATCGTTTGTACAGCAATCCCTGAGTCGCTTGTCATTGACCAAAACAACACCCTGTATTTTCTCGGATCTGGGGCCATCTATTGAATCACTTGCTTGAATTAAAAATAACTCATACAAAATCAATGAAATTGCCGCGAAATCAATACGTCATCTTTTTTCTAAATCCCTTTCATGTGGAATTATACTATTTTTCAATATAAAATCAATAAATATCACACGTCATCTTGACACGACTGATTCAAAAATAGAGGCCCTGGGTGTTCTGGTACTACCTTTATTTCAGAGCTTTATAATACAAATCTAATGTATTTCGGATCAAAGCAATGTATGTGATCGGTGTCCAATATTTACCCAACGGCTGAAAATGCCTTCCGAAGCACGGAGATTAAAAGTATTAAAGTATTGGACACCAATCAATACATTGCTCTGTTTCTAAAGTAAGTAGCTAATACACTTGTGTTATGGAAATCAGACACAACTGGTACCACAACACCCAGACCCGAGACAATATAGAAAATTTTGATTTCTATATTGACCCGATAAGGAATCGAACCCGGGACCTCGGAGCGGCGACGCCTTGAAACCAGCGTGCTTAGCCACTACACCACGGAGGTCGTCAAGTCGGTCGGTTTGTGATATACGTCACTTATAAAGTCGGAATGATCACCCATCCAAACACGACCACACTGTAGGTTGCTTCACTTTAGTGTCACTATCAAAGCGCTGCTACCATTCCGCTACGAGCACCTCTAAATAAAAATAAATCTTATATATAAAATTCTCGTGTCATAATGTTCGTTCCCGTACTCCTCCGAAACAGGTCTACCGATTCTTACCAAATTTTATATGCGTATTCAGTAAGTCTGAGAATCGGCTACTATATATTTTTCATACCTCTCTAAGTGATAAGGGTTGCTCACCCTGACATTTTTTTTTTTAATTTTTGAACGAATTTTTTGTTTTTATTTTTTTATAATGTGGCATTAAAAATACATACAACCCCTTAATTTTTACTTTTTTTATCACCAACCAGTGTTTTTATAGCCATTTTAGTAAATTGATCATTTTCATCCCGCTCGATAACTGATCAATTATAGTGTTTTTCTTAACTTTTAATATTACGAGGCTGGACGAGACGGGGCCGGGGCGGGACGGTGCTAGGGGCGAAGCAAAAATCGCTGGGTCCACTAGTAAATAATAAATATCTCACCCGTCCTGATGCTGTGAGAGCAGCTCCCTGGTCTGAGGGTCGAACACCATCCACTTGCCGGACAAGGCGCCCACGGCTATGACTCCGCCGTCGGACGACCACGCGCAACACTGCGCTCGCTCCTGAAATACCATGATAAGTTAGTCAAGTCAATATTTTGGAGTCAAGATAGTAATAGTTTTACTCCAACATACAATTGGATAAGTCAGTCAAATCATTGTTTAGGGTCTAGATAGTAATAGTTTTACTCCAACATACAATCCTATCACGGAATCACCCTCGACATATATGATGATATGAAAAGATGGTTATTCAATGTGTATGTATGTGATATCGTTGGAATTTTAAATGTTTTGAGTATGTAGATTAAGTAATGCTTCCGAACACATGTGTTGAATTTCGTAAATGTACGGATTTTTCCAAAACTAAAAAGTCATAGCGAAATGATGCTTTTTTAGTACAGTCATGTATGTTTTAATTAAGGTTACAGTGTAAATTTAATTATTTTAATTCAACTAAATACGGTTCAATAGTTTTTGAGATATGGGTTCAAACTAAAAAACATAAAAAAAAAGATTTAACCACATTTTTAACCGACTTCAAAAAAGGAGGAGGTTATCAATTCGACTACGTTTTTTTTTATTTTTATTTTTTTGTATGTATGTTACCTCATATCTCAGTCGTTTGTCGACCGAATCGAATTTTTTTTTCACCTACTTAGAGGGTGTACCTTCTAGTTGGTCCCATTTTTTCCATTTTGGGATCTGATGATGGGATCTTGGTGTAATCGAGGGAATCCCTCAAATTTTAAAGGCACGTATAGTGTTTCTTTACTAGAATCTTAATGTTGACGTGTTGTTACGTCTGATAGTCAACATCTTGTGGGGCTGAGCTGATGGTGGAACTCCTTAATGTTTAGGAGTTCAGTAATTATAATGACTGAACTTATGATAGGTAATTTGTAGCTTCTTAAAAACTAGAATCATAAGGTGCAACTACCCCCCCCCCTCTTATGTAATCACTAAAAATGAAGAAATAAAATAAACTTTAAAAAAAAGTAAAAACCGACTTCAAAACCAAAATGCACTAAAAAGTCTTAAATAAACTCTTCACCATTGAAAGGAAAGGAATCCGTTTTAGGCAAACAATTTCTTTTTGGAGTCGGTGCCATCACTTTGACCATCAAGCATCAAATATCACAGCACCGACTCCAAAAAGAAATTGTTTGCCTAAAACGGATTCCTTTCCTTTCAATGGTGAAGAGTTTATTTAAGACTTTTTAGTGCATTTTGGTTTTGAAGTCGGTTTTTACTTTTTTTATAAGTTTATTTTATAAAAACAGAAAAACAACTTTAGATTACGCATTTGCCTTCTATTAAGAAAAAACAAATGCTTTGGAAGACAAATGCGTAATTTTATGTTTCTTTTATAAATCTTTTGAAGGCGGTTTCATTTTTCCAATTTTTTATTTATTTACATGGCTGAATACAATGCATTTCAGTTCTCATATTCCATTTTAGTAACTTATTATAAGTAACGTACTTCAATATCCTTGCTCCAGACCGTGGAGTGGCTGAGCCCGTCCCAGAGCTGCAGCAGCCGGTCCCAGCCCGCCGACACGAACTGCGCCAGCGTAGGGTGCGCCGCTAGGCCCCACACTTCATCTACGTGCCCTGGAATCAGAAAAATAAATAGTAAATTGTCCAGCATTTACCAAACTGTTAAATTTAATAGGCTAGTTGACCAAAATTCAAGGTAATACTTTTACATTAGCAAATATATTCATAAACAACTTTGATATTATAAAAAATATTAAACATTTACATGATTTAAAAATATTTTGAAATAATGTTTTGTCCTTAAAAGCGCTCAAAATGTCATTAAAGGCGTACTGAATGCTTACAATCGAAAGTCTTTTTGACAACAAAATACTATGAACATTTGTCTATGGCCGCCATCGAGCAAAGCTTGTCGTCAAGTCCTTAGAAATTCGTTTACGGTCACGTGACCAAAATGTGTGTTTTGGACTTAATTATTAAAAATATAAAATTATTTTTTGATATACCCATACAATAATTGATCACTAGAAACTATAAATAAATTATAAATATAAATATTGGACACCAATCACATACATTGCTATGATCCCAAAGTAAGTAGGTCATTAACTTGTGTTATGAAAATTAGACACAACGGTGGTACCACAACACCCAGACCAGAGAAAATATAGTTTATTTTTATATTGTCCCGACCGGAAATCAAACTCGGGACCTCGGAGCGGCGACGCCTTGAAACCAGCGTACTTAACCACTACACCATGGAGGTCGTCAAAAACTACTAACATTGTGATTGGTTCTCAGAGGTGGTAAACAGCCTATTTTTCTTTTTGCCCTAGCTAGTACAGGTAAGTTTATTCTTTTAAAGCAATTTTTAATTGTCAGAGTTCTGTATTCTGAGTAGGGCTTATTTATTTTCTGCCCATATCATTCTAGTACGGGTAATCTTCCTTTTAAAAACAGTGGACATCCTTAAGGGGCTACCCGAATTTTTGACGCGAACACTAGCGCCACTCCATTTAAAATACTCCTTATATACAAAAACAATTAACAATCTGGTAGACACGATTGTAGTACAGTTTCTAAAGTTTATTTAGTGCGTTTAAATTGTTTCAAAAGTAGTTTACTGCAGTTAGAGTTAGAAAACCTGCTAAATATGGCCATTTTTGCCATTTTTTCTAACTGTAACTGCAGATAACTCTGTTTTATTGAACTTAAACATTGTATCTAAACCACATAACCAGAGCTACAATCACATCAATTTCGAATGGTCTTTTATTTAACGAGTTATGATTTTTCTACTAAAGTGGCGCTAGTGTGCGCGTTAAAAAATCGGGGAGCCCCCTATTCTAGCTTGCCTTGCTTTCATACCGTGTTAGTTTCTTGTTTTCCTCAATATTTATTGATATTACTACATAATGGTTTTCAACAAACAATGTAAGTTCTTTCTTTTTAAATTTTACTAGTATTCAATGGATATTTATTTAACCAGCGCCAGTCACAACCTGAGGACTCAATCATCCATGTTCACATCAATATGCTTATAACAAAGATGTTATTGAGAATAATGATAGTATTGTTTACCTAGCACGGCTGGTGAGAAGCCGAGCTCCAAGTCTCCCTGCAGAATGCAGTTCTTGGTGGTCCCCACGAACAGCTGACTGCCCCGCCCCTCAGCTACTACGCGCACACCGCCGAAATGACCTTCGATCTGAAAATGTAAATATAAGAAATACTATGGGGCAATAGTGAAATCGAGAAAAAAAAAACAGCTGTTCCATACATTTTGAACTCGCGCCAATTGAATTTTTGTATAGAACAGCTGTTTTTTTTTCTCTTTTTACTATTGCCCCCATATTAAAAGTTGTTCATATTCATCAGTGGAGTCTTTACACAAAATTACGGTACTGATAAAAAAGTCAGCCTGTATAAATAAATAAATATTAACTATTGGACACCCATCACATACATTGCTCTGTTCCCAAAGTAAGTAGCCAATGCACTTGTATTATGGAAATCAGACACAACGGTGGTACCACAACACCCAGACCCGAGACAATATAGATAATTTTGATTTCTATATTGACCGGACCGGGAATCGAACCCGGGACCTCGGAGCGGCGACGCCTTGAAATCCAGCGTGCTTAGCCACTACACCACGGTGGTCGTCATTGTTGTCAATGTATGTTCTTTATGGACACATGGTCGGTTGTGTAGTGTCCAATCGTTTAGCTGAGCGTGTTGATGATTACGTACGGGCTTGTGATCGGGATCAAACGCATGGTTCTAACTCTATGTGACTAACGTTTTGATTCGAAATAACCTAACCTATTAATAATTTAGGGTTAACTAGTAGGATTCTAGCGTTAACTTACAACCACAGCCAACAGTAATGGGGTTAGTTGCGAATATGTTGAATAAGCGTATGGTCTAACTAGACCATATCGTCTAGCTAACTAGCTGTACGAATACAAAAATTGTAACATTTTAAATGAGGCATTGAGTTTGAAGCTGTGGTAGGGTTTTTGTTGGGACGTGTAAAAGTGCCCCAGTGGGTCTATTTGCAAAAAAAATGTATTTTTTTCGCCAGAATGTTTTGGGGAGCCTAGTGGGATAGATTACTCTATTAAAAGCTACAATACCCAGTGACGAAACTGTGTCATGGCAAGTAAGCGCCGCCATAAAATAAGCGTTCCACTGGTGCTGGGTAGTGGCAACATCAGTACCGGCAGAAAGCTGAAGTTATAGTATATCAGGCTTTTAAATGGGCATTAAGATGCGGGGAACTCCTAGTTCTTGAAACTGCGGTGTGGAAGGCAAGATGGAAACCACCACAATATCTTCCTTAGTTAAAAGTTTTAGGAAAACCATCAAATATGAGAGCTAGACTGGTAGCTAGCTCTTAAATTTGATGATGGACACCAATCACATACATACATTGCTCTGATCCCAAAGTAAGTGGCCAATGCACTTGTGTTATGGAAATCAGACACAACGGTAGTACCACAACACCCAAACCTATGACAATATAGAAAATATCGTTTTACGACCCGTCTGGTGTAGTGGTCGAGAAATCGCCTACTACGCAGCGGGTTGCGGGTTCGATCCCCGCACAATACAAACATTTGTGTGCATGAACATATCTGTTTGTATTGGTCTGGGTGTTTTCTATGTATATCATGTATGTAGTTACAAACAAAAAGTATTTAAGTATTATATCCGTTGTCTGGCACCCATAACACAAGCTTTGAGTAGCTTACTTTGAGACTAGATGGCGATGTGTGAGAATGTCCAAAGAATAAAAAGGAGAATATTTTCTACATAGACGCGACCGGGAATCAAACCCGTAACCTCACGAGATGGCGACGCTTGAAACTAGCGTGCTAGCCACTCGGCCACGGAGGTCGTCAATCGATGATGACGAATAAATAACCACTTGGTATTTAACCCTCGCCAAATATATTGCCTTCCCACTTGCATCGTATCTTCCATACCTACATAAGGAAAAGCAATGTCACTTTTTATAACTCACCACGTTCTCGACGCCAATGGCGTTGACATCAGCGTCGAAGGCGACGATCCTTCCGTCCTTGCCGCCTCCACTCAGCACGCGACCGTCCTGAATTACATAGCACATTAACATAACAAAATTATAAAGTAAATCTATGTGCCATTTCCTGGTTTAAGGATAAGAATTGGATATTTCACCCGATTGGAATATTTGGATTTCACAACTGCACACGTCACGTATAACAAAAGTAGAATTTAACTAAATTGAACCAATTTATCGAAAGCAGTGGTGTAAGCCTAGCTGTTAAAATAGCTGGATTCTAGAAGATGAGGGTCGAAGTATAAGTGCTAAGTATGAGATTCAACACAATCAGCGAATTAAAGTGCACTTCCTAATTTTGACATTATTGAGTCATCAAAACCACACCAGCGGCCACACAAAGATATAAGCACGTATGTGTATTAATTTTCGCAAAAAATATATAAGACAGTCAGTGGGTGACGATCTTGGACCAATTACTGAGACACATTGTGAGAACACTACCCGTCCAGTCCCAATTCAGTTTCGCGGTCTTTAATGTCTATTATGCCGGTCTATATTTGTCTTTGAACAGGGGCTCGTGGAATAGTTTAGAGGAGGCCTTTGCTCTGTGAGACAGTATAGGCTAGAAATAAATATAAGGACGTCCACCGACAAAATTGACTTAATTGATTGTCCTAACTGATGGATCTTATAAAGATCGCAGGATCACACTGGATGCGAACCCCTCTCAACTGGTTTCTGTGAAAACCGTGGGGGAGGCCTATGTTCAACAGTGGACGTCCTTTGTTGTGCTGATAATGATCATGACGATATTTTTTGATTTAAAACTATTCAACGGGATTTCCCTATTTATTAATTAAAACGAGATGAAGCTACGGATATAGTAATTTTCAGATTTCACCCTTATTTTCTTTTAACTGGTGAGATGTTGCACTCAAAATAGTAAATAATGTAACACGCACCTTGAGACAGCAGAGCGAGAAGATGGCTCCCTCGTGGACTCCCCTGACGAGCTTGGCGATGGTGTTGGTGCCGCGGCCCCACACGATGATGTTGCCGTTCGAGTCCCCAGACAGGACATCACCTGAAAACAGGTAGATAAAATGAATAAATATTGGACACCAATCACATACATTACTCTGATCCCAAAGTAAGTAGCCAATGCACTTTTGTTATGGAAATCAAACACAACACCATCGTTCGTCGTCGAAAAGATGGTTTTCTACATTGACCCGACCGGGAATCGAACCCGGAACTTCACGAGATGGGACGCTTGAAACCAGCGTGCCACTCGACCACGGAGATAGTGTAAACTAGATGTTCTTTGTTGTTTGTTTTTATTAATAATCTGAACTGAATACATACATATTTCAGTACAGTATGAATGTCACCGCAATATTGAAAAACTGACAGTTTATAATATAACGGTTTCCAATCCGTCAGATTGTAATCTGTCGATTGATTGTAAAAAAGCTTCGCAAGGTTTGGCATTTAGGTTTTTTTGGTACTTACATGTCAACTTAACCCGAAGGAGAAATCCTTTACCTACCCTAATCCGTTACTTTGCCAAGTGATGTGTCATTTCAGTTTACGTTATAATGTATGAAGTTCCGTAAAGTTCACAATAAATCGACACATTTCAATGTAACGGAACTGAAACCGTAAAAGATTGTAATCACGTGGTTTTTACAATATTACGGTGTCATGTACATGTTTTCTAAACAAGGATAGATCCTGTATCTTAGAGAACAGTGATTCCTCCCGGAGACAGTAATGTAATAATGATTTATGTGGTTTTGATTGATTTTAATAATAATTTATACTTGCTGCTTACTTTTTGTGTGTTCAGGTGAAAATTATTTATAGGGTGTAACAGTAAACCATCTTTTTTTCTCAGTATGATAGTACGAATACAGTAAAGGCGCTCGTCTGAGCTTCCTTCTACTGGGGGAAAATATACCTGAATACAAATAACAGCTTATTCTTCATCCATAAACGTAGTCGCAAGTCTTTGCACCTGGCAAATGTGTAAAGCTCCTCTGCCATGTAAATAACCTAAGATACGTAAAATATTTCGGTTGCGATCTAGCGGGTAGAACTCCGCTGCTACTATTATATCCACATACACTGGGGATAGTCACAACAAAACACAATTAGTAGGGCCCACTGAAAACCAGCGTCAGGTCCTCTAGAGGGACTGGCTCATGCTGAGCACACCCACTGATGGCTGGCATTTGTGTGCCTGTCTGTTGTATTTATATAAGTGTTTTTTTTACATATTTCTAAATTTATGCCTGTTTTTCATAATCATTTGTTTGCTTTTGAACATACATATTCAGACATAAAAATATTGAATGCAAATATATCAATATCGTAAAATTAAATTATTATCAAATTATATTTCCACAAATTAAATGTCCTCATTATTAATCAAATGTCAATCTTAGAGTTAACGTATTCACCAACTGAGTAGAAACATTTAACTTTTAACCAGTCTATTTTTTTTTAAATACATTTAATGGGAGCCTTGTCAGTGCATAAGGTAGTTTGTTATCAATTGCAAATACATATTGGGTAACTGTTTCTTTTAAAATACTAAGTCTGTATTGAGGGTAGCAATAGTTTTCTTTGATGTCTTATTGATTAATTGAAAAGTCATCTTTGTGCGCAAATAATTGTGGGTAAGATTTGACAAAAACACAACACTCCATTATGTACATCGAAGGTAGAGAGAGCAAGTTCAGGCGAGGAAACAGTTCCCTGCACGATGTTAAGGGTGAGTCGTTACATATGGCACGAACACAGCGCTTTTGTGAGATGAATGCTGCACCCTTGTCTATTTATTGAGTTGCCCCGAAGTATTAAGCCGTATTTGAGGGTCGATGCTACATATCCATGGTATGCCATTGAAGCTTTTTGGTTTATTTGGGTGGTTCTTTTTCTTTGTATCCGAGCGTTTGTGTGTGTGTGTGTGTGTGTGTGTGTGTGTGTGTGTGTGTGTGTGTGTGTGTGTGTGTGTGTGTGTGTGTGTGTGTGTTTGTTTGTTTGTTTGTTTGTTTGTTATTTCATTCTTCTTTCTTTCAAATATCTCACCATTCTGATTGAACCCGAGGCACGTGACGTATTTGGGCTTGTCTCGCGTCTCGAACACGCCCAGGCGCTTGTACAGCACGCTGGTCTGGTCGAGCGTCCAGAACGCGATGTGGTTCTTGCCGCATGTCACTATCTGGTTGCGGTCTAGCGGGTGGAACTCGGCCGCGACCACTGTGTCCACGGAGCACTGTGGAACAAAGGTTATGGGTAAATAAATAAATATTAAATATTTGACAACATCACATACATTGCTCCGATCCCAAGCTAAGTAGCTAGAGCACTTGTGTTATGGAAATCGGAAACAACGGTGGTACCACAACACCCAGACCAGAGACAATATAGAAAAGATCGTTTTCTAGATTGACCCGACCGGGAATCGAACCCGGAAGCTCACGAGATGACGACGCTTGAAACCAGCGTGATAGCCACTCGACCACGGAGGTCGTCAAGGTAAAATGTGAACTGAAATAAGCAGAGTCGAGTTTATAAAGACTTTCGTCGACGTATAAAGCCAAAAGTTTCCTTGAAAATAAATAGCCAAAAGTTTCCTTGAAAATAAATTAGAATGAAATGGTATTCTTACGAGTATAAATTGGTTCATAAAAAGAACGTAACCACACATAGGTGTGTTGCGATGCGCTTCAGAGACGCCCATTCATTTTTTCTGCACTTTAAAGGGTTTCTTTAGAAACAAAGATACCGCTTCTTATAATTATATACCAAAGTGATTGAAGACTGCTAGTGTGACTGGGGGGAGAAAGAATTAGATATTATCAGAGTAGAAAGGGCTGCAGACTGACTTTGATCTCAGCAAGGCAGTGTCCTTTTATCAGGCCTCTGCCACTCCCACACTAAATAGTATTGTCTGGCCCCTCGTCCACGCAGGTTTGGAGCGATACTCCATCAGCTCTGACGAAGGTGAGGCAAGCCACCGCGTGCTTTATCTGCCCGGCTCCGATGACTACTATTGTTGCTAAGGAGACTATGTAAGACCTGAAGGGAGCTGCAAACTAAACTTGTCCTCAGCAAGACAGTGTTTTTTATCAGGCCGCTGCCACTACCACGCCTAAATAGTATGGTCTGGCCTCTCGTCCATACATGCCAAGAGTGATACTCCATCAGCTCTCAAAATGGTGATGTAAGCCACCACGCGCCCCATCTGCCCGGTGCCGATGACTGCTAATGTATCTAAGGAGACTAAGTTAGTTCTGAAGGGAGCTGCAAACTAACCTTGGTCTCAGCAAGACAATGGCCCTTATCAGGCCGCTGCCACTCCCACACGGATATCGTATGGTCTGGCCCCTCGTCCACACAGGCCAGGAGTGAGCCCCCATCAGCTCTTGAGAAAGTGATGCACGCCACCGCGCGTTCCATCTGTCCGGCGCCTATGACAGCCAACGTTGCCAAGGAGACCGAGTTCCATACTCTGACGTGGGGCTGGAAATTCAGATGTATAAACATTGATGAAGGAAGATAAAAAAGTCCTAGTAGTTCATAAATTGAGAACGGTAATGGTGAATCAATTGTCTCTTTAGTTTTTTTGCTGGCCAGGAAATTCGAATTCATGCTGCTTTGCAATATTTAGTCAAGTATCGAGATTTCAGACACAAATAGCCAATCAATTGGTATCGCGTCCCATATGATGTCGTTGGGGTATGACGGAAAAATGAACATAATGCAACTGGCCTTTAAAAAGAAAAAATGAAAAATGTTCCTATTTTCTATGTCCGCGTGTTTTCATCGTAAATGAAAGTTATTGTGAGTCTTAAGGTTGTGTTCAATACTGGCAAATACACAGCGGCGCAGCAGCGAAGCACCCTAGGTCTGGGTAGTGTAGTGTGTCTGGGTAATCTTCAATGAGGTCCACATATCGAGACCTTGTCAGGGAAACTTAGTTCGGCTGCCTATGCAGTAAGAAAGATAGTATAAGTCAAGATACTTACAGTATATTCACAGTTTATTTATGAAAATTTGATTTATGTTCGTAAAAACTTGCACTTATTTCCTAAAAAAAGTGATTTACATGATTTCAATACTAGAAACAAGAATAAACTTGCCGTTCCAAACTTCAGACTTCAGAAGGTTATTCACTCGTTTATTGGAAGATGTATTACTTTCTTTAATAAATTGCCTCAAAATATAATTGAATTACCTTTACATAAATTCAAATCTATTGTTAAACAATGTTTAATGAGTAAAGGATATTATTGAATAAATGATTATATGAACGATAACAATGTATGGTCTAGCTTGTAAGAACATTTAATTGTAATATTTTTAAAAGAGGCATTGACAATAGTGACTGAGTTTGTTGCGCAGCTTCTTCTCAGCACTAGCCCACAATTGTCCCGAAGCTGTGGTAGGGCCAATGTTGGGACGTGTATAAGTGCTAGCAATAGCCTATGTACAAAATAAAGTAATTTTGAATTTTGAATTTTTTGTCACCGTCTTTGGTGTCTAGTTTGACGTGTCTTACCCTAGCGTCGAGCCGATCATGCCCAGCACACTGCCCGCTCGCCACAATCAGCTTGTTGGGGTGAACTGCTAAGCATTTGACGTCATCCGTATGTCCTGTGTAGTGACGTTGGCACTGCTCATCCACGTTGAAAAGCACCACCACAGCTGCCACGAAGTAGACTATCTCTCCGGTCGGCAGGAGGTAGAGGTTGCTCCGGCAGTCCTTGCCCCTGGGAAAGAGAAGGTGAGTTTGATGGATGCAGAGATAAGATTATTGGTGAAGTAAATTTTTAAAATGTTGAGAAGTGTCAACGTGTTATGTTGGTCACTAGTGGATGCTAAAATAGAGAATGCGTTGAATGGGCCTTTTTCATTTCTCCAATACTAAATTCCAAAATAATTATGCTATCATTTTCTACATCTGTGAACTGGTGATTGTTGTTACAATTTTTGTATAACATTACCTCAGTTTGTAAGCTCTATACTTGCGCATTGAACTCAATAGGAAAAATAATTTATTACGGTGAACGTAGCGATAACTTAAACGTGTTAGTCCACCAAATCTAGCGTATTAAAGCTACTTTACTATCCGACTAACAGAAATAAGACCGTATTAAATTGTCAAGTGAAAATATCTTCATTAAGCCTACCAATACAATAAGACATCAAATAACAAAAAGTTGATCTCATCCATCAGCTAAAAAAGCCGCGTTTCCTTTCATCTTCCGTCCGTGGATGATTGGTCATCGGCACCGATTGGTCTGCACTGGAGCGAGACGCTAGAACTGACCTTGAGAGCTGACTAAGGTTAGCACATCGTTGTTAGTGTAGGTAAGTGTTTTTACGATTTAGGTTTTGTTAGAAAGAGAAATCGTAGTAGTACGACAATTTAAAAAAAATGCGTAATAGATACGCTACGTACATCGTAGATAGAATACATTAGATGGGTTCATAACTACATTATCCGCGTAAGATTCTAATTTCAAATCCCGTGTTCGAAAAATAATGACGTATAAATGTATGTGGAACTAAAATCAGATTCGCATGAGTTTTTTTTCTTTTTCACAGTTCGCAAGAATAAGAATATTGCTATAAGCCAAAATCAAGCAATTAAAAGTTTTCATCATTGCTAAAACATCAAATTAAAACTAAATAAAGCACTCTACTATGTGGTAGCAGCCCTAGCGTGAGCGAATGTTTTGCTGGTATCATTTTACGGAGTTCTTTTTGTTTCTTCTAAAACAAAGTAAGTAATAAAAACAATTGAACTTATTATAACGCAAACTTTAATTACATTTCCTTGTTGCTCCAATATATTACGATAAAATATATCTACTCATTGTTTAAAAAGTTACGTGTAATGAAATACGTGACTTAGAGGGCTATTTTATTATAGGGCATGGCTATTTTATTTAAGAAAAGGGCAAACCTAATTTTGCTTGCGATAAGATCGTCCTAGATTTAAGTTGCGTGTTTCTATTGCCCGAATAAATAACTGTTTAGCATTGCTGACACACATAGTAAGATGAATTAAAAACTCAGTATTTTATCTTTTTTTTATTCATTTGAATAGTTGGTCGTATCAAATCAATAATCACAAAGAGATGTTGTGAAAGCAAATGAAATCAAACTCCAGCTAAATAACAATTTATTTAAAGAGAAATTAATGAAACGATCAACCTACATGAAGATGTCCAACGCAGAGCTTGGTTAGCCAAGCGTGAACGAGTTACAATACAAAGTTAGCCTAGCCTTGCAGTTGCTACAACGAGATTTGAACAAAGGCTTTAATTCTGCATACTTTTAAAAACGATATGCTTCTTTTATAGTTCAAAACAATCATTCAATATAGGTAGTTAAAGCATTCTCATAATTAAGTGAGTAATCATACAAAAATAGTGCATTAACTAATTAGGTCTCACTTTTTCCACTAGGGACTGGACCAAGGGTATAGTGTCATGCCATTACATTCGACCTTTCGTCTTTCATGTCAGTCGCAAAATAATGTGTCTGTTAAATATACAAACGGCGCACTAAAACTAATTATTTCTGTCTACCGAACGTGCGAGCACGCAGTAAATGAAAGCTTATACGTATATTGGTTTTGTTAACGACTATTTTCGAACAAATGTCGACTATTGATGACTACTTACCAAACCAAAGCAACATATAACATAATAATAATTACACAGGATAGTATCTTATATATTCGCTATTAACATATCTTATGTTAAACGATTCAACTTTCCCACTTTCATACCAGACGTTAAATAATGTGTCTGTATGAGTAATATCGCACTAAAACGAACTATTTCTGTCTACCAAATTTGTAAGCACGCAGTAAATAAAGACCTAACACGTATTTGCAGGCTTTGGTTTATGTTGACTAAACAAGGACTTTTTGCGATCAAAATATTTGTTATGGTGAATATTTACTACTTAGCTCAGGTAAAATAAGTCAAAATAAGACTGTTTGTCGGCAAAATATGTCCTTCAATAGAAACTTTAACCTATCAATATTGGGGCCTTCTCATTCGATAAAGCACACACAAGACAATATAATCAAATATTATACTACACTTCACACACTTGCCTAGCATACGAAATGCGCGTTATTTACAATTAGGTCCATGCCCATATATACCCTGGGAGGGGGAGGACGCCTCTATATTTTGGTAGGACACGGCAGATCCTGATTCCAAGTACATATTTTGCCGCCAAAAGCGACATATCGGATATTATAATTATTTAGTTTGGCTAACGAAAGCAAAAAACGTTGTTAAAGATTCATAAAACGAACCAAAGAAATAAAAAAAAACTAAAAAAACTCTTCATTTTTAAAGTAGTTCATTAGTTCGTCTCTTATAATCGTAAGATGCTTTCTTTTAAAATTTGATTTGAGTGTAACGTTTGCATAACAAGTTTATAAATAGGTTACGATAGTAGACCATTTCTTAAAGTTGGAAGGTATTCACTTCGACCTAGCTCTAACAACAATAACTCTTCCTAAAATGTTTGTCTGTGAAGTTCTACGAAAGGAGATGGTCGTAGGAGGCAATCGGCCCAATTTGCCGGACAATTGAATAAGTGACCGATGCCTTTCAGTTAATTGTCGAAGTGGCCGAAACGAGCATATTGGGTCTGAAATTCGGTAGTGACATCTTTTTGGAGTACGAACTTAACCAATCATCAACATATGTAACTAAATTTGAAGTAAAAGAATATGAAACGAACAACAAAATATTAAAATATTGTATGATCTTGAATTGATAAAAGTAAATGGGCTTTCAAGGTTTAAAATTCATTTAATAATGTGAGCTAATTGGTCCATTGGTCTGGTTAGTATGTTAAATAAACAAAATGCTTTCGCAACGTTGAACCATAAGAAAAGGTACAAAAGTTGAGTAAAGAAACATTTGTTCATCGCGTTATATGATAGTGTTATCGATAGCAAGAATTCAAAATGCAAAGCTTCAAAGATCTATTGTTAAAATAAAGCACGCATTTATTAATTTACTAAAATTAGCCTTTTTAATTATTATATTCATGATTAGTACACTCA
The DNA here is from genome assembly GCA_963924145.1 of Pyrausta purpuralis. Classification (NCBI taxonomy): domain Eukaryota; kingdom Metazoa; phylum Arthropoda; class Insecta; order Lepidoptera; family Crambidae; genus Pyrausta; species Pyrausta purpuralis. The sequence continues at coordinate 21,634,225 of OZ001664.1, read as the reverse complement.
AGGATAATGCGAAAATAGTTCGAACTAATTTTAATAAATTAATTAGATATACCTATTTTCAACAAGACCGATATAATTAGGTATTATTAATAACAAAACTATAGCACGAAGAACCAATGGCCGTGTGGCAGAAAAGTTCTAGATTGGAGACCCTTCGATCAAAGACGCGGCGTAGGACGTCCACCGACAAGATGGACGACCTTGTAAAGATCGTAGGAACAGTAACAAACTGGATGCATACCGCTTGTGATCGGTCGCTTTGGAAAACCGTGAGGGACGCCTATGTTCAGCAGTGGACGTTCTTTGGCTGACAATGAATAACAAAACACCCACATACACAGTAATGGATTACGACAATCCATAGGGGTTTAATAGAGATATCTATTAGTAGTAAGTAGGGGCATACTAACCAGTTGTTACCAAAAATATTGCGTGTCAGAATGACATGAAATTGATATCTATCATAATAAAACATGAAACACAAGAATTAATAATTTAGGTAATTTCAACCTTGAATGTTTTGTTATAATAATGGAAGTACGTACGACTATTACGTCCTAGGAGGTATGGTTTTTTCCATGAAATTAACTCTTTTATATCAAACTGTTCCCGTGGTGTTATCAGCTCTATATAACCTTGGAATAAATCGATAACAGACTGTATGCGGACTGTGTCCATACAAAATTCATGGATTACCTATGAGTTACGTAAAAAATACTATCTAGGCATTGACTGAACGTTAAGGCCCTAGTATTTCTAAAAATGAATGATAAATATTTGTGTTGATCAACCTTATTATCAATTATCAATCGTGTAATTCTAATAAAATGATAATTCGATATTACCTTTTTTGGTTTGGAAGTTATTGTTTGACAAAAGGGGACTGTTTCAGTACGGTTCGGGTTTGGGCTGTACAGTCCGTTTTTCTTTGCAAGTCGAATATTGTAAACAATCGTGACACTCCTTTTTAACGAAATGACTAATTTTAAAATTAGGTATATAAACACAAAACTGACAACTTTCATGGGTTATTCATAGTTTTATACTGAGATCTTTTTAAATCACTTCGACCAAAAGTTGAATGTGGAAAGACGGTTGTCAGAGAAGCAATACATGTTTTGTTACGCTCCTAAGTTATCGTTAAAAAAGTAGTGTAAAAGTGTTCGTAAACATAAAAATCATACATCAAGACAATCATTGTACTGTGAACTATGTGTGTGTATAAACGGTTTTCGTGTGTGTATCAAAGACGTGCCGCAAATTGCATCTAAAGGCAAATCATGGCCCTATTAATCTAACATTGTGGGTAAGCGACATTTGAAATTTACTGAGTGCCGAACATTTAAGTGAACTTTGAACTCATTAGCAACTGTATTGTAGCTATCACACAAGAAGTAAAGAAGGCGGAAACACTACACAATATTTCACTTAATTCGTCATCAGCTGAAATAGCTCCGTGCCTAGTGACGCTTGAATAAAGAGAACATTTTAAGTAGTTGTGTGTTCGATCCCCGCAATTTTTTTTTTCTTTTTATGTTTTTTTTTTTTTATCTGGGCTATTAAATAAATATTCTTTTTTAATTTCTCCTACCGTTTTGTGCGTGAGAGCCACTGTCAAGTACAATTAAGAAGCGTAAATTTATCACTATGAATTGTGAAGCGTGTCAGAAGCAAATTACTGGCGAGGGAGTACTTCGATGCATACAGTGTATGTCACACTATCATTATGTATGCCTGAACATGACTACTGCTTATTATAAGGCTAACTTGGGCGAACTGAGAAGGTCCTGGATATGCCCACTTTGCATTAACATAACTAGGCGAAAGGGGAGTAATAGCAATACGCCTGTTCGGAAACAACTAGCAAACATGGACGAATCTAGCATGTCGTGCGAGGACTTTGCGATCAGTGAAACCTCTCTCCTTGTCAGTCAACCAGCCTTAACCACAGCTGAGACTGCACCCACGTCTTCTAGAAGTGCCTCCACTGCAAGCATCACGCTGGACCAATTCTCTAGACTTCTGGATTCCAAGTTGGACGCAAAACTGGAAAGTTTTGAAATATCCCTGACCAGGACACTGAGGAAAGATTTTAGTGATCAAATAGCCAAACTAAAATCCGAGTTCACCGCGACGACTGATTTTCTTGCGGCTGAGCAAAGAGACTCTAAGGCGGAGATTAAGACGTTATCAGACAGGGTAAGGCAGCTTGAAGATGAAAAGATACAATTACAGAGAGAATTATCCCAAATGAACAAAACTCTGCAGGTCATAGATAAAAATTCAAGAAGCTGCAACATTGAAATCCAGTCGGTACCCGAAAAGCGGTCGGAAAATCTATTGCTTTCGTTGAAGAAATTATGCGAGGTCATAAATTGCCCTATTTCTGAGTCAGACATAAAATCAATCCGTCGTGTTGCAAAGTTAAACCCTTCGTCAAACCGTCCCCGCAATATAATTGTAACACTCCACTCGGAACTTCACCGCGACACTATCATCTCTGCAGTGCGAAGATTCAACAAATCAAATAAGTCGTGCCCGCTTAACTCATCACACATGGGCGTCATCGGCGATAAATGCAGTATCTACGTATCAGAACACTTGTCAGCTGAATGCAAGGCGTTACATGCTGCAGCAAGACAATGGACGAAAACTAACCACTATAAATTTGTCTGGGTAAAATATGGGCGAATCTATGTTCGTAAGGATGAAGAATCCCCGGCTTTACTTATAAGAGACACTAGTTCATTGTCAAAGCTGACTCCCAACAACCCTACATAGATACGCAGTCTTATTTATTTTATTTTTGTTTTTTTTTGTTTATTATAATTAAACTCAGTGCATTTATCTGGAACTTTTTTACTCATCTAAAATGTATGTATATTATCAAAACCTCAACAGAGCAAGAAGTAAGATTGATATTTTGTACAGACACTTTCTAAACTGTAATTACGATTTAATATGTCTTACTGAAACCAATTTCAATTGTTCTGTATACGATGGGGAACTGTTTGACAAGCAATACAATGTCTTTCGTAGAGATCGCGATACCACCTGTATCAAAAAGTATGATAAAGACGACGGCGGTGGCGTCCTCGTGGCAGTGAATAAGCAATACTCTGTTGTCAGACAGATCCCCTGGGAAAGCGATCTAGAGGATGTCTGGATTAGTATATTGTCTCCTAATAATAAAAAAAAAAATCATATTTGCGTTTGCTATTTGCCTCCATACCTAAATAAAAATGACCTGTCCAACTTCTATTCAAATCTTCAAATCATCATCCAAAATTCAAATGAACACAGCTCTTTCGCATTGTTTGGTGACTTTAATGTACCCAACGTCTCGTGGGCAATGTCATCCGATAGCAGTATGATGGCTAGCTGCGATGAGCCGGACTATAAGAGCGAACTGTTGCTAGACACTCTTGCACTCTGTAATCTATCGCAGTACAACTCTATACCCAATGATAATAATAGAATACTAGATTTGGCCCTTAGCACTTCTGGAACTATGATTGTCACTAACGAGACGACCTTATTAAAACAAGATAAAAATCACCCTGCCCTACTGATAAATTTTCAACACTTGCTTTCTCTTTGTCATAAACCTCTCAAAGTCAGTGATTCAAACCGTCTTAATTTTTATAAATGCCCGTATGATACAGTAAAACAGAAAATTAGTGATACCAACTGGCTGGATCTTTTTCATGGGGCTGACGTTGACGAGGCGGTGGCTAGATTTTACCAAGTTATCAATGAAATTATTAATGACTGCACTCCCATAGTTAAAAATCATTCACATAAATATCCTAAATGGTTCAGCCCCGGTTCACGTCTTTGTATGCGTGAAAAAAACAAATACCACTTGCGCTACAAAAAATACAAAAACCCTCGAGATTACGACACTTTTTCACTCCTACGTGCTAGATGCAAAAAACTTATAAATAGTTGTTACAATAACTATATCACATCTATAGAAAAAGATTTAACAAAAGATGTGAAGTCGTTCTGGAGTTACGTTAACAGAAAAAGACGCAACAACTCGGGCATCCCCGACTCAATGAAATTTGGTGATAGTACTGCTGCTGGAGGTAATGAAATCTGTAATTTATTTTCAAAATTTTTCGGATCAGTATTCGAAGATCATGATCATGGACCAGGAACACCCGAATGTTCAATCCAAACAAACAGTATTCTAACTAAAATCGTAATTACTGAAAAAGAAATATTAACAAAACTGAGGCGCCTTGACCCCAAAAAGGGAGCTGGCCCTGACGGCATTCCACCTATGTTCCTTCGGATATGCGCAGATGAACTGTGTCATCCGCTTAACTTGATATTTAATAAATCACTAAACAGCGGTGTTTTTCCTTATTTCTGGAAAAAAGCTAATGTTGTCCCTATTTTTAAATCTGGTGACCGAGCTAACTGTGAAAATTACAGACCAATAAGCATCCTCTCAGCAGTAGCCAAATTGTTTGAAACAGTAGTATTTGATCACCTATATTTCCATTTGAAACCCCTCATATCAACAAAACAGCACGGATTCATTAAAAGGAGATCTACCGTCAGTAACCTTCTTAACTTCAAAACCTACATATGTGAAACATTAAACTGCCGCGGCCAGGTAGATGCTATATATACCGACTTTAAAAAAGCGTTTGATAAGGTGGATCATACTATTTTGTGTAAAAAACTCGAGGCACATGGTATTCATGGCAGCTTATTGCGTTGGCTGGAGTCTTACACTAAAAATCGGAGTCAGCTCGTAACCGTCAAGGGGTACGCTTCAGAAGCAATACTCATCAAGTCTGGGGTTCCACAAGGATCCCATTTGGGCCCTCTACTTTTTGTGACCTTCATCAATGACCTCATAGAGATAATTCAGTCCCCTTGCCTGTTGTACGCTGACGACTTGAAAATCTTCAATAGAATTGGTGTAGCGAACGACACGCGTATCATACAGGAAGATTTGGATAGATTGTCAAATTGGTGCAAGGAAAACAATATGTTCCTTAATGTCAAAAAATGCTTTGTTATCACTTACACTCTAAAAAAAAACAAAGTACTAAACAATTATATTTTGGAGCGACAAAGTTTATCTCGTGTGTCTTCTATTAGGGATCTTGGAGTCATTTTCGACGAACAGCTTAGTTTCCGCCAACATTACGATCTTATAGCCAAAAAATCTAGCCGGGTACTAGGCTTTGTAACAAGACAGAGCAGGCACTTCAAGAACCCTCAAATTCTGATTTTGTTGTATAACAGCCTGGTTCGAAGCAATTTGGAATATAGTTCAATCATATGGAATCCCTACTACGCAGTGCATTCCGAGCGCATTGAATCGATCCAATCCAAATTTCTGCGTTTACTTAGCTTCCGAACCGGTAATGAAAGAAAACTTCAGTCATACAAAGAGAGACTTAAAAAGTTTAACATGACACCACTTCACCTCCGTCGTGACGAATTGGACTTGATTAACCTACACAAAATAATACACTCAGAACTGGACTGCCCCGAGGTACTAGAACTGTTAAGTTTTAACATAAAACACAACCCACGCAGACCCTTTAAAAAAGTTTTTGACATACCCCTATCGCGAAATAATATTTCCCATAATCAACCCCTATCCAGGTTGTGTCGACTCTACGAGGAATATAGCACTCGCTTTCCCAAACTAGATATATTTAACTCCAGCCTTGTTCTCTTCAGAAACACTCTAAAAGACATCCTCAAAGAGATCCCCCTGTCTAATTAGTTTATATATAGTTGTAGTATTTGTATCTTTTTCTGTATTTTTTTCTGTGTTTACGAGCTGCTCTAACCGTTTTTATATTCTAAATTGAAAAAATGTTTCTCTTTTTTGCCATGCCGTGATAACACGTAAAAGGATTATATCTTGTGTACCACTATGATTCTAAGTTACAGCGTAAGTTATGATGTAATCTGTTGTGTTGTCCAATAAATAAATAAAAAAAAAATAAAAAAATCAAATAGTTTTAAAGAAATATTCACTGATATTACTTTAAAAGTTATGAAAAGATTGTTTACATTACTGGACTGAGAAGAGAAACGGAGTTTAGTGAGGAATGGTGTATTTAATAAACCTTATCAAGTAAATATGAAAATAAACTAACGAACGAAACTATGTTCTTGTTACCACGACCACAATGAAGATATTTTTAAACATTTAACGACCTCCGTTGTGGAGTAGCTAAGCACGCTGGATTTCAAGGCGTCGCCGCTCCGTGGTCCCGGGTTCGATTCCCCTTCAGGTTAATGTAAAAATCATATTTTTTTATATTGCCTCGTATCTGGGTGTTGTAGTACCACCGTTGTGTTTGATTTAAATAACACAAGTGCATTGACTACTTACTTTGGGATCAGAGCAATGTATGTGATTGGTGTCCAAAAATTTTCTTAATAGATTACACCTATATATTTACTAAAGGGCACGGGCCTGCCTCGCAGGTACATCCGCACGAGCCTTCCTCTTCATAGCCACTCACCTGTACCCGTAGACCCACTCCAGCTTCAGCTTGCTCTGCGGAGGGGGCGCCACCTTGGCGGAGTCCAGGCCTTCGTGCTCGCTGGGCGCGTAGAGGACCACGGGCCTGCCTCGCAGGTACATCCGCACGAGCCTTCCTCTTCATAGCCACTCACCTGTACCCGTAGACCCACTCCAGCTTCAGCTTGCTCTGCGGAGGGGGCGCCACCTTGGCGGGGTCCAGGCCTTCGTGCTCGCTGGGCGCGTAGAGGACCACGGGCCTGCCTCGCAGGTACATCCGCACGAGCCTTCCTCTTCATAGCCACTCACCTGTACCCGTAGACCCACTCCAGCTTCAGCTTGCTCTGCGGAGGGGGCGCAACCTTGGCGGGGTCCAGGCCTTCGTGCTCGCTGGGCGCGTAGAGGACCACGGGCCTGCCTCGCAGGTACATCCGCACGAGCCTTCCTCTTCATAGCCACTCACCTGTACCCGTAGACCCACTCCAGCTTCAGCTTGCTCTGCGGAGGGGGCGCCACCTTGGCGGGGTCCAGGCCTTCGTGCTCGCTGGGCGCGTAGAGGACCACGGGCCTGCCTCGCAGGTACATCCGCACGAGCCTTCCTCTTCATAGCCACTCACCTGTACCCGTAGACCCACTCCAGCTTCAGCTTGCTCTGCGGAGGGGGCGCCACCTTGGCGGGGTCCAGGCCTTCGTGCTCGCTAGGCGCGTAGAGGACCACGGGCCTGCCTCGCAGGTACATCCGCACGAGCCTTCCTCTTCATAGCCACTCACCTGTACCCGTAGACCCACTCCAGCTTCAGCTTGCTCTGCGGAGGGGGCGCCACCTTGGCGGGGTCCAGGCCTTCGTGCTCGCTGGGCGCGTAGAGGACCACGGGCCTGCCTCGCAGGTACATCCGCATGGAGCCGTCCTCTTCATTGTACTGACAGGTGTGGGTGCTGCGGAGTAGATAGTGTTAGATTTGGGATATGATATCTGTGTAGACGCTCACTGATCAAATGGCCGCCGGCTGTCGCACAAACAAAAGCGTAACAAAATACTGTTGATAGACACATCTGTGAGGAATTAATAACAAGGGTAAGAAATTGTAGTGTGATATTATTTAAATGATCATTTTTTTTAGTTAAGACCTTTGATACAATATGAAAAAAAAAAATCTTTTTTTGAAATCGAAAAAACCCACAATATCACTTTTTTAATATAAAACTTTGGATGCAATATGTCTAAAAAATCTTTTTCATTACTAGGTTTTATAATAAAAATTGGACAAGGTATAACCTATGTAATTAATTTGTATAATATTAGTGGTTAGTAGTTAATTCACATGCGAATTTAGTCATGGGTTACTTTAGTTTAAGTTAGTAATTAACTGAAACAATAAAGGCTTTAGTTATGTTATTATTAAAATTAAAGCTATTGATTAGTTCTCGTTGCACATCACACAAAAAAAACCAAGCGACTTACATCGGGGTGAATGACATATTTGCGAATATATACCGGCGCTTCGCCCACAACTCAGAACTAAATAAATACGACCAAAACGACCACCCGCGAAGAGACAAGCGTCCAAATGCCTCAGTAGACTCAAAACAATCTAAAAACAAATGTTATTATCCTGTTACATGAGCGTTAACGCTAATTGACCATTATCTGATAGGAAAACGATAGCGAAACTTTTTGTTCCCTACCTGTCGTCCATGGCGCCGAAAAAACAAAAATAAACTTTTTAATAGTCCAATAAGGCAAAGGTTTCGAGCACACGGCCGCGGGATAACTTTTTAAAACTTGTTTTGGATTAAATAATGCGAATCGTACAGCCGGCGGCCGAGAAAACTGTCGGCAGACTGCGTGTTAAAAGAACGGAACGGATTTAGACGGTATTCAAAGTTATTTCACTGTGGTATTTACTCTGTATTCGTTACACATTGCTGTTTTTGTTTTAAGTTCAGTCTTGATAAGTGAACGGTAGCGCGTAATGGGTATGAACACATAGAGTTAGGATCACAAAGTTGTGTGTTACTTGGTGCACGTCTGGTGAAGAATGATGTTCTATATTACGTTTGCTAAGTTTGTGAGTCATCTCTAATCTCGATGAATGTAGACAATGTGACTGTGACGTTTTTGCATTTAAGGTAAATTGCAAATGATCACACACTTCCCATACATGGCATATCATCAAGATTCCCGGCTTTGGCAAGCAGTCAATAGCTGTTACGCCTACTAATTTAAAGAATACCAAATATGCATCGTCGACTTTGATGCAAATAGATTTTCTTTAAATAAGAGGTTTTCGCTTAGTTGCATCTTTATCAGTTTAGTGGCAATAGTGGCACTGGATATTATCAACTATGGGTCATCACATCAATCATCTTTTCGAGTACGAGTATGATCGCACGTACGTAACTAAGCTTCATGTAATATTTAAAGTGTTTTTTTTTATAATTATTAGCTTAAAAATGGTTTCAATTAAGTCACCAATTAATTCCAAACTTAAGTTGTGCAATAAAGTATAAATAAATGAATACATATACAGTGTGTCCCTGGATAAAGTGCAACCCCGAAAGGGGATGAAACTAGACCATGAATCATTGACTGGAAAAATATTAAAAAAAATATTAAAAAATATTGTAGGATTTATTGGTATTTTAAGATTTTCATGTTTCATTAAGGACTCTATGTACAAAAGTATTGATTTCTTCCAAAATAATGGGTCTATTTCTTAGAAAAAAAAAAACAGTATGCCTAATACCTGGCGCTGACCATGAAATAATAAATAGTCCGCAAAAAAGTAACTATCCTGGGTAAAAAAATGTATTTTTATGAAAAAAATGATTTTTTTAGACGTTTATTTAAAAAAACTTCAAATTAATAAAAAAATGTGCCCTATAACTATGTAATTTTATAGCTTACTTTTAATCTTTACCATTTTAGCTTCCAAATATAAAAAAAAACCAATGTTCTAGCTCAAAAATTGGCTTAGTTACTTACAATTTAGTAGGTAATAAAAGTCAGACTTTAATCACAATAACTTTATTAATAAAATTATCCGTAATTTACAATTTTGCATTTTTATTTAATGCATTAAATGTTCAAAATGGCCTCCTCGTTTTGGATTCATTTTTTTGATTTTGATTTTGATTCATTCTATTCTACCTGCACGGTAACACGATTAGGCTCCACTTTAAAAGTTCGTAGATAGCGTGTTTTTTAGTTAGAACATTGTTTTATTTATTTATTTGTAAGCTAAAATGGTAAAGAATAAAAGTAAGCTATAAAATTACATAGTTATAGGGCACATTTTTTTAGTAATTTGAAGTTTTTTAAAATAAACGTCTAAAAAAAAATTTTTTTTCATAAAAATACATTTTTTTACCCAAGATAGTTACTTTTTTGCGGACTATTTATTATTTCATGGTCATCGCCAGGTATTAGGCATACTGTTTTTTTTTTTCAAAGAAATAGAGCCATTATTTTGGAAAAAATCAATACTTTTGTACATAGAGTCCTTAATGAAACATGAAAATCTTAAAATACCAATTAATCCTACAATATTTTTTTATATTTTTTTTAAATATTTTTCCAGTCAATGATTCATGGTCTAGTTTCATCCCCTTTCGGGATTGCACTTTATCCAGGGACACACTGTATATTTTGACTTGTTCTTCACCGCAAATGACAACAAAAAGTCATCCCATTGTATTTATTCATTGAACTGTGGCATCTCAGTAGGTTGATTGATATATTGTGAATATTACATGATGGTAGTATTGAAGTCGGAGTACGTTATAAAATCATCAATGAATAAATAATATCCGTACATGTTAAAGTGGTACCTATATAAATGCCTGTTACTGTGGTTAGTAACACAAATATGGGTGTGAGTTTTGACGTCGTCAATATTTTATAATTACTATGTTTTTCAGACTCTATACTTATTCTCACTGAAGTTTTTAAATATTTAACAAACATATGAGGACACCACTATGGTTGTACTCGTAGAACATCGAAGTAAAAACCGTTTTAGCTTTTGAAGAGTTATCGATAATTATATGAGTGCCCTGTGTCAGTGACAAGTGAGTCAGATATTTTATTTACGTAAACAATAATAATTTTTTTTGTTGGATTACTAATAAGAAGTTTCAGGGAACCTAACCGCAATGTGCAAGTTTACACATTTTGCATGTATTACAAAAGGTTTCGAATATACATTTTTATCTACGTAATACAGCTTGGTAAGTAAAGCAATATTGGAAACCAATCACTACATTGCTCTAATTCCGAATTAAGTATCTAATGCACTTGTGTTATGGAAATCAGACACAACGGTAGTACCAAAACACCCAGATCCGAGACAATATAGAGAATTTGATTTCTATATTGACCCGACCGGGAATCGAACCCGGGACCTCGGAGCGGCGACGCTTTGAAATCAGCGTGGTGGGCTAGTTGTTCGAATTCGAAGTTACTAATGAATGTATTCAGGTAACCTACTTTTTCTACCCACATGATTTTGGCTTCGCATCATGAAGTTTAAAGCATACGCCTGAATGTCAACTGCAATGAGAGCAACTAAACTGTCATTTATACTGCAATCTCGGCGCAAGCGCAGCAGTGACCGCATCGCCATAGTGCAGAAAGAACTCAGTAACTTAGCTTTGATAAGGTCCCGTCATAGTCCCACCAATTGGCCATAGACATCTCGACCATAGTCTTAATAGTCGTATAGAAAACCGTAGCTTAATTTACGGCCCTCAGCACGGCTCCAATACATTGCTTGTTATCTTAGCCAGGAAATTGTTTTATTTTTACGCATCGCCATCATGTTCATCAATGGAAAAGTAGCAATGATAAGGAAGAACATCGACTTACCTTTGTCACAGTATTTAAAAAAGTATGAAAAGTATTCATGATTATACACTTAAAATAAACGCAAAAGGGTCATATAAGACTTACGAGGGTCAAACTGAAAGTTCTTAGAACTGGCCACTTATAAACAATATAATAAAAAAAATATTCTAAAATTTGAAAATAGAACTCTTTGCCAATATTACTGAGTATATATTTCATTCATTTGTCATTTGTTTTACGATTTGGCGACAAATTGAAAATTGTCTGTGTCACGTCAACATGAATTTAACACGAGAAAATTTTCGTGCAATGATTTTTTATGACTTTCGATGTCATTTAAGTCAACAAGAAAGTTATGATAGACTACGAATGGCCTTTCACGATGAAGCCCCATCTCGTGCGACTGTTTACAACTGGTTTAATGAGTTTAAACGTGGTCGCACTAATCTCACTGATGATGTACGTGAGGGACGGCCTTCTACGGCGACGACTGAAAATAACATCTGTGTTGTGCGGCGTATGATAGAGACTGACAAAAGAGTGACCTATCAGCAGATTCGGACAAGCTTAGGCATCGGTATGAGTCAAGTGCACAAAATCCTCCACGAACATTTAGCGGTCAGGAAGCTTTGCGCCCGGTGGATACCTCATAATTTGACTAAGGCTCAAAAACTCCATCGTGTGGATTGGTGCCGTAAAATGATTGAAAGATTTAACGGAGGTGACTCAAATGCTGTGTTCGACATACTAACAGGTGACGAAAGCTGGATTTACTGTTATGATCCTGAAACCAAAAGACAATCTGCTCAGTGGGTGTTTCCTTTCGAGGAGTTGCCAACTAAAGTGAAGAGAGATCGAAGTGCGGGAAAAAAAATGGTGGCCTCGTTCTTTGGAAGGATAGGTCATTTCGCAACAATTGTGTTAAGAGGATCAAAAAACAGTTTCTGCAGAATGGTACACTACCAATTGTTTGCCACTTGTCTTAGAAAAAGTTCGAGAGAAACGACCTCGCAGTAGGATCCTCCTTCACCACGACAACGCCTCGTCGCACACCGCCAAGCGAACGATCGACTATTTGGCGACATCAAACGTTGAATTACTGGGTCACCCGCCGTATAGCCCCGACCTCGCGCCTTGTGATTTTTATTTATTTCCAAAAATTAAAGAAAAACTTAAAGGAAAGCGGTTTATGAATGCTGAAGAAGTGGTGGCTGCGTATCGCGATGCCATTGAAGAGACCCCTAAGGACGAGTGGGCAAAGTGCTTTTCCCAGTGGTTCCATCGCATGCAGCGGTGTATTGACGTCAATGGACAATATTTTGAAAAGATATAATAAAACTAATAACTGGCTAATGTAATCAGTTTTTGATTTTCTAAGAACTTTCAGTTTGACCCTCGTACTAAGTAGAAAACTGGATAAGTATAAAACGACCGGTTTTAAAATGACATTTACATAAATGATTGCTGACAAATAAGTTGCATTTTCAAATGAGGCGTATTGTATTTTATTTTCCGAATATTCCTTATCTGACGTTGGAAAAATTAGGCCTTTGAAGTTTTGGAAGCAGAAATATTGATTTAAAGTTTAAACCGTATTAGAGCTACTGATCAAAAAGAGTTCATGTACTGTGATTGTGAGTCTGTGACAACGATAGCGCGCAAGGCCGGTGATCGCAATCTTAAAGTACGCTTTATTTTATTACGCCAATTAAGGCATTGCCCGCGATTTCCTCCACTTATCTGTAGCTCGCATCATACTGATGGAACACTTTCCTTCCAAGACATATAATGCGGTTGGTTTCACAAGGTTGCATTGCAGTTGAATATCTTGTGTAAAATGCAATAAAATATCGATTGTGAAATCCAGCAGTGGAAACGCACAAGGCTAGATTGTTATTATTTTTTCTTAAATAAATATATTGTAAAGCTGTTGTTTCTTAATAAAGAAAAATAAAATAAAATAAATGTTTAATTAACCTGTCGTCAATGTAGTAAATTGACTTCACCATATCACCTGAAATCCGTTTAATTAAGATAAATCTAATGACATGGGTCCCATGGATGCAATCGTTCTTGTATGGCATAGTAATACCTACTCTTAAAGTATTCACTTACATGTTCGGCAAGTTTATGATCATGACCAATGGTATTTAAAAATAATAGATAATGTTACCCGGGCGCGCAATGTTAAGACGCTAAAACGTCAAAATTCTGTGTAAAGATACACAACAAGTGTGACGTCTATTTTAGATATTGTAAATCCTATAAATGACGATTACAATACGATACGTACGTACTCACAAACTATGATAAGAAAGTAAAAAAAAACTCAGGGGATCTCGAATGACATGTAAGTAAACAAGAATTACGCAAAAATAATAAAATTTTAAATATTTTTACTTTAAATCCATTTTACAATACGGCTACAAAGGTAAAAGAGAACGTAAATTGTTTATTTTACAAGATTGAAAAGGACGCAATATCCTTAACCCAAGTCGATCATAGATTCGTTAGATTAGTCATGTTAGTATGCAGTGATTGGTCAATCAGTGACATTTAGTTTATACACTTAAGCTTAACAGAGAATTACTCACTATCTCTTTTTGTCCTTAGTGTATAATTATGCTATTTCTTCCACACAACATCTAGGAATGTGTAATAAGAATTGCGCATGTATGCAGTCGTGAGCGACTAGCACAGATTTTAAATTTTGTTTTGTGAGCGTATAACATATCTATTCTTTTTAAATATCATTGATCAACATGACTGATTCTGCTGTCTGCCTGTATGGTTAAACTTTCAACAGCAGACTTTTCGTAATCATGACTAAAAATTCCCAAGTGTTTCGTTTTGTTTAACATTGCCTGAGAATGAATGGCTAGGAATATTCATGTGAATCCTAGGATTCAGGGTTGAATGTTGACATGTAAGTTCGTTTTAAATAGTGCATTGCTGCTGTTTTTGTGTGAGCTGAAAATTCCCATTCCTGTGTTCTGGTGAGTAGAAAATGTGACCAACAAAATACAACCAATACCAAACAGAAAAACACCCTTCACCCAATGACAATAAAGTCCAAAATACTCCCACCCAAAAGCGAGTTCCACCACCAGCCAAGTCTTGGCCACTTACCCGTGCTTGAGAACGGCCCCGTTCTGTGTCGGCTTAGAATACAAATTTAGCAACGACTTTGTTGTTGAGAATCTAGAGGAGAAACCAAACACGACATTAAATATTACACTATAAGGCGATATAACTAAAAGAGCCTATTCAAAGCTGATAGCAAGTACTTTGTGGAACTGATAGAACTGACAGTGCTTGTAGCTTTTACAACAGTACGGATACGAATTTTAAAGGTAATAGTTCGTAGTCGTAAACCCTTGCTATTGTTCCTTTGACATTTTGCTATTCTCTATGCAATATCCTTTTTAATTTTCATTTGCCACCAATCCTTATTTGTTTCTACCGTCGAACACATATCTATGGCGTCCTAGTTTCAAATCGACATAGTAAATCTTTGGAAGAGTAGCTTTCAGACATTTAATAAAAAGTGCGTTAACTATTAGTAGTGTCAGCCTTTAGTCAAGTACCTGACTCATGCATCGTGTTTTTTCAATGAGCAGTTTTCTTGTCATAAGTTGCTTATATCATCGAGAGATGGCGCTAGCGTCACTTTAGGAAATAACTTTTTAAACTTAATTTTAAGAATTATAGCAGAGGATAATTGCCTTTTGACAACGTAAATAATAAACAGTAAAACAATATAAATGTGTAACTTAAGTACAAAACAGAACTTTATAATGACACAAATAAGTATAATATAAAGGTTATCGAGACGCATTTTACCATATTTTCTTATGCAATTTTTGTTCTTTATCTATGCTTTTACCAACGTGAAAAAAAAACTAACCCAACGTCATCTAATAAGAGCTATAAACTGATAGGAGAAAACTGTCCATTGAAACATAAAAGGCGAAGCGTCATACCTGGCGGTGCTGATGAGTCCCTGCGCGTTGAAATCGCCAGTGGAACTCCATCGCTTGGTGAGGTTGACGCCCGGCGACTGGCTCTGGTTACTTGACGTCGAGTTGTTTCGAGATCTACACAGACACTAGCGGCTACAGAAGCGTACTAAACAATAAATAGCAGTTTAAAACTTAAGCAGATTACATTTTGTTGTACACAGGCAACAAAAGTTATAGTTATCTGCACTTTGAAATAAAAATTGTTGCCAAACTGATTGTTTCGTCAACAAAAGAAGCGCTAAATTATTCAGGATTTAACGAATCTTGAGATACGATTGAAGCTTGTTTCTTGTGAAGAATTAGTAATACATTTATTGCAGGATCAAGATGGCACAGCGTTTTATAAACCAGAGGTGTAATTGTGTAGAGCAATCGTATTCATTTGACAGATCAAAACGTACGGTATTGTCAACGTCGGCCACACCCATAAAATTAATATTCCTATCGGAATAGAAGGACAAGTAAAAGCTGTCAAACGAAACCGATTTAAGATGTCAGTAACTAACATAAGTAAGTAACATTTGTAGCTTTAAATGAAAAAAACCTTTCGATCAGGTGATTTATAACAATGTTCCTAAGTTAAATGTAGTAGTTTACTGCATGATAAACAGTCGACACAAAATATTGAACATGCAGCTCTAGTGTAAAAAAAATCTAATGTTATTTCATTATACAAAATATTGTTTGATATTCAATCCCGGTGTTATTCTGTCTTTATTTTTTACGTAAATTAACGTTTGTAGAATAGAATAATCAAACTGCGTACTTTAAATTTGAAGCGCATTGGTAAATATAAGTCGTATATTAAGAGGCTTCGATTTGGACTAATCTACCTACCTGTTAAATGATTATTTGTTGGGGTTATGCCGCTCTAATGTATAACAATCAATTACCGATCAAGTCACCATGTTTCAGACGCATTATTTCTCCAAAATATACACAATTTCACTTTTAAATATAAAAAATCAAATGCACGTAATTTTCAGCGAGCTTCTGCGGGGCGGTCAACTGTTTGACATCTGACAAAAATGGTTCTGCTACCTATCTCTTTTTATCACACAGTTTGCTGCTAGTGACATCTCGCTTTTTTCGTTCTATTTCAAAGGGATAATAATTTTATGCTTTACACAAGTGCACCTCAGATCGACTGGAGAGTTTCAATACCCCTGGTGCACCTGTTTGAAAATGGCGATTGGTACTATTTTCCACGCAATAAATACAGGCTTTAACAAAATCAACTGCATTCCGTCACGGTGGTGATTCTGTTGCTAAAATAATAAATAAATGCGGACCAACATCGAAATCCTAGGTTTTTTTTGACTTCTCCATACAAACTGGAATCATCTGATCGGCATTCTAGTATGGGAAAGTGAAATATTTTTTGGGATAACGATGTTGGTCCATTCATAAAGTTGTTGTATTTGAGCATCAGAATTAGCCCCAAATGCAGTTGATTTTGTGAGACCCTATATAAAGAAAAATAAATAGGACATTTTAAGTACACAGGCAAGCATACATACTATATTTGCTAGCCGATTGGGATTACTACACCGATCTAAATCACAGGTGCTGGTTAGTCTAAACAGTTGTTGTGCCACATAAGAAACACAAATAGCGAGCGATAGCCATCGCATAAATCACATACATAGAAGGTGCATGAGATTATATCATTTAGCGACTTGCACAATATCTTGTAGCATTGTTGTGTTACCTCACACGGTGTTGGTACATGTTGGTTCTTAATTCTTGAGAAGGTATTCATTAGAACGTTCAGGAGGTGTAATGAGGTCTGTCATGACTCCATCTTTCAGCAAGACTTACACACTGCGATTTTAAGCATTGATGCAGTCGCGCGTTTTAAAACGCGCTTCAACATCAGACGCACGAAATGAAAAGATAATTGAGCATCGATGAAGCCGTCTAGATTCAGTAAGTACATAATTATAATTTGTCAATTTCCAGCTTTTGCATCGCGACTCACGATGCTAAAAGTCGCAATGTGTATAGGGTCTAAAGGTTGATATTTTGCGATTGCATCTATAGCAACGCGCGTTCGCAGCGCGACTGCATCGCTGCTAAATGTCGCAGTGCGTAAAGGGTCTTAAGTGCTTATTTTCTAAAGTTTTGACAATGCGATTTCTATCCAATAAAAGCAAAAATCTAGGGGCAGATTCTCGTGCAATTCGTATACGAAAAAAGTTCAGTGATCGAATTTCCTTTGTCGAAGAAAAAATAGTTGATTGCTCAGGGTCACGATTTCTATGCATTTCGATTTCGTTCGTGCGAATATTTTTTACAATTAGATATTTTACTCGATTTTTTAGATAAAACTGTTAAAATCGCAATTACCACACGAAGAAATTTCGATTGCCACCCTGAGCTTATCATACTATTTCGATGAGCAAAAATTTCTGTATTGTGACAATATGAAAATTTGATTACTTTTTATGATTCTGATTGACTATAATATGTATTTTTTCTGACATATTAATTATTGATGACATACGGTATTGTAATCCTGATGTAGCTTATTTGTATTTTTTTATTTTATTGTAATGTTTGTTTGACCACTTTTACTAAGTGACTAGCATACTGACGCTTTGGGCGACTGTAAGTCTTGTCAGTTTGTTTACTGTTACTGTTAAATAAATGAAAATTAAATGAAAGTGAGTTGGGTGCGCGGATACTTATCGCAGCCTATCGGTGAACGACGCCGCGTGGGTCTGTATAGTTGGAGCCGGTAGGTCTCACGAAGAACTAATAGTGTTTTTATACTTACTGGGTGCAACTAAATGTTAGAAACCCAAGAAATGCTAGTGTGTGTCAGTAATACTCGGTGTTCCTGTACGGGTTTGTAGTAGTGTATGGGTGGGTACACCTCCTCGGTTGATTGCGCCGTTATTCTTATGCACAGTGTCCCGGGTTCGAATCCCGGGTCGGCTGGAAATCAGTTTCTGGGTTTTTCTGTCTCCAAAATACTTAGAAACAGTGATGACACCCCCTGTGCCTAGGGAAGCACTTTAAGCCGTTGGTCCAGCGCCTGATCTCTGACTTGTCACTCCTGTGTGTGTAATGAGAGTGAAGGAGCAGGTGCACTCTCTGTCAAGATTTAAAGACGGAGGACCTATGTTCTCTAGTCTAGATGGGGCATAGGGCGCTCACAATAATTCTCAATCGCTTTCAGACTTTTGAGCTTCATTCAGTTTGATCTTTACAAAGCGATGTGTCCATCTTGCTACTGAAAATCCTATGCATCGTCTTTGGTATAAAGCTCTCCAATCTAGAACTTTTCTGCCCTAAGGACCATCAGTTCTTCGCGCTACGTGCCCTGCCCATCACCACTCGAGCTTACTGATTCTCATGGCTGTTCGTTGCCTTAGTTCTTCTACGTACCTCCTCATTTTTTATTCGATCTCGTATAGGAACGAGCTTATCCCTCTCCATCGCTCGTTGTGTGATGTTGAGGTTTCTTATAAGGCGCATATTAAGGGGCTACCCGGATTTCTAACGCGCACACTAGCGCCACTTTAGTAGAAAAATCATTACTCGATAAATAAAAGACCAATCAAAAATCTGGTAGACACAACTGTGGTACAGGTTCTATATTTAATTTAGTACGTTTAATTTTTTTTTAAAGTAGTTAAGTGTAGTTAGAGTTAGAAAAACTGCTAAATATGGTCACTTTTGGCAATTTTTCTAACTGTAACTGCAGATAACTCTGTTGATTGAACTTAAACATTACATAACCAGAGCTACAATCGTGTTTACCAGATTTTTGGTCTTTTATTTAACGAGTTATGATTTTTCTAGTAAAGTGGCGCTAGTGTGTGCGTTAAAAATCCGGGTAGCGCCTTAAGAGACCATGTTCCGGATCAGTATATCATCACTGGTAACACACACTGGTTGAAGACTCTCACTAAAAGCTCAATGCAGTGTCAGTGTCTAAAGATGAAAGTCTTCAACCAGTGTGTATTACCAGTGATGACCTACGGATCCGAAACATGGTCTCTAACTATGGGCCTCATAAAGAAGCTCAAAATCACACAACGAGCGATGGAGAGGGCTATGCTGGGTGTTTCTCTACGTGATCGAATCAGAAATGAGGAGATACGTAGAAGAACTAAGGTAACGGACATTGCTTTGAGAATCAGTAAGCTCAAGTGGCAATGGGCAGGGCACATATCAAGAAGAACTGATGGCCGTTGGGGCAGGAAAGTTCTGGATTGGAGACTCTTCGACCAAAGACGCAGCGTAGGACGTCCACTAACAAGATGGACAGAGGACCTTAAAAAGATCGCAGGATCAAACTGGATGCAGACCGCTAGTGATCGGTCGCTGTGGAAAGCCGTGGGGGAGGCCTATGTTCAGCAGTGGATGTCCTTTGGCTGAGAATGATGATGATGATGACTCAAAACTCAAGCTCAGAACAGCTCGGGCCGGACCCCGTTTGAGTTATGGGTAATACCTACGACCCCGAGCTGCTATAATCCCTCAAGCCTATGTGAACGAGACACAATAGATATTCTATTTTATGCGGTCTTATGCGACCGCTCGGGTGTTGAAGTACTTAGGTAATACGAAGGTAGGTAGTTCAGTTGTGAGTAACAGGTAATACCTACTCGGTGTACCTGTACGGCTGCGTGTGCGCATGCAGCGGCGCGGGCGTCGCGCGGGGCGAGGGGGAGGGCGCGGGGGACAGCGACGAAGATGACGCGGGCGAGTCGGACTGGAGGGACCCGGTTGACTGGTGCTGGGGACCCCGTCTGGAATAGAAGAATTGATTTGGTTGGTAAATTAAGAGTATTAAACATGTTTAAAATCGTTCACTAAAGTCAGTGATATAGCTCAGTGGTAAAGTTAGCCTGTAACATCCCACTGCTGGGAAAAGGCCTTACCTCAACTATGAGGTAGTTTGAGCCATACTCCACCACACGGGCTCAGTGCGGGTTGGGTGTTTGCAAGGCAAGCGACTAACCCTGCTGTCAGATGTTATCAAGCCGCCCATAAGGCCTCTGACTAGGCTTAACGACTAATATCAACCGATATTACCACTGCGCTACCAGCACCTCAGCTATGGCTAGCTCAGTGGGAGCTGAAGATATGTATCACTCATTTAGTTCATGTAGCTCAGTAGATCTACTATCACAATATCACTCACTACTTCACATTCATTCAGCTCATTGATTTTATAAGATTATGGCACTCTAGAATTAGGATTATAATACAGCTTTCTGTCAAAATCACAACAAAAATAAACAAACATTAGTTTGAAAATTACTTCAAACATCAATCTATCAAAGAATAATAAATACAAAGTGTTATCGCTTAGACGTTTTTTTTTTTCTTGCTATCTCGTAAAACATTATACAGGCGCGAAACTCACGCGAGCCGAGCCGTGCAACTGTTACTGAGCTACTGAAGGACTGTACTACTGAATAGTATTGGACGATAGTAAACGAGTGAGTATAGGAACTATGTAAATTGCTTACTTCAATTCAAGCATTCATTCAGGTACTACCAAACTAACTCTTTAGAACATGTTTTCATAGATCTAATGATAAATAAGCTTATGGTCCAGGATGCTCACTTGAGCAGTGCAGTAGTGAAAAAAGTCTCTATTAGGACAATTTCCGTAAACAAATAATATTGGTACCAATCGCATACATGTATATATAAATAGCATGTGCTCTGAACTCAAAGTAAGTAGCTAATGTGCTTGTGTAATACAGTATCAGATAAAATTAACGGTGACCTGAGATATTATAATAAAATCAAAATTTAAATGTTGAACCGACCGGGAAATGCTCCCGGAGATGGGGTCTTAAAACGGAGCCTGTATAATGGCACTTCTTTAAATGGCTATCACATAGGTACCTGATCGTGAGCAAAAAATATAAGAGTCATCCTTCAATTCTGTGTCAATTTTTTAAACGATTATTTTATAGTATTGATTCTTCTGATATTTACCTCTGTGGTAGCGAAGAGCCTGTAGATCCATAGCTGGAGGTCCTTTTCGCTTGCTCCCGGTAGGACGGCTGCCGTAACCTCAGCTCCCGTGTCGGAGTGCCTTGCTGGGACCCTGGAAGATAAGGGGTATTGTCAGTACTATTGATAATATTATAAAGATCAGTAAGGAGCATGTTTGACGATGCTGGTTGGTAGACAATTATTAGATTCGGTTTTTCTAAAGTCTTTATTGAATATAAAATAATATGATTATCATTAAATGATTGCCTCATTGTACCTTTTAATGCTTCAACACCCGAGCGGTTGCAGGCAACCGCATAACAAAAGAATTTCTATTGTGTCTCGTTCACATACGCTTGAGGGATTAATTTGTAGTTATTGACTGGTAGAGAATGCTTTTAGCATTAAGTGCGCCATATGTACTCTACGTTTGTGCATGAAGTCATTTCTCCAGTAAAACAAAATTTCATTAGAAACATTGCCTTATTGTGATGAGATATCAATCCCATTAATAAATGATTTAGGAGCTTGTATTCATAAAGTCAACATACTCATTTTTTGTATATTTTATTAACACGCTTTAGGTACTTATTACAAATAACTTTATTCTCAAAAATAATGTTTTAACTAGCCTTATAAGCAGCATTGATAGTGGTCTTTATTCATTTTAGCTAGAACCTTCGAGTTTTATCATGCTGTAAGTTGTTCCTCCGGTTTGAACATTTATTACTTAGTACAAGATTTTTTTTTTTCAGTCCCTTAGACCAGTATCGGAGCAACTGGCGAACAGTGAAAGGACAACGGGTAGTTACGTCATACAGAGTACAGAGAATGCACCGCGGATTCGTTTCCTAGCCAGTGATTAATGATAAACGGTTATTATCAGGAAATGCAATATCCATTGGTGCTGTTATATCACTGTGATTGGATTTCGTTGGCGAAATGTTAATGAATGTGGACGCAAATGTTTCCTTGTCTGGAATTGGGAACACTGAACCGTGCTGTGAGAAATGCTTATCGTGAAATGTTGGTTACCTACCTTATTTTGATATATAAATGCAATGCAAATGCAATATAATGTAATCAGTCTGTAAAATGTGAACTGGTTTACTTTATGCCTTGATAAGTCTATCACTCATTTAGATCTTACTTCCTTGTACCACATCTCATTTTCACCAGAAAAAACAGCATCCGCAGAGAATGATTTCAATTTGACAGCTAATTGAACTAAAACAAAAGGCTTCTGAACAAGAATTGCCATGCATTTTATACGCTTATTTCTATAATTCGAAATGTTCTCCCCATTTCTTCAATCAATCAAGCACAGCGGAATTCGTATCTACAATTATCAACCACAGCTTTAACAGTAAGTCGGGATCATTCTGTTAAAAATCTACAATCTTAACGTTCCTTACCGGTAGGAATGCTCCATTTCTCTGCCTAGTCGGGGCTGTGATGGCTCTGCCTTCTAGCGCGTTGAGCCTACTCAAGGCATCAGCGAGTGTGGAGCGGAGACACAGAAACTCTACAGCCTGACACACTTCGCTAACTTCGAAGTCACCATCGTCGTAACAGCTAGGAAGATAACCAGCAATTCCTCACCTGTATATGCTCCATTTCTCTGTCCAGTTGGGGCGGTGGGTGCTCTGCCTTCTAGAGCATTGAGTCTCCTCAAGGCATCGGCGAGGGTGGACCGGAGACACAGAAGCTCTTCAGCTTGCCGCGCGCAGCGGACTTCAAGCTCTGCTACACGTGCTGCCAACCCCGCCCCTTCGCCTTCTAGCATTTCATCTGGAAGAAGAGAAAGTAGAACGTAAAATATTGCTTTAATATTTTGGCAATTTGCAGAAGACTACGAACAACATAAGTTCCGTGCCGGAATGTTTAAGGGAGGAATGAGCCAAACCTATTTATAACGCAGAAGGTACAGGCTAAGTTACATAGTAAAGGACGGAAAACAAAATTAGCTGACATTCAAGGCATAAAAGGCAAATGGATGTAGAACTACATTCATTGATAAAAGAAACCACTTTAGTGATCACAAGACGCTTCCTACCAATCCTAAATATATCATCAAGATAAAATATCCACTTGCGTTGGCGGATTCTCCGAATTAAATGTGAGTGTCAAAAGACGTGATGAATGTTTGAGTTTATTAATGCAAATGATATGGATAGGTGTGGTCGCGCCAAGATTAAAAACATTCAAGAAGCCGCACTCTCAAGTACAAGTGACATTTTATCTCAACGAGGTCAAGAACGGACATCGCGCCATCGAGTCAGCTGCAGTACATTGTTTGACCAACAATCAAGCACATAATTGACAATTGAAAGGAAGTCCAATTGGTTCAGTACCACTGAATGTCTTATCGATAGGAAGTACAATTACTTTGCGATTGTAATATTGCCTTTTGAAGGATGTATCGCAATCGAAAGGCATTGACACTAACTTTCAGATCACGTGGGGGTGTAAATCGGTAGCGTACTTGTGAATTCTGCTCTGTAAGTGTTGACACACCATTGTACGAAAACAATGGCCACGACCAATTGAGTGCAAATATGCAAAAAGTCACCTTAGCAATATCTCTGAAGTGATTATCAACTCTAGTCGTGTTCAAACAAAGATGTATTTAGATTATGACGCGAGTGTAAATAGTCTCTCTCATGAAGGACACTTTTCATACGTAATAAATGTTTGTGCATGTGATGTATGACTCTATCACGATTTTCGAGAGCAATTCCATTGTTATAGCATTTACTTAAATGTGTGAAGAGACCATAACAATGTGCTGTTTATGCAGGGAGCGTGTCGTTGTTACATAATTTGAGTTATATGAGTTACGTGTATCTTGATTTGTTATCAATAAACTTGGGCTCGATTTGCTTATCATGCGCTGAAAATGTATGACGTAGAAGTTAGTAGATTGGATTCACTTATTGGTCGCCAGTGTTTTTTTTTTTTGGATTTGCTACAAAGCAAACAAATGCTCAAGAAAAACCTCGGGCACCTCCAGCTTCTTAGTTACATTTTTCGTGAACAAATCGATATTAATCAAGATTGCAAGAAAAAAAGGATCAGGAATGCTTAGCATATGCATTGCAAACATTAACTGGTGAAAATAAGCAGTGCAATTATGCAACTGTCGCGTCATATTAAACTCTCTCACTGCTAATGGAAATCCCTTTTTAAAAGGATCTCAATCTAAAAACTTCTCTTAATGGTCTACAAGAATCTTATAAACTCACGCCAGGCAGCATAGACGTCGTTCATGGTGTCTCCCGGAGAATCGCTGGCACGGGAGCTCCGGGAGTCTCTGTCACCGTGCTCCATATTCACTTGCAGCACATACCCTCACTCACTCGACACGACATTTAGATTACTTACTTCTAAATCACTGAGAACGAGGTAGATGTCAGAGCAACGGGATTTCTGGCTTTAAATTAGGCCGAACGAACGATTGCCATAATTTAAGGGTGAAACTTTCAACACTGAACAATCATATGGTTTTCATATTGAATGAACTCAAAAAAATAAGAATAAATTTATATTCGCGTATTGTCGAATAAAGATAACTAGCGACCCGCCCCGGATTTGCACGGTTGCAATGTTTGATCCATGTCGTAGGGTTCAGCTAGCGTTTCTAAGCGCAAAATGTGTTTATGGCTTCACTTAAAAATCTCTAAAATTATCAGTGTTTCACTACTATATTATGCATGTATTTTAATATAAACCTTCCCCATGAATCACTCTATCTATTAAAAAAACGCATCAAAATCTGTTGCGGAGCTACGAGTATAAAGATTTAAGCATACATACATGAACACAGCGGGAAGTGACTTCGTTTTATACTATGTAGTAATATGTGTAAGAAATTTCTTCATAGTATGCACTGATTAATGCGATAAAACGCTTTATGTTATGGTTAAAAATATTTTATCAATGGTCATGGTCTATCGTGCCTTTAAAATGAAACGCATCATTGAGAAGCAACTCTGTTAAAAACTGAATAATAGTAAAATAAAAACAGCTACTTGTGCTCGTAAAAGCAAACATTTGCAAAACGAACATGTTTACATTCTCAACAACATGATTAAGCAAACATATTCTGATAATAAAGTAAAAAGCAAGCCACTTATAAGAAGAGTTCAGGGTCTGTTTATATTGCTCAGATAGACAGAACTAATTTTAAAATTCATCAAGATGTCGTTAGTATTGTATGCAATGATCGACGACCTTGTCTTGAGACCACGACTTGTCCTTTCCTTTTGAAGAAGAATAACAGAACAGATGAAAACGAAAAGACAACCTACTTAAAAACCATTAGTCCAATACACTAGACAAAGGCAAATATAAAAGAAATGCAGCTATATAACGGTGAGATGAAGACTGGATACTTGTAGGAAGGTCGTAAGAAGCAACAAGTGTTTTACTAGTAACTTGTAACGGTACGTTTTTGCCATTTACATAATCGATAAACGCGTAGCTGTGTTGGGGACACTGTAATACATACACGTTTACTCCAAAGTGGGAAGAATGTAAATCTGGTGAAAGATACTTACGGCACAGAAAATATAATAGTACTACGTACAGAAGGATCACTGTGCTAAGAATGATAAAGTAAAAACAACTTTCGCTGCAACGCAATGAAGTGCAATTCACTTCGCACGATTTTAATTCAAGGTTGTTTCATCTACCTATCTATACCTGTCTCTTTCTAACACGTAACGCTTTCCCTGTTTCGCGGCCTTGAATGTGTCAGGGTTGAGAGCGGCGCGTGGCACGAACATACGCGTAGGTACACAACGCGCTACTCAAATAAAATAAATAGTCTAGAGGACCTAGCACATTTCTTGACTGTGTTCTATCGGAGAAAGTAATTGATAGTGTCAGCGTTCGTTTAATATTAAAATAAGTGTTTACCCTGTCTAATTTAATTATTTGGTTCAAAATTACTGGATTCGGAGAAATGAAAGTACAAACCAAACACACATGTATGTACGGACAACAGCACGTCAAGGTAAACACTGCGGTATCTTATGCAGTTGTAATAAGGGTAAAAAGTAAGGGTAAAATTGTATAATATAATTATTTTCTCCGTGCACTTTGGGTCATATAAATCATAGCTCGGCCTCAGCCCGGTTAGGGCGGTGAGTATGTAGTGCGGGCGCACCGCCGTTTTAAAAATTATATTATTTAAAAATTTAAGTTTATATAAAACTTTATATTAATTTATTTTTTTATAAAAAAAATATATAGTACATTCGCCAGCATCTTAGGTTACACACATTTTGGTTGCAAACTAGCCCTAATGTCAACTGCATAAGATACCAGTGTTAACCTTAATTTGCTGTTGTCCGTACTTAACTACAAAAAGAGACTTTTGTTTATGTGAAACTTATCTATCGTACCTTTATAAATGCTATCAAAATCGAGATTAATTTTATTGGAATACCTAAAAATTAAGGGTGATATTATATAGCTAAAGTAAAATAATGAACTGTAGCTCTTGGACTATTAGATTTTGGACTACGTAAAATCCTAACAATAAAATTAATTAAGTAATTTGGAAGGTACTTATAATTATTATGCTAAATTTAAAGTAAGTTTATTGACCTGTTTTTGTTTATTTTAAGTTAGATTGACGTAAGTAACTGGGTAGGTATCTTAAACTCAAACTTATTTCTCTGAACAAGAAATGTTGAATACCTACCTACAAAATTTGTTTTGATAAATAATGTCATATTAGGAACACATATCTCAAATTATTAATAGTTATTTCGTTGTACCGAAGTCAGCCACAGGCTGAGAAAATAAACACAGTCACAGGCGCGTGGCGCGGTCCGAGAGCGGCAGCCCCGCGCTCATTTATGCTCGGCATACCGAGTCGCTCGAACGTACCTAAACTTCGGAGTGACACCCCCCTGCTTACGGTACTTTTTGTATCACTTAGAAAAAATATTGATACGTCAATAGACCAATCAGCATTTTACTAACAGAATATGTTTTCACGTAAGACGATTAGGTAATTGAAAGCAACCACGTACGTAAGAAAATACCTTACAATGTAAGTTGTAATTATTATAAAGACAAAGCTCACGTAATTGTCCCCTTACGAGTTTAACACCACTACGAGAAAAACGTAAGTGCTCTTGATTGCGTCGGGCAATCTCGACGATTTCAACAAGTGGACTGGATAATTATGTTAATGAGCGTGTAAGCTTAATTGCCGGTTAAACAGTTTACATTTTATGGGGTCTTAACACTTGTGCATAATGCATTGTGACACGAAATAAGAGGTATTTACGAAACGTTCGAATAAATTGGAGGACATTACGTTGTTTATGAGCTGTGTTAAATTTAAAGACAAAAAAATGGTAATACAATTATTGCTCTATTAATAAACGGTTACAGTGATTGCAATAAACTAGAGATATGAATTAATGCTTAAGTTTTTAAAACAGATTCTCACACTGAGTGTATGAACCAATACAAAGCGCTGGATAGTTGGAGTCTCTGGAGGAAAATTCAGTGTACTACGGTATCAAGATTAATTTGGACCTTATGCACTAGCACGTCATTAACCAAAATCATAGCCCTCTCGCGGTTTAAACTACACCTAGCGCCATCTATGAACAAACCATAAAACTAAATAATGCTAAACAAAGTTTCATGAACACTGAGGATGTGGCAAGATTAATTTAAAAAGGACAAATTCAGGTGGAATGAAAACATATCGAGAAAAAAGTTTGATAACAGTTTTTCCACTTCGGTAAGCATAATGAGTGGCGAGAGATCATACTTGACAGATAACCTACACTGGCCGAAACGATATCGCAGGGTTACCATCTTTGAAATGTGGATGAAACCTGAGGCAACAGATATTTTAGTGATGAGAGAGACTTTACTCTGATTTTTAATTTTAGTCCAAAATTGGGACATAAAAACAGTGTTGATGCTAAATAATCGAAAAGTTCAATTTATATTTAATCGTTGTTCTTTTTTTTATTGATTATAAAAGGTACACCATCAGTTTACATATTGTACACACTTAACTATAGTGACATTGACAGTGTTTGCCATCTTATATGTAGACCTATTAAAGGCGTACACAGCATTGTAGTAAAAAGAACAACAAACAACAAGTTAGGTCAATTAGACTTAAAGACAATCAGGAAGTTATGGTTATAAGAAATAATTTTAAAATAAGTTAGTTAAACAAGTTTATAAACAATCGTTATCTGGAATTAAAGACAATAACTTTGCATAGTGGAACCATACTGAAAACAATAGTTTTATAACGTATTACTCATTCAGCAGCTCAGAGAGCTTCTTCTTAAACTTAGGCCGATTATAAAATTTTAATAGGTGTATTTTGAATTTGTGTTGCGCAGAAGTTCAAAAGCATGATTTAGTGTAACATAGTTATTACAAAATAATCTACAAAATAGAATCAGTTTGAAGATCATTTTCAATCTTCTTCTCTTCTTCTTTCGTGTCGGCAAGAAACGGGCTAAATCTTACTTGCCCAGAAAGCGGCTACTGTGGTAGCCCTCTGGTTACAGACAAGTAAGTCTTCACGCGAGCAGGTGGTCGGGCACGCGGGACAGTTAGTGAGGTGGGCCATGGTTTGCAGGGGCTCTCCACATTCACAGCTGGCGTCTGCGCTGCTTGAGTACCCCCACCGACACAGGTTGTCTTTACTCCGACCAACCTGGGTCCTAAGCCTATTAAGACTTCTCCAGGTTGGCCAAGGTTCTTTATAGCCTGGAGGCAGATTTTCATCGGGGAGGTACAGTGAGTGTGGGTACTCGCTTGCCCATAGCCTGCACCTCATGTCAGTTGGGGTTTCGTCGGTAGGCTGTGTAGATCTAAGGAAGCTTTTGCGGCTTCGCAACCGACCTGTAGCGGGGGAGAGCCCGTAGAGTGGATGTCTAGGGTCGCTTTCTTGTTTTTGTTTTTCAAGCGAACATGTCACTTCTCTGCGGACTCTGGGTGGAGCTATTCCCGCGAGAGGAAACAGCATACCGACCGGGGTTGGTTTAAGACAGCCAGTCACTATGCGACAGGTGTCGTTCAGCTCTGCGTCCACGTCTCTGGTATGTGCTGACCTAGCCCACACTGGACATGCGTATTCTCCTGCTGAGAAACACAAAGCTAGTCCTGTAGTGCGCATAACCGTTGGGTTTGCTCCCCAGTTAGTAGAGGAGAGACGGCGCAGTAGGTTATTGCGGGAACTAACTTTTTGTTTTGTGTTTCTGCAGTGGGTCTTGTAAGTCAGAGAGCGGTCCAGTGTCACTCCCAGGTATCTAGGGAAGTTACAGTGTTGGATGACGATGCATTTCCAGGAAATGTTCAGCTCCCTGTTTGCCTCGCGGTTGCGTAGGTGGAAAGCACACGATTGGGTCTTGCTGGGATTGGGCCTTAGAGCGTTATGCTCGTAATATTCATGGAGGTTTTCCAACGCAAGGTTCAGTGTTCTTTCCACGGTTTCGAAGGTCTTATCTTGGCAAGTTAGTGCAAGATCATCAGCATATATATATCGCTGAGTGTTAGGGTGGTGAGGCTGATCATTTGTGTAAACGTTGAATAGAAGTGGTGCCAGGACGCTTCCTTGGGGAAGACCGTTTTTTTGACATCGCCATCTGCTCTTCTTTTCGTGTAAATGGACACAGAAGCGGCGGTTGCGAAGGAGCTCACTTAACAGTGACACGAAAGTGGGATCGTTTGTGGCACTCGATACTTTAGACAGCATTTTTTTTATATTAACTGTATCATACGTTGCTGAGAGGTCGACAAAAACAGCACCTGTGACCAAACCCCGCTCAAATCCGTCCTCAATGAATTGAGTGAGGTCCTCCTCCGTCCTCAATGAATAGGGTGCATAAAAAGAGCCTCCCCGCGGCGCACCCTGGAAACAGCTAGCCACCGTAATGGAGTGGCTAGGCTGGCGAATCTTTTTACCACGGCAAATGGGCGATCCATGCAATCATTTTCAATGAAATATCTTTATTATTTCTAATATTTTTTTATATAAAAAAATATTAAAAAGTCAAAATAGGTAAAATCATACAAGAATTACATGGGAAAGTACCAAGATTTTTTTACTCTTTACAGAAACTATTTTATGCATTATCTCCCTTATTTATGTCTTTAGGTAACGTTTTACATGTATTTTTAGTAATGAGAAAAATTACATTATAAAAAATTCATATCACAAGTTCACTAATTAATCGCTTACAATTGAATTGTTACAACACTACTGGTACGAAAATACGCTCGATCTTCAATCGAAGTGTAACTGATTTTGCTACTAATACTGCTAATTGAGTAACGGAATACGTAAATACTCAATATCAAACATCATTTGGTCACCAATAAAGACAGTGAACAAGAAGAAACGTAGTATCTTGGTGTTTGTCTGTTCCTTTTACAAATCAATCAAGGAAATTAAAATGCGTAAATCGTCACAAAATAATGATAAACTGCCAGCCCTAATCAGCATCTAATCGACGATATGATACGAGCAAAAACACAGCATTCTCACGGCTGAGAAAGTCAAACGTGGGAAGGTCCGTAGAAAATAGTGAGTATTGTTCGAGCCGGGGGCTTTAAACATATTAAACTCTATGCTGACGTGATAAGAGATGCCTTTTGAGGCAAGTCAGCGCTTTTATTGGAGTGATAAGCGTTGTGTACTTATATGTAATCGCAGTTGGTTAGGCCGGTCAAAGGCTATAATGTATTACATTTATAGGGTAAATCACAACTACTAAGTTATGCTCCATAATTCTTAGTTACAGTACTATCTGTACCATTTAAGCAGTATGCAAATTACTTTTGAAGTAATTTTAATACAATAATTATCAGAACATTAGCAAAATGAAGGTAGATTTTTTAGGTTGCACTAAAATCAACAAAACTCAACACTTGGCATTTTTTTCATTTTGAATTGCACGTAATGTAGATAATTGCTCATTCCTCTGTGTCAGGCCTTATTATGTGCACTTAAGTTGAGTTCAAATTGCATAAGTGTCAAGTTACAACGAGTGGAAATTAAAGGCACGCTTAGGGCTAAGCCACTAATCACCTGTGCCAACATTAAGTCCTATTCACGTCATAAGGTTATTGTTGAGCTTATGTAGTTGACATAGAAATTTTGGGCAAAACCCTTGTATGTAAGATCCAAGTGGTAATGGGTACAGCTTTCAAAGCATAAGGTTCAGAATAAAGTACTTGTAAATATTCCGCCACTGGTTTAACTCTGCATTTCCCAAGCGGTGGACTGGTAGAGAATGCCATAAGGCATTAAGTCCGCCAATTGTACCATTTACAGTGCAATAAAGTTAAAAAAAAGAAGTAATGAAGCATAAACTCAAATTTTGCTTGGTCAGGGAAAATTCTTTCCACAACCTTTTCGTCTCATTAGGAATTTGCGATACGAAAAAAATTAAGTATTTTCAAAAAAGTGAATGATTGAACCATATTTTACAACGCGGGCTCAGTGCGGATTGGCGGATTTGCAAGACAAGCGACGATCCTTGCTATCAAATGTATACTGTATATTTAGTTTATGTATATTATGGTATGGATATAATATTATAATTTTACACTATAGTATTTGTTGCAATTTTAATATCTATTTACAATATTCTCCTGCACCCATAACAATCTCTCTGCATGATCTGAAGGTATGACTGGGAGAGAATGCTATTAGCGTTAAGTCCACCTTTTGTACACTTTTATTTGTGCAATAAAGTTTTTAAATAAATAAATGTTATCAAGCCGCCCATATAAGGCCTCTGACCAGGCTAAACGACTAATATTAACTGATATTAGCCGGGACCAACGGCTCAACGTGCATTCCGAAGCACGGAGATGTTCGTGATATACGTCACTTATATGCTCGGAATAGTCACCCATCCAAACACGACCGCACCGTGTAGGTTTCTTAACTTCGGTATCACTGCCAAACCGCTGCCACCACTGCGCTACGAGCACATATACTGAGTACCTAGTTTGAATGTTTTTAGTGTTTTTCACCCGACGATAAAAATAATGCCCTAAATTGAGTTTGTTATCCCGTTTGGTTTCTGGCGACACAGAGGCTAGACGAGACCATTGGGTGCCATAGTTTGCCAAGATTAACGAGCACGTCTATTGCACAATTTGAAATGTTTATTTAATGAGTTAGCTGTCTGCGTTTAATAATATATTGCACTTTATTGAAGACATACAAAAGTACTGAGATTAGCGGAACGAAAGCAAGCATAGTGTAGCGCGAATCTGCCTTTAATATGCTGGTACAGCCAGAGTACCATATGCCAGCGTATCTCTATGGTTTCACGAAGTCTATTGTCAATGGACTAACCACCGGATGTGACGTCAACACGGCATTTCAATTTCTAATAGCGTCGTTAGTGTCGGATATGTGCGATTGGAAATCAGCACGTGCAATGTGGGATATGACTAGAATTAATAAGTGTCTATTGTAGAAATAGGAACCTTTTTGCCTAGCTAGATACTGCACATGCATTAATAGAGCCTACGTGGTGAGCTCTGCTGATTTGCAGAAACGTGAGACAAGTTGTAACATTTATATGTATTGCGATTTATAAATACATATGCCATAGTAATATGCAAAATTCATGGTCAGCAAACATAAATGATGACTAAGTTGAAGGACCGTTTTTCCTAGCAATTTCTTATGAAAATTCCAATGAGTTTTTGTGAATTCAAGAAACAAAACACCTCTTATTTTTTGTGTATTTCACCTCATTTGGAAGGATTTAAGTGCCTTTAATTTGCATTTTCAATACTAAAGATAACAATCACCTGAATTTGAATAACAACCGTACACGTAATTGTAAGAAAACAATACAATGTACCCAAAGAGCCTTGGGAAAATTCGTCATTCGTCGACTGATCGGTTAAGGTCTGTTTCTTTTACGGACAACAGAACTTCAACGTAAACACTGCGGTGTCCTATGCCGTTGTAATAAGGGCTAGTTTGCCACAAAAGTGGGTAGCCTGATGTGCTGGCGACTGCATGAACAATGATAACTCATATTGTATCTGCAGTCTAAAGCATCTCAAAATAAATTAAGGATTTCTTAGTAGCTGCTTAGGTAGGAGAAGGTCTGCAAACGGTGCCACCTTTGACGTCTGTCACCTTTGTAATGCTGCTTGAAACTGCAACTTAAGGCGCTATACCCGGTTTTTTAACGCGCACACTAGCGCCACTTTACTAGAAAAATCATAACTCGTTAAATAAAAAACCAATCAAAAATCTGGCAGACACGATTGTAGTTCTGGTTATGTGGTTTAGACACAATGTTTAAGTTCAATATAACAGAGTTATCTGCAGTTACAGTCAGAAAAATTGCCAAAAGTGGCCATATTTAGCAGTTTTTCTAACTCTAACTACAGTTAACTACTTAAGAAACAATTTTAACGTACTAAATTAAATATAGAACCTGTACTACAGTCGTGTCTACCAGATTTTTGATTGGTCTTTTATTTAACGAGTTATGATTTTTCTACTAAAGTGGCGCTAGTGTGCGCGTTAAAAATCCGGGGAGCCCCTTGGACTGCGCCCGCTCACGTGACGCGTCTCGGTCGGCTAGCATTGAAAACGACAGCAGGACGTGATCACGATTGCAATACACGGCTTGTTTACTACGAACACGTAATTACGTTCGATTTGTGTGCGTTTTTTGCCGTTGGTAAACCATCAATGGGAGGAGTGAAACGATAGAACGTGGATGTTGGTGAACGGCTCTAGTTTTATGTATAAGTAAAGTTAGCCTGTAAAAAAGCTGGGCAAAGGCCTTCCTTACCTTTGAGGTAGTTTGAGCCATACCCCACCACGTGGCCTTAGTGCGGGTTGGTGGAGGGGTGTTTGCAAGGCAAGCGACTAACCCTCCCTGACAGATGTTATCAAGCCGCCTATAAGGCTCTGACTAGGCTTAACGACTAATATCAACCGATCTTAACCGGGACCAACGGGCTTCCTAACGTGGACCATGAAACATTGCTCAAAAAAATACGGCATTATGGGGTATCATTAAACTCATTAAACTTAATTAATTCTTATCTATCAGGTAGAACGCAAAAAGTATATGTAAACGGAATTGAGTCTTCTGGAGCCCCTCTAACAATAGGTTTGCCCCAGGGATCTATATTGGGACCACTTTTATTTTTGATATTATAAATGACCTCCCGTATTTTGTAGGAAATCTTTGTGATATAGTTTTGTTTGCAGATGATACTTCACTTATATTTAAAATTCCAAGAGGTGAAGAAAATTTTGACGATGTAAATAATACTCTTTCACAAGTGTTACATTGGTTTACGATTAACAATCTCCTTCTTAATGGAAGTAAAACTAAATGTGTAAAGTTTACGATGCCTAATGTCCGACAGGCATCAACTCAGGTTAAGATAAAAGACAAATCGCTTGATATTATCGACTCCACAACATTCTTGGGAATCACTTTAGACTCCAAACTACAATGGGGTCCTCAAATAGAGGCCTTGACACGGAAACTAAGCTCAGCTGCTTTTGCTGTAAGAAAGATTAGACGTTTGACTGATATAGAAACAGCTAGGTTAGTTTATTTTAGTTATTTCCATAGCTTGATGTCCTACGGTATTTTACTGTGGGGCTCGGCAGCTGATATAGAATCAATTTTTGTATTACAAAAAAGAGCCGTACGAGCTATTTATAATCTAAAACCTCTAATCTATAACCGAGAGGTGTTTAAAGAAATTAGAATATTAACTGTAGCCTCTCAGTATATTTATGAAAATTTAATGTATGTCCGCAAAAATTTACATTCATTCAGGAAAAAAGTGATATACACAATTATAATACTACGAATAAAAATAAGCTTGCTATTCCACAATTAAGGCTTCGAAAGGTTGGTAATTCTTTCATAGGGAAATGTATTAAATTTTTTAATAAACTACCAGAACACATTGTAAACTTACCGATCAATAAATTTAAAACTGTCATTAAAGAAACCCTTATGACGAAAGGCTATTATAAAGTAGATGATTATTTGAAAGATAATAATGTATGGACTTGCATGAATACTACAAACATTGTAAACCTTTTGAAAAGAGGCATTGACAATAGTGACTGAGTTTGTTGCGCAGCTTCTTCTCAGCACTAGCCCAAAATTGTCCCGAAGCTGTGGTAGGGTTTATATTGGGACGTGTAAAAGTGTCCTCAATGGGCATTTGCATAAATAAATGACTTTTATGACTTTTTATGGCTAAGCGTGCCTTCCGAAGCACGGAGATGCTTGTGATTTACGTCACTTATATGGTCGGAATGGTCACCCATCCAAACACCACCGCGCCGTAGGTTGCTTCACTTCAGTATCACTACTACGAACACCTACCTAGAGAGTAGTTTTATATATAAATACATCAAATTACTACTAAGATAGAAAAAGAAAATCTTGAAAAGGTTTAATGAAAATGAACCTAGAAAATTTGATGGAAATTTTATTAGGTAATTAATAAGAAAATATATCAAACGTGAAGCTACTTAGGTTATAAACTAAATTATTTAAAGCACAAAAAAATTTGGCTCTTACCGATAAAAACCAATGAAAATGTATAACTAAATAACCAGCACTGACACGTTTTCTCGACGGAGGCTTCAATTCATTATGTATTGAATTCTACTCCTAACGCTGATGATGTCATTCTATTGGAGCGAAGACGACAATATTAGTTTTACACGTTTACCTAGTATTTATTACTATTATCTATGATAAGATTATATTTTAAAATAGGCCCTTGATTATCCTTTGAATCATCTAACTCGAACTATTTGAGGTAAATATAACTCGGAATGTTTTAATTTTTTGCTGTCAAATGATAAACACAGCGACGACGCGTTTGGTGTAGTTGTAAGCGCTCCTGACTACATATACCTATTACGCCGGCCGTCGCAGGTTCGAATCTCACAAGGGGCAAATGTTTATGTGATGAGCTCAAATATTACCAATATTTGAGCTCACCAACCTAATTAAATTATGGATGTTTATATGTATTTACGTATTTATAGGAGACGCCCCCGTCATAATCGTTGTCTGGTATCCGTAACACAAGGAAGAAAATTCCTTTCTTCGAAACCACGATAATTGGTGTGTTGTCTGGCGCATATTTATTTTTTGTAGCAGGAAAGTATAAAATTATGCGATATCTACCTATTATGTATACTTTTGAAGTGATGTTAATATTTCGAGCAAGGAATAAAAAAGTCTCTTTTCGCATTCGCGCAATTTTCCATTAAAATTACTTCATGAGACCCCAAAGTTATCATATTTCACAGTCGTCGAAAGCTTCAACGATTTTGATTGCGTATTTGCGCTGTTCTACCTAATTAGGGTTTTCCTGCCGACATTGACAGTCCTAATGTGGCAAAAACCAACGACCAACGTCCATGACCTATAAAATAGTGTTTGGCTGAACATTACGAAAACGCTAAGCCTTAATCTGGTGCAAACAAAGCAAGGCCACACATCAAAACGCGACCATACAACTAATGGTGGTCCATTACCGAAATTACCGCACTAAGCCCAAAATATACCAAATGAACTGAAATGTGAAAATGATATGTTTTTGCAGTATTTAAAACTAGATCTAAGGCTTCACGTCAATAAGGTCTTAAAATATTTTTAACTTTCAGCACTCTAAAATCTTAATTAATGTTTTCAACTGTTAACTTTCAGCACTCTAAGTTCTATAATGTTTTTAACTGACGATCCGACTTTGTTCTAGGCTAGGGGTCCTTATAACTTACTTG
The DNA here is from genome assembly GCA_963924145.1 of Pyrausta purpuralis. Classification (NCBI taxonomy): domain Eukaryota; kingdom Metazoa; phylum Arthropoda; class Insecta; order Lepidoptera; family Crambidae; genus Pyrausta; species Pyrausta purpuralis. Next base: position 21,597,062 of record OZ001664.1, on the reverse strand, counting down.
AATGGATTAATTTAGCTTACCAGCCTTTTGGTATGAAATCGACTCTGTTTATTTTGAGGTACCAGGTCATTATTTCTTACGTTTTTTTGCTCATGAAAAATTGTATTTGACGTTTGACAATAAATACATAATATATGTTGTTAATCGAACCTCAACCATAAACAAAGAAGTGGCAAAGTAATAACATGTGAAACAACATATCTGTTTAATTTTACAATGCGACATTAGAAACTCAGCTCTCGAACAGTAACATAAGAAGTTTATTACACATCTTGTCACATGAGAAATCATCAGATACTATAGTACTACTATGCAACTTGCAAGTATCATCGGATGACGTAGCTGTGGGAAATCACACGTGTGTTAGGAAACATAACAATGATATTAGTTTTTTCCAGAGGAATAAAGAATGCATGATTTAATTATTGTGAATTTTGTGCCAATCAGGAAGTCATCATAACCTTCAAAATACCTTATTCTTTTTTCTTGACTGGAGTTTGAAAACCGACAATAAGAGAAAACAGAGTAAGGTACCTAAATACTTGCAAAGATTCTATAGACGATAAAGTAAACCTAAGAATCGATTACATTTCAATCAGTTAAAACTAACCCTTTCGCTAGGATATCAACTATCATCTAGTCACGGCGCTCCCACAAATTAGATTACCAATGCGCTAAAAATGGCTTCCTCGCACGCGAAAACCGTAAAAATAACATCGGTGTTGATTTAAAAACGTAAACACATCAAAAACAAAAGCCTTACGAAATCCAGTTGTTCTGACAACAAAGATAAATTTTAATATTTCTAATGAAACCACACTGTTTTCTTCACACAAAATCACAGTATTTAGCACCAACCAGTGTCACACAACAACATATAAAATAGTGTTTGTTTCTTTTTGCTAAAAAAGGCTTAGATACGACGACGCCGGCAGCCTCAGCACTAACTGAATTATCAATTGGGGCCAGACAGCTGATTAAACATAGAACTGAAACAGTCCTAAATTAAGCTTTTAGGAGGAAATAAACCTTAAACACTAGCCTGGAAAGTAGAAAGTGCTAAAGGAGTGTTTGAAGGAGGACCCTGTCTTACTAAGCGGGGTAGGTTGGCACGCATGCGTGGGGTACGAACGACAATGGGGTTTTGAAATGTTAAGACCTACATTTGAAATTGGTATTTATTTGTAAGAGAATAGAGTAAGGACTCGAATGCTTGGGATTCCAGCGCATGCGTAGTATGTCGAAAGTTGTGGACAGTAAATATTTGAAATATTTGTTTGAGGATTTACAAACAGTAACCAAGGAAATAAAGAGGCACTTGTGTACATGTTACACTTTGCGATTTGCTTAGCGTTTAGTGACAATACTGTATGTCATTTGTTTTATGGTGTCACCAGTGCTAATACCGGAAACCTTGAACGAGTAGAACAATGTGCCAGCGACGTAAAGCAGGGAATTTAAAGTTTCACAAAGAATGCGTATTATATTTACATTTAAAATTGTTTTCTAATGAGATCTCTTTGTACAAACGTGATAGTGTAGCAGACTGTTTAAAATTCTAAGTACGTATTAATAACACTATGTTGTTAAACCTTTGGACATCCGCAGAAATATAATAGTCCAAAAATCTATAAAAATATGTGTTCTAATATTGAACTCTATTGTTTCAAATAGACGGAATTTGGGCAAAAGCAAACAAGTTATTGACAATTCCCCTCAAATCGGGAAGTGGCAGTTTGCAAAACAATACACCCACACAGTACCTATTTGCTCATCAGATAAATTGTCAAGATGTAAATTATACCTATACAAGGAAAACGCGCCTTTTCAAGATCAAACCAGTCATCTATCTAACTAAATATATGCTCTAATCGTGTTAATTAGTGATGTGATAACATAAATGAAGGCTTTAAAACTGTAATTAGAATAGTGACATACGGGATAGCTACCATGTACCTTATTATTTATAAGTTTCCAATATTTCGGCACTGTTGCAAGCGCCATGATCACGGAGTTACAGTAACAAAGTATATTATTGACCATGAAAGTTTAAAACATTATATTTAAAACTGTAAAGGTTAAACTACCTATATACATAATAAAAATTGTAACAAAAACATTTAATCAATAAAAATAAAACAGAGACAATGTTACGATTTGTAAAATAAATACGTTGTAGTACATATTATAAATCTTAATTGCATCTCGTGCGCCAAACTAATCTTCTGATAAGTGTTATCGTAGCAATATCCGTGTAGGTAATTAAGTTAACATTATCAATGAAGTCTCAATTTAACACGAATTTAACGCGTTTATACGATATTATGAATAGAGCTTGAGTCTAATTAGACAACTTGCTACACTGTCAATTTCATCCCGATTCCTGCGGAAGTAACACAGAATTGACTTAAATTTTCCGCACATCTAAAGTCCTGCATGCTGCCAAATAATAAATCGGTCGACGACCTTCAGGTAGTAAAGGTAATCTTGTTGAGAGATGTTGCTTGGATTAGTTCCAATTCCAATACAAAACAAACCTGTCCCATACCACACGTATGAGTGAAGGCGCCTGGTGCAATAAAGTTTCCGATTTAGAAGAGCAATGAAAATCCGATCTGGATTCTAAACGCGATGCTCTTAACGCCAGACCTCTAGCGGGTATTTTTTATAATTGTGTCAACGTCGTATGTTTTAAAACAAAGTTGGCTACTGCAGTCATATAAGGGCACATAACAGGGCAGCCCAACGTAGCCCTCAAATTGCGGACAAAGGAAATTTCTAGAAGTCTTCGTAGGCGAAACCGATGAACATGAAGTTAGCGGAGCACCCACGACAAACCGATAAATCGCTATATGGAGAATTTGCCGCTAAATAGTCGCTAATTAGTTGTGGAAAAAAATAATTTGTCGTTTAATTATTTTTTTGTTTTTTTGGGTGCTCCGCTAACTTCATATGAAGTTAGCGGAGCAGCCTCGCGAAATCGTCTTTGGAAGTTTCTGATCGAAATTCGACTAGGGGATAATTTGCCGCTAATTAGTCGCTAATTAGTTGTGAAAAAAGAAAATTCGTCGTTGGTTTTTTTTTGGTTTTTTGGGTGCTTCGCTAACTTCATATGAAGTTTGCGGAGCAGCCTCGCGAAATCGTCTTTGGAAGTTTCTGATCGAAATTCGAGTAGGGGATAATTTGCCGCTAATTAGTTGTGATAACACGAATTTTGTAATTTCATTTTTTTCTGTATTTTTGGAGTGCCTCGCTAAGTTTACATGACGACAGCAGAGCATCCTCACAAAAACTACTGAAAACATAACTGATCCGAAATTCACTTGATGGATAATTTGCCGCTATTTAGCCGTTAATTAGTTGTGCAAAAAAAATGTCATGTTAAACTTTTTTCAATAGTTTCTGGGGATTAAAGTTGGTTTTGTAATGAGGCGACAATAGTTCTCGACGCCAATAACGGAAATCGTTCGATTATAAGTTTAATGAGTCCCTAATTATGTATTTTAGAAAAATAATTACGTCGAATAATTGTAATGGGGGTTTTCTGGCTGCGCGTGGCCCCGAGCGGAGCTCTATAGGTCGATAGGGCTGCAAAGAACCCTAATCAAAAATCCAACGACTATATAAATTGCCGCTAAATAGTCGCTAATTAGTTGTGGAAGGAGAAAATTCGTCGTTGGATTTTTTTTTGTTTTTTTGGAACCGCCTTGCGAAATCGTCTTTGAAAGTTTCTGATCGAAATTCGACAAGGGGGATAATTTGCCGCTAATTAGTTGTGGAAAAGGAACATTCGTCGTTGGTTTTTTTTTGTTTTCTGGGTGCTCCGCTAACTTCATATGAAGTTAGCGGAGCAGCCTCGTGAAAACGTCTTTGAAAGTTTCTGATCGAAATTCGACTAGGGGGATAATTTGCCGCTAATTAGTCGCTAATTAGTCGTGGAAAAGGAAAATTCGTCGTTGTTTTTTTTTTTGTTTTCTGGGTGCTCCGCTAACTTCATATGAAGTTAGCGGAGCAGCCTCGTGAAAACGTCTTTGAAAGTTTCTGATCGAAATTCGACTAGGGGGATAATTTGCCGCTAATTAGTCGCTAATTAGTCGTGGAAAAGGAAAATTCGTCGTTGTTTTTTTTTGTTTTCTGGGTGCTCCGCTAACTTCATATGAAGTTAGCGGAGCAGCCTCGCGAAATCGTCTTTGGAAGTTTCTGATCGCAATTCGACTAGGGGGATAATGTGCCGCTAATTAGTCGCTAATTAGTTGTGATAACACGAATTTTGTAATTTCATTTTTTTCTGTATTTTTGGTGTGCCTCGCTAAGTTTACATGTCGACAGCAGAGCATCCTCGCAAAAACTACTGAAAACATAACTGATCCCAAATTCACTTGATGGATAATTTGCCGCTATATAGCCGTTAATTAGTTGTGAAAAAAAAAAAGTTATATTAAACTTTTTTCAATAGTTTCTGGGGATTAAAGTTGGTTTTGTAATGAGGCGACAATAGTTCTCGCTAACTTCATATGAAGTTAGCGGAGCAGCCTCGTGAAAACGTCTTTGAAAGTTTGTGGTCAAAATTCGACTAGGGGGATAAATTGCCGCTTATTAGTCGCTAATTCGTCGTCGGATTTTTTTGTTTTTTGGGTGCTCCGCTAACTTCATATGAAGTTAGCGGAGCAGCCTCGTGAAAACGTCTTTGAAAGTTTCTGATCGAAATTCGACTAGGGGGATAATTTGCCGCTAATTAGTTGTGCAAAAAAATGACATATTAAACCTTTTCAATAGTTTCTGAGGATTAAAGTTGGTTTTGTAATGAGGATTCTTATTTTTTGGCATTGTTATCTCCTTAATGTACTAAAGGTTCACATTAATATTGTTTTACTGTATTTTTTACGTTGGCGAAAAGCAGTTACCCTCTGCTATAATTCTTAAATGAAGTTTAAAAAGTTAGTTCCTAAAGTGACGCTAGCGCCATCTCTCGATGATAGAAACATCTCATGACAAGAAAACTGCTCATTAGACTCGATGTATAATTTGCCGCTAATTATTCGCTAATTAAGTATTTTGAAAAAAATTGCTGTATAAAGTTTTTTTCAGTTTTTCGAGATAACAGCTAATTTGAAATAAGAGTACAATTGTTGTTCTCTACGAAAATAGCTTAAAATATCTCGCATTGATAATCTTTTTAGTGCGCTAATTATAAGTCGCTAATTATGTATACTAATAAAATTTTCATGTCCGTAAAATGGTAATCATCAGAGTAATGTATGATTTAAAAAATAAAAAGAAGAAACGGTGATTTTAAAAATGGTACAATTTTATGAATTTGCATTTGATTTTTTTTTCACTTGTAACACGTTTTTAACAACGTTATCATTTGGTAACCAATAAATAAAGCGCGGCGACTTCTGGTGACATCAGCGCCGCATTTTGTAGACTAGGGTTATTTGGTGTCTGAAAAATGTGGTAACACCAGCGTTGCCAGAACGTTACTTTTGTAACGTTTTACGTTACTATTTGACAACTTGACGTTACATTTACGTTATAAGTCACAAAACGTTACTTTTGCGTTACATGTGGGATGGATTAAACCCTTCATTTTCCTAAGATTAATAGAGAATCTACGGTAAAAGAAACGCATACTCAAAGCTTGTGTATAGCTTTGTGTATTGTTTGTGTGTATGGATTGAAACTAAAATGATATGATTGTCTCTTTCGCACTTTAGCTTGAATGAGGAAATAGAAAGATCAAGTTGTATGGAGTGAGTAAGTACCAACCGACCGGGCTAATAATTTACTGTTATTATTTTACTTGTCAAAAAATATTGTGATATTTTCGCGGTGGTGTGGTGTGGTGGGGTGGTGGATGTAATTGGACCCCGAATTCAGTTGAAGGGTGGCACGGAACCCTCAGTGCGCGGGTCCAACTCGCACTTAACCGGTTTTTTTTAAAAAGCGGTACTTTTTATGTCAAACTCAAAACGTTACTTTTTGAACGCTTTTGGGTAACTTTTTAGGACAAGGCACTGGCAACACTGGGTAACACTGACAGTGCGGAAAACTTTATAAACTTGTTTGTTCTCGACGTCGAATTCCGGTTTTTAAAGTGCCACCTTTTATTAATAATCCAACAAGATACATTGTCTTGTCGTGTTACTCGCAATTTGATTATTGCGCTACATAGTATGTGAAAACTGTAAGTATTAAAGCATTAAATATCTTAGTCAATAAATTCATTTTGACACCCCAAAGTTTATTATGAATGAATGTTAATTATACCTTAATGTCCCATAATAAGTTAAAAACAAAAAACAAAAAAAAAACCAACGACGAATTTTCATTTCCCACAACTAATTAGCGACTAATTAGCGGCAAATTATCCCCCTAGTCGAATTTCGATCAGAAACTTTCAAACACGTTTTCACGAGGCTGCTCCGCTAACTTCATATAAAGTTAGCGGAGCACCCAAAAAACAAAAAAAAAACCAACGACGGATTTTCCTTTTCCACAACTAATTAGCGGCAAATTATCCCCCTGGTCGAATTTCGATCAGAAACTTCCAAAGACGTTTTCGTATGAAGTTAGCAGAGCACCCAAAAAACAAAAAAAAAACCAATGACGAATTTTCCTTTTCCACAACTAATTAGCGGCAAATTATCCCCCTAGTCGAATTGCGATCAGAAACTTCCAAAGACGATTTCGCGAGGCCGCTCCGCTAACTTCATATGAAGTTAGCGGAGCACCCAAAAAAAACAAAAAAAAAACCAACGACGAATTTTCTTTCTTTCTCCACAACTAATTAGCGACTAATTAGCGGCAAATTATCCCCCTAGTCGAATTTCGATCAGAAACTTCCAAAGACGATTTCGCGAGGCTGCTCCGCTAACTTCATATGAAGTTAGCGGAGCACCCAAAAAAAACAAAAAAAAACCAACGACGAATTTTCTCCTTCCACAACTAATTAGCGACTATTTAGCGGCAATTTATATAGTCGTTGGATTTTTGATTAGGGTTCTTTGCAGCCCTATCGACCTATAGAGCTCCGCTCGGGGCCACACGCAGCCAGAAAACCCCCATTACAATTAATCGACGTAATTATTTCTCTAAAATACATAATTAGGGACTCATTAAACTTATATTTTTTTTTTATTATAAACCATTCGACAACGTAGAAACTCTCGAATTCTCTGTGTTCTGTACGGTATTCTCAATAACCCCTCATCACCTTCTTATCTTAAGGATATGTTCTCCTTTTTATGTCAATCACATGATCGTGCTCTCCGTTCTTCCGAAGATCTCCGGCTAGGCATACCGGCTCATCGCTCCTCCTATCAATCCAAGTCGTTTACAGTGACGGCTACGCGGCTGTGGAATACGCTCCCTCTTGAGATCAGGAAGTCAGAGACGAAACTGTGTTTCAAAAACAAACTGCGAAGGTTTCTGTTTCAATGATTGCGAAATATGTAAAATATGTATGTATGTATATTTTTAGTTATGTATGCATTTGGTAGTCATATTTCTAAACTCTTTTATACTGTATATTTAGTTTATGTATATTATGGTATGTATATAATATTATAATATTACACAATAGTATTTGTTGCAATTTTAATATCTATTTACAATATTCTCCTGCACCCATAACAATCTCTCTGCATGATCTGAAGGTATGACTGGGAGAGAATGCTATTAGCATTAAGTCCACCTTTTGTACACTTTTATTTGTGCAATAAAGTTTTTAAATAAATAAATAAATAAATAATCGAACGATTTCCGTCATTGGCGTCGAGAACTATTGTCGCCTCATTACAAAACCAACTTTAATCCCCAGAAACTATTGAATAAAGTTTAATATGACATTTTTTTTTGCACAACTAATAAACGGCTAAATAGCGGCAAATTATCCATCAAGTGAATTTCGGATCAGTTATGTTTTCAGTAGTTTTTGTGAGGATGCTCTGCTGTCGTCATGTAAACTTAGCGAGGCACTCCAAAAATACAGAAAAAAATGAAATTACAAAATTCGTGTTATCACAACTAATTAGCGGCAAATTATCCCCTACTCGAATTTCGATCAGAAACTTCCAAAGACGATTTCGCGAGGCTGCTCCGCTAACTTCATATGAAGTTAGCGAAGCACCCAAAAAAAACAAAAAAAAAAACAACGACGAATTTTCTTTTTTCACAACTAATTAGCGACTAATTAGCGGCAAATTATCCCCTAGTCGAATTTCGATCAGAAACTTCCAAAGACGATTTCGCGAGGCTGCTCCGCTAACTTCATATGAAGTTAGCGGAGCACCCAAAAAAACAAAAAAATAATTAAACGACAAATTATTTTTTTCCACAACTAATTAGCGACTATTTAGCGGCAATTCTCCATATAGCGATTTATCGGTTTGTCGTGGGTGCTCCGCTAACTTCATGTTCATGCGAAACCGGCTTAGGAGTAATAATGTTCACATTTAGAGATTCCGGTGCAAAGTTTCCGAATGCGACAATACCGACAACACTGGTAGAATCCAAGGTCTCTGATGATGTAACGTTGACATCATGCATTCAATTCGCAGGTGACCTCCGCTGTCAGCCAGATCTGATAGCTTGTTTATCAGATAAGGTACATGTAAACATGCATTTTTCATTTTGTACTGATGTTTTGAGAAGTAAATAGAGGGGCGTTGTATGTGAGATGACGAGTGGTTAGTTGATAATTACAGCTAATAATCCTTATCACTGCGTTATTGTTTGCTCTGAATACTGTTGTTAACTCTAGTTATTGAAATATCTGTATAATAAAAAAATTAAAGTGGGTATTGGATCGTCAGTGAAGCCAAAGAACCCTCTTTTGCATCAGATCATTTCATCACGTCCTAGATTAGAAATACCTGTTTTTCCTTTACCATGCGGGTATAATCGCAGGTCGCAATATGTCTTTTTATCTTTATGATACTTGCGTCAATAAACTTCTTATTGCACCTATTTATACACACATGGTTAAACAGGATTTGCAATGCTAATATAATTATTTTTTTGTACAAACTTACACAAGCCGTCTCTAAAGTCTAAATAGTGAAATAGCATTGATTGAGTTAGTAAGATCGATAAATCATCATCAATTCGGCTCTCGACTTTCTTAGACTAGTTTTTGTCGATAATGCGATAGAATTACTTTCAATTACGAGTAACTATCAATTCAAGGTCATCAGCGTTTTTGCATTGATGTTGCGTTTCAGAGGCTAATTGAAGTGCTTACAGACGACTAGAGTCAAGTAAGAGCCAGAATAGGGTTGTCACTTGCTAAAATTTCTTTCAGATGTTTATGTACTAATCGTTTAAAAGTAACAAAAGATCGAAGAAATAATAACAAAACTTAATAAAACGTAAGTCTGGGCTCTAGAGTCTTGTTTTTCGAGTTTATTGTCGGAGATGCATCCTTTTGAGGAATTACGGCTGCCTTGGCAATTGGCATCCCTAGTCTTGACCTTGATTGAAGGAGATGTAGTCATAATAACAAACTGCAATAATCAATAGATTAGTGAATATTTAAGACGCAATTACGGTGAAGACTGCGGACGAAGGTGTGAGATTAATATCCTGTGGTAAATCAATACATATTCCGAATTATTTCGCTCATAAACAGTCCGTATTTTGTAGGTAATGGTCACAAGTAAAGCGGACTCTTATTGGTACATACTTGTGAAGTATGTACCGTATATTATAATGTAAGTATGAGTCTACACTTCTCTTCCTGTTTATCTTTTCTATCTTATCATAAAGTATAATTTAGCATAAGCTAGTATAAAATTATAATAATAATAATCTTTACGCGTCAATGAACTTCAAGTCCTCCCACGTAATTCGATCTGTTTTATTAATAATCTTCGGATTTACATTAATAAAGCACCTCTTTGGCTAAGGACATACAGTTTATTATAAAATGACACAAAAAACCTATCAAGTATTAGCATAAAACGGAGGTGGGATAACGCCGGCGCATCATAGATCATACATTATCTTTATTCAGAGAAGATTTTTTGCAGTAGGTAGGATTTATTAGATGCCATCAATTATTTCGATACTTCTAGAAACTTCCATGAGTTTAGAAAAGTAGTAATAACGTGTTTTTGGTGGTAAATACCTACTCAACTCAAAGAAAACGTTAGTTATGTGCATAAATTAGTGTTACTCGTTTTCGTTTCAATTGCAAATAATGAAAGAAAATGGGCGCAAAGATGGTGCGACTGGCAACATGGATATAATAAAGTTTTATTCTCCTTTAGTTCACGGAATTATCTTTACATAAACTGGAATGTTTATGCCAAACCTTGAACTATGACGAGGAGACAAAATGAAATATGGTTTTCCGCGTTCTTTATAATTTATTAGTTACGTGATGGTATGTGTTTTAACTCAAAATCATGATACTAAAGAAACTCTAACCAGAGAATGTCGTTTTAGATAACGCAAGACACTGTCTTCTGCAATTGCAACTGATAGGTGGCCGATTGACACAGTCGCTGTCGATTTAATTTATTGTACTAGGATCCAGAATTTTCTGATTAGCGTTTCTTAGCAACAACTTGGCCTCGAAATGTGTGCATGATTGTCGCTGTGTCCTATCACGTTGTACGGTAGTCAATTCGCTGAAGTATATGGCGCGGTTATGATCTCCACACTATAAAGAATATCTCTTGCGCACTTTACCAATATCTGTTGAAGATAGGCGCCATCACACGACTTATTATAATAATGTTTTGTCTCATCAGTTAGCTCTATGGGCTTGTATCGTGTGTAGGCGCGGGCGCAGGCGCCTGGCATAGCGGCCAGGGTCGCCGGTAATTGCACCGGTGCACATCCGATAGGTTGCACAACTATTATTGCCACTTGCTTGCACTATCTTTGGGTACAATACTATTTGCTGGGTATTGTTAGATAAAAATGTAGTTTCATTTGACGTGACTTTAAAGATGAGAATCCAAACAGATTTCTTGTTTATCATTAGCGGTTGGATAACTGCCCAAAGTAGGTAGATACTCATCGGATAACTCAGGGTAAGGCTTGTGCGCTAAAGAAAAGACTAAGGTTATGGTGTTGGCTCTATCTGATTCTCACACCAGTTTATCTAATCAAACTATAGAATAGAGCATTGATTATATAAGATACTATCCTGTGTAATATTATTGTTATTGAACTTATAAAGTATGTTAATACAGCACGGTAGCTCAATTGGTAGAGCGTTTGGCCCAGTTATCCAAAAAGTTGCTGGTTCGAGTCCCGCCCGTGCGCAAATATTTTGGTTTCTTATTTCATCTTTATGATATGAATATAAAATATGACACTGTGAGTGTTAAAAACATTCTAAAACTATTATTTTCTTTTGAAATTTATTCTTGAAAACTAAGTGCAATCGGTACGCACGACAAACTCACAGGCCTAAGCCAAGTGATTGAATTATTATTATTATTTCTACAGGAAAAACAAGTTACTGGAACATATAAAGTTTCAAGCATGGGAGGTTTTTTTGCAGCTGCAGTAGACATTATTTGTTTTTAGTAAGCTTAATAAATTGCTATAAAATATTAAAACGACAATTAGAAGGCAGACAAGGCATCTTATCAATGCCACCTGTAACATAACTCACCGCCATACTACCAGCAACAAAACCAGACAAAACAAAAGCTATCGAACGTTCCAGACACCCCACTCGTGCGCACCGGGCCGTGACGTCACACAAAGCGCAGGAAGTCAGGTGGGAGCGCAGGGTGCGTGCCTGTTTAACGGACCAATGGTTAGCGATGCATCTGATAGGGAAATTATGACTCACTCTATGAGAAATTGAAATCACTATTAACAGCCAATCGATTGTTTCCTGACATCTTTTTTATCAGTTGCTTTCTTATTTTAAGCTTATAGAAAGATCCAATATTTCAGACATTTTATGGAATAAATTCAAAATTGTAATCTGGAGCAGCGGAGTTGGCTGAAAACGCCAAGTGTCGCAATACGTCTCACTTACAAGCAATCTTTGATTATGTGTTTGCACCGTTTGGCGTTGAAACATTTAGGCCGTGGGGATCTTCTCCTAAATTGCTCTTTAGAAAAATTGCGCCAAAATTAAATAGGTAGATGAAGGGCTTATTTTACATGGTATCCCCGCTATACTTTACATAAATATGCAGTAGCTCTGTTCGACCGACACAGTAATTAAAACTAAATAGGCACCGTACTACTACTTCGAGCCAAACGCACATCACATCGGTAGAAATGAGTGTACGAGTATACCTTGTATTGTAATGAACTCGAGACAGCGCGTGAGGTGAATATTCTCAGCTGATAGCTATCAGGTGAGTCGTGCCCTTTGTGTAGTTCTCATTCATATGCGCTGTACATTCGGTAAGGTAAAGGAGAGAACTGTCATGGTTTTGATGGTAATAGAAACCTTTCTTCCTCATTTGCAGTGTTAATTATTCTGACCCTAACTGACATGGTACTAGAAAGTCTGACTCCATGAAAATACTAATACTAATGATAAATAATTTTCTCCGCTATACAAATGTCAATTAAGCTGTCGGGCTGTTGTAAAATTTGGAAAATGGGATCGAAAAGTCACTCAGAGTGTTGAAAATCCTATAGAAATAATCGGAAATGATTGGCAGATATAGTCTAAGGGAAAAACATTTGTACAAGCATCTCAATACGATACAGACAACGACAATGTGCAATCACGTATTATAAGTGATATATATCGACTGCATCAGGTCGAGCATACAACAAAAACTGTTATTTGTTTTATTTAAGTGCCTACACTTATTTTTCTCTCTGACTTTACATACTAAGTCGTGCATGCGAAACGAATTGTAGCAAGAACTCTTGAGAGCACGAGAACAATTCGTCCATTCCCATCGACTTAGTACTGTGACTCGACTAATTACATGTTATCTAACCAGCGTAATCGGTGACAATCTCAATCTTAAGTTTTAGAACAAGGCCCCTTTTGATAGAGACATTAACGATAATGAGGTGATGATAACAGCCGAAACATGATAATGGCCAATTCATTTGTGCTATTATGAAAATTCATATTCACACACATGGCTTATTGTTATAGTAAAAGACACTGGGCAAGTCTTCTCTTGTATTTTCATTATAAAGAAACCTGCCAAGTGAAGTCGGGCTCGCACACTAAGGGTTCATCTCTGTATTGCACATAGGTTCAGAATAAAGTCGCTGTGACATACGGACGGACGGACAGACAGGCAGACAAACTTGACGAAAGTATAAGGGTTACGTTTTTTGCCATACGGCCACGGAACCCTAAAAAGTGTGTACAAGTACGCGTTCAATAGAAATGCGTCCCTTGAAAATTCATGTTAGAAGTTGCTAAGCGTGTCGTAATAAGACTGATTAGGAGATCAAGATCAAACAGTTCAAGGTATTTTGGACTCTACTCTACACTATATTGTTACTAGTATCATCACCAATTGTCGCACATACGCCAATATTCAATTTACATAGACGACCTAATTGCGAAGGTTGCATGGTCCAGCAATACCGAGCAAAACGGCCAAAGACAACAGCACGTCAAGGTAAACACTGCGGTATCTTACACAGTTGTTATAAGGGCTAGTTTGCAACAAAAGTGGGTAGCCTGATGTGCTGGCGCTGTATATGCCGATTCAAATAAAGCGTTTTCTATACGTAGAGCCTAACAGGAGAAATAAAGGTCCGTACTCACTGGCATGGTCGTCGTGCAGCAGGTTGTGGTAGCGGTGCTGCTTTTCGGAAGCGTCGAGCCTCATCATCACGCCGTGGTCACAACACCATCGCGACTACCTGAAAAAAAACAATATATTTATATAGTAAACCTTTAGATTTCCCCAGAACACCACGTATACTGACGACCCGTCTGGTGTAGTGGTCGAGAAATCGCCTACTACGCAGCGGGTGCGGGTTCGATCCCCGCACAATACAAACATTTGTGTGCATAAACATGTCTGTTTGTCTGGGTATTTTCTATGTATATTATGTATGTATTTACAAATAAAAAATATTTAAGTATTATATCCGTTGTCTGGCACCCATAACACAAGCTTTGATTAGCTTACTTTGGGACTAGATGGCGATGTGTGGGAATGTCCAAAGGATATTTAAGGATATTTATTTATACTGCTCAGCCTTCCAAAGCGCTAGCTAGCGCACTTTACTTTTATATTCGTCTCGCCTAAGGTTCTATAACGATGTCGGAAATCAGAATCTTCTATTTCTGCCGTGACCTCTAAACCTGCCAACGAGTATGTGAGAGAGACAATTGCCTCCCGTATTGACCGACAACTTCTTACATTAATATTAAATTCACCTTTGATTACACGGAATTTCATATTAGCAGTAAAATTACAAAATAAATGTTTCGTAATTGCATTTCGGCTGCGCGGCGCGCGCGCACTTTAATCGCAACCGGATTATACCGAAACATGACAATTCGATTTTAAAAGGAGCTTACTTCGGACCGATTTACCAATTTCGTTTAACGAGGAAGCGACCGATAATAACGTAAGAATTGGTTAACTAATTGCAAATTGAATGCATTGGCGCGTTATTGAGTTCAAAATCAGTATATCAGATGCTCATGCAGGATTACAGAATCATAATGATGCAATGTTTTAAAGGCCAACGGCCTGTGTACTAACATGACACTCACTCAAAGAATGTTACCCAATCAAATTAAGATTCACAAAATAAAAGTTGACAATATGCGTGTGTAAATTAGTGATACGGAAATTTTATGCGGAGAAGGGAGAAAAAAATATTTGCATTAGAATGAGTCATGTTCTAAAACATTGAAGGCTCTAATTTTCAGCTAAATTGCTTTACCGATATGACTGTGTCTATTAGTCTTTCTTTCACAAGTCCTATAAAATAACTACGCACCGGTGTGCAACGGTAAGCCAGTGGCCCAGTTCTTTAATGAAATTGGCAGAAACAATATTGTTCCGGTGGTTTTCGGCCATTGTGATTCTGTGGGGCTTTTGTGATTGCGGTGCAATGGCATCTGTACGCCATTTAATTCTAGGGCTGGTCATTGGACACTGGGGAAATGCTTTTGAACTGGACCTCCCACTGTTAATTGAGTCGGTTCGATTGGTGAGACGGCTGAAAACTGGAGTAGATACTACGTAGTCTACAATCTACGAGTATAATGCTTTTACTCGTATCATAGTTTAGAATCTGACGGTGGTAAAAGGATGGGTAGGTGTCAAGCATGTGTGTAGAGTACACAACAAGAAACAAGTGTTATGGTACAATTCGACGGTATAACGATTGATCGGGCTGGTTAAATTAATTGAAGTAAGTTCTCTCACTTTGCGTTTTTCCTTAAATTGCTTTTTAACTCGTATCTTGAGAGCTATTTGACTTCTCTGTAAGCATAAAACAGTGTGCTCCAAATTAAGGGTTACTATGGGTTTATGATGGTTGCGGGTTGAAAAATCTTTTAAGGTTATTTACGATGTATTTAAGTAGGTTATGGAAGGTGTTTACTGCGGTTTCTTTGTTAATTATTTGAGCGATATCCAATGGGTTAAGTGTATACGGACAAAACTCTCGGAACGCAAACGCAATTCTCAAGTAGGTGCTTCCAGGATTGTGTGGTGTGGTTCTCGATGGTACACGAGTCTTCTGTGACGATATGAAACCGTTTAAAGTATTTTTTGTGATAACCGTAATTTGTTAGATACTGTGTCGACTATCTTGGAAATTAAAATGACATTTGAAATGAAACTTCACACACGTTTCTGATTTTGACAACCCTGAATTGGTTGGGTGGTCAGTGGGTTGATTTGGCAAACTGAGTTCGGTCTGCGTGGGACAATATTACCCACCAGCTATTACTATTAACATTAGGACACTCCGCCATCCTCATAAGGCTTTTATTTGCGAGTAATTACGCCAAGAGTAGGTTACCGTTTCCGTGTAGTAAGGTAGGAAGATATAAAGATTAGTCGTAGAGATTTAAGAAGCGATATACTCCTATTTTAGACTTAAATAAGTGAATGAGTCACACTTAGGCCTAATTTTACCAACATTAGATAAGACTTATTCGACTTAATAAGTTTAAAACGGCCGATTTTCAAGTGACATTTACATAAATGATTCCTGACAAGTAGACGACGTTTTCAAATTAAGCTTAATGTGTTTTATTTGATAATAATAGTCCCCCAAGCCGATTTTGACTACGGTGGCCAGACACAACGACTAACCGACTGTGCGGGACATTTTATAGTGCACAAGTGTGTCCGCAAACACAGGTGCACTCTCTATTCCTCTCACTCTCATAGCCCGATGGGACAGCAATCTGACAGGACCGGAGAGACATCAGGCGCAGGACCAACGGCTTTACGTGCTTTACAAGGCACGGGGGTGAAACACCGCCAGCTTCCAAACTCCGGGCTACCCTGTAAATTTCTGAACAGAAAAACCCAGGTACGTATTTTTTGGCCCGACCCAGTAATCGAACCCGGGACCTTTGGCGCAGCCGTCGATTCTAAAGTGCGTCCTTCCAACCGCGGCGCCACTGAGGCAGTTTAATTTAACGAATATTCCTTATCTGGCGTTGGTAAAATCCGGCTTTAATAGCGTAAGGACAGTAATACAGTATTTTACACAAAATGGGAAAATCAATCAACTAAACTCAGCCTGCTTATCAAAAGCTATATAAGCAATGCGCTCACGCTTCAACAGGAAGGTGGCACTCGCTCGAGCGTAGGGACGCGATTGCGACACGGTTGGTGTTGCATTCTGAATGGTGGGTAAGGTTGCCATGATTGTTTTAATTCAATTCTGAGCTATAAGAAATAAGTAAGGCCCTTACACAATGCGACTTTTATCATCGATGCAGTCGCGAGTTGGGATCCAGGATCGCGACTCACGCAATGCAGAGATTAAATCGAGCATCGCAGTCGCGCGTTTGTATCGTTGCAGTCGCCAAAATACAGTACATAATTTGACAATTCCAGCTTCTGCATAGCGACTGAATCGATGCTAAAAGTAGCGAAGTGAGTAAAGGTTGTTAGTTTGCGACTGAATCGATGCTTAAAGTCGCAGTGTGTAAGGGGTCGTAATGAAAGACCAGAGTCCAGAAGAAAAGGCTTCTTTTCTTGTGTCATAATCAGGATTTAACAAATAGAATATTTGCACGCAAACTTTTGGTTACCTCAAAAATGTAATGAACACTTACAATAACTCTAATAAACGCATTTGTATATGTTTGCATTTGCATGGGAAAATGAAAAAGTTGAGCTAAGCCTAAGCAAGTGAAAATGTTTTATGACATACTACAGCCAGCCACTGAGTAGTTTTTTTCTATGAAAATTCGCATCAATTATTCAGATCTTCGTTCCGCTGTCAAAATATCATACATATTTATCAATTCTATTTTTGTCAAGGACGTGATAATTTGATTATTTTTGATTTTATCAGTAAGAAAGTAAGTGGCATTACCATTGACGTCAGAATCGCAAATCTTAAGGAATCTTAAGCAGAAAATAGCAAATGGCAGTTAAGAGTAGCAGAAAAAACTATTAGTATTTTGAAATCATTCATTCAAAGCCAAACATAAAATGTGCTTTAAAAAATCAACCAAACTACAATATTCTTTGTAATTATAATGAATTGAACTTTTTCCCCAAGTGCAACTATTTTTTATTCACGATGAAGTCCTTTGTACTACGTAATAGTGGTTAAAATACCAGTTTATCTAATTTTATTTTATTTGAAATTGGCAACCCTAAGTATCTCAGGGATTTGACAGGAGTCGCGTAGGTCTGTGCGCGGTGCGCCTGCGCAGGTTACGTATAAAAACAAACAACGATGGCGCCGCTTTTTGTTTACCTTTACTACAACCTCAAACAATGTCACACGAAGTTGGAAAACTTACGAAGTTACGACACATGGGGATTAGGAAACCATTGTGTTAGAAAGGTACTGTTACGTTATTCCTTTGTATGGTGTTGTCTCAGTTTAGACTCGGACGAAATCCAGGAGTTTACTTTTATAAAACTTAGGCCCGATTTCACCAACGTCAGATAAAGAATATTCGTCGAATATAATGCAAAACGCCTAGTTTGAAAAGGTCACCTATTTGTCAGCGATCATTATGTATATCTCATTTTGTAATCGGTCTTTTTATACTTATTAGTCGGATAAGTCTTATCATACATTGCTAAAATCGGACCTTAGCTAAATAATATCTTACCAATCTCTGAACGCGCTGGCATTGTCTTACTCTGGAAAAGTGAAAACTTATTTCGATTCAAAATAAATCCTTATCCTAATTTGTAGAGTTATGTGCATAGCTCATAGATAAGCACATTCCTATATTACTTAATTTTAATCCGATGATAACAAACAACTACCGAAATAAATTCCACACTGTGTAATCAATAATCATAATCTAAAATTCTATTAAAATTCTAGCAAGTAGTGCGCGACATAAACTTATACGTATACAGACAATTTGCAAATTATTTATGCTTAAGGTATGATTCCGAACTCGGCAGCAAGCAGCAGTGCTGTTGCTGCAGTGCTGCTACTAAGGTGCTGCCCAGCAGTGCTGCCGCGACATTGCTGCCTTGCTCGGAATGTAATCTCATATAAGCTTATAGAAATTGTATAGGGACCAGTAGTGTCGCGGCAGCACTGCAGCGACAGCACTGCTGCTTGCTGCCGAGTTCGGAATCATACCTTTATCCTCTTAACCTTTTTCTTTTTTATTATAATCAGTCCGTCTGAAGGATCATTTTTTCATACCAGCGATAGATTAAAAGATTTTAGAGAAGATTTAATGCATTGGAAATGCAAACTAATTAAGTATCTGATGCATGAATGTTACATCATTTAATAAGATTTACGCCAGTTACTTGGGAAAGTGAAGCAGTAAGATTTCATCAACAAAGAATGCCCATATTACGCTTGAAGTAGTCGGTTTCGAATATCTCTTAGGTATCTCTAATTTGTAAAGCAGGAAAGAATAAATGAATCATTGGAGATTCAATGACCTAACTGATCTGCTCTCTGTCAGTCAGTTGTATAATACTCGTCTTTTGATCAACTTAAATACGAGTACAGCCCACAATTTAGAAATCGACCAAAGTCTGCTCAATTTGATTGGGCTATTAATCAATTGAGATGATTGTTCAGAAGAGAGATATCGATGATATTACGAACCGATTATTTATTTTTATAGCATTGTGTCCACGAGAAAATCGATTGTTGTAATAAATATAATTAAACTCAGCGAATAAAATAGCGATTGTTGAAGTCACATTGACGAATTAACAATGTCTCAGACAAATCAAAAATATTATAACAATGAGCGTCAATTTCCAATTTCGTCGAAGTAAAGGTGCGCTTACACGGGCAACTAAAATTGCTCAATTCCAGTCAATACTCGTCAACTATGACGTCACGACTACATCAAGCAATTTACGGCAACGGCAACAAGCATCAATACTGCGCAATACAATATTGAGCGCTATGGCGCAACTTCATCAACTAGGCAATACTAAAAACATCTTAGGGCGTATCTGGGAGCGATCGTTTTTGGCAAAAAGTAAAAAAAAAACTTCGCGCGTTATCCTACTTCCGCCCGACCTCTCGCTCTCCCCGCAGAAGCAAGACGGCAAGCCGCAAAACATACAAGTGCGAACGAGATGCATACAAAAATTGCCTAGAATTTCCACGCCCATTGGATATTCGTCAATTCGTATCTGCGACATTGAGCGATATGAAATATCTGGAGCAATTAGAAGCAATATCGCTGAAATAATTGCCGCACTTTATTTATTTTGCTCCATGTTGCTCCATATTGCTCCACTAATTGCTCCAGATCGGTCCATTCGTATCGCCGAGCAATAATTGCCCTCGTGTAAGCGCACCTTAACTCCCGCTCGTTTCTCAATCAAGAAAGCAGTGACCAACAAATGAAATAAGTTGTCAGCTCGTCAATTTCAGCGATTGGTTGAAGGATCACAAATCATTCATTCAAATGAATCAGCTGTTGAATGTACAATTAATCAATCCAGCGCAATTGTGGTACTGTCTGCATGAGATACAGATCAGATTAATATGATAAGCTCAAGGCATAACTTTGAGAATGGCTTTATGGTGATGTGACGACTTCATTAAAGGAATTTAATAAAAAAAAGAAATGAATTGAAGGCGCTAACCATCCTTAATCACCATTTGTTCAGAAATAATCTCAAAAATTGAACCATTTATAAAAATACTAAATCCGGAGCTGCTAAAAAAGAACACTAAAGCTGGACCGATTTTGATGCTGTTTTAGGTAAAGTATTTGTTTTACTGAGGAGAAGGGTTTAGTGACTATTTTAGTTCAATCAGGTACATTGCAACTTAATCAATAACTTAAAACCACTGAAAAAAACATAAAAATTTAACCACCTTAAAATTACACTCATATGACCAAACACGCTTTATTCGCGGACAAACATACATAAAAACAAACAAGTCAAACTTTTTCGTTTATTCAGCTTAGTTTATTAAGAATTCAACTGTCAATCTACATATACAAAAGGTACGCGCAGGATATAAAACACATATGACATAATATTTAATCATTATATTATTATTACAGAAGAATAAACTTAACTCTTCACAGTCCCTTCATGATAGCAGCCAACCAAAATATTAGCTAAACAGTGAGATATGGTTTCGATGCTGACGGTACTGCTACCTCGGAGTATGAATGGCTGGGTTGTTAGTCGGTGGCACAGTTTCACTGATCTGTGAAACTATATGGAGCCACAAGATGTGAGAGTTCAAATGTTATTTACATCAAAAGGCGTTCGTCGTCAATGCATCGGGATTTGCAGGTGTTCAGTGATTAGAATACAAGTTAGCTTGGCAGATTCACAGGCAGAAAGCAGTTTCTCTGCATACTGGTAAATGCAAAATTCAAGAAAAAGAAAAAATATAAACCGCCTTCAAAAAACTGACTTAA
This sequence comes from Pyrausta purpuralis, assembly GCA_963924145.1. Lineage (NCBI taxonomy): Eukaryota > Metazoa > Arthropoda > Insecta > Lepidoptera > Crambidae > Pyrausta > Pyrausta purpuralis. Next base: position 21,576,055 of record OZ001664.1, on the reverse strand, counting down.
ACGCACAAAATAACGCATTTATCTTTTTTATAGAAAAAACAAATTCATTTGAAGTCCCAGCATGATGTAATGTGATGTGTCACCTTGCTAGCCTGATAGAGCTATGTGTGTAGACTATTGATGTACGTAAACTTGAGATCATCATCATTATCAGGCAAAGATCGTTCACTCACGCTCAACATAGGCCTCCCCCATGGCTTTCCACTGCGACCGATCACTAGCGGTCTGCATCCAGTTTGATCCTGTGATCTTTACAAGGTCGTCTGTCCATCTTGTTGGTGGACGTCCTACGCTGCGTCTTTGAGATCATGCAACAAATTAATTTGTTTCTAAACTCCTAAACAGAGGGTAAATACGTAATTTTGAGCTTACAGTCAGTTTTTTGAAGGCGGTTTATTTTCTTTATTATTTTTTGTCTCTTGTTTTTAAGTTATTATTTATAACCCATATCTCAAAAACTACTGGACCGATTTTGATGAAACTTACTCTGTTCCCATAGTTAAAAAAACATACCTGACTGGACTAAAAGGAATAATCTCGCTATGGCTTCCCACTTTTGAGAAATCCGTCTACAAAGATACATGAGCATTTACGAAATTTTTCAGTGTTTGGAAGCCTTAAGGTATGATTCCGAACTCGGCAGCAAGCAGCAGTGCTGTCGCTGCAGTGCTGCCGCGACACTACTGGTCCCCATACAATTTCTATAAGCTTATATGAGATTACATTCCGAGCTAGGCGGCACTGACGCGCAGCAGTGCTGCCGCTACATTGCTGCCTAGCTCGGAATGTGATCTCATATAAGCTTATAGAAATTGTATGGGGACCAGTAGTGTCGCGGCAGCACTGCAGCGACAGCACTGCTGCTTGCTGCCGAGTTCGGAATCATACCTTTATTCGATAAACATAATCAAATAATATCAAATTCTAACAAAATTTCTACATTGAAGTGATTACCTCCTTTTTTAAAGTCAGTAAAAATAGTAAGTAAAGAAGATGGGAGTTATTTTAATTGGGTGGTGGAGGTAAGGGTTTCTGAACTACGAAAGGAATCGAAAGCATTAGTGTTTCAGTAAGAAGGATTAATTATCTTAACTTTGCGCGGGTACACTATTTAGTTTCATGGCTCCAATTAAATCTATTGCCATTGTATGCAGATGCGACAGATGGCGAAAGCAGCTCCCTGTGGTGCGCGGGAATCGAACCGGCAACAGGGCTGACAGCTGATCTCTTACCCAACTTATCCATCGGTATGGAACCACAAGCAAGGTTCTACGTACAACTGCCTAGTTATAGAAAACCTAAAAGTGTCTTTTTACCACAGCACGATATAAGAAGAACCTATTTCGACGCAATGAATCTGATTATCTAAAAGTTTTTTTTTAATTTAACGTGCGAATGAAGTTTCCTGATAATTTGACTGGGACATATTCTGTTTTTATTTTATACAAATCTGGCAACCTCACAACTGACCAGCCCGAGTGCTTTCGCTCGTAGTACTGACGTTCTCTTCTTAGATTCAGATGCTAATTTCGTCTTGCACTATGATTTGGAGTATACCGGAATTCGGACTTTCAGTTTTGTACACAGAGTCAGATAATAGCACGGTTATTGTACAGTACCTACAGTAATGAAAGGAAGATTAATCATGGATTCACGTAGGAAACGAATCCTAGCCATCTTTTCCTACTAGTATTTTAGCAAAAAATTTTTTTCTCCTTTCGCCCATCATCTCTTTTGTTTTTGCCTGCAACACTTTCCGACTTGAGCAATTTCACTTTGCCTTAACAAAGTGAAATTAAAACGTAACAGCTCGCCATAAAATGGAGTTATTATTTTGACAGCAAGCATTAAACGTTCACGATGCTGATTGATGATTCGAATACATATCAAAATTAATGGTTGTTCAGAATACGTTTGTGCGTAATCTATTAGCCCGAATGGGAGCGGACTATCAATCTAGTGTTGTAATAGGATAAATGGCAGTTTCGAAAGCGATTTGACATGATTGCTAATCCCGGTGTTTACATAAGCCTGTAATCGAACACTGCGACAGTTGCTTAATGAAATGCACGGTGGGTGTTCGGTTTCATGACCGGATATATACGGAAACACACTTGTTATGCACTGAGAGACGTTTCGTTGCGGCAAATATTTTTTTACAAGAGAATCTCCCGACTTTGAATAAGAAACATGAGTTTATTTCGTTCGAAAACAGTTCATGCACATATTAGATTGACAATGCGATTAGTAAAGTATCCACTCTTCATGGGGTAATCGATTACATAATACTGACACGAAACAATTGTAATCATGTCCATAAAGAGAGTATTTCGCACCACCAAGTCATAAAATTGCCGAACGAAACGAAACACGTACAATTTAAACTCCAGCAATTCATAAACGCCTTTGATTACAACAAACCCATTAAAAAACCAAATTAAAGTATTTCATAGGCTATCATGTTACTGAATCGAAATAAATCTGTCGATTTTATAGTCGACCGGCGTAAACCAGTTGGGTGTTCAGGCCATAAGTTCCACACGCTGAGTCCAGGGCCAAGACCAAACATGGCGCAGCGGCAATGCCGAACGTCTACCTACGCTGGTACTTTGGCGCATGCAAAAAGTGCAGGCACCTCGGAATTTGCAGTCGGGTATTTTGATGTGCATAATCATGAGCATTTTAAGGTTGAGGTGATGTAACAAAGTTAAGGTTTGAGAATAATAGTCCCCCTAGTCGATTTCGAATACGGTGACCAGTCACAACGACTAACCGACTCCGCGGGATATATTATAGTGCACATGTGTGTGCGCAAACACAGGTGCACTCTCTATTCCGCTCACTCTAATAGCCCGATGGGACAGCAATGTAACACGACCGGAGGGAAACAGCAGAGCTCCTACCGCTGCGCCACCGAGGCAGTTAAGGTTTGAGAATAAACCGTGACGACATATAGGTAGTATATTTTGCTTAGATACATACGTAAGATCATTGAGTGTTCTAATAAGGAATAGGTTCGTATACGTATTTAGCAGCAAAAGGTCACGAGATTTTGATGGCAATCTGAACGTTGTTCCCTGCGATATCACACAGTGCCAATGTTATGTTCTCTTAACACTGACTAACGAAGGTCATTATTTCGAGATCCGCTTTAATGTCTTATTAAAGACTATAATCGATTTTAATCAAAATCTGAACCCTTATGTCTGGTGCAATTCGTATCCAAAGGAGTTCACCGACCGAATTTTCTGTTGAAGTAAAAATATTTTCTTAGTTGATTACTCAGGGTTACTATTTCTATGCACATCGTTTTTTTTTGGGCGGTAGATTTTTTATCGGTGGATATGTTTCTTCATTCTTGGATAAATGGTTAAACTCGCAACAGAATTACCACACGAAAAAAGTTCGATTGCCGCGAGAATCGGCCTCCTGATGACTTACTAAACTTCACAATTGTTTTCAAGGTTTTAAAACGTTTGTTATCGTTAACAGATAACACTACAATTTACAAGTTCGATGTCATTTTGATAACTGATAAAAGTTATTTTTGTTCTACGAGTATAATTAATTTAAAATATGGTTATTAGTATGAGGTACAGAAAAACGAAAGTTACTTTTAATTTCGCAGATACGTCTCATATTTCCTAAGCGATATTAGTAGCACGTGGATCCCTCTCACCAATATGTCGTGCAATTTAGTCTGTGATATGTATTATCATATTATGATTGATTTTTTTTAACAATAATGGTGAAAAAAATTCGCGCACAAGCTAAGAACAGAAAATACGCGACGAACATAGAACTAATGTAGGGAGAATAAATTGCATGGAGAACAGACTGTGTGTTTCCAACTTGGTGCCATTATTGATGTTTGTTTTCATAACACCAGTCACATGGAACAGTGTCGTTTCGCCAACAGTCTTATCATGCTGATAAGATAATTCGCGAGCCGATATTGAGGCCCTGCTGATCAGTATTCCTACAAATCACTTCCTAGTATGTTTTGCTTATTTTAGTAAACTTCTGAGTGGGTTGACTTACTGAAATATCGGTAAATCATCGTCCTTAAACAGAAAAACGTGCTTTTGATGCTAAGCACTGTTTCAATATGGGCAGCCTACCTTTTTTTACCGAGTTCAAAAAAGGAGGTAATAAATTCAATGTGTATGTATGTGATATTGTTGGAATTTGATAATATTTGAGAATGTTAATCTATAAAGGCTTCCAAACACGTATGCAGTATTTCGTAAGTGTTTATGTTTGGCCACGGATTTTTTTAGTTCAATTCGGTATATTTCAACATGGGTGCAGTGTAAGTTTCATCAATCGGTGTAGTAGTTTTTGAGATATGGGTAATAAAGTAATAACAACTAAAAAACATAAAAAAAAATAAAACTAAGGCATGCAACATAAAAAATAACTTAATATCTACCTATTCAAAAACGAAACCATTTCCTTGCGGCAAGGAGGCTATGATGCTGGCTGCGTCACTGCGTTGGATAGCTATGCTGATCCTTTGAGCTAGGAACCAACCAGCTTTTTTATTGGCTGTTAAATAATTTAATTTTGTCGCAATTTTAATAAATAAATAAAATATTTAAAAAATAGACCGACTTCATAAACTGACTAAAACGCTTAAAACGACGCATTTGCCTTCTGCTTAGGAAAAAAAAAATTTTTTTTTCCTAAGTGGGGGAGAGATGTCGGTCACTGGCACCTTCAATGAGTAAAATCATACGCCCAACCAGCATAAAATGATCATTGATCTAGTTCAAAAGCTCGTTGTGACACCGCATCGGAACAGCCGGTCAGCAACCTAGACTCACGCGCACCGTGAGAAATGGTATGCGATACTATTATAACAAAGGTTCTGTGAGACAGGGCGAAAGATATTCTTAAGATGAAGAACTTTAGTATCACTTTTCTGGAGTTTTCTACAATAATTCAGCTTACAAAGCCAAAGACTGGCATTAACAACATGAATTAAGGAATTAATCTGACTGAATACAAAATATATACTCACTCACTCACATAGGACAGTAATAATTGATCATTGTAACTTTATTGAGATCTTCCGTAATAGAACTTGTAATAGGTATAGGACAGGGACACAGGATGGTGATTCTCGCGTCAATTAAACTTTTACCTTGTAGTAATTCGATTGCGGGTTTAACCGTTATACCTAAAAATCTAGTAATAATATCACGTAAAAAAACTAACGCACGAAAGAAATCGCCTTTTAAAATCGTGACGATATCATTTTTTCTTCGTCATAGAAAATTCGATCAGTAAACTTTTTCGTATTTGAACTGCATGAGAATCTGCCTCCCACAAGTCTCTGACGAAATCTTAATTTCTTCGCTTATACAAAAAAAAACAAGAAGTAAAGAATTTGATAACATTGTTGCTAAACCGGACCTAAAGTATTTATATCCCGAGCCAAGCTATTGCAAATATGCAAACTATCAAGGAACAACTAGGCAGGTATACTCGACAAGGCATGCTCTTGCATTCTTCCACGCACGCTGTAACAAATCCATCGTATTAGTTTTGACTCTTTATGGAGACCTCAGGACTTAGATCGGATAACACATTAGCCTCTTTTTGACCGCTGTAGTCGGCTAGACACTGTATAATTTTATCATTTTATTTTGTACCAATGATGCCGCTACTTTCCGGTTTTGATAAAAACGATTGAAATTCACATAACTCTAAATTTATAGGTAAGTAAATTGATGTCCTTATTTGTGTGTGTGTGTCGCCAATTGATAAGTTTAATATAAATTAAATGTCTATGAATGGTATTTTATGAACAAAAAAGGGTAGGTATGTATGTTTAGATATTTAGGTACCAAAAATGTTTACATTAGTTAATTTATAAAAAAATCGTGGCCATTAACTTGCAGCTTTAATTTTAACAGCAAAGATTGAAGATTGAAGTAATTTTGTTGTAAACAGATGAGTGATCAAATCAAAGTTAATTGATTGATAAGGCTGTGCTTCCTAATGATATTATAATGCCTACTTAATATCCGTTTTGAACTATAGTTTGTCGTTAACAGGCATAAAACTCATTAGCTTCAGACGAAACAGGCGTGCCTGGTACACAAGACTAGAAAGTATCGTTTACCGTAATGGTAGACTGTTTAAATTACCACATTTAGCAAGTTTTCAATGTCAAAGGAGCGTGTAGGTTTGTTCGTGGCCTCAAGATTACAAGTTTAGGCAAACATTTGCTTATTTATGGCATCATGGCGTATTGGAGGTCTTTTAAAGGTTGTTATTATGGTCTTTCGAATGTTCATTAATTACGAACATTCATAAGCCTATAAAATAAACAATTTAAAAAGAGAAGATTGTGTAATATTTAACTTCAGTTAAATAAAACTCTCATAGATTTTAAATGTTAGAAGATACTTTTTTTACAGTACATTAGTGGAATATGTACAATATGAACTAAAATTAAAAGGATCAAATGTATGTCTGTGAAATAAGTAGGTAGGTAATGAACGTGCCTTGTATAGCAGTCGAAGTAGACGCAAAGGCCGAAATCGGTCGGAAGGTATTATAAGTAGGTACAATATGGGCAGCCCTAGGGGCAAAGTGTAGCCCTAGGCAGCGATCTCCAACAGTATCAGGCTTACCTGCTGCCCAGCGTGACTAGACTATGATATTCTCTGTTGATAATAAATTTGAAAAAAGTTTTACCAGTGACCCGCCTCAACATAGCACAAGTGCATTGTAGTCTATGTATACCTATTAGAGAAATGTTGCAATCTACTGGTTATAGAATTTTGAAAATCGATTCAGTAGTCACACACACATCAGAAGAAGAATTTCGGGGCGAGTCAGGAAGGGCTAGTGCTTAAAAGGTTGATCCTTTCTAGTTTGGCTGTTTTCGTGAGGAGCCACATGCATAAAAAAAATATAACAAAAAACTGGTTAAGTGCGAGTCGCACTCGCGAACGAAGGGTTCCGTGTTAATGATTAACTTGGTAAATTGGCTAAAAATTGAGTTTTTTGTATTTGTTGCGGAGCAAATACTTTTTTTGGCAGTCTTATATTTTTTCTGTGTGAAAGCTCTTTGTTTTTATGACATAAGTTCTGTCGTGTTTCTGCTACGTCTTGGTTTGTATAAAAGATTATTTAATTTTTCCTGTTTTTTATCACTATTACTACTTATTTTTATAACTATATTTCGCTAATACACGCTTTACTCTGTAACTACTAACTACAGTCCTTACCTATCATTTCTTCTCCCCTCCTTTATAGTAGGTACCTATGGGATATATTTTTATTTTCATTTAAACTTTATTATTCATTATTAAAGTTAGAATACAACTAAGTATTTTGTGAATCCTTCAGTGCCTACCTGTTGCTATAAAATATCGCAGGTAGCCACTAGTTCCTTCCCTAGATTGTGGTCACCGCATAAAAAAGTCAGAGGTAGGAAGGGTAGGAAGGGCTAGGAAATATACGAGATCAAGGGAGGCGATAATGTCTGTTCAATTCATCCTTTTATAGAACCTGTTTGGCAACTACGAGTATTGGATAGTTCCGCCTTTTATTGCTGCGGCCGCGGTGCAACGCATAAAAATTCCTATTAAACATGTTTCTTAATCAATAACAATCATTTGCAAGCATATAATTTGTCGATATTTTTTATGAGTACCTTTTGTGTTACTAGGTGTCATCGTAACATTTTTAGTTCAGTTCTTGAAAAACTATCAGTTACGAAGTTAGCAAATTACCTAAGTACCTAAAGGGGTCTTTTAAACGAATAAAATATCAACTGTATTGTAAATTCCTTATCACTCAACACTTGATGGTTACTTATTTTAGAATTCTGGAAATTAAGTATAAATGTTGATATTGTCCGGACTCCGGAAAATCCCTTGAACATATTTTTGGGAAGTTTAGGTACCTAGTCACAAAACAATTTCGTTATCATTAATATAAAGCGTAAAACTAAATTTACAACGGAAACAAAGCCATTAATTTGATAAGAAATACAGCGAAATCGTGCAAATTTTCGGCAGAGGTACTTACTTAAAATAAGACCGTTAATTTTAGGTCGAACTCATTAACATTGGGTTTGGTCCGCTGCACTTTTCCGACAAAATGAAACGAAAGCATCTCCGTTGATTTTAAAAGCGAAGGCCGCACCGTTAAGGTTTTACCATGAAACACTAAACACCATAGCAAAACGATACTCACCGAATAACCCAATAGAATCCACAGCAAATGCGACGCGACTAAAGTTCCGTTAAATACGAGTTTTACCAGTGATTTTTGTTGCAAAACCACTTTAAAACTCAATTGATCCACGGATATTGTGGTTCACACTTGTAATAGGCACTGATCACTGTATTTTTCACTTGCACTGGGTGTTTTAACTCAAAAATCTTTACGATAACGTAAAGTTTGGTTGGAAACGCGCAGCGCATGAACGTCTCAACTCCGCGGTGTTTTGAGCGATACTAGCGCTGGCTGGGGAAGGTGCGGCGCGGCCGCGAGACGAAACAAAAATAGTAATCAACAAGATTAGGTACTTTTATTTCTTGAAATCGTTAAATTATTGATTCTATTAGCAATCCGTTTTTTAAGAGTTAGGTATTACTTATTTTCAGTGCAAGATACTCGTACATCTAGGAAGATTCCATTACGTTTATTTGGTAGATAGAAAAAGGTATTACAAATAAGGTAAGTACGCTTAATACGAGTACCTAACTGACGATTAAAAAACTTTTGAGTAGATAAACCGTTGAAAGGTGCGATTTTTGTTTCAGGTTCTCTATCATTTTTATCTTCCAGGTAGAAGTAAACAGGTTTATAAGTAAGCAGGTGGTATTGTGTATTTTTTTCCTATATTAAAAACAGCAGGTAGATTTTTTTAGAACAGGTAGCGTACCGTTTATTATGCAATTCCCAAATTATCATTATGTTGAGTCCTTTTCAGTCTCGGGACCATGGGATCCCCAGACTTTTGGAAGGCGTAAATGGAGCGTTTTTTTAATATCATTGATGGGGCCGAAGCCAACACACAGCGGCAGTTAGAAAACATTAATCGTATTCGTAATGCAATGTAACACGAGCTGACGACTATCCCTCTATGCACTATTCATTATTATTATCGTTTGGCCCGGTTAGCCACAAAGTTGCTGGTTCGAGTTCCACCCGCGGTGTGAAATTTTTAGTTTCTTACTTTCATTGGAATTATGATAATTAATTCATATCTGCGGCTGAAGTCTAAAGCACAAGGAATGTAAAATTTTTAAACGTGGGTATCTATCGCGTAAAAAAATTAAGTTTTCTTGCATCAAATATCTTTATGTTAATGTTACGATGTAACGTAACATTAACGTAAAGATATTTTGAATATCGTAAAAAAATGACATTTTTTATCTTATTTTCAGAATTCTACTCTACAGTAATTAAATACACGAAAACACCAATTTTTGTTCTACAGAGAAACTATGTCGAGACTGAACTATATCTGAGAAACTGTATCTGAACTAGAAAATTATTTAAATGCATAATGTACTTTTTTAATAGATAATCTCCATTGCACCATACTGTAAATTATCATCATCATCTTTTTCAGCCAAACAACGTCTACTGCTGAGCATAACCCTCCCTCATGGTTTTCCACAGCGACTGATCACTACAAGCGGTCTGCATCCAGTTTGGTCCTGCGTTCTTTACAAGGTCGGCTGTCCATTTTGTCGGTGGACATCCTCCGTCAAACTCCGTTTTTCTTGGCTAGTCTAATAATGTAAACAATCTTTTCATAACTTTTAAAGTTATATTATTGAATAAAATTATTAAACTATTTGATTTAAAAAGATCTCATTATAAAACGATGAACAACCAATACAAGTTGTGAGTTTTGTGTTTATCTCAATACAAAATTTATCATATCGTTAAGAAGGGAATATCACGATTGTTTACAATATTCGACTTGCAAAGAAAAACGGACTGTACATTGCGTATGTGTAGGTTTACGCTTACTGGCATGCAATGTGAGGAGGAGACGCGGGAGACTATAAAACTGGCGCGTGCGATTATCAACAGTATTAGCATTCAAGGACGCAAATTGCTTATATTCATAAAGATGAAATAAGAAACCAAAAATTTGCGCACGAGCGGGACTTGAACCAGCAACCTTTTGGCAAACCGGGCCAAACGCTCTTACCAATTGAGCTACCGTGCTGTTAGTCCGACCCTGCGAAATTTGTGGTTTCTTATGAAAACGTCAATTGCGTGACGCTTAGCGCCATCTAGCCGTCTGTTTATGAAACAGATTTCATCTTTATGAATATAAAATATGACACTGTAAGTGTTAAAACATTCTAAAAAAAAAACAAATTGCTTATCTTTTACATGCCAGTAACTGATGGTATGTAAGCTACTGATCCGTTTTACAGGAATGTGTATCGTCGCCTTATATCCTTTAGCTCTACAGCTAAATTCCTAATTCCTACGAATCAATTTAATGCCTTCCTTGTATGTTGGTAGATTGGAGGTACCATTTGCCCAAAAGTTAAATCACATGCTATCAGATCAAATAGAAAGTCGACAAGGGATATAATTTCGTAAGCTTACAAAATGGTCATCCGAAATTGCAAAACAGTTCAAGTAAAAGTGAATTGAACGGTCTGTCCACGCATGCGCGGTCGTGACCGTGCGTGCGCGCAGATATGGCTGCGCAGAGGTCTTACTAAGCACGCACGATGTCTGTTGATTTTCGAAGCAACTGTCTTTGTCGCTCATGGCAGTCTTGTCTTAGGAGTGAAAGGGACGAGGATTTACCCCTCAAGCGTATGTGAACGAGACACAATATATATTTTATTGTTATGTGGTTGCCTGCGACCGCTTGGATATTAAAAAGTTAATACGGACAAAGTAGACACGAGGACGAGGCTCTTGGAGAAGTATTTTGTCTTTTTACTTAGAAAGTCATTTATTTCTAACCCCCCTTCAAAATTGGTTACATCAGGTTTAAAACTATTGTCCTCCTCCTCGCTCCTCGAATAACCTCTTTAGATAGACCAAGATCTTCAGGAAGCCGGCGCAACGCATCGGCAGCGCTCGTGTGGCATGCCTTTCAGATTTGTAAGTTTATAGCAATGGAGCGGCCCCGCTCCGAGTCGCAGTGCTGCCGCCTATGGCTACTTAACACTGAAGCCGCCATTCAGAGGAACTGTTTTTGGATCTCACCCTCCATAGCCCAGACTCTGCAAACTACTAAATAATAAATATAGCCACATCATCGATGTAAATTTTGACTCCTACAGCTTTCGAAAAAGCTCATAAATAGCACATAGTCTCGAGCCTGCCTTCTGTCTAGCTTTTAATTTTTCGTTTTTCTGTGCTGAATCGTTTGTTTATATTAAAATGCAAGCTGTGTTTACTAGAAAGTATTCCCTACACTTAGCCAAAGTATTTTAGTTTTTTGAAGTGAAAACTTCTTTAGCGGCGTTGAGCACTTTTGTGGGATGGGGGAAAAATGTGAAACTCGCGTCAGGACACGTGGGCTGATCGAAAAACCGTAAGACGGTTGGCGAAATTATGGATGTAAGTTGATTTTTCTGAGAGATAAACTTTTTAATGTAATTTAATATAATATAAATTGTAATGTTTGTGTACGATAGCGCAATAAATAAATATTGTATTCTATAAAAATATTATATTATTATTATTATTGGTATTCTATCACAAAAATGATACTTTTATATTGATAATAAGAGCAATTCATTCAAAATTATTCCCTAACTATTCCAAAAAATCAAAAATGCACAACGTTGATATTCAAGTTTTCACTTCTGCCGGCACTCCCGGAGTGCAATTTTTTTTTTTAAGAATGTCAGCTGTAAACAAAATACTCTATCCGTAGTAAAGAAGCAGTCTTATGTGTTTTCGACTCTAGTTACTTGATGGCGATATGGGAAAATGCCGGCAGTCTTCTTACAGAGTAGACCCTTGCACCATGTTAGTTTCTTCATATAATTATAATTCATCATATCGAGACTTTCATCATTCGACTCAATGGAAAAAGTTGTATCATATGGAGTAGAAAACAAAAGTAATTGTGGGTATGCTTAACGGTTCTAATAATAATATTTTTGAGTGTATCTATGCCTACAATATATAGAATAAATACTTTAATCCTATCCTAATTTTAAACACATCCAGAAATCCAGTATCATTAAGAATCCTTTGTAAATATTTGTAAGTCTATTGATAAATCAATAAAACTTTAACATAATGAATCACCACATGCCGTTAAAAACTAGAATTTTATCAGCCACATGGCCAATAAATTCTCAGATAAAGATTATATTATGGAGCCAGATGTAATTGACATACGGTCAATAACTGTGGCTTTTTACTGTCAACAGCATCAGGACCCAGAGGCATCAAACTGCAGGTTTTATCCATCACACACTTTCATCGTCATGGTCATTGCCAGTTTGGTAGCCCGGTGCTAAATAAATGTGGGAAATTGACGATTTTATCTCGCTTCTTTCAAGAAGCCTTCCACAGATTATTTTACGATCTGTTATACCAAGCAGTTTTTTTAACAGGTTAACCAGTATCTACCATACATTAGGTCTGGGCACACAGCCGGCGGAGCGGGACGGCGACGCGACGCCGGCGGAACGCCAGCGCTATGAGGCAGTCACACTACCGGCGTGACCGTCCCGCTGGCGTCGCGCCGGCCGTTCCGCCCGCGGTGTGACGTGATGGCAAGATTGCAGGCAAGAAATGGCAGATTTCAGGGAATCTTTTATATATTATTTGTGGCTAAGGTCGTTTATCAATGTGTAACCTCTGACTCATTCTATCAGACGTTCAATTGTTTCAACATCTTTTCTTTGGTACTAAAAGTTGTATAAAAATACAAAACTCCGTCCTGCCGAGCGCGACGCGTCCACGCTCCGCCGTCTGTGTGGCTACTAAATACGAACATCATATAACACAACGCTTGCCGTCCCGCTCACGCCACGCTCGGCGCGACGGTGGCCCGTCCAGCCGCGGCCCGCGCTGTGTTTTGTATTCGCGCTGGGCGCGACGCCGACGTGACGCGCCAGTTACCGCCCCGCCGAGCGTGGCGGCGCTGTCTGTCATGTCTCCTATATTTCTATACAGTGTGTCCCTGGATAAAGTGCAATCCCGAAAGGGGATGAAACTAGACCATGAATCATTGACTAGAAAAATATTAAAAAAAAATATAAAAAAATATTGTAGGATTTATTGGTATTTTAAGATTTTCATGTTTCATTAAGGACTCTATGTACAAAAGTATTGATTTCTTCCAAAATAATGGGTCTATTTCTTTGTATTTTTATGAAAAAAATGATTTTTTTAGACGTTTATTTTAAAAAACTTCAAATTACTAAAAAAATGTGCCCTATAACTATGTAATTTTATAGCTTACCATTATAGCTTCCAAATGTAAAAAAACAATGTTCTAATACTCTGTATTATACAACTCGTCCAACCCGCTGGCGTTCCGCCGGCGTCGCGTCGCCGTCCCGCCACGCCGGCTGTGTGCCCAGACCTTAAAGGGTTAATAGAGTACTTTGTGATTTGGATTAAATGAGACAACAGGGCCCCAATTTTTGAATTACTCGCTTAAATATGGCAAGTGATATTCCTTCGAAAACCAATCAAAAATCAATGAAAATCATGCGAATTAATGACGTCAGTACTCACAAAATTGAGACATCTTTTTTCAAATCCCTCCCGTGTGGATGTTAACCGATTCTCATTTGAAATTAATTTCAAATTTAACAAAGATTAACTTTTACATTTTGGTTCTATTTATTCGTAAATTGATTTGAAAAAATCTTTTAACGACTCCAAACGAAATGTTCTTTTGAAATCGAAATCGCCGGCTATGCAGCCTACTTTTACTCTTCTTTCTTACTATAAGTATTCATTATTACGTTCATCAAACAAATCTTTAACAAGTTCGTCAATTACAGATGTCAAAGCACTATCCTCAGGCTGTTTTAGAACTACGCAGACAGAAGCGTGTTGGTTCTTTCTCACACAATTTGAATCAATCATTCGTCGGTTCGAAAGCGTTTTGAATCTTCACTATTATTACGGCGATGGCTGCGCGATGGGAAAATCTATAACAAATAACACTTTAATTGAGTGGTTATTCGGTGTGAGAGTTTTATCCATTACGGTTCAGTTGTTTATTTGGTGCCTGATAGAAAACCGTGCGAATAACGTTCTAAAAAGAGTTGATTACATTTGATAGAGAAATTACATAGTTTTGGTAACTGGATTGTGCATAAAAGCTTGTACACTTTATGATATTTGTAAAAGCATTCCACTTGGATAGAAAAAGTTATAAATATGGGCTACATGGGCTGGCATTAGTAAGGTTTGTTTTAATAATAATATTTCAGTTTGTCTTTCAGCACAGTCATTATTTCCTAAAATAGAGATTATTTATGCTTTCTAAAGTAAATCGAATTAATCTAAGCAATTTCACGAGGCGTTATCGCTGAAATTACAACATTGTCCGTCATCTTAGTTCTGCTTGTTTTTGTCTAGTATCTTGCCGAGTGTAGTTTTTATTCAGTTAAATGTAAGAAAAAGTCTAACTTTAAACCTTATTATTAGCAATCAATAGTACCAAACAGAAAAGGTAAAAAATGCTCAATCAAAGGTGTTTTTAAATTTAAAACAAAATAGGATGATTTTCTGGTAGTCGAATCTTCATTTCAGGGAAAAGCCTTGTTTTTTTTTGACATCGTGATAACTGTCTTATGGCAACGAATTTTGATCTTTTCCAGCACAAAATCCTAATTCAGTTGAATATTTGAGCGGAGAATCGCTGTCACACAGTCATTATTACTTTTACTATCTGATACTCACGAACAAGGCGAAATTGATACAATAACTCACTGCAATATTAATCCGACCAAACCGCGAAATAAGATCCGCGAGCAAATTTTATTAATCAGCGGTTTTAACCTTTCTATTATTTGACTTTCGCATCCGCACACCGCGTGATGAGATGAGCCAGTATAAAAGTATCAGTGAGTGACATTGCCCTCCGGCAGGGAACGTTACTACAACTGGTGAACTGGGAAATAATAGAAGTATTAAAAGTCATTTATATTTGCAAATATATCCACTGGGAGTTACTTTTGCAAGTCCCAATATAAACCCCAAAGCTTCGGGACAATTTTTATGTTTTTTTTAGCAGTCCCCCTCAACTTCGTTCGCACGTTTTGAGTTAGCTCACTCGCCTCCCGCCACAGCGTGATGTACTTACTATAGCATTGCGCCTTCCTTGATAAATAAGCTATCTAACACAAAATAAAATATTGTTTCAATTCGGTCCAGTAGCTCCTGACATTAGCGCGTTCAAATAAACAAACTCTTCTGCTTTTTATTATTACTGTAGATAATAGAACGAAGACATAGACTAGAGCCTGAAATTAAAAACACGCGAAAGGACGAAGTTGATGTTTCAAATCAAGTTCAAATTGTGTCAAGTAATAACTTTAACACTAGGATACAGAAAATATTACTAAGGTAAATAGGGTATCATGTCGCAATACCTACTGTTTATTATAATGACTGACATAAACTTCTGACTGAATCCAACGAGGGATCGATAACATATTATTTACTGATTCTTTACGAGCTTCCATAACATGATAATAACTGTGTTCTTAGAAGGTATTCCGTTCCCTACCTCCACGATTTTGTTTGTCAATCAAATAAAATACGTCGTTAATAACAAAATTATATTATATTATTATGTTGTGTCTTTTCTACTCTCGGGACCATGCATGAGGTCCCAAACCCTTAGAAGGCGTACCTGGGGCCCAAGCCAATACGCAGAAGTCCTTTAAACAACATTTATCTTAAAGCTGTTATTATTATTAGCATTGGGCTGTACTGACTGTTTTTAATTAAATTGTTTAATTTATGAATACTAATACAAATACAAATAATTGTATTAGTAATTGAAGTGCGTTACACTATGTCAATTAGAATAAATTATTGCGTGGTGAGATCTATCGTTTCTCCGTTCACCCAGTTATAATCTGTGCACCATAACAGTGACATGGAGGAACTTGGTGTAATTTCCTCTGTTACTTTCACAGTACTTTGTAAGACATTGCCTACAGCGATCTTTGAAGGTGAAACTGTTCTCCTAAGTATAGTATAAAGTATAATGGAGTTAGTTGTCTGTCGGCGAGTGCTTTACTGGTCAAACTGACGACTCCCCGCAGTTTCACCCGCGAGAATGTTGGATCTCTAAAATTATCACAATTACTTATAGCTTATGTGTTATTCCCATGTGTGAACTACATTTTTGTAAAGTTTCATCAAAATCTATTCAGTAGTTTCTGCGTGAAGGAGTAACAAACATACAGCCATCGTCACAAACTTTCGCATTTATAATATGAGTAGGATAACCTTCACTCGATGTAATAATTCATGTAAATTTTCTAGTTACTGCATGAAAAGGTGATTGAATTATTAAAGTTGCATAACAATTCAATGGTAACAATCAAAATTGCATTATTATGCATGATGACACTAAATATGAAAGCGCTTTCATATGTTTATTTTTTATTTATTTTTTATTCTTTGCTAAGCAGATATTTGACTTCGATTGCACCCGATGTTAGTGTCGATGAGGTCTAGGAGATCTAGGAGGATCTTTATGTAAATGTTAGTATAAATATAGTTACAGAACGCTTAGTTTGTGTATTCGTACATAAAATATAAAAGTGACTAGTTTCAGACGCTAAATTCTTCGGTTTGATTACAGTAGATAGTTGTGTATGGTATTAAGCATTTTATTTCTTTATTACACCAAACAAGATCGATATAACAAGCTCTATTATTAATCATTTGAATAAATTTATCGGTCTTCGGCCTGTACAATCTATCTAGGTCTTCGAGACTTGATCATTGCTGACTATGACTTGTTTCTTATGTAACCGAGAGTGTGGCCTTGTATTTAGCCATTGTGGCGCCTGCCACACTCAGAGTGGGTTGTACCAAGTTACTAAAACATAACTTTAACCGTTCTTCTTAACTAAGGTGTTCGTTGCAGCCGCCTTGTCGAATGGTCAAGGGCTTTTCTAGTTGTCATAATGTACTCATTGACTTTAAAGACCTATAGACTAATGTCATAGCAGGAATCAGCTACTGCACGTTTGAGTATAGGTCTTCGTCCATATTTTTTGATAGCGTCCATCATTCAGTGCGATCCTGTATCTTTACTGAGTCATCAGTCCATCTTGCTTGCTAGTCGTCCTACGCTTTTGATCTCTTTATTGGGTCTCTTTTAAACCTTTTTTTGTCTCATCGGCAATCGGTTATTCGCGATATATAACGCATTCAAAACTTGACCTAGCGGCAATTTCACCCAATGGTACATAAGACCAACTCGTATGTAGGCCCACGTCTTACCTAACGCTAACTTTACAGGAAATTTTGGTGCAACCGGCTCAATAGTCACCTATTCAACTATTCAGCTATTCACCAGATCACCTTGGCCCTTGTGATATGTCGACATTTGCGATCTACTTTGTACGATCTTTATCGGTCGGTTTTGCTAAAACTGGCCACGGTTTCAAGTTGAGTCATACATAGGATTTATTAGTTCAGTGTTACGGCTTATTTGGTGATTCAGATAAACTAGATGATACTATCTGAAGCTATAATTATGATAATGATCTTCTATCGAGATGGAACAGAGGCTTTCAGATATTCCAATGATAGATTAATGTGAGTTTCCGACCTGGTTTTTTATGAAATAAGTTCGCTCTCCCCGGTTCAAAAGATTTTTTTTTTTTTTTGACATTCCCACACATCGCCATCTAGCCCCAAAGTAAGCTACTCAAAGCTTGTGTTATGGGTGCCAGACAACGGATATAATACTTAAATACTTTTTGTTTGTAAATACATACATGATATATATAGAAAACACCCAGACCAATACAAACAGACATGTTCATGCACACAAATGTTTGTATTGTGCGGGGATCGAACCCGCACCCGCTGCGTAGTAGGCGATTTCTCGACCATTACACCAGACGGGTCGTCAAACGATTAGTTCCTATCTACGCTACATATACCAAAAAAACTCCGTAAAACATGTGTAATTAGACTTTTCGTCCTTATTTATACCTAATGCCAATTCCATTCGATCATAAACATGACATGGCTTTTAGAAAAGCTGTAGTCAAGAGGATGTATCTGTACAAAAGAAATCATTCTTCTTTTTTCTAAAGATGATAAAATATGTCACCTTGCCATCGTATTCCTTAGCCGCATCACCTGCCATTGGACTTGAATAAAATTCAAAAAGCAACTTATATGCGTTTGCGCAGCATCCATGCTCGTTCCTTATTTATCGTGCCATATGGCGGGCCGGCCTCGCAGGTGGGATGTGTGTCAGTCTGT
Organism: Pyrausta purpuralis; assembly: GCA_963924145.1. Taxonomy (NCBI): domain Eukaryota; kingdom Metazoa; phylum Arthropoda; class Insecta; order Lepidoptera; family Crambidae; genus Pyrausta; species Pyrausta purpuralis. The sequence goes on along the minus strand of OZ001664.1, from coordinate 21,557,596 downwards.
ATTACTGGCTCTGGCATTAACAACTTCGATATACACATAGTTTACACATCAGGAATAATTATTATTCTACTCTCTTGTTTCTACCCAAAGGATGACTTTAGCAGTTACAAGTAAATATACTGCGTGTCCCAAAAAGAGCATGCCAAACTGAAACTGGAGATAGCTTAGCCATGGACCTCTCAAATAAAAATAACATGACTATAATAAAAGTTTCATAGTTTGGGAGATAATGCCACTTTTATGTATTTTTATTGTATGAAGAAATCAAGAAAGTGGCATTATCTCCTAAACCATGACACTTTTATAAGATTCATGTTATTTTTATTTAAAAGGTCTTTTGCTGAGCTATCTCCAGTGTCAGTCTGGTGTGCTATTTATAAGACAAAATATTTAAAAAAAATAGAATAGTGAAAGGTCTATTATGACTAAGCTATATCTTTTTGGGACACCTGTATATCATTTCCGGTCATTGCTACATCTTCTGCTCTTGAGTCAAGATATAAAGGGTTAAGGGTCATACCAAAACTTAACCGAACTCAAATGAATCTAAGCGGTTTTTACCCGAATGCGCCAGAAGGGTTATGTTTTTACAAGCTTAAATTGACGAAAAGTCTTGAATTTTTGACAGTTATGGCTTGATTATGTAGCTTAAATATCAATTAGAAAACAGTTACTTCATCTTGACATTCGTCAAATATCACACGGTAGTCTGACTCATCCATCGGATTACTATAAAAATAAACATAAATATCAACCCACAGCATCTGAATGAAAACTCCAATCCTGGCAGACTTGACGGCCTTTCCTATCCTTTTGTAGTCTTGTAATAGACGTGGCCAAACCAGACAATCTAGGTCTGACTCATTAGTCTATTATGGATCATGTCACACTGGGATGCCGTTTTCTCTTCTCATATTCCATCAAAAAAAAAACGTCGAAAAATATTTTTAGATTGAGCTTTTTTTTTTAATTTATTACCTAAAAAACCGGCCAAGTGCGAGGCGGACTCGCGCACTGAGGGTTCCGTGCCAACTTTAACTGAATTAGGGAATCCATTTACTTCTACTTAGTAAAATACCACAATATTTTGTTGACTACAAATATAACTTTGTTTTTCATAGTGTTTGTATGAAGTACAAAGTTATGTTTGCGGTTGTTGAAAATGTGATATATCTCAAAAACTACTTGTTCGATCCCGTCCGAACCAATTTTCGTTGAAAGTATTTATTAAGATCTACATAATATATATTTTTCAAAATTTACACATGCTTGGTTTAGAAATTAGATGGGGGGGGGGGGACGCCCATTTTACCACTTTGGAAGCGTCTAGCTATGAAACGTTTGACTTTAAAAAAAAATGGTTTTAGAAACCTCTATGTTATTTTAAAAGACCTATCCATAGACACCCCACACGCATAGGTTTGACAAAAAAATTTTTTTTGGTTTTAGTTTCATGTATGAGACCCCCTCTTAACTGTCATTATTTTTTATTTTTTGTATGAGAATCGGTAAGCGGTTAACAAGATACATCTTCCTACCAAATTTCAATTGTTTAATGCTTATAGTTACAGAATAAAATGGGTGTGACATACGGACGGACAGACAGACAGACAGACAGACAGACAGACAGACAGACAGACAGACAGACAGACAGACAGACAGACAGACAGACAGACAGACTTGTCGAAACTATAAGGGTTCCGTTTTTTGCCATTCGGCTACGGAACCCTAAAAATGCACCAGTTTATTATGACTTACAATATCAAAAAACAAGTTCATAGGTAATACCATTCCGACAGCTTTTACAGTTATTATATCAGACAACTTATAGAGATTCCTAAGATTAGGAACTCACTTTCCGTAAAGCAGAACTAATAAAAAAAATCTTTAATTCCTTACGTTATCCATGTGGCGAAGGAGACGATTCTGAGTGAGATACTGCTTTTGTATTTTTATCTTCATCTTGTTTTTTTTAAATGTTAGTAATTTTATTCAGTGTCAGTTATAAGTAAATGGTTAGATTCCCGAACGCTGATAAGGAATTGATGCTCTATCAATCAATTGGTTTTTGATTGTCAATCAATCATATTAGTTAGTGTTTACTACAATAATTTGATCTATACCTGTGTTGCCATCCTAGTCTTGCGGCGCGCGCTCCTACGGACATCATTTTGAATACTTACCTATTTTTTGCTTGTTTGAGAAACCCGTAAAGTAGTCGTTTTTGAGACGTTGTTCCTTTGACACTTACTGACCTACCAGAACTCAATTTCGCGTGTGTTTTCCCCTAAAACTTACCTAAAGACCTTTGTGACTGTGCCTGTGTCCTCGGTGATCACCTGCAACCCTGGAAACCAGCTATTGCGGATAATAGGTGAGTCCTGTCAGACAAAACCTCCCCTATGCTTTTGCCCCACCAAGTTGAATTCACTGCCGATCTTGAACAGTTACTTTAGTTTTGATAGTGACATTTTGGTAGTTTCAAGCGGGGTTTGTAAGTAGATAAATGTTGTAAGAACTGTCTGCCAATATGTATAATAATAAATAATAATAATAATAAACCCGCAGGGGCAGCGTACTGGAGGTGAGTGGCGACATCTCGGACCCCAATTCTCCCGAGGGCCCAGTTTTCCTTATTTGGCCCTCGCCTCTTGTGCTTGCCTTAACGGCCGGCCAAGAGTGGAGATAGCATGAGCGGAAGCTCTGCTCCAGGTTGGAAGTGTAAAATGTCATTACGCCGGTGACCTGCTGGCTATCTGTTTATGAGGATGGGTTCTGCAGTCTCACTTCTCTACAACCTTACGCCGTCCACACCAATGTTGCTGCCTTGCTACCTTCTAGTATGCCTTCCATGGGTGGCCCATTTAGTGAACGGCGAGTGACCGTTTGCCGTAATTATCGAGGAGACATTTCTTATGGCAGGCGTCCGTCTCATCAATATCCCAGCAACCAGGTCTATCAAATTCCTCACCATAGTCCCGGCATAGTCCCTACCTAAGCTGCAATAGTCCTTGCACCTAGCGGGTGCTGTCTTCAGCGGTATCTCTCCAATAGTGCAGGCAGAGATAAAATAATAATAATACGAAAAATATTTTCAATAACAAATTTAAGTTACATTGATCGGGGTCTCCATTGAAGAATGTTAGTGCGCCTTCACATTAGAGCGACAGCAGCGTGTCTCTTTAATGTGAAAGGCTTACTGCTGTCATTTTATGTATGAAATTGACAGCAGCGCGACTGCCGCACGACCGTCGCGCTGCTAAAGTCGCCTAAGTGTATAAATGTTTGTATAAAGAACAAAGTTACGTTTGCGGTTGTTGAAAATGTGCTATAACTCAAAAACTACTAGTTCGATTTCGTCCAAACCAATTTTCGTTGAAAGTACTTGTTAAGATCTACATTACATTTTTTTTTAAATTTACATAGTTTCGAAATTTGACTGGGGGGGGGGGGGGCATTACTACTTTGGAATCGTCCATCTCTCAAACGTTAGACTTTAAGAGAAAATTGTTTTAAGAACATTTTAAAAGACCTATCCACGCAAAGGTTTTACAAAACAAAACTGTTTCAGTTTCATGCATGGGAACACCCCCTTAAATATCAATATTTATTATATTTTGTTTAAGAATCATGAAGCGGTTAACAGAATACATCTTCCTATTAAATTTCAACAGTGTGATGATCATAGTTACAGAGCAAAGTGGCTGAGACATACGGACGGACAGACATACGGACGAACAGACAGATAGACAGACAGACAGACAGACTTGATGAGACTATAAGGGTTCCGTTTTTTGCCATTCGGCTACGGAACCCTAAAAACGCTCTAAGGCCTATGCTTGGCGACCCCGCTCTACCTTGTCTACGCATCCATTATTCGTTCGGATATATGAAACTTGTATTTCACATTAGTATAGTAATACAAGAATGAACAAATATGAGTAAAACCAAAGCGTATCCTTCAAAACCTACCGTAAAATACAAGTATTGCCAAAATACTTCATTTATCTCATTTACGTGGTGGATTTTTCGTTACATGATTAATTCATATCAGGTTTGGAATCTCTATACGGTAAGTACTTTGAACATTCATTGCGTTGGAAGGCGACTTTAATGTCCTGGGATTTAGGAGGACGATTCTCGCGAAAATTAAACTTTTTTCGTGTGGTCATTCGATTTCCAGTTTAACCGTTTTACCTAAAAGATCAAGTAAAACATCTGCAAGTAAAAAAAAGTGAACGAACAAAATTCTGAGATATCAAAAACAATTTTTTCTTCAACAAAGAAAATTCGATCGGTGAACTTTTTACGTATACGAATTGCACGAGAATTGGCCCTCTGATCTTAGTTGCAAAAGTATCAGTCGATCTTGAATTGCATTGTATGACACCTCTCATCTCGCCACAACTAATTATAAGTACCGTTATTGGCCTAATCAGACAGCCCCAATTGTCACGTAACAAGATGATCACCTTACAATACATTACGAAACTACGAGACAGAACAGTGAGAGCTGGGAACTAAACAAACCGCCTGTGAAAGTGATATCTGTGAATGCGTTAACTAAAGTAAGGGCAAAGAACAAATAGAGGAGATGAGACGGTTTCGGCGCGAAGGCTAACAAGTTACTGCCTTGCAGGTGACCGCGGTGCAGTGTCTTGTGATAAAGTTTATAAATAGCGTTGTCAGATGAGTTGAAAAATATTGACTTGTTATAGGTGATGTTGTTTTAAAACGTATTTAAAGTTATCATCACAAACATATAAAGACGAAAACAATCGAAAAATACAAAGCTGCTTTATTAAAAAAAAAAAAAAACAGCCAAGTGCGAGTCGGACTCGCGCACTAAGGGTTCCGTGCCAATTTTAACTAAATAAGGGATTCCACTTACTTCCACTTAGCTAAATTACCACAATATTCTGATGAAAGTTTAACTTTGTTTTTCTTGAACTGTGTTTGTATGAAGAACAAAGTTGCGGTTATGTTTGCGGTTGTTGAAAATTTCCTTTATCTCAAAAACTACTAGTTCGATCTCGTTCAAACCAAATATTCATATTATTTTAAAAGACCTATCCGTTGACACCCCAACAAGTATAGGTTTGAGTAAAAAAAAAGTTCGGTTTTAGTTTCATGTATGGGAATTGTATTAAATATTATTATTTTTTGTATAAGAATCGTCAAGCGGATAACAGGATACATCTTCCTAACAAATTTTAATAGTGTGATGCTTATAGTTACAGAATAAACTGGCTGTGACATACGGACGGACGGACAGACAGATAGACTTGACGAAACTATGGCTCCGGTTTTTGCTACGAAACCCTAAAAAGAGAGTCCAGCGTGCTTTATAGTCTGGTAGTATAATCAGGATGAATATTTTGTCAGGTAAAAAACAAAAATGTACAGAAATAAACTAAATTTCAAATAGTCTTTGTCCACAATAGAGTGTATACGCACTGACCATGAACGTAAAAAGTCCAAACTGAATTAATTGAGAAGAAAGTGTTGCCAACACAAATTGCCTACTATCGGTGAACGCCCAGGTTGTACTCATAAACTTTAATTGCTTAATTATAATTGTTAATACGCGTATTTTAATTATGAGTCTGCAATATCGATTTTACAGAAAAACCGCTTCTTTAGTGTGGATTTTTTTTTGAGAACTAGCGAGTTCTTCAGAAAATATTCCTAATACAGAGAAGAAATCATTATTAATTTGACTTAGCTCACTTTTAAGAAGGAAAGCTAGCAGCGATGCAGTAAGTAGCTATTTCAACCATTTATTTTAGCGTGAGGTAGCACAGTTAAACTGAGTTAGCAAACTTAAGGCTATATATGTTTCACACAGGCTTTCTAGATGTTATCAAGGCTTTCTTGCATTTATAGCCGTCTAAACAGGATTTTGTAACAGTAACACTTGATAATCTCTTTGTTTTGAGATAGTAAACATGTGGTGCAATAAGCAGAATAGCCCATTCATAAGATTATAAAAAATCTTTTGTCTGAAGTTTGTATCTCAGGCGTGATTTAAAATTTTTGTGACATTATGCATGTCTGAAATGAAACATGCATTATTTCCTTTGTTGATCTTTGGTAGAAAAACATTTGCTTCCTATTTTCCATTCCAAGTTTAAATTTAAATCTAGATATTTATGAATTGACGACACAGACATCAACTCATTGTAAAGATTCATAATTCGAAATTCAAATTTCAAGGAAAACTTCACAATCCTGAGGCCTCACTGGTTCTACTCGTATGTACATTGACATGTAAGATCATTCATCAGGCTCTTGTAAAATTTCTTCCCATCCTTCTCTGTTGTTCAACATTTTCGTTACTTTCTGGCGTTAAATAATTTTGGCTTTTACAAACTCCAATTATATTGATGTTTCTGCGTGATTGCTTGAAAGTTAATGCGTTCATTCCACTTAAAAATTTGACGATTTCCATGATGGCAATACAAGGGAAACAGATACGATACACAATTCCACTTATGAGGTACAGCAATCGTATTCATTTGACAGTTGAAAACGTACGGTACGAGTATAATGTGTCAAACGGCTAAGAACAAAACGTTTGACAAATCATACCGTACGTTTTGAACTGTCAAATGAATACGATTGCTTTACACAATTCCACCACCGTTCAGTTTCGCTGTCATGACTGGAATTTATTGAACGCCAATGTCCTTTTCTCTCACAAGGTTTGAGTTAGTATGTTTAGGAGAAATGCGAAAGGCTGCGCAGGCGCCTGCCTCGCAGGGCGTTCACCGCATTCCGGAAGACAGGTCCGCCGAGCCTTCGAGGGCTATGGTCAGTGTACACTAGAGTTAAGTGTAACTGGACTTACTAGGCAAAGGATATTGATGATAGATATCTTTTTCTGGATATTAGAGATGATAGATTGGAAGTATTTAAGGTTGCCTTTGTGGCGAAAAAAGGAAACCTTGTTAGGCTTATCCACAACACTTAAAATTCTCACACATCCACCAACTCAAGATATAATAAATGAATTGCTATGAAAGTAACTCACAACACAAGTCGACCAAACGATGATTTTATTGAGAATTTTAAAGTTCAACCATAGTAAATAATCTTAATCAGTTGTATGTGCAGGACTTATAAAATGTATATTTATTATATTATGTGTTAGACTAGAGACTTATAGGACAGTTAATTTATTTTTTCTTTTTTAATCAACAAAAAAATAAAATTTAGCGCTGATGCTGAAGTTTTTTAAACAAGTATAAAAATTATATCCTTCTTGTTACACCACATTATACTAATGATTTATTACAAATTTCACAACCGGTACCAATCGGATACTTCACATGATAAAATTAGAATGACAGATCCTGTCTTATAATCACGCCGTTTCCTTTCCCAGGCTTTGCAGGTTTGCATCTAATATTATCTCTCCTAGGGCTATCATTACACACAGATAGGACTGACACAGTAATGGCCGCGTAAGAGCTGCAAGGTGCAATCTATAGGGTAGTACATAGTAGATCGTAGGATATCTTGGAATAGTTTGATTCGGGATGGCAGTCGTATAAGTGTTTCCGAAAATCTTGCGTATTCAAAAACTGTTCCGATGTAAGTGAATATTTAAGATTCAAATAAACTATACTAAAATTATAAAGTAGTATTATTTTTGTGTTGGATAGCTGATTTATAGAGGAAAGCTTTCAGCTTTTGGTTTATTCATATGTAGTTATTCCGCTTTAAATCTTTAATACTGCGGTTCAACTCCCATACTTCGACTATAGCGCCATCTAGTCGTGTCAAACCGAGTTAGCGTTGCGTTGAAAATTGAAATGTATTTACAGCATTAACGCTGTTACTTGCATGCTATGTGAACTTTGACACCCTGCCGGTGCTCGCACTGGTAAATAATATTTATTATATATTAAATCATGGGCGACCATTCAGACCTTTAAGTGGAGGTGTTCGTAGCGCAGAGATAACAGCGCTTTGGAGGATGTATCGGAACAAAGCAACTTACGGCGCGGTCGTGTTAAGATGGTTGTCCATTTCGACAATATTCTTAAGTGACGGGCATCATTGCATCTACGTGTTCGAAAGGCACTTGAAGCAGTTAGGAAGGCTATGGGCGGCTTGATTAACATCAAAAAGGTCGGTCTCTTGCCTTACTCATATGGCTCATACCATACTTGGGTTATGGGATGTTTACAGGCTAACTTGACGACGTCTGTGGTGTAGTGGCTAAGCACGCTGGTTTTAAGGCATAGCCGCTCCGAGGTCCCGGGTTCGATTCCCGGTCGGGTCAATATAGAAATTAAAATTTTCTATATTGTCTCGGGTCTGGGTGTTCTGTTCCCTCCGTTATGTCTAATTTCATAACACAAGTGCATTAGCAACTAATTTTGGGATCAGAGCAATGTATGTGATTGGTGTCCAATATTATATTATATAAATTTTTCACTTCTAATGTAGGAACTTCGTTTTACCCTGGACACAGACCACACAACCAGAGTAGTGGCCTCTCATCTTCCCATATAACTGGTTACAACATCCTTCTCTCTCCCACCACGCCTCTCGAAGAAAAACTTAATAGTAGCTGCTATTTCTTTCCCTTTCCCTCATCAGGTTTAAACCGCTAATGACCTAGACGGGTGGTCGATAAATTATAAACATAATTTGTGGAGACGAACAGGGATATCGATTTTCTCATTATTTTGCTAATGCACGTAAACATTAGCTTATGTCATTTTGTAATCAGACAGTAAGCTATATGAGGAGTAAGTGCTATTGGAAATCTGATTTCTTTTCCGTTAGTTGGATTTAAACAATTATTAATTGTAATAGGAAACTACTTACACATACAGTGTAAGTCTTCATGAAGTGCACATATTAAAATATGACATTCTATGATTAATTTTATCGACGCCTAACTTTTACAAAATAATGATTTAAAAAAGTAAATTTGCATTAAAAATACATTTTATATCTGTACTGTGTGCAGTTTTTTTAAGGATTAAATTTAGTCGAATGTCGAACTCGAATTCATCGATTATAATTAAGTCAAATTCTTTGATATACATTAATTAGTACACGCAGGTCACAGTAAGCAACTAAAACTTAAAAATACCAGTAAAATTAAAGTGTGTTTTTTCGATTTTTCAATATGTTTTCCGTCGATAAAATTAAGCTTAGAATTCCATATTTTATTATGAGCACTTTATAAAGACTTACACTGTATTTTCTGTAGTTTTTTTTCAGTTTGATTAGATTTTCAAGTAACTAAGGCAACATAGGTTATTATTTATTTTGTGTTATTAATTATTTTCTCTAATTAAGTTTTAAATATTTTCATAGATTTATAGAAAATAGTAAATAAGGATACTTAACCTACCTAACTCTACAAAATCATCGTTACAATATTACTTTCACATTTAATACCGTTATGAGCATATCTTGTTAAAATATTATGTAACGGCTTGTTACAATTACATCAATATATCTGTTCATTCATTTGTCAAAACTAACATTTCATTTTATTATAGCTGCCGATTTTGCAGATAAAACTCCAATTAGATTGAGCGGGATGATAAATCTAAGAATGACGATCAAACTTCGCATTTGCGATAAACGCAAAACGACAAATAGAGGTACCGCTTTGATAGGCAATTATGCGATTGTCTTTTCTTTATTACTTTTTTTTTTTCATACAAGTTTTACGTCTTCGGCTCTATGCCATACAGACTATTCTTCAGTAAATAATGTTCATTTTTACACTTATTCACTAAAACTAACACTAAACTAGCCTATCTTAACCTAACTCATTGAAATGCGAGGTGGTTAGCATTTCAATGCTCAACTAGGAAGCTTAGCGCAGGAACAGCGATCAGGGTAAGACGGCGCGATCAGATCGCTTCACTTAATTCCCCACTTTAATTGCATTGTTTTCTTCAAAAGCACAAATTATCATGATAATTCCACCACACAATCACAACAGTTGACCAGAAAAAACCAATAACTAAAACGAAGAAATAAGGTCCGTCCTTCCCTTTTCGTTTCCCGCGCAAAACCCTCCTTTATTACTATATTGGAATTGACAGTTATGATTTCGTTAATAGTGGTCATTGTTTAAAAAACGAAACCAAGATTGATGGATTTCTCTGTGAATCATTTCACCTCATTCTATCAATATGCTACCTACACTCTGGTTTTTAATTAGATAGACCAAACTGGCATTTAGTGGATGGCCACTTTTTCTAAATTTTAAAATTGAGATATTCCTACATAATCGAAAATTTCAATTTCATTAATTTTTGTTTTTAATCGATCAAAAATATTCGAATAAAATCTGTTTATATTTTTTTTTCTACAAAGATTATCATTATTTCTAATAATTTATTTATGGAATGTACTAAAAACAATATAGGTAAAATCATACAAGAATATTGTATTTTATTATTTTTACAAAAACTGTTTTATGTATTCATCATCATCATCATCATCACCATTCTCAGCCAAAAGACGTCCACTGCTGAACATAGGCCTCCCACACGGCTTTCCACAGCGACCGATCACTAGCGGTCTGCATCCAGTTTGATCCTGCGATCTTTTTAAGGTCGTCTGTCCATCTTGTTGGTGGACGTCCTACGCTACGTCTTTGGTCGAAGGGTCTCCGATCTAGAACTTTCCTGCCCCAACGGCCATCAGTTCTTCGCGCTATGTGTCCTGCCCATTGCCACTTGAGTTTACTGATTCTCTATGTCCGTTACCTTAGTTCTTCTACGTATCTCCTCATTTCTGATTCGATTACGTAGAGAAACACCCAGCATAGCCCTCTCAATCGCTCGTTGTGTGATTTTATGTATTACTTTTATATAAAGCTTTATTTATGTAACGTTTTACATATAAGTATTATTTATCATAGTGCGTTAAACCGCATTATAGAATAATCGTATCACAAGTTCAGTTAATAGCGTACAATTGAATGTTTATTCTGGTCTATCTAATAAAAAATCAGAATAAAGGACAACTCTAAGACCCATTACACGTTACCTACCAAAATAATCACTTACTATGAGTGTTTTATTTCAAGCTTTTAAGCAGTTACTTAGCTCAATCTTATTTATAAAAAAACTAAAAAATCCTAAAAACATATCTCTTAAATATAAAATTCTCGTGTCACAACTTTCGTTCCCGTACTCCTCCGAAACGGCTTTACCGATTCTTACCAAATTTTATATGCGTATTCAGTAGGTCTGAGAATCGGCTACTATCTATTTTTTATACATCAACAAGTGATAAGGGTTGTTCAACCTTAAATATGTTTTTTTAATTTTTGGTCGAAACTTTTTGTTTTTATTTTTTTTAAATGTGGCATTAAAAAATACATGCAACCCTAAATGATTTACTTGTTTTTATCACCAACCCCTATTTTTTTATAGCTATTTTAGTAATTTAAGGGCCAAAAAAGTTCGCTGGGAATGCTTAACTTTTAAAATTACGGGGCTCGGCGCGACGGGGCCGAGGCGGGACGGGGCTGGATGCGAAACAAAGTTCGTTGGGCCCGCTAGTTATTCATAAAAACAGAAAAACCCGACTGTTTACAAAAATGCACTGAGAGGAAAAAACAAGGCAAAGGTGGGCTTAAACACGCTTACTAAATTGTTTGGAGGTGCTGCAGGCGGGGATGACAATATTTATTGATTTAAATAAAACAATAAATATTGTCGCCCCCGCACATGATACACAACTTCATGCAAAATATATAAAATTGTACATATGGCGGAATGGATGCTAAAAACATTCTATCATAGGAGCCAACCATAGGTCGGAACAGAGAAAAATATATGTACAGGCGGTGCAAGCAAAGTTATAGAGACGAAATAGAGAAGCGATAAAGATAACTATAGTACAATGATAAACATACATATTGCCTATTACTTATATACGATTTTAAAAAATAAATAAATATGTATTTATTAAATAAACATACACATCATTTAAATATACATAATATGGTACACATTAATGTCAATGAGACGGGTCAGTGAGTTCATCTCTGTAAAGTGTTCGCAATGCCCTCTTGGAGGTAAATTTCGGGGACGATTTCAGGACAATACTTGAAGAACCACCAAACCTACCAAAACTACGTTTGTCACGTTGTGCATGCGGCATCTTCAAAGTATTAAGTTAGCGTGTTAGAGCTTTACCTTGTTTTTTCCTTTTCAGTTCATTTTTGTAAGCAATCGTGTTTTTTGTTTTTAAGAATAATATTTGTTTACTCGTAAATCCATTCACAAATTACAATATACATTGTATTCTAGTCAACAATACCCACTCTTACATGCGTCAATGACGTCCATTTCTACTTATCTCATTACATTGATAGGCTATTAGCCCGAAATAATTGCTGATGGCCGATAAAGACCCATTGTGGACGGAAGAGGCGAAAGTGAGAGGCTCGTTATGATGGCATGGTTTACCATGTGCTGGTACAGCCAAGAGTATAAGGTTTCCAAATCTGTCAATATTTTATTGGAATATTTGCGAGGATGATCGATATAGTAATGGAATTTGGTAAGCGAAATTGGATAGGTTAGGTTTAAATGCAGTAGTGTCCTATACCTGATATAAGATATCCTATCTATACTAATATTATAAAGCTAAAGAGTTTGTTTGTTTGAACGCGCTAATCTCAAAAACTACTGGCCCGATTTGAAAAAATATTTTAACGTTGGATAGTCCATTTATCGAGGAAGGCTTTAGGCTATATAACATAATGATACGACTCATAAGACCACAGCAGAAATGATAAATGTTGCGAAAACGGGAGAAAGATATTCCTTTTGAGAGCTTCCGCTGCATACGCTGCGGAAACCGCTTAATTTACACAAAAATCATGTATGACAGGATTGTTCAGCATTAAGAGTTCTATAATGAAGTCCGCAACAGCATATGTTTATCTTTTATGGTTGACTTACTACAACCTTTTTTATGTTAATAAATTTGTAAAAAAATAATGCATTATTTTTAGAGGTGTATTACACGCACAGGTATTTATTCTTATCAAAATAAATACATTCATCATCACGAGCATTTCATTTAGAACCAAGTTGCCCTTTATATCATTTGATTTCAATAAATATCTTAGGAGCTATCACAGTTTTAACATAACTCCGCACCAAAATAATGTTCGCGGCTTAAGTACAACGTGCGCTTGCGCTAATATATCATAAAGCTGAAGAGTTTGTTTGTTTGAACGCGCTTATCTCAGGAACTGCTGGACCGATTTGAAAAAATATTTCTGTGTTGGATAGCTTATTTATCGAGAAAGGCTTTAGGATATAAAACATGACGCTGCGACGGGAGGGTAGGGAGCAAACTCAAAACGCGCGGACGAAGTCGCGGGGGACCGCTAGTATAAGATATCGCTGGAAGGATGAAGTCGCCAAAGACCTGAAAGAGCTAGAAGTGTCCGACTGGTCAGATTTGGCACATAATAGGGAAGAATGGCGCACTTTAATTTTGGAGGTCAAGATCCACTTCGGGTCGCTGAGCCAGCGAAGTAAGTAAGTAAGTAAGTGTCCTGTACCACAAGTATTAAAGTTTTTTACGATAAAGTTGAATGAATGCATTATTTGATTTAAAAAAAAACTATCAGATATCGTTTGCGTTGCATAGGCAAGCACGATTTGTAGATTTCTCTGAAAATCACTATCACCTCATTTCGGACTATCTAATATTATAAATAACGAGCATTGTGTCAGTGCGTTTACCTCCAGACCCAAGGGTCGCTCTAACATAAGATGAAGCGTGAGCGGCTTAACTCTGAAAAAAAATAAATATGTTTTTGCATTTAGAACTACTCTTGTTACACACTGCACTAAAACTAATCAATTTTCCTTTCAGGACCGTTATTATGTGAGTAACCTAAAGACGCAGAATCCATCATATCCCAATTCAAATATGCAATTTATACTTTTAAGAAATATTGTGTTTAAAAAATATTAAAATACTTTGTGAAGAAATAACTTGAAGGACTGTATAATTTCATTTTTTTTCTTATAGTGTTTTGTCACTTTACAAACTTAATAAATTGCACTTGTAAAAAGCAACTTTGGTTATAAGAGACGAGGAATCGAACCCCGTATCTTACGCTATCTGGGCGTATGCCTATACTACTAGGCCACCGTCACATTAGCAAGCTTGTTGAATTTTGCAAGCGCTTACTTTAACGCGTAGGCTGTGTGACATCATCAATGTTGCGAGATTGCTCTCAAAATACGCTCGGACAGCGTAAGATACGGGGTTCGATTCCTCGTCTCTCATAACCAAAGTTGCTTTTTACAAGTGCAATTTATATTGAAGGATTTATTATATTTGTGTTGGATTATCTAGGAAGACTGTATAAAACATCAGGCTGCGACGGGAAGGGAGGGAGGAAACTCAAAACGGGCGGATGCCGATGCGTTCACAATATGCACAATTTAAAAGTGCTTTAAAATGTTTGCTATCAGCAAGCAAGCAGCAAGCTAGGCAGCCAGCATTAATTTTTAATTTGTTGTCTTCTCATATTTGGGATCAGCTTTTTGCAAAGGACAATTTCCGCTCATTTCCTCTTCGTAAGTTACTAACCGCCCCCGCTTCAGCTTGTATTTCACTGTTTTTTTGCGAATTGCTTACTTGTATTCAACTTTAACCCGTTCGCTTAGAGACCAAAATAGCGTTGCTTATTTGTATTACTAAAGGTGACCGCGTAATGGTAGTCGGTTCGATTCCGTGACCTCTCCGTGGGAAAGTGAACTGCTCGAGATGACACCGGGGTTACCTACCTACCGTTGTTTTTATGTAACCTCTAAATTCGCGTGCCGTTACTTGTCCGTGCGAAATCTAAATTGTTTGCACGTACTCGAACAAAAAACCATTTATTTATTTAAAGACTTTATTGCACAAATCATAGTTAACAAAGGTGGATGTAATGCTGAAAGCATTCTCTGGCAGTCAGACCTTTAGGTCATAGAAGGAGATGGCAATAGGTGCAGCTAAAATAAATTAACAGAGAAAATCAAAAAGATAAAGCAACAATAAACTTATATAAATTTATACTAGTGTCACATGCGAGCCATCAACTTCGATGACACGTCATGGAACGTTACATCATAGAAAATATAAAAACCGGCCAAGTGCGAGTCGGACTCGCGCAGTGAGGGTTCCGTGCTAACTTTAACTGAATTTGGGAATCCATTTACTTCCACTTAGTAAAATCCACAATATTTTGTTGACAGCAAATATAACTTTGTTTTTCATAGTGATTGTATGAAGTATGTAATTGTATGATTTGTTAAGATCTATAATATATATTGGTTCCAAAGTTTACACTCACTTCGTTTAGAAGTTAGATGGGAGGGGGGGGGGGACGCCCATTTTACCACTTTGGAAGCGTCTAGCTATGAAACGTTAGACTTTTAAAGAAAATGGTTTTAGGAACCTCGGTGTCATTTTAAGTAGTAAGAACTATCTATAGACACCCCACATCTATAGGTTTGAATAAAAATATTTTTGTTGGTTTTAGTTTCATGTATTTACATATACAGGGACAGCGGTTAACGGGATACATACCTACTTCTACCAAATTTCAACAGTGTGATGCTTATAGTTACAGAATGAAATGGCTGTGACATACGGACTGACAGACAGACAGACAGACTTGACGAAACTATAAGGGTTCCGTTTTTTGCCATTCGGCTACGGAACCCTAATAGTACTGTTAAATGACAAAAGAGGTGAAGTCACACATGAAATAGTAATAAGAACAAGTTTCGAATTTTAAAAACTAAAATCAAAATTTGAAAAGAAGAATAATAGAACTCTTGGCCAACTATAAATGGGTCTGCACGCCACCTAGAAAGGCAGTTATAAAAGTACAGCGAAGCAGTCTCAAGAAGAAAAGAAGAAGTAGAAGTGAGATTGAAGCACCTCAGTACGAACTCGCATCCACTTCCGTAACACAAGTTACAAATAAACCTGCTTAAATGATTGCAACAATGTATTTTATATTCTTTCAACATACCTACACCACCACCACCTACACAAAACAAATACAATAAATAAAAATATACATAAATAATATACATAATAAATAAATAATATTTAGCTTTGATCCATTATTTGAGAAATTGATGGCCTTTACTCTTGAATGATTTACAGTAATTAAAGTACGTTTATTTTTTACTATAAATATTAGTCAATTGTTACTATTTTGTTGTTTTTCTCAAAATTTCTTTTCGCTGCACCCATTGCCATCTCTCTGCATGACCCAAAGGTTTGACTGGCAGAGAATGCTTTTAGCATTAAGTCTACCTTTGTACACTATGATTTGTGCAATAAAGTCTTTAAAAATAAAAAAAATAAAAATGATAATAACTTAGATGTTATAGTCTCGTTTTCACACAAGGTTGTTGGCAACACAATATACGGTGTAATTTCACACACAAAGTACTTATCAGATTCATAAAATAAAAATGCATATTTAGGTAAAAAAAAAAACATTTTATTCCTTTCTGTAAATACAAATTTAAAGCTTGTTCACGAGTGTTATATAGATGTTGTAACAAGTAAGATACTTAAAAATATTAGGGACATAGAAAAAGTTGATAACATTATTTGACTTTAGCGTGGAATGTGAAGCAACACGCTTGAGAGTCATCTTCTTCATTCCACAGTTTTACTTGGACCGGAAATTTGCCCTGAAATAAATCATAAAGAACATTTACAGTTTTAAAGATCCAGATAATAATAAAGAACAATGCAAGGCAATGAAGAAAAATAATGAAGATAAATGTTTTAATCAGTGTGTTTTCCTTATTTTAATATATACCCAATGATTTGTAAAGAAATCTTCGGAGAAGTAAAACTGAGTCGTTGCATTTGCATTAAGTATTTTATAGGAACTTACGTATCCATATAAATAGCAAATTGCACTTGTAAAAAGCAACTTTGGCTGTTGTGACAGACGAGGAATCGAACCCCGTGTCTTACGCAATCCTGGCGTATGCCAAATTTGCTTTTTACAAGTGCAATTTGCTATTTATATTATTAAGTTTGTATAGTGACAAAACACTATAAAAACAAAATAATAATTACGTATCCATGCTAATATTACAGAGCAGAAGAAGTTTGTTTGTTTGAACGCGCTAATCTCAGGAACTACTAGACCGATGTTTAGAAATTATTTCTGTGATAGATACCTTATTTATCAAGGAAGGCTTAACATGGGAGCAAATTTAAATACGCGCGGACGAAGTCGCGGGGACCGCTAGTGATTAATAATCACATAGACTAGAACATCTCGCCGATTAGTGGAATGTAGATATTTGGTTATGAATAAAATTCAAAAACAGTGTAAATGTTGACAAATCCAACAGCGATCCCCATGTATTTTTTGCGACTCATCTTCTGATCCACTTCATTTGCCAACACTGAAAAAAAAAACCTGAAGCACAGATAACTTACCGGAGAAGGTATGTCCAATGACAGGCTGAGGTCAAAGTTGTGCCTCACCGCAGTCTCCAGAGGGCAAACAAGGAGGTCTTCACAGACCCTCTTTGTAGACTTGATGACGGAGTATGAGTCAGTGTTGCGGTGATCACCAGATATTTCGAGCCTCAGCTTCTCGGCATTGAAATCTGGAATTAAATCATTATGGGTGGAAATTGAGGAAATGAATACACCGCAAACATTGCACCTTCCATAATATGAATACATAGGTATTATGTATTTTGTTGATTGTTAATTATTTAAAATAAACACTATTAAAATAAATAATAGGTCTAGCCGTTATAATTATAATAATTAATCATTTATTTAAGGCCACACAGACCATATAAGTGTAGTTAGTAGCAAACATTTTTAGCCTAGGGTAAGTAACACAATATTTATTGACAAAGTTATAAAGTGTGTCCATAGCAATATATTCGTAGAAATTACATATATTGTCAAGAAATAAAAAATACATTGGTGCAATTTGCCATATTGCCACTACTATTAGTTTTCTTCCACACTTGTTTGTCTAATCGTTATTTATTTAAGCAATTGGAAAGGCTTACTTATTCCTTGAAACCAGTCGTTTCCTTGCGATCTCTTCCTGCGCAGTTGTACTTAATGACAACTATAAAATAACATTCCCAAGTATACATATATGTCACACACGTGAGACTTACTTGGCGTGAAGTCCACATTGAGGCTGTACGTCTTGCCTCCGATGAAGGAGCAGAAGCGGGGCCCGTGAGGACACGGGTCCACCGTCACACGGTGGATGGTGCAGACAGTGGGGTCCACTGAAACATACATTTAACTGTTGATAAAAACCTTTGCACGATAGTAGGCACTTATCGCCTTGATCGTATTTTAGCATACATTACATATATTTACATAGCATTTTACCATTTACCTCTGGTGTATATTATTATGTTCTTGACTACCGATATTCTAGTACTAATGATTAAGAGTTTGTAATTATGATTAAACGGAACGGGCCATCATCAGAATGTTTATTAATAATTACATTTATATTTCCTTTCAGATTCGGATATCTGAAGGAAAGTCCCTAAAGTTTAATTCATACATGACATAAAAACTAGCTTTTGTCTATATAATCATTTCCATTCAATACTCGAATCATTATTCAATATCTGAGTACTATATGCCTTATCATCATCAGTTGTATGTTTTCCGCCTGCATTACACCACCAAGGCTGAGGAGGTCATGGAATACGTGCATAATAAGACCAACTATACTCTGCGGGTCGTCAAGTTGGAGTCTAGTCGAAATGTGTTAATTCCTTTGTGATTAGAATTCCAACTGAAACTTTGACTACCTTCATGAAGGAAGATTTTTGGCCGAAGGGTGTCGTATCCGGCGATTTCGCGGAAGTCTACGCGACACCACGAACAACACAAAGAGCGTGTCAATTTAATTATGATATTTTATTTTGATTATGTATGTTAGTCTGTAAGGTATTTATTTTATGGGCCTGTATTTCATTATCTGTTGCCTGAAATAAACGTTTATTATTATTATTATTATTAGTTAAAGGACGTCCACTGGTGAACAAAGGCGTCCCTCAAAGTTTTCCTCTACGACCTGTTGCAAGCTGCCTTGTGCCTACACGTCTTTTATCTGCAGTATATACCTACCTATGATATAAAAATATAAATAGTAGGTACTTACCACCCCGACAAAACTTCTTGGTCACATAGTCGGACTGCACCACCACACTCAAAGCTACAAACAGAAGCGTTCGCGACAACATAGCGGTGACCAATGTCCTGTTGTCGGAACAAAACGGGCACAACTGATATGGAATTGAATTATTTCTCTGTTATTTTGTAGTACTCGTTTGTCACCACGGCTTTGCCTGATATCAATGTGATAGGTGATAGGAGTTTGTGGTACGATCCAAACTAACCCATAAGTATTTATAGCCTTTTTAGGATTCTAACAAACATTCTGCGATTTCCGTTACTAAGTTATTTAGTAACAGTGAGTGCATCTGTGTAGTGAACCTTTGTGCACACTTTACCCTTTTATTTGATATTGTTATTCACCTATTACATAATTTATTTATTTAAACTCTTTATGTATTAATACATCGACATGCAAAACTGAGCATAAGATAGAAAAAAAAATATTTTGCCAACTTTTAAGGGTTTGAATGATTGATCTATGATGATGATTTGATCTGCCAACTTGCCTACTATTACCCCTGATTAACAAGTGCCATAGACTGATCCACAAAAAGCCAAACAAACAAACACATAGTTAAACTATACCTCTGAATGAGGAAGAAACTAGATAAATACAACTCGTACATTGGACACATGAATCTGAGTTATAGGTATGATAACACAAAGATAACCTTTCGTGCTTCAGCCATATGAGACGAACATATATTATTATATAGTTTTATGTTCTAGCTTTGATATTTAAATGAAGTGATGATTACTCTAACGCAGAAATAAGAAAATTTATGTAAATTAACATCATTAATCTCCTATTTTCAGTTTGTTCTATTTCAGGTCAATCGCAAGGACTACATTTCGAAGGCTTATTGATTTACACTCCAACTTAAACAAAGTTGTAACTTATACAGAATGTGACCATAGGAGCAAAAATTTAAAACAAAGGCCCGTTTAGTAACCAGCAATCAATTCTAAACGGTGTTAATTTATTATAATGTATAATATATTTATTGTAACAAAATAAATTGAACCAGCAATGTATTGCAAGCAAATGCGTCCAGTCTAAGAACTCGTCATTGTCATTTACTACATTGTGTTAGCGATTTTGATAGACATTGACTAGGGATGACATAGTACATTAGAGCACTTTGACCAGTTCAGGGTAACTACGTCTACTTCCAAGAATCATTGATTGATTTTTTTCTCCTATTACACACAGGCCACACGCTGTATATTCTCAAAGAAATATGTTCATTCGGGACCTATTTTAGGCATTCAGCGGGCGAAGTCTGAAGCATCATTTTTGACATTTCGCGTCAACAATTTCAATTTTATGATTTTCTTATTCATCAAATATCATTTTAACTAAAGTAGTTACATCTTTAATAAATCTTAAGAAATATTTGTAGTTTTTTAAGTATCATTGAATAATTCTTCTCAATCAATAAAAACACGAAAACACCAAGTTTGTCTCAGCATTTTTCGAGCGCCACCTGGTGGTTATACACGGAACTATGTCGAGACTTCCGACACAGGTTGATTCTGCTTTTTTTGATTTTGCGTATATACAGTTTGAATGACCTACGGCTGTCCTACGTTTGTGACATGTCCTAGGTTTGCTCTTTACTGCAAATTAGACCAGATCTGATCTAATGAATCCTATTGCATTCAAGAGTTTATACTTTTATTTACACATTTATTATATATTTATTAAATAAAGGCTACATGGACCATTGTGTAAAATGACTTAAACCTTTGTTAGTAATTCATCAAAAAAAGTGTCATAGTGCGGTTGGCTAGTGCCCAAACAAGCGGGCTGTCTAGCCGATTGGCTATCGCACGCAGAATGATGTTGGAGCTGCCGCGCAGCCTACGCAAAAGAGAGCCAGTGTTCTTTCGCCATGTGGCGTCAAACCCATCTTGTGTGAGCCTCGGCAATCATTGATGCGATGAATGCGTTGTTATATTGGACACGCAGAGCACTGTAAGACCTTTGGGTATATCTGAACCAAAGGGCCCTCGAATACAAGGATGTGCAGTATGATTTTAACAGCGTTATTTTGACTGCCGTGCACCGTGAAAACCTGTGCATGTTCGCCCGCACTGACAATGCTCTGCGCTCCCTCACCATGTCTAAATCATCTTTCAGGTCATCTGTTACCAAGTGTCCCAGATATATAAAACTGTGAACCCTAGTTATTGGCTTGTTGTTCAAAAATTATGCTGGTACATTGTGAGGACACTTGGTACCCGCCCTGAAGACCATGTACTCAGTTTTCTAACATTATAAATTTGGCCATGAGAAGCAGCATATGACTCACACTCTCCAAGCAGCTTACGAAGGGGGCCAGTAGCATTACATCGTCCGCGTAACTTATATTGTTGGAACATACTTCCTCAACGAAACACCCTGCACGCGTACCACCGTTAATGTCATAGTTAAAAGTACAAGATGCTTTTGAACTTTTTAACCACCTTATAAATGTACTCGTATATCCCCTCGAAATGTCCAAGATCCACCGGTGTTAATATCGAAGTAAGCGAGGTGGCAGTGGTGGTAGCTAACTTTCGATTTTGAAGCTGTTAATGGACTCGATTAATCTTTGACATTTGTGATTTCATGTCAATGGGGTTTAGGTATAGGGACTGCACGAATCAATACTCAATGCTTTATTGCTATAATGTACTTAAGATATTAAAGACAATTAGACGAAAAAGGAAGGAATAGAAATGATAAAAAATACCATTAGTCCCAGCTGTCGGGTGTCGGGCCCGGATTATCATCGGATGGATATTTAGTGTAAAAATTGATGTCTAACAAGTGTGGAAATTTTTGCACAAAATGTTCTGGCATTGAAACATCCCATTAAAATCCGTGCTCCACACCCGGCAAGTGGGAACCAGGTTTTACGACACTCGTTTTGAGTAAATCCTTCCCCATGACTTTACTTTTAATAGCAACAATTCCATCTAAAATAAGACCCCCTTATTTAACACTTTTACGGACAGTACTCCAGACACAATAGAAGTTTAATTGTTATAGGCGGTCACTGTCCGTGAAAGAGTTAACATCTTTCTTAAAAGGATTACGAATAGGCATCAGGAAATAATAAGCTACCAGTTTCAGTATATTTGTTTTAATTGAAGATTTGGATAAAATCTAAAAAAGTTTGACAGTAGTTTCAAAACAGCAGAGCTGTTCAGCATTGTTTGTGTTCCAGAGCTTCCATCTGAAACTGAATGTGCCCTGAAATGAGAAATACCTGGATATAGTAAGCTGTTAAAAAAAGTTATAGTTACCTAATGATGAACGTACATATTTTTAAAAACCAGCTTGGTCTTGACTCTGCAGCTATACCAACCGTGACATAGGCAAAGGATCGACCATATAGTGATGATTTTCAAGTAATTAATCCAACAAGATGAGTATATGAACGATAACAAATTGTTATTGTTGTTATTAACAATGTATAGTCTAGCTTGTACGAACATAGAAGTTGTAATATTATTAAAAGAGGCATTGACAATAGTGACTGAGTTTGCTGCGCAGCTTCTTCTCTGCACTAGCCCACAATTGTCCCGAAGCTATGGTAGAATCAATGTTGGGACGTTTATAAGTGCCAGCATGCCTATGTACATTTTTTTCCGGAATTTTTGATTCCTGAAGCCTATTTTGTTCGATCGTGATTTAGTCGTAAAAGCAAAAATCAAATGAAGCTTACTTTAGGCAGCTTCTTCCCGATGTACAAGCTGAAGTCGAGAGTGCGTTGTTTCCCTGCGACGACGGGGCACGTGGTGTGTGGGCAGGCATCGATGACCCCCACAGTGCTGAAGGGGGTCTGGGACGGGTCGTCTGCCAAGTACACAGCTGTGGTCAACCCGTCAGCTGAGAAATCTGCAATTAAAGGGAATCAAGGTCATAGAACTGTATTTTGTTGAGACAGCTCTTTACGAAAATGAAGGGTTTTCTGACTAGCCGCCGTCAGAGCGAGGAAACCAGATAAGATGTATGATTGAGTTAATGATATTTTCTGAACTTTGGTTATGCATAAGTTATATTAAACTGTCCTACTAGAAGTGAGAGTAAAAGAACATAGATCGTGAACTGACTGCTTCTATCGATTTAAATTGATGAGAGATCTTTGGTGTGTTACAAGGAGAACACATCTTGGTAATGCATACTTGGCGTGTAGTCAAACTCCATGGAAGCATTTCGACCTCTCTTCAGAGGACAGGGTGTCTTGGTGCACGGCGTGATGCGAAGCTCATCAATGGTGCACAGGTCTTCCTCAACTGGAAATAAAAATAACTGATACTAAGATCTGAATCACACGAGGAGAATTAAAAAGAAGAACTCTTCATTCCAGCTGAATACCTGCTGGAGAAGCTAGTTGAAGTGGTAATGAGACGTTCAGAACTTTTGGTAATAAAATAATTATTTTTACTTGAATTACGTCATAAATAGTGCTAAATGTAACGGTCAGTGATCCTATATCATGCGTGATACCATTCTTCAGATAACCTGACGGGTTATCTTCTTTTATATCATATAGAAACAAAGATACATTTATTATGAATTATGGATCGCATTCAAAAAACTGACTGAATGCTTTTAAAAAAACCGCCTTTAAAGTTACTAAAAAGCTTTAAAGAAAGTGTATTTATTTTGTTCAGGAGTACTAATTATTTTAGAGTCGGTGCATGATGTTTGTGCGTAAACTGCTGGTGTATACGTAAGCTTTTAGCATATAAGAGTCGATTTTACAAAGGTCAGATTGGACTATTCGACCAATAAGTATAAAATTTATTTATTTATACAGGGTGTTGTTTAGGTCAGCGACGAGCGACTCAAGGGTGGCTGTACCATTGATATATATATTTAACTCAATGGGCTGTACAAACGATACTGATGCTAAAAATATATATATTTTTTTTAGAAATGGAAAGAACTCACATAATATTTTTTTTATGCGGTACAGTAATCGAGTAAAAAATACCAACACCAGGTAGTCTCTTCGTAGCTTACTAGCTACGGCGTAGTTTTTCTTAGATAAGCGGTAGCCTCGCGCAAGCGTGCGAGTTTTTCCATTAAATTTATAATCTTTTTGAATGTTGTGAAGAGGTTGTCTTGTATAAAACTTGCTCAGAATTTAAAGAAAACTTTTTTTTAGAATAAACATAACTCATATTATCATCCCTGAGTTGGGTGTCACTGACCAAAACAACACCCTGTATATACAGTTTTTAACAAAATATACATTTACTTAAACAATTGCTGACAAATAGATGACATTTTTAAATAAGGCGTATTGTGTTGTAATCGACGAATATTCTTTAAGGGGCTACCCGAATTTTTACGCGTACACTAGTGCCACTCTTTTAAAATAATTATTACTCCTTAAATACGAAAACAATCAAAAACCAGGTAGTCACGATTGTTGTACAGGTTTTATAGTTTATTTATTACGTTGAAATTGTTTCTAAAGTAGTTAACCGTAGAGTTAGAAAATCTGCTAAATATGGCCACTTTTGGCAATTTTTCTAATTGTAACTGCAGATAACTCTGTTATATTGAACATAAACATTGTATCTAAACCACCTAACCAGAGCTACAATCGCATCAATTAGATTTTCGATTGGTCTTTTTTTTAACGAGTTATGATTTTTCTAGTACAGTGGCGCTAGTGTGCGCGTTGAAAATCCGGGTAGCCCCTTAACTGACATTGGTAAAATCGATATTAAGTAACACGGTTTGGTTGTATTGGAAATCGCAGCCTTGATGGTTACGGAGGCCCAGAAGATATAGGATACGTTATTCAGAAAAGTTTATAGGAGGTCTAGGTGCAAATGTATGTCGGTACGGTAGGCAGTGGAGAATCATTTGCTTTTCTTCAGTTAATACCTTTAAATCTACTACCGTAAATGAACTAATATTACTAGCGTTTGCAACTGACACCACGAACAAATTTCGTGCTTGTTTCGTTTTATGAATTAATGACACTTGTCATCAATTCATACAAAAGGTTTTATATTCGAAATTTAAATTTCACAGAATAGGTACGTTACGAAGTTGTCGTCGTATTTGCGACACATTTTTTGCCTACCATAACTTCTACGTGGTAATAACAACTGCCAAACGCTGTAAATTTTATCAAAACGGTAAATTGGCAGCTTTAGGCATAACCAGACACTAAGTCTTGTCTCGAAGCGCTATTAGGGCCCAAAACATAAGGAGACATGTTCTTGCCCCATATGGGCCATAATTGATTGATATTAACTAATTATTGAAATTCATAAGAAGCATTAATTTAATAAATTATTTTTGACTTTGACTTTGAGTTTTTTAATCATGTTAGTAAATATTATTTTACTGTAAATTCTAAACATTTCTTCATTTCTAAACCATTACTGTCAATTTGTTTTAAATTCATTGTAAAGTGTCATTACACTCCATCCCAGTTAACTTAGTCATTTATTTAACCATGTCTTAAAGCGTTGTTGTCTGAAGTAATTTCTGGTAAGGCTGTATCATAAATAAAAAACCGGCCAAGTGCGAGTCGGACTCGCGCACTGAGGGTTCCGTGCCAACTTTAACTGAATAAGGGAATCCACTTACTTCTACTTAGTTCAATACCACAATATTTTGTTGACTGCATATATGACTTTGTTTTTCATAGTGTTAGTATGAAGTACAAAGTTAGGTTTCAGTTGTTGAAAACATGCTATATCTCAAAAACTTCTAGTTCGATCTCGTCCAAACCAATTTTCGTTGAAAATATTTGTTACGAACTATATATTTTTTTAATTTACACTCTCTTGGTTTAGAAGTTAGATGGGGGGGACGCCCATTTTACTACTTTGGAAGCTGATAGCTATGAAACGTTAGACATTAAAATAAAATGGTTTAGGGAACCTTAATATCATTTTAAAAGACCTATATATAGACACCCCGCACGCATAGGTTTGACAAAATTTTTTTTTTTGGTTTTAGTATCATGTATGCAGCCCCCCCTTAAATGACATTATTTTTATTTTTTGTATGAGAATCGGTAAGCGGTTAACAGGATACATCTTCCTACCAAATTTCAACAGTGTAATGCTTATAGTTACAGAATAAAATGGCTGTGACATACGGACGGACAGACAGACAGACAGACAGACAGACTTGACGAAACTATAAGGGTTCCGTTTTTTGATATTCGGCTACGGAACCCTAAAAAATTAGCGTCTTCAGCTACCGCGACCATGCCCCAGTGACAAACAATGTTTTTTGCAAATGTTTCTAACTGGTCTAACTATCGATTTTATTAGATACAAAAAAGTCAACAAGTTTTATAATAGGATTGAATGAATATAATTGAACTTACCTCCTGGACATCTCTGTTTCAAAGCTACCTCCGCTGTAGCCACAGCCAGGATACCCAAGATGACCGTAGCCAGAACCTTCATGGTCACGTCTGGTCGGATACCTTGCGAACACTGAACCGTCTTGTGAGCTTCGAACTCTTATCTCTAGAGAGGGCTGTTTACAAGACTTCAATCGATTACTGCTAAATGGACGAATTTACTCGGTATTTTGACACTTACTGTGTTTACACAAGGGGCGTAATGAGGGGATTATGATCATGAATGTGTTCATAATAATTAGGTATGTACTAATTAGCGTCAGTAGCTAAATATTTTGGCATTAGTACATATGATAATGATGTTTGCGTATGGCAAATTATTGTGGTCAAGTATCTAATAATTACTATGTTTTTTGTTTAAATTTATTCGAATGAGAATGACATGCAATAGGCTGCTATAAACCTTATTATTTTTATGGCTTTAAGCTTAAAATTTAACTGCTGACGATGTAGTGACAGATTTAAGGTAAGGTATTTAAGGTAAGTAAAAAAAATATGGCGATTTGGGTTCAGATCATCGCTAATTTTTCACTTCACTAGTATTGCAGAATAAACAGATATAATAACATGTATGCGTATCGTAACATATGACCCGGACAAGTATACGTAAGTAACTGATAGATAACGTTAAAAAGATGGGTAATAATTTAGTCGTGTCTGTCTTAGAATTAAAATTTTCACTGTCGATGCACCCAGACACATGTAGATTATAGTCATTGATAAATAAAGTAATTGGTTATGCGCAGTTAGAAGTTTCATTCATGTATGTAAGCATTTTATTAGGAAAACATTGTAACGCATAATATATTAAACAATTATCAATATACTCAATACACAACACAAGTAACTATCTTTTACTTCTAGGGTTATGCACCTACTGTAATTTTACGGAATTAGTACCTGCCAAACGACTATCGTCTAGACTAGACTAGGCGAAACAATTGAAGGAATTGCCTACATTTGCGGTCGAAACGTTTTCCAACCCGTAAACCTTTATGGAATGAGACAAATTTGGTCTCATTCGTTTTCATACATACTTAACTTATCTTGTATGTCTTTGATTTAAAAAAAAAAACGAATATTTATTATTCATTTATTATGTTATGATCCAATAGTACATTATGATACAAGTGTGCTAAGTTGACCATTATATAGAAGGCGATATTGTGTGCGCACGAGCGAAAGCGAGTGCGCCATAAGAAAGCCGCGTATATAATAGGTCACGGCACACGTGTTTCATACGACGTTTTTCAACACACTTGCCATTAATCAAAACTTCATCACACCACAGCCGACAATTATTTACGAAAAATGCACTTACTAATCTGTGGAAAAATGGCGCGTTGCTTTTTTTGTTGCCGCGAAACAGATGCGCGCGCAAGGCTAAGGCGCGAACTAGATCGGCCAACAACCAAGATTAAAAATGTAACAATTTGTGTTTAAAACACAAATTACAGAAAGTTTTAAATGAATTTGAGTTATTTTTAGTAATAAAGCCGTATTTACCATTTATTAAAATAAATATGTACATACTGTAATTTTTCGAATATATATACATTTTGTTCCTAAAATAAAAGTTAAAACCCGACTAAATTATATCGCTTCATCTTCGTACTTACTACTTGGTACTAGGGTACAAATGTAAATTGGTTGGGTTAATAAACTAAAGGCACTGTGCAATAATATACTGAAAAAGCACGCGTGTTTAATATCTAGGATTATGAGCCAAAAATTGGTGGAATAAAAACGTCGTTTTGAGCAAGTGTGTTGAAAATATTAGTTTCCGAATGGTCCAAAAATATTCCAATATCAAGCTGCTGCATATTAGGTTTTCGAAATAAAATTCGAAAATAGCAATTCAAAATTTATTCGGAAGGTACTTGATACCAAAACACCTTAAAAACGTCCTCTAAAAGTTAAGTATAAAAATACTTACAAAATAAGTACTACCGTTGTATAATTTCGTTGTTCATAATATACGAGTATTTACAGGAATACTTACATACTATTTACTATAGATATAGAATAGCTATTTACAAAAATAATACATGTTTACACACAAGAGTCAACTCTTTGGCATGTCATTGCAGTGTGTAAAATGTCATGAATTCGAGTATTATCATTCATTAATCAACGTTTGTAAAATTAAGTTATTATTAAGGTCATTCAAAAGATCTCAGTATAATTACTTACATTATTTTACTATTTATTATTACCTAATTAATTTGTTGACAAAGAAAGGAACACATCTAAAGTTTGTAATAATTAATCAGTAAGGAAGTAGTTAATGCATTGTATATAATAGTTGTATCTAATTTGTTATGTAATGATTGAATACAAAAATAAGTAATAAGAGAGTATTTAATAGTTGCTATTAAAGAATGAGTACGTTACATGGATTAAGTATTAAAAAACACTCAGTCATTTAAATTCAGATTCGTTGTAACAAATCACCTACATCGTTGTCTTAAATATTTACTTAGACAAGGCATATTTACAAAAAAATAAATCGAACTTTTATGTATTACGATATTATAATTTACGCATTATTTCATATAAGGCATATTAGATAATATTAATTTTGAATACACGTGTTAGGGAAGTACGAAAATATTTAATTTAAAAAGTTTATGTTATAAGTCTGTTGTTGAAATGATTTATAAGACGATGTTGTATGCTAATACAACGTAAACACTAGATAGCCTGTATTGGTCTGCATAATTTGATTAAAAATTACGAATGGGCAGGACAAAATCTCTCGAATAAAGAAACGTGCGTCTTCATACAATGGCCAGGGTTGTGGTAGTATTATGTGGGTCGTCTCTGGACAGATGATGTAGCTCCTGATGTATGCCAGCTTCTTTGAGGATCCTCATCCGTGGCCCCAGCGGAACCCCGAGGGCTCGGAGCTTGTCTTCACCGACGTACGGCAGTTCGGCTGCTCCAACCTTCTCTTTTTCTAGTAGTGCTGCGTATTTCTGTAAAAAAACAGTTTAGATGTGATTAAAAACAGGTGAAAATAACGGCTACTTGCCGCGACTGACAAATAAATCGTAGGTAAAGGAGAGCTCGTATTGATAAAGCTCCATACGATCTAATATTAAAAAGCTGAAGTGTTTGTTTGTTTGTTTGTTTAAACGCGCTAATCTCAGGAACTACTGGACCATTTTTTTTTAAAAATGTTTGGGTTGGATAGCTTATTTATTGAGAAAGGCTGAAAACACCACGTTGCGTCAGGAGAGAGGGGAGTAAACTCAAAACGCGCAGACGAAGTCACGGGAGACCGCTAGTGTTTTTATAGGGTCAATTTTATAAGACGTGAATATGAAATTTAAAATTTATCATGACATGATGCAGTCTTTCGCTGCGTGTTACTTTTAAACCTATTAGCCTCACATCCTTAATTTGTATAATTCTTTAAAGTTTAATGGCCACTTAAAATATTATTATTACGGACCTCATAGCCCAGCTTTTTGAGGAACAACCTCATTAAAGGCGGCTCATCTCCGAAGAACTTCGTCAGCCGCTTCACTCTGTCAGGGTTACTGAACGAGAACGGGTCCGAGTGCCTCTGGTGGCCGGAACGGATGTATTGTTGGGATCTAGAATAAGAAAAACTCTTTGTTAAAAAGATAAGTATAGTCCCCCTAGCGGATTTCAACTACGGTGACCAGCTATAACGACTAAAGTGGGCTACACACGACCCTAAAATCAGACCCGATATCGGGGAAGTGGTAGGGAGGACCCTAGATCGTACTGTAAATCGCCTCGTGTATTGGCAAATCGGAAGCCTAATTTTATTATTTGTAAATCATTCCAACTATCATTGTCCCGATATCGGGTCTGATTTTAGGGTCGTGTGTAGCCCACTTAACCGACTGCGCGGGACATATTATAGTGCACAAGTGTGTGCGCAAACACAGGTGCACTCTCTATTCCTTTCACTCTCATAGCCCGATGGGACAGCGAGCTGACACGACCGGAGAGAGATCAGGCGCAGGACCAACGGCTTTATGCGTTTTCCGGCACGGGAGTGAAACACCGCCAACTTCTAAAGTCCGAGCTACCCTGATTTATTCTCAGTGCAAGTTTTTGGCCCGACCCGGGGAACGAACACGGGACCTCCGGCGCAACCGTCGCTTAAAATTTCGATACTCTAACCGCAGCGTCGCCGAGGCAGTTAAGTTTAAGTAAAGACTACATATTCAACACTACCGGTGTGCCCTCGGACAACCTCAACAATACGATGTCATGTTTTCGTACATGAACTAGAGTTTGTGGTTTAAAATACAGTTTAATTGAATGACAAGCTTATGTCTGTCTTTTGGGTATGTTGGTATCTGGCTGATGTTGCCTTATTTAGCTCACAGCCCAGCATATTGAAATTACACCAATTAAAGGCACGATGGAGGGATCAAATGGCTGTCAGGCAGGTGGCTTCTAGTAATTGCTGTGTGTGAGTGACGGCAGACTTTCAGCGACAAGATAGACTAATGGCCTTGTAAAGATAGCAGGACCAAACTGGATGCAGATCGCATGTGATCGGTCGCTGGGGAAAGAAACCATGGAGGAGGCCTATGTTCAGCGTGGACGACCTTGGCTGATAATGATGATGATGATTGACATCAGCAGGTAAACTGTCTCCGTTGTTCTCTTGCGAAGGGCTCGTAAGCTTCAATAAACGTCACTTTCACGCAAACCCTAATCCGCTATCGTCTCCTATCATTAATACCACTGTTACTCACTTGTACATATGTCTCAGCGCCAGCAGCTCGGCTCGGACAGCGTCCACCTCCTGCATGACGAGGTGATGCGTCCGCATCTCGCTGGAAAGATGCGCCACCGACCGCGCTAGAGTGACCACGTGTGACTCGAGGCGCTGGAACCGCTTGTTTATGCCCTGTAATAATAGTTAAAATTATTAATTTTACGTTAAGTCACCAAAGGTATACGGACAAAATCTGGGGTGAAAAAGATTATATATTTGCGCGTAGCATGCATTTTAAAATTTGATTGCTAATCGTTATTAATTTACCACAGTAGTTTCCATGCACCATGATTTGCTGTTGACCCTTGACCTAATATTTTGACATACCTGACCTGACCCAATATCATGGGATTAGGATAGGTTGAGCAGTGGATGCCCTATCGCTGATTATGATGATATTATGCCATTCACAACACTCTACTGCTGAAGTAAAATGTGACCCTAAATGTGAACATGTTAGGTCTGGAATAACTTACCTTGAGATCGTGTTTCTTTCTATGGTCATTGGAGCTTCTTCTCTTCTCCCTTACAGGTCTACTGCTGACAGAGCTGGAAGGCAATGAAGACATGCTTCCATATCGACGCTTCGATGATAACCTGTAAGTAAGAATGAATTTCAATTGAAAATAAGTTTCATTGAGTTTTATTGTGAGATAACAATTATACATAATTTTGCAAGGCTTATGATGATGTCGCAGTAAAGAAATTGCGAGAAAATATATCTTAAGGATAAAGCCACTTCTTTCCATATAATGCTGTGTTTGTTCTGTTTGCCTCGAATTAAACGTCTAACTCTTGTTTCACTATAAGAGCTTCTGTCATCGAGGGCAAACAACAAGAGCGTAATAAATCATGACAGGAAGGGTCATACCTGGACTCCCAAGTGGGGTGTTTAGCCAAACTAGCTGGCTTCCTCACGCCCAGGAGTTGCAGCACCTCTGCATACATGTTCTCCAGCCCTCGGAGCTGGCGACGGATAGCTCTGGCATCACCGGTGGAAGCATCACTATCTGTTCTGCCGTCAAGGAGTGAGGACAGGTCTAGACTGCGTGTGGTTGTTGATGTCATGTCTGTGGTGTCTAGGCCGAACACTGGGGAAAAGAAATTCAGTTAGATAAATAATATCAGAATTTTAGCCGAATCCAGATAAAACAGCAAGTTGCAATGAAACAGATAAATAGTATGAGCGCCTTTATAACTTGGAAATTATCTTAAACTCCGTTATTCTTGGCTAGTCCAATAATGTAAACAATCTTTTCATAACTTTTAAAATGATATCAGTGAATAAAATTAATAAACTATTTGATTTAATAAGATCTCAGTATCAAACAATGAATTACCCAATGCAAGTTGTGAGTTTTGTGTTTATCTTATCATAAAATTTATAATTTCATTAAAAAGGAATGTCACGATTGTTAACAATATTCGACTTTTAAATAAAAACGGACTGTACTGTATTTGTGGCTTAAGTACTTACAGTGTTTCTTGTAATGGTGATCTCTTTTGGAGGAGTGTTTCTTGTGTCCGTGCCAGCGCGGGGACTCTCTGCCTCGTCTTCTATCTTCAGGGTATTCTGATGATCGGCCTGGAAGACTGAAATAGGAAACAATATCTGTTATAGGAACTGTGATGATACGATATTATCATCCCAGCGCAGCGTTAATCTCAGATGCATGCGCTGACGTCCGGGGACCACCTTGCTACTTTTTCGTCTCGACTTATCACGGTCTCGGCCATACACTGTGGACAGTTGGTTAGCACGCATATCATCTTTTACGACGTCAAGTCAGTACTTCTACCGGGGCCCAACGGAGGTGGCCTTAGCAAAACATTTGTAGCTCGCTGGTTTCCGCAAAACGTGACCGTACCAGCGAAAGCGACTTTGCTGCAGCTTTTCCGCGATGTCACAATAATGCAGGCTGCCGCAGGATTTTTCGCGGGCTCCGCACATCCACCGCAGCATGTTCATTTCCGTGACACGCAATTCCTACTCGTGTCGCTCAAGCACCGGCCAAGCTTCACTACGTACGTATATGATACGATAATTTAAATAAGTCTTCATATAATATTTGGGTCAAAGCTTCATCTTACCTGTTTCGCTTGTGCATGTCAGACGAAGGTGACAGTGGCGGCAGAGGAGGAGTTACAGAACTGTCGGAACTGCCCGAGGAGTCCAGTCTCATGCTGGCCAGCTTTGGTTCCAAGATCTGACGCAGCTCGCACTCCACAAGGTCTGCCCACTCGTTCTCGCCACCTGGAAGAAATAATATGATTTCAAAGTTTTGAATGTGACTTGTATACAATATTATCTCAAATTGATGGAATAAAGATTGAATTGATGAAGCAATGTGATTTAAGGTGATACATAAGGTTGTAAAGCTCCATCCATCCTACAGGTGAAATGTTATCATCTTATGGATCAGTGCCAATTTAGTGTGTAACTATACGAACGTCAAATAGCTGTTAACTTGATAACCTAGGCCTAATCATGGTGCTGAGCCATTTAAGGCCCAGGGCATATTATACTTGGCAAGATGTTGGTAGATAGCGTGAATGCGGTTCGTAAATTTGACAATAGGCTAAGTTGAATTTGTAGATCAGCAAGGGTATATCAATTATGATCAGACTCCAACCATCTCGTCATCATATCAAGATAATTTCAGAGATAGCTCTTCCAGGAAGAGTAGTGGATCGACAATAAAATATCACAAAAGTTCATACTACTACCGCCATCTTATAAAATCGATTGTGGAGTCATTTTCAAAACTTAACAACTATCTGAAAGTCTTAACATACTTTGCCCAGCAGTTTGCTGGCTGGTGCCAGGCTGCGGCTGCCTCGAAGGACCGACAGCATCAGAGTCTGCTGACGTATCGTGCAGACTCGCCTCAGGCCTTCGCCCGCTGGAGTACGCGACGCTTCCTCGACCGGAGTCGTGCAGACTCGCCTCAGGCCTTCGCCCGCTGGAGTACGCGACGCTTCCTCGACCGGAGTCGACGTTCGAGGACTGACCACCGTTCTTGTCATAATCTGGAATGTACATACAGTTGGAGATGAGAACCTGATGGAGATGCTGGGTGCAGGTGGAGAGGAAATGCTAAGGACGGTGCGTATATTATCGAAAACCAGGTTCATAGTCAAGCTACAGCTTTTGTTTGAGTTGAAATTGGTACTTTACGAAATCGGTGCTTCCATATCCTAAGTTATGTTTTGTTGACGAATGTGTAGCCACTTAAACAGTGACATTATAATGAAAATGCAAGAAGTTGTTGGATTGCTGAATATGGCTGAACGTACTTCCTTTTTAAAATGAATTAAAATATATGTTGTAAAATGGTAGCTGATAAATAAGTATAATTGGTTTTGCCCTAATTTGGAATCCCACATGAAGGTGTTCGCTATCTGTGAATTAATGTTTATTCATTTGATTATGCTTGATTAGCATAATAAAGTCATAACCGTATTGATTGCTTCCTAATTGTACGACCAATAAATCGTTTGATATTCGAAGAATAAACGTTAAGCATATTTTTTATTGTTATGGCTTATTTGTTTAGTAACTCATGACTCTAGACCAGTGGCGGCTGGTGGTTTATCGATCTGGTAGCGCACTTTAAGGAAATCGAAACAAGAACTAAAAACAATTACGGTAATATACATAAACAATAATAAATGCGTTACACATACAGTGAAACTACACTGGTAGTCTGATAACGAGACGTCAATCATGGCTACCGTCGTCGCCGGCCGGCCAATTCGTCAAACATCGGGTGCTCTCGGCAATCGTCGGTTCGCCCGTGCGGCGCTCGAGAACTCACTCATTACTCGGTACATTTCTATGAACTATCTTTTGTTTCACGCGTCAGGCGTATGAACTCGTATCTCCTACAAGTTATATTAGCAGTCCTCGTGCACTCGCCGAAGCGCACGAGAATCTGTCTTTAAAGGGAAATAAGTCTTAATAGTTTAGTAAAGCGCTCAAACTGTTTCACCATAATTGGAGATTTAATCTTTTATACGTTTTTGTATGTTAAAAATGGTAATTTAAAAATAAAGATGAAGTACTTAATATTTTGTAATTTTTAAATCTTTTGAATAGGTGGTTCAGCGCACGAACGCACTTAAGGTACAGCCGCCACTGCTCTAGACAAAGCCAAGAATGGCAAAGACAGAGTCGAAGATTGGAGCGAACTCACTCAGAAGAAGCCTGTTTAATCACTCTGACTAAATTTATGTGCGTAAAAAAAGTAAAAGATAAAAGGTGACATACCTGAGCTAGCACCAGATCCGGCCCCCTTCTTTCCATGAGCCTTCAAGTCTTCTAT
Source organism: Pyrausta purpuralis (assembly GCA_963924145.1). Classification (NCBI taxonomy): domain Eukaryota; kingdom Metazoa; phylum Arthropoda; class Insecta; order Lepidoptera; family Crambidae; genus Pyrausta; species Pyrausta purpuralis. The sequence goes on along the minus strand of OZ001664.1, from coordinate 21,521,876 downwards.
TCTATTCGGCGTATGCCTGGAAGATGATGGCTGAGGATGACCTGCCTCTGCTTTACTGCTGGAATTGTAGACGCTCTCCACTGACTTTTGACTGGCGCTTTCATCATTCTTCTCGGCATGACCAGACGCTTCTTCTCTTAGTTTCTGACCAATAGAATCTGGCGTTCTACGCTCTTTGTGAATATCGGGAGTTCGTCTTGACTCTCTATGTATTTCTGGCGTCCTTCTTGATTCTCTATGTATTTCAGGGGTCCGTCGTGACTCCTTATGTACTTCAGGAGTCCGTCTAGATTCTTTGTGAATCTCAGGTGTTCTTCTGTAAATGTTTTCCTGCATTCTCTGAGACTCTATTGATCTTCCACTCGTTCTGGTGCGCTCTTCAAAGCTAGATCTGCCCTGAGCAGCTAACCGAGCTCTAAAACCTCCATCATCAGATTCTCTTTCTTCACATGTCCTCTGTGGTTCACCTTCGTGAACTTCTAGAAGGTTTCCATGGGAATTTCTTCTTGATCTGTCTTGGATTTGTGGTGAAGTCATTTCTATTCTTGGTTGAGGCTCGTCTAGCAAATGAGGATGTGAAGTTGCTCGTCTTCCTTCTACTAAGCCTCTTTGTCTTATGACCTCCCTTTCTAACTGTTGAGGACTTCTGAGATCTGCTCTTGAGTGGGAATTTTCAAACTGTGAAATAATGAACTGACTATGAATTGAATTGCTTGTTATCAGTTTTAAGTGATAAGTTTCCCGTAAATGAAAATACTAATCACGAGTGAGGAAGTAATAAAAAGTTAACTTAGCAGTAAAAGCCAAGCTCAGTCAATTAGCGGCTTCTAAGTAACTGTAAATCCGGAATACAGTTCATAAGCATTTAGTCACTTCCTCTTTATCAGTAATATCAAGTTTTGGTTGTGGTTCAACTGGTCGTGGATTAAAAGCGTCGTTGTTTTGTAAAGAAGATGTTGCTTGTGTTATCTATCAATCAAAGTTAAACAATTGTTCTCTTGTGAAGAAAACATCGACTTAATAATGCTGCAGGTGAAAGTAATTACATCATTTTAAATAATAATGAAACCAAAACATGGCCGAAGGAAGTTTATAGAAATTAGAGTTGACTAACACGATTGACTTATTTATGGAGAAGAAAACAATGATTCAATAAAGTTTCTTGCGGGGAACGATGTTAGAACGCTAGATCTCTCGTCGGCATCAAAGTCGGTACATGTTATTGTAATTGCTGAGTACGTGGGAAAAACTTCTTAATTGTTGGGAATCATTGTTCTTTGTGATGCCAGTGAGAACAGAGCGGTGGCCCCAAGAAAAGTGTTGCAAGACTATTGCGGAGTTTTCAAGATAATTCCAAAAGTTTGTGGTGAATGAATATTACGAATACGGTAATTAATTTTTAACATTGGTTAATGCGCACCGTTTTGAGCGTTTTTTCAAACTTTCCCATGTAAGACCTATTCAGAGCATCATTATAACTTGTTGTTTGGAAAGAGCAATTTTGAGTGTAAATTAGAGTATAATTGCTTAAAGGTTTAGGTTTAATGAAGACTAAAATACTTTTGCGAAATAATAATAACATACAATCCAATCTTTCAATTGCTAAACGCCATTTATACTCTGAAAGTAAAAGATCTTGCTGAGACATTACCTGCTGGGGACCAGTCTTTAAAGAAGTAAAGTTTGCCATAGATCTGACATCTTCGTCTCTCTGGTAAACAGCGCTTCGCCTGCCAGGTGGTCCGTACTGCTGGTACAGAGCATCAGCCCCTAAAGCCTGCGGTGGCCGGGCGTGGGGGGTTGAAGCCAGCATCTCCTGAGATCTGGCTTGGTGACTCAACATCATCTGCTGCTGGACTATTTGCTGCTGCATCATTTGTCTGAAAAAACCAAACGAATAGATTTAGGCACACTAAGCTTAGAAGGTCCTATATTAGATCATTTACTGCTATTATATATGACGCTACCTGTGAGGCGATGGACTAGGATACGCCATATTGTTCGCCATGCCATGACCGTACTGCATATCTGGCCGGTTCTGCGGCATCGGCCTCCCATAAATCCCTTGCTCCACCTTCCTCGTCCCAGTTTCTCTCGGAGTCACCTGTTCTGGCTCGGGTCTCTTCCTTTCCTCACTGTTATTTAAACTAGGTTCAGGTTCATTGTTCTTCTCAGCCTCATTGTTATCTTTACTTTTAAATCTACTTGAGATCATGTCTTTAAGTGTGTGATATGTTTTGCTGACAGACTTATTGCTTTTTGGAGCGTCTCTGGTGCTGTCTTTACCGGTTTCGACTGTCACCGTGATCATTTGTGAGTTGTTCGGTGTCTCTTGTTTCGTGCCGTACATATTCTTGGCTGGTACCGGTGGTTTAGGAGAGTCATATCCTTGGATGTTTCTTGAAACTGCTCCCTGGTTTTGGTTCTGGTGCAAGGCGTAACTGTAGTTGTCATGGAACTGCCTGAAGTTGTCCCCTGATGTGCCAGCTTGCTGGTTCTGTGAAAGACGTTTTCTGTCATATTACAGTTGCATTGAGCGGTGGGAAACGTTGAAACAATGGCCTATTGGTTGGTGGAATTTAAATTGCAGTCAGTTTGATACCTAGCTGTAACTGCTAAGTATAAATCACGCTTGTGAAAGCCCTGACTGTCAGAGTGGAAAAAATAATGAAAGCTATTATCTGGAATAGAATTTGCATACATAGAGTGTTTATCTATGTTTTTACGGAACTTTACGAGTTTTCTTGTATTATGTAAGCGTCTGAAAGTTTGTCGAACAATGGGATTTTTCCGATACATGCACTAGTTGGTTACCACAATTTCCTTTCAGACAAGAAGCTGGTTTTTTCATAAAGTCGTTATTGTTTAACTTTTGATGATGCTTGTTCAGATTGATTTATAAAGGAGTATGCGTTAGGGCATTCAGTCAGGTAATCAATTAATGTTTACTTAGGATGCACACAATGGCATATCGGATATTTTATAAACATCACGAAACAATCACCTATAATAGCAATTTAACGTCAGGGTCCTGCGTAAACTTTTGAGAATTAAAAGCACCCATTGTCTTTAATATTGAAGGTAGGTACACTACATATACATAGGCCACGGCTTTGACTTTAATTAAATAGTCATAATTAAGTAATAAATTGGTTCAATTTAATGAGCTTTAACAAGAAAGTTTTTTAAGTTTTCAATAACATGAAATTTATGAAGTAAAATTCCTTTTCTTATTTTAATACCAATAAAAAAGTTATAGCTGTAGGGAAAACAACACATGAACTACTAAATAATAAATGGTTTTGTTTTATCACACATCGAAACATGAACACACCGGAAACAGAACCATAATCCCTTCCTTTACATACCACTCCACTCCTATCAACCTTACCACGATAGAAAAACACAACAATCCAATATCACCACAAACTAGTAAAAGAGATCACAAATACTAACATTTTCCAGTGCAAACTCCACCATTGCGCCGCTTCATGAGCCGGCCGTTCCTAACACGGCTTTGTGTGATCTGCCTGCGCCGGCGCAGGGCAGTGTTACTCTCACACGATATTCGTATTTTCAACTCTAGCGGTCCCTGTCGCTTATTAAGGCATGGCCTTGCGAGTAAAAGGGATGGCGGTAACCAAAACACGGGCGAAGCATTACAGAGTAGAGTCTCTGAACGCGAGGGCGGCTTAGCTATGACGAATTTCTTTAATTTCGAGTTTGAAGAGAATACAGTCTTTTTATTTGTCATATCACCTTTAATATAAGTTTTAAAATTTATATTAGGATTTTGTAAAACCTTTTTAACACACAACAAAGATGACGTTCCAGCTCTTTTGAAGTCTAGATAGATTTTCCTCAGTTGCCAAAACATAACTAAAAGTACCACTAAGTAAGCTAGCAAATAAGATAAGCATGTAGGTAGTAGTTACTACCAAAGTAGATTTGGTAGTAACTACCTACATGCTTATCTTATGTGCTAGCTCAGCGATCGGAATCTCTTGTAATACTGCTAGTAGCTTTGCCGTCTGTTTAACGTCATATGCAAATCGTTTAGACGGTTTATTATCGAAAATCGATTTACATTGAAGAGATTCCAATCCGATACGGGCGATATCGATACTTTCACTGTTGTAATTGTAGTATTATGGCACTCATGCGCAAGTTATGTGCTCTGGAAACACCATAAAGAATGATATAAGGGCAATAAAACACATTAACTATTAGCCAAAACGGTTGGATGAGGAAGTTGTTGTTGGACGGTTACGAATTTAATTGATAGCTATTACAATAACTGCTTTAACGGATTTGCTCCAAATCAAATCAAATGTGTGTCAAATTTATGGGTGCCATTTTATATGGCGATCTTTATTTTTAGAACGTACTAGATAGTCAAAGATCCCGAGATAAAGTCGATTACAATTTTAAAATCAAGACATGCTCAGCACATGTGTCATTTTAAATCAGAAACTATTTTGAACACGTCAGATTCATGACCTTGCTTTACTGATGAGTGTTTATTATATTAAGTTTTTTTTAAAATATTCTGTTATTTTATCAGGCAAGATTCGCCGTAGCAAGCCGGCACGCGGCGCGCGTCACCGTTGCCTTCGCCGTATCAATGACGCGGGCGCAGCATGAATTTTTATGGGCACCACCGCCCTTTGTTGGTAAGGAAGTCACCGATAAGGTTATGGCTAGCGTTATGTAGGTTTATGTCAGCAAGGTGCGATGAACTACTGGTGAAAGCGCAGGTATTATTTATAATTTTGGTGATATCAAAGAGCTTTATTGTGAAGGCTGTAAGATGTAATCATAGTGCAATAGTCTCTCAAAATAAAAGTACAGTTGTAGGTATTGTGATTATTATTAATTCTTTTTTTACGTTTCAAGTTACCATTATATTGACGACCTCCGTGGTGTAGTAGCTAAGCACGCTGGGTTTCAAGGCATCGCCGCTCCGAGGTTCCGGGTTCGATTCCCGGTCGGGTCAATGTTGAAATCATAATTTTCGATATTGTGTCGGGTTTGGGTGTTGTGGTACCACCGTAGTGTCTGATTTCCATACCACAAGTGCAAAAGCTACTTACTTTGGAATCAGAGCGATGTATGTGATTGGCGTCCAGTATTTATTTATATAATTTATTAATTTTTGGAATGTGTGAAACAGCAACGCAACACACTGTATTATAATATCGAGGTACGGACAACAGCACGTCAAGGTAAACACTGTGCTATCTTATGCAGTTGTAGTAAGAGCTAGTTTGCAACAAAAGTGGGTAAGCTGATGTGCTGGCGACTGTTCATAAATATTCATCATCATCATCATCATTATCAGCCAAAGGACGTCCACTGCTGAACATAGGCCTCCCCCAAGGCTTTCCACAGCGACCGATCACTAGCGGTCTGCATCCAGTTTGATCCTGCGGTTTTTATAAGGTCGTCTGTCCATCTTGTTGGTGGACGTCCCACGCTGCGTCTCTGGTCGAAGGATAGTCATAGATATTAGTAGGAATTAAAACTGCATACCTTTAATTAATATCAGTTTGGAATAGGTCAAAGAACAATAAATTCTGTGAAATAATGGGTAGTTTATTATCGGAATCAAATGAAACACTTCTATCTAGCTTTCCTATGTGGTACAAGATAATTGATTAATGGTTGCATGTCAGCATACTTCAACTAATAATCATAGGGTGATAGGAACTCGGTTGCTGTATTAAAGTTATTTGAAAGAGATTTGTTTGGCGATAACATCACTTACACTGTGTGAAAGTTTTCTTGTTCATGATTGGTCCGACGAGGGAACCGAATATACAAAAGAATTCGTAAATAACATTATTTTTCATCAATCATTGTCATCATACCTATATTTCGCATATATGAGTGATGTTTCCGGAAAATGACATTAGGTGGCGGTAGTTGTTTCAATGTTGACTGTTGTTAATTTATTCTGCCACATTCAGATTACCAGTCAGTTTCCTAAGATTAGCGCGTTCAAACAAATAAACACTCTTCAGCTTTATAATATTAGTATAGAAGTATACATTATTGCTTTTTAATTCCTTTTTTCTGTTAGCTATTTTCGCTGCATTATGCAGAGAGATCACAGTTCACTATGATTTTTGCTATAAAGTCTATAATTAATAAATAAATTAACGTTGGCATTTATTTTTTACGTGTTTTAAGAAGTCGGTGATAATAAATTGTGTGTTACTTTAGTAAATAAGTTTAATTATGGGTCTTTTTTTATATTAAACAAGTCACTAACAAGAAAAATAACCGACAGCTTTTCATTGAAGAACAAAATAAGGGTTTAAATAATGACTCGTGAAGGATTTGAACCTCCGCCCTCCGATGATCAAACTGTGGCTTATATCGGTGCTCTTACTTACTGAGCTAACGAGTCTTGTCAAAGGTAGTCGAAACAAGCACTTGTATGACTCAAATTGAGTCACAGTAATGTGATCGTTAATGCATCTTCTTGAGGCGACAGACTAATTTTAGTTTTAAGCCTGTGTGTTTAGGTTGTTTTTAGACTTTAGTTGCAGTGTTTTCCTATACTAACGTATATCATCTTTTGAAACATCTTTATACAGAAAACAATCTGTATGTAGATAGTATCAATGCGTCACATTATTTTCTACAATTATTTATCAATAAGAAAAATAATCTAGAATGAATGATTGTTTAATTGACACACGAAGAAATAAATAACATTAACTTATTGTTACAAAAATAGCAAGGACAATAAATTAAATTTAAATTAAAAAAAGATATTTAAAAAAAAACGTAACAAAAACATGAAGTCCCAACCCCAAGGTGTGTCAAAAAGGGCCCCGCTTAGTATAAGTCGTCACAGCAGGTGGTAGGTAAGCATGCCATGCCACGACACTGACTTTCAGGATTTTCGCTTTATGGAAGAATAAAATATACCATTGAATAAAGTAAAAAAATATTGATTGCTAAATGTAATAACTACCAAGAGTTGTATTTACCTATTCAATATTATTTATCAGTTTTTAGGCTTTCCAATAGGGCTTGATTTATCGAAGATGAACTATTAAAGTTAGAAACAGAAAACTTTATTCAATTCAGGACAAGAAAAACAACTTAATACCTTTGAATGCCAGTAGGTGGTACTAGTAAGTTCCACCTGGCTGTCTGAAGAGCATTCATGTAAAGATTAGTGCGTGTCCGCCGGTGTGTGACGGTATCCTAGTGGCCGCGGCCGTGACGGGTTCTTTGCCCCGGTCGAGCGGAAGGCTACAACATGAACTTAATACGGGAAGGAGGGATAAAGAATAACTTTATTGTTATGTTAATAAAAATGTGCATCAAACCATGCCCTCCTTGGTATGCTCTTTGATTATCAAGTTATACTTAACGTCATTGGAACTAGTAAATGTTTGCATTTAAAAAAAGACTTCTTAAGCAAAAATCTGAAATCACTATTAAAGTATGTTTTCTTTAGTATTCGTATATAGTACACAATCTTTACATTCCTTTTTAACAAAATAATTTATTTTAAAATAAGATAAGCACAAAACTAACAACCTATACATAGGCGATGCATCGTTGGACACAAAAACTTTTTAAATCAAATAAATAACTAATTTAATTAACTGATATTATTTCAAAAGTCATAAAAAGAGTGGTTATTGTTATTCGACTAGCAAAGAAAAACGGACTTTAGATGAGATAGCTCGAAATACTTCGATAATATCCTCGTAAGGCCCAGCACCAAAATGTACTACATCTCATTTCAGCCCACGGTCCCCTCTAAGGTACTTATTTGTTATAGTGGTTCAGGCCCAGAGTTAAATTTGAAATTTTTTTACAGTACGATTGTTTTATCGCAATAAGTGACTAAGGGTATAAAATTTATTATATTTAGAAGCCTAGCACATATGTTTGGTATTGATTGAATAAGTCCCGTATTAGGTACCATGGGTCGTAATGCTGTGTGGATTTTTTTCCTGAACCAGAGTTTGCACAAGTGAAATAAGCAATTTTATGCATATTTGTATTTATTTATAATGATTTTTATTTATTCAAAATAAAACAATGCTATATTTCAAGAAAAACAATGTATTCAAAAAGTAAGTAAACAAAAAATTAGATATTTTTAATCTTAAAAACAAAACAAATTAAACTTTTTTCTTAAGTTTTTAAAAAAACAATGGCACATCTTGGCATTAATAACTAACTGTCAGTCATTTATCAGTCTAGAAAAACATACTTACTAAAAAAAACAATTCTTTAAAATCTTTGAAATCAAACAGTCTAGAGAGTTCTTAATAAATCTAAACAAAAAAAATTAGGCTTACTTAAACAATACTCAAAACAAGGCATATTATTATCAGTCTTTATCAATATAGTTTTTATAAATGCAGTATTAATTTATCTTAAAAGTAAAAAGAAATTAAGAGTGGAAATCTTTGAAACAATTTCTCTCTTTTCGTAAACATAAATAAATGTTGCACTTAGTGCATTTTACGATGGTCTTCATTATATGGCAGTGTCTACATTTGTTTCGAGTATCCATCATTTGTGGCATATGTTGGGCTCCTTTGGTCCTTTTTTCAGGTGGAGGGAGGTCCACAGTTGCAGGTCTTCCTCTCTTTTTTTTGGTCTTTCATCTTTATCTTTTTGTGACTCTGTCTCTGTTTCAGTTTCAGATCCTGATGTTTCTGTGTATTTCTCAATCCAATTTTCTCCTAACTCCAGCTTAAAATCACGAAGCTGCTGAATTTTTTTTTCAGGAATTCTTTCTGCGAGTTTATCTTTTTTATATAGTAACCAAGCATTAGAAGCTGCCAGGTCAATTAAATGAGAAAACACCCGTTGTGTCCATTTTTTTGTACGGTATCGGTATGGACACAATGAGAGCATTCGATCCGCAAGATCAACACCACCCATGTTGTGGTTGTAGGCTTTAACAACTTGGGGTCTTTCTATTTGAATATATCGTCGCTCAGATTTTTGCCACCTGGAACATGTATCTGTTGGCTCTTTGGCGTACATTGTTGATAACATTGTAACTCCTTTATTATCGTACCATTTTGTTATGGCCATATTTTCAGAAGTGTTTACCAATACTTGACATGAACCGCGACCTTCTCTTTTCATTACACGATCTTCTTTAAGTGTCTCTTTAGCTTCAACTGGGATCCTATTTTTCATTATCGTTCCGGCACATAGAATACCTCTTTCTTTCAGCTCTCGTGCAAGCTTCGTGGTCATAAAGTAACGGTCGAAGTAAAGTTTATGACCAGCAGACAAAAAGTCGTCAACTAAATTCAACACAGCTTTCTCCCCTAAGCCAAGTGTAGTATTTTCATATCGAGGATATGTTGTTCCTCCTTGGTACACATCAAAATTGCAAATTAATCCGTTGGCATTTGCCAAAACAAAAACCTTAAGGCCAGTAGGATTTGGCTTTCCCGGTACGTATTGTTTTATACCACATTGTCCTGTAAAAGGAATAATCATCTCATCAATACACATATTTTGGCATTTTTCTTGTAATTTGCATGTTCTTAGAATAGTATCTAGCAATGTTCGTATTTTCCAAACTTTGTCTTTTTCACGTTGCTCACGTCGAATATCGTCATCAAAAACAAACTTAATCGAATTTCTTAACATAAAAAAACGATTTCGAGACATATTGTTTGCTACTATCGGGACTCTGTACTTTTTCTCCCAGTACATACGCAGTCTTGGTAAGCCAATGGCAGCCATAACTAACGAGATGCCAATGTATACATACAGCTCTGACTCAGTTAAATGAAGATTCTTTCCAGTTTTTTTTACAAAAGTCGGATTTGATTTTACTACTATTAATCCAATCAACTCATCATCCAAATATTGTTCAAAATAGTCTTGTTTGTTCTTAAATTTAGTAGAATCAACTTCCTTATATGCAGGCCGGAAATGAAGTATTTCTTGGGGAGGAAAATTAGCGGAAGTCCACGTGCGACCTTCGTGCAATTCTGCATTCCTTGAAGAACTAGGCGCATTAGAACCTCCGCGACGACCTCTTGAAGAACGACCCCTTGAAGAACGACCCCGAGTAGATTGTCTCGACCCTCTACGATTTCTCGTAGAAGATGCACGAATTACACTTCCACGAGATGCAGAAAATTCTGACAAAGGGGTATCGTCGTCAAACGAGCTCTCAGATGACGTCGCACTCTCACTACTCTCCGAAATTCGACGGACTGGTTCTTCAAAATCACTTTGACTTTCTAAGTCACTGTCTTCTCCGATTTACGAATCACTGAGAGCTAGAGTAATTTCATCGTCATTTAAACCTAAAACCAAACAATTACTGTAAGTGAATTTGTGCTAGTAATACTTATGCAAAAATAAATAAATACTGATTATAAAAATATGCAGCCAAAATATTCCAGACATACTACTTGAGGCCCGCGGTGGCACTAGCGGGACTATTTTTTTCGTACAGTCAGAAATCACCACAAATACTGCATATTACATCAAATAAATATTTTGCAAAGACAAACAATAAGTGTTCTTTTAGTTTTAATCCAAAATTATTCTATAATACAGAGGATTACATTAATTTAAATGGATTTAACTTACCTCGACCACGCGGAGCTGCCATCGTGCCGGTTCAATGACAATTTGTCAAAAGGAAATGAAAAAATCAGCCAATCCTCGATCACTACTTGACAGCCATGATTTTCGTTCAGAAATTTTTAGCTGTCACTTGTCAAAGGCGCCAAATTAGAAATCGCTATGACGCAAAATTGAATAAGTCCCCTGCGCGACACCTTGGGTAGCTATGAGTATCTATAGTTTTTGGAGTTGAGCCTGAATGACTACATCAAATTAGTACCTTGGGCGACCCCACGGGCCTTGCGAGGATATCTTACTAAGTTAGTAAGTACTGACAATAGAATTATATGGTCATTCCGTCCTCTCATAAAATAAATCATTATTAACATTATTCATCGTTAGCACAGAAGATATTGACAATATTGAGGTAAACCTGTTATTACCAGATTTTTTCTAAAACATAACGTCTCTAATAATGAAAGTTTTATACGCAGTATAAATGATGCTGTAAAACCGTTGTTTGACAGATAGTAAAATTATAGTCTCCCTAGCCGATTTCGACTCGATTCTGCAGCATACTTTAAAAATATAACTGTCCAATTTTAGATTTTGAAATAGTTAATAAACCCAATAAACTAATTAAATGAACACAATGCCACCCAACCGTGTAAGCCCAATTCAATTTTTTAGTAACGAATATATTTAACTTTGCTGACTCCAAGACGATCAAAAATTTGTAAGAGAAGTCAAACATATCATATGGTGGCGGTAATTACTATTAATAAAAGTTTCCCTAGTCAATTTCGACTAGTAGCATATACATATTATAGTGCACAAACACAGGTGCACTCTCTATTCCTTTCACTCTCATAACCCAATGGGACAGCAATCTGACACGACCGGAGATCAGGCGCGCAGGACCATCGGCTTTACGTGCTTTTCCGAGGCACGCGGGTAAAATACCGCCAACTTCCAAACTTCGGGCTACCCTAAGATTTCTGTACAGAAAACCCAGGTACATATTTTTCGCCCGACCCAGGAATCAAACCCGGGACCTCTGGCGCAGCCGTCGCTTTAAAGTGTGATCGTCTTACCGTTGCGCCACCGAGGCAGTTAAGTTGTCACATAATATCGGCTAGCTGGCTGTGTAAAGTAAAGTGTTCTTCCTGCTAAGTATTATCGTGTCTCATCATGATCCTATTAGCAGCATACTACAGTTTGAAACCAGGTTACTCACAACTTTCTGTATGGTGACCATGAACAATGAAGTTTTGGTGTACCGGAATTGTCATTAGACTAGCTACTTCTAAAGACGAAGAGAAAAATTATAAGTAATTCAAGCAAATCTCATTTTAGGTAGGAGTATAAAACATTGGACTAGAATCTCTTACTAAATGCTCTATACTACTTTCACCTCCAAGCTTTGCGCCCATCTTTAAGTCACCCTGTATGTTGGTTTTTCTATCATTATATCGACAATTTGTAGACTAAACGTTTTGTTGTGTAATACCATACAAATAGCGTTCACACATCAAATTATCAGAATGCATGTCTATAACACAGAACAGCTTAAATCATGCTTACAATCCTACTATTTAATATTATGTAATGTGATTTAATCTTTCGATGTGCTTTGATTTCGAAAATGATGACAATGATGTTATTGCGAAGTTTTTACCTGATTCGTGCTCTCTTTAATTAATACCAGCGAATGGTGATTTTTTAGACCTCTCATGTAATTTTTTCTAAGTCTTAGAAATCCCTTTATAGATTAATTTTAAACCAACTGAATTTGTGTCGCGAGATTTTTATTTTAGCTAACTTTTTTTTACTATAGTTGGATTCGACCAAACATTGGTTTAATGGCGCGTAACTATGCGATGGATAATTTTGTCCCTCGATTCTATATTCGAATAACTCAAAGTCGTTTTTCGACTAAAATTGTAATAGGAATTACTAAACTCGCATAACAGAACGTATGATTGAAGTTTGAACTGTGTTACTATCCGAAAAATCGATACTGCACAAAAGCACTATGGTGTGGAAGTAAAAATCCTGTCAACTAAACAATGTCGTAGTATTATATTATATACCATATTATATACCGCGGGAAAGTATCAAGCTGTCAGAATTTTTGAATTTGAGATAACATTCTGACATAATTTTTATGGCAAGCTGACGTCATTACGATAAACTTTAATTTAACTAAGTCATAATCACTTATTTCATGCAAACGGAGGGTATAAAAGTTACTTCCGTACAAACGCGATATAGAACAGTAGACGGTAGAATCTAAAATTGATATACTCTTAGATAACTAGCGATTTATTTTAAGGTTTTTTTTCCTTTGGTCGAATCGACTCTGTGTTCTACATTAGTCTTTAAGTTGTTCTTTTTTTGTATTACAATCAAGTTCACGCTGCCCCTTACACTCGTTTCTGTCCTGCTTTTGACCACCCATGCTTATTTGGACCTTTTGCACTAACGAGCCTAATAAAAACTTTGAAATAAGGGGGAAGGAATTTCCATTACATGTGTATTTAGTTGGTCACCCTGCAAATGCGATGGCGGCCTATCAGCGTAATAGAGCGTCCGTTAGCCTGTCATATTTAGCCACGGCTATTCCTAGGACGTTTTCAAGCTTAAGTAAAAGATTGCGATAAATACTGGAATACCAGACAAGTTCTTTAGAATAAGGCTTTCTTAGAGCTTTTGCTTGAGCTTCGTAGCTAGAATAGCGCTTTCTACGATCCATGAGAAGCATTCAATATTTCAAAGTCAAAATTTTTGCGGCTAGAATTTTATTACGTCTATAGAACACCTCAAGAAAAGACATCAACGCGATAAGGTTATATCAGTTAATGGATCTCTTTCTCAAGTTGATATATTCATTAGAATTTATTTGTTAAAATAATATTGTTTGTACTTACGTACGTAGGAATTCCATATTTTTATTATACAAAAAAACAACAAATAAATATGCGCCCGACAACATACCAACTGTCGAGGTTTCGAAGAAGGTTTTTTTTTCGTGTCTTACGAAAACCAGACAATGATTTTGACGAGGGCGTCTCCCATAAATACTTAAATACATATAAACATCCACGACGTCCAATTAAAATCCACAAACAAAGTTTGTGCTCATCACGCCAACGTTTGCCCGTTGCGGTATTCGAATCCGCGACCGCCGGCATCGTAGTCAGGAGCTCACCCACTACACCAAACGATATTTAATTATTCCAAATATGCGAAACATTTGACTGACTTACTGATTCAACTTTCTGCATCACCTACCAAGAGGTTTACTGAGACCGTGGCAACTCACAGTGCAATAAAGTTGTATAATAGTACATTATGATACAAGTGTGCTAAGTTGACCATTATATACAAGGCGATATTATGTGTGCGCACGAGCGAAAGCGAGTGCGCCATAAGAAAGCCGCGTATATTATGGTCACAGGCACACGTGTTTCATACGACATTTTTCAACACACTTGCGAGGAAAAAACAAGACTCAAAGAGTAAAGTAAGTATGCCAAACAAGACTCCAATCATTTACGAAAAATGGCGCGTTGTTTTTTTTCTTGCCGCGATACCGATGCGCGCGCAAGGCTATGGCGCGAACTAGATCGGCCAACAGCCAAGATTACAAATGTAATAATTCGTGTTTTCAACACACTTGCTCAAAACGACGTTTTTATTCCACTGATTTTTGGCACATAATCCTAGATATTAAACACGCGTGCTTTTTCGTTATATTATTGCACTAGTGCCTTTAGTTTATTAACCCGACCAATTAAGGTTTGTACCCTAGTACCAAGTCGTAAGTAAGAAGAAGAAGCGATGTAATTTAGTCGGGTTATGATCTTTATTTTAGCAACAAACATTATTTATGCGAAAAATAACAGTATTCTACATAGGTATTTATTTCAATAAATGACAAATCCAGATTTTTCATTTAATTTTTCTGTAATTTGTGTTTTTAACACGAATTATTAGATTTTTAATCTTGGCTGTTGGCTGATCTAGTTCGCCCTTAGCCTTGCGCGCGCATCGGTATCGTGGCAAGAAAAAAAAAACAATGCGCCATTTTTCGTAAAGAGGTAATTGTCGGCTGTGACGAAGTGTGGATTAATTGTGAAGTTTAATATTAACGAAAATATCTACTTCAAGTAAAGAAAATGAAGAAAACCTATTATTAGCTCTGGCGGACATACGTAACGAGGCGAAAAACGCGTGCGATAGTCTTTTGCCATCAAAGTCGAGTGAAATGTATTTTTACTACGAGTAAATGTTTTAATAATTAAAAACTTAGTAAATGAAGAGTCTTGTTTTTTCCTCGCAAGTGTGTTGAAAAACGTCGTATGATACGCGTGTGCCTGTGACCATTATATACGCGGCTTTCTTATGGCGCACTCGCTTTCGCTCGTGCGCACACAATATCGCCTTGTATATAATGGTCAACTTAGCATACTTGTATCATAATGTACTATTAAAACACAAATTACAGAAAATTTAAAATTAATTTGAGTTATTTTTTAGTAATAAAGCTGGATTTACCATTTATTGAAATAAATATGTAGATACTGATTTTTCGCATAAACACTGTTTGTTGCTAAAATAAAAGTTATAACCCGACTAAATTATATCGCTTCTTCTTCTTACTTCGACTTGGTACTAGGGTACAAATGTAAATTGGTCGGGTTAATAAACAAAAGGCACTAGTGCAATAATATACTGAAAAAGCACGCGTGTTTAATTTATAGGATTATGAGCCTAAAATCGGTGGAATAAAAACGTCATTTTGAGCAAGTGTGTTGAAAATAAATTTTTTGGTCATTGTGAAAATACAGTTGAAATGATATTTATTTTTCCCAGACGCAATAAGTCTTATCCAAGACACATCCGTATAGATCTAGCTATCATTTAACACGTTTAATGCTGTATTATTTTTCACTTCTAAGTTCTCAAATCATTAAGGTTGGTCCAAGGCAAAAAGTTTCATTAAAACGCAAGAAGACTGAACTTTTCATACGTTTACTGTTTTTTTTGGTAATGCTCCTTGTATTTACAACAAAATTCCGAAAAAAAAAGACATGATTGACATATGACAATATTATTATGTTTAAATCTAAATCGCATGAACATTTAATTGAAAAACGCTTGTATTGATTCCTCACGGATGTGTTTATCAACAGTCTAGCGTTACTCGTATGCTTTTGTTTATGCGACCGCCGGCGGCCTTATGATCCTTGAGCGTTAATGATTTTTTTTACGAGAAGAGCTTCTCACTGTATTAATTGAATTGAATTTTGCAATCAATTAAATGTACCTTAATTGTATTAACTTGTACACGGCCAGTACCTGTATTGTTGTTCAACATTTTAACCTGTGTTCCACCAAAAAGTTTTTTTTTAACGATTAATAGTTCTTTTCTTACTCACCTCAGCATGCGTCCACGCAGCCAGCGCTTTGGGCGGGGTGTCAGGCGCCACGGCTCCCAGCCTGCCTCTCTTCCGTGCCTCCTGCAGAATCGGCACCTTGGAGTTCTTGTCGCTTGATGACAGGATCACTTCGCGTTCTATCTGTGGAGAACGGTGATTTTATTTTTCTTGTATTTGAAAAAGACGTGGGTAAAATCTGTGGAATCTGTCACAAGATTTGGACTTGTATCTAGTCAATCAGTCTATTGTGGTGACTGTATTACAAAATGAATACGTGTTGTTTCGTATTTTATTATCATCACATTCAGTGGCAAGATGTCCACAGTCGTATCTAGCGTGTAAAGTTAAAAATAAATGACGCATCAATAAAGTGACAACTGGATATCTTTTTTCTCAAATCAGAAGCTTAAAAGTTGGCTACAGTCAAGAGGTTTATTTAATTATTCTACTGTAGTACGCAACGCAACCTCAAGTCGAAGTCAGTAATATCCTGAATCCTAACAAAGGCTTAACTTATTTGTGTAATTTCGTTATTTGTATTCCACGTCGAGCTTATATCATGCGCACGAGTCGACAAGCTTTATCCACTTGACGTTTAGCATAAAGCGTTTGACCTAACTTAGCCTTTTATAGGTTTTAGTTACGAGTACATTATTCCACTTTCATTAGTAGCTAAAAATAATTATTGATTAAAATCTCAACTATTTTAAAAAAAAATGGAGAACATTTTTTTTCAAAATGCGCCTTGCACGCACATTTTTGTTAGTTCAAATTCAAGTCGTGAACTTTAATAATTTAACGATATGATTATTATTATTATCACGCATGTAAAACATTGACGTTATGCAAGCATTTTTGTTTAATATTTATTATACCTTACTTCCTAATTTAAACAGCATAACAAAACCTTACCTATACCAATAGTTCCCGACGATAATATCACAACACTCACGCCTCAAAAAGTCAACATTTTAGAAACGGCCACAACATTTCACACCAAAAAATATGTTTTATCACAAAATAGTATTGCTAGCTCCTCATACAACATTAAAAGCTTGCGTTCGCGCACCGCCAACACACAACAATGAACACTTTCACTGCGGATGAGATGACTCGCAAAAACTCACCGTCTCATGTTATTAGCGATCGAAAGTTTATGACTCTTATGTTATTGTACATGCTTTAATTATTGTTATTAAGTCACGCAGGCGGTGGAGGTGTTAATTTTATACAGCATACAGGGGCGTAGCAAAATTTTTATGGTAATTGATCGCTGATACCATATTTTACAAGATGCTATAATTTAATTGGTGGCTTAGTATCTTGTAAAAGATATACGTCTTATTAGGATTTTGGTGGGTTAATAAATAAAAATTCTGAGTGTCGTTGGATTTTTGTATGCTTTCTCACATAATTTAATTTAACTTTATTTGGTATCACCTCGGAGAAAAAAGGCAATTTAGATGAGAATATGTTTATTTCATTCATCAAAAGATTCCACGTTTTAATTTATGCAAACAGGACTTTTCGGACTAGACACCCTCCTAATTTCTCTTCAATATTGTTAACATATAAACAAGTTTACTTCTGCTTACAGAAACATTTAAATGTGGAAGTAAAGTAAATGTTATTGTCGAATATTAATTTAATTTACATTTAAATGATCAGGCTGTGATGTAAGACTTGGTATGAGTGTAATCAACACGTGTGATAATTGTATAAATTTAACCGTTGCCGATTATGATTAAAACCAAATTTGAAATATCTTTATATAAAAATACTAAAGTTCAACTAATAGGGAACTGTCGCTGTCAGCAAATGTATTTTTTTAATAATACTTTTTGTAACGTAACTTGAGGCGTTGGAGCTAGGCACTAGGTATCAACATTATGATTTAGACTAACAATATGCAGAATGAATTGAGAACACAATCGTTACCGTGTCATTGGAACTCTTTAAAACTCCATTGTAATTTATGAATTCTCACCTTTATTTTAAAAACGAAGGTTAAACTGTTCGCCTTAAAGAGGATGAGGCTATATGATACTAAATCTGTTTTTCAAGGCTTCGTTCTACACTTTAGTCGTGGGAATAAAAATTACACAATAAACATTTAAGAGGCTTCAACAGTTGTTAACTTTAATTTCCAAAATTTAAAAAAAACTTTGACTGTGCTGAGCAGTTGACGTCTCGCAGCAGATTATGTGTTTTTTTTTTTAGTAGATTTTTAGCATAAGGGCCTTGCAAATGCTTTTTTTTATAACCATTTAAATGAGTTGATTCTTAACTAAGACCTTGCACTTACAGGGCAGGTCACTCCCCGTGAAATCGGAATTACAAGGCACTTGGCGCGCGCTCAACCGTGCCCGGTTAATTGAGAGTAATGTGCGTTAGACAAAGGGTATTTCAAGACGATACGTGAACTTAAGTCTTATATTTGACGACCCGTCTGGTGTAGTGGTCGAGAAATCGCCTACTACGCAGCGGGTGCGGGTTCGATCCCCGCACAATACAAACATTTGTGTGCATGAACATGTCTGTTTGTATTGGTCTGGGTCTGGGTGTTTTCTATGTATATCATGTATGTATTTACAAAAAAAAAAAAAGTATTTAAGTATTATATCCGTTGTCTGGCACCCATAACACAAGCTTTGAGTAGCTCACTTTGGGGCTAGATGGCGATGTGTGGGAATGTCCAAAGGATATTTATTTAAAGGATATTTATATTTACTCAATAGAAAAGTTTGGGTATTCTTCTACGTAAGTGCCTTGTTGTACGCCATCCAGTATCTTTAGGGAACTCAATTCGCGAAGTTGTAGGCGAGTACATCTACCTGGAACAAGTAATCTAATTACGTAGCTCCAACTTTGAGAATGAGGTCGATCGACGAATCCAACACGGCTGGGCAGCGTTTGGGAAATTGCGCAAGAGTGTCTTCTCGTTTCAATTACCCAAATGTCTGAAGACGAAAGTCTTCAACCAGTGTGTGTTATCAGTGCTGAAATACGGATCAGAAACATGGTCTTTTGCAATGGGCCTTATAAGGAAGTGCAAAATCACACAGCGAGTGATGAAGAGAGCCATGCTCGGTGTTTCTCTACGAGATCGAATCAGAAATGAGGAGATACGTAGAAGAACTAAGGAAACGTACATAGCCCTGAGAATCAGTTAACTTAAGTAGCAATGTGCAGGGCACATAGCGCGAGAAAACTGGTGGTCGTTGGGGCAGAAAATTTCTAGATAGGAGACCCTTTGATAAAAGACGCAGTTTAGGACGTCCATCGACAAGATAAACAGACGACCTAGTAAAGATCGCAGGATCAAACTGTATGCAGACCGCTAGTGATCGGTTGCTGTGAAAAACTATGGGGTAGTGCATATGTTCAGTAGTGGACGTCCCTTAATTTTGACGGTGAAAATCCAGCTATGGAACACTTTTTTGTACTAACCACTTCTATCTTACATTGTTTTTAATGGGAAAAAGTGATCTGTGTTGTTTCCAAAGACATATAACCTGTATCCATAGAAAGTTTTAGCAAACAGTTCAAGAGGCAATACAACATTGCTTATAAGGATCTGGAATATACTTCGCATTCCTCTCGAGATGGCATCTGGATGTATGAGACGTACCGACATCATTAGCTGAAGCTGCTTTCTGTTTACGGAAAGAGTGAAATAATTTCCAACAGGAAGTATTACCTAGCTCAGTCACTTTTCTTTATTTAAATTTTTCGTAGCGAGTGAAAACATCTAGCAGTAAACGTGTTAAACATCAACAATACTAACAAAAGTCCGTTTTATTTTGCTTGCGAATATAGTAAACAATATTTTCATAACTTTTAAAATAATTTCAATAAATAAAATTCAAAAACGATTACATTAAAAAAGTGTTCAACATAAGGTTGTGAGTGTTGTATTTATCGATTTTTAAAATTAATCTTTTCATTTAATTAAATTGAATGTCATATTTGTTTATAATAGATGTCAGGTAAAGTTAAACAGTCTTACATCGTCCTTTTTATCAATCCAATTAGATTTGACATTTAAACTCATGGGTATATTACCTAATTTTCTGCCTGTGTCAAAAAGGTATGTGACATCAAATTGATATTCTTACAGGATTTTCGTCATGGTTTTCTGGTGGAATCTCTAAGCTGTAACTACGAGAGCATTTGGCAGCACTGACAAAGTCCGCTTTACTTGCAAGCGATTAAAGAGCTCACCACATGGCACAGTCGTTGTGGGCATACAAAGATTGCAATCGCATCGCGATCTGTTACACGTTAAGTTACTTAATAACCCTGCAGGCAGAGATTGCTGATATAAACTGAACTAGCATTCACAGGGACATGCCTGAAAATCAGACCTCAAGTAACAGTGGCAAATTGTGTTTGGTTTATACGTCCATTTCATATACATACTTGCATAATGAGTATACAATGTTGTAATGTAAATACGATGTTTTCTTGTTTCTCTGAATAAAATCATTCAAAGCAAGTAATGACTATCTACCTTTTAGATTATTCATAGATGCTTCATCCGTAACAAGAATTCACTCATTTGCGGAAGGTTTTACGTGCATGTTTCAATTTGTCATTTTAATTTATTAAAAGCTTTACATGTAAAGAGTTCCCTTTTTTATATTATTCATGTTTTCCTGACAATAAATTAGATGTTGTTTTTTTTATTAAACGCTAAACTCTATTTGCATAGAGCAACGTGAATGAGTAATAATAAGAATTACTAAACTTTTATACCGACCCGGGGTATAAAAGTTACTTCTGTTTAAACGCGATATTTTTTTATAAATAAATAAATTTAGATTTTAAATAAATAAATAAATAAATTAATAAATTTAGATTTTAGAACAGTCGATGGTAAAATAAAAAAATATGTACTCTAGGATCACTAGCGATTTATTCAAAGGATATAATTTTTCTTGTTTGATATCATCCACCTAAAATAGAACAAGTATATTTTATAAAGTGTGCTGCAGCTTGTGTAGAATTGCAATCAGTGATAACTTGCGTAAATGTACACGTAAGTAAGAAATCATTTTGTATCTGCATCGGTCGGCACTATCAAATTGCAATTAGTCTCAGCTTGTTGGAATTTTGAGGCCAATAATGTAATTAGTTTTGCCAATTACGGACGACGAAAACCGTTGGGCGAAGGCAAACTGAAGATTGATTACCGATATAGTAATATTTCGTCTTCTTAACTGAACTTTGGAGGTATCATATTTCCGAAAATTTCGCAACTGTTTATCGAATTTACTGAGTTTTAAGTGCTGTTGGAATTAAAGTTTAATGCAAAAATTTTTGCTGATCCTCGACAAATAAACACTGCTGTTATAAATCAGGGTGCTGTTTTGGTCAGCGACGAACGACTCAGGGGTTACTTGTACAAACAATACTGATGCCAAAAAAAGTTTTTTTTTAATGAAAAAAACAACAAAATCAAATTCTTATTGCGATACTAGTGAGCAAGGCAAAACTATCAACACCAGGTCGCCTCTTCGTAGCTTACTAGCTACGGCGTGCGTAGTATTTCGTGCGCAAATACGCGCGAGTTACCTACGCGCGAGGGTGCGAAATACCTCATTAGAGGAAATGTTGTGTAGAGGTTTTATGTTATAAAACTTGCGTAATATTTAAAGAATAGTAGATTGTTATACAAGGGGAGAAAGTGACCCATTTCACTCGAGAAGTTCTTAAGTTATAATTCGAGAGTGAAATGGGTGCTTTCACCCGAGTTATACATACTATTTTTTATTTCGACTGTGAGGAAGTAGATTTTAGTAAGTAAATTTATTTAGATATTATGTTGTTTGGAGACAGATGAAAACTCAAGTTTTTACATCACATATCAGTATGTTTACTGTCGTTATACATAAAACACAAGATTATAAGGACAGTTCAGGCACGGAAGACAACAGAGTACCACATAAAACGCGGACGATATCAAATATTTCAAATCATTGTTAAAAATATCGATCAATTTTCTCTCACAGTCAATAATATTAAGAGAAGAACGTAACCTTGCGAAAACAAGGTTACTTGTCACCAAAACTACCACAGATTATGTCAAATTCCAGCTTCAATTTTGCCTCATGCGATAGCGCTATGAATGACAGCTAAAGGTGGGAGTGAGTAAGAAGATTAATGAACAACAAAAATAGCGGCAAGTCGCCTCCGGCTCCATAATGCAATAATCGACCAAACTAAAAAAATATATCGTCAAAGTCAAACAAAATGTGACAATTTTAAATAAAAAAAAAGTGACACTATGTATGGTGGGAAACCGAAATATATTTGTAGATTTTAAATTGTAAAAAATTAGACCTATTGTACATTTTTCTAATCAGTGACCATATCAAACACGCTTTTAATGTTAAGCTAATCATAAAAATATGAAAAGCTTGTTTATTTTAATAATATAATGTGACTCAATTACCTTTAGCTCCATGTCTGATCGTAGCAATTAAAACTAAATTACTTTCCACCCTAGGGATGGAAAAGCTATTTTCCACCCGTCTATCTTCACATGAAAGTTCAATTTTCCGAACAGAAGAAATGAAAAAAATATTTTTAGAATAAGCATAACTCATCCCCGAGTTGGATGTCACTGACCAACTCAACTCAACACTCTGTATGTACAGTACAGCCCTTATTACAAGTACGTAAGATACAGCAGTGTTTACCTTGACGTGCTGTTTTCCGTCCTATTTCATCATCACTATCATGTAAAGGATGCCAACCACTGAACATATTCCTCCTCCACGGTTTTCCACAGCGATGGGTACGCGATCTGAATCCAGTGGCATCCTACGCTACTTTACGAGATCGTCTGTCCATCTCGTCGGTATAAGCCTCCCTATGCTGCACTTTTGATCGGAGGGTCGTTAACTTACCTATCAAGATACCTTCATAATAATGATTGTGAGATTGTTTCTGCTTATCTTGGTTAAAGCTAAAAACTAGGTTCAACTCACTTTGAGAGAGCTTGAGCACGGTTTTTCCTGCTAATATCTTGCGTACTTACGCGGAACTGGGCATTTAAATGGTTGTCAAATCGATTCTGCTTAACCCAAAAAATTACCTGCCCTCTTTAAGAGAGCTTGGACATTACCTATGATCTTCTAGCGAGGTTTCCTCTTCTAATATCGTTATGTACATTCGCCAGCACATCAGTTCATCACTTTTGTTGCCAACTAGCCTTTATAGCTCCGTAAGATACCGCAGTGTTTATCTTGTCGTGCTTTTGTTCGTACTTACAGGGAACTTGGCGGAGTGCGTGTGCAGCGGCGCGAGCGGCGCAGGCGCACCGGGCAGCGCCGCTTCCGGCGCCGGCGGCATCCTGTACGGCGGGAGGCTCTCGACGGTGCCTGCAAGGAGCAAACTGGTTGTAGTTTTTTAATAACTAGTAATAAGGGCCAGTAATTAGTTTGGAATTGTTCAAATTTTTTTTAGTTAGAGCGTTAATCATCTATATCCGATTCGATCCCACCTTGGGACCAAGACAGTAAATTTACACAAAAAATATCTTACAGCAGTTTCATCCAAATAATAATCGGGCTTAGGACGGGTTACTTTTTTTTCTGGCTAGGAGTAGTGTTATGTAATTACTATTTATAATTTTAACTTGATAAATGCTCTGTGTGTGTCCTTACTTTATAGTTTAAGGAAAAACTTTATAAATCGTAACAATAATACTAGTCTATACTTAAACTAGAGCTTGCACACTAAATTTTAAAATAACGAACAAACTATATTATATAAAGGTACAGTTTAGATTTATTAATTAACTTAATGGTGAAAAAATGAAATTATTTTAGCCTATCCATATGTTATTTGAATCCTGTCTTTCTTTTTGATTTTCCTAATACTTATTACTTTTGTTAAAGATTGAAAGGTAAAGGCCTATCCACACACAACAGTGACAGAGATCATTGAACATCACTGGCACTGATGGATATTTTACTGATCGACAAGACACGCCTTTAATGGGCAGAGCTGGAGAAGTGGTAAGTGCTTTTAATTAATATTTCATCCAAAATTGAGATCACTTCTTAACACCACTCATACGTAATTTTTAAGGCCTTTATAATTAAACTGCGACTGCATCCGTACGTTTTGAGTTTTCCGTCGCAGTGTGATGTTCATAGCCTAAAGCTTTCGTCGAAAAATAAGCTATATAACACAAAAATATGATTTCAAATCGTTCCTGTTGTTTCTGAGGTTAGCGCGTCCGATTTAAAAGAAAAATGTCATAAAAGTCATTTATTTATGGAAATAGGCCCATTTGGGCACTGCCAATATATCTCTTTGCAGCTTTACATTATCTATACTAATATTATAAAGCTGAAGAGTTTGTTTGTTTGAATACGCTAATCTCAGGAACTACTGGACCGATTTGAAAAAATGTTTTCGTGATGGATAGCTTATTTATCGAGAAAGGCTAATAGGTTATACAATATCACGCTGTGACGGGAGGGGAGGGAGCAAACATTTCATCTGTGATAAGATTTGTCCTCTTTCTAAAAAGGCTTTAATTATTACGTATGCTACTATCAGAACAAATACTTATCCTTTAGTTTCTACTTGAACTTTATAGATATTTCACCCCTATGATGTAATCATGTAAAAAATCTAATTAAAGCATCCAGCCTGCATTTAATAAGCAATTAAAGCTAATGCATTAGTTGAGAACTGTCGCAATTAGTGCATTAGCCCGTATGCCGGTCTGCTGATGGGCATCGCGCCTTTAACCGTCAAACAGAGGAAAAACGCGTAAGACCGGGTTAATGCAAGGGATAGCCCGAGGAAATACTCATGGAAGATTATTTAAAATGTGGGTAAGGGGGAAATTATTTAAAATGCGAAAACTTTTAGGTAAGTACGTGGTTGGTACTGCTTTTTTTGTTCTCCATACCTCACATTAAAACAGAGGCTTATAATAACAACAATACATGTATAATTGATTTAGTATGTTTTTGAAACTCAGTCTTATTTTGTATTCGTATTATTTATTATTTAAGTTACTTCTTTCATCTTTCGGTAGATGGCGCCGACGTCACGCGTAATGATGTAGGTATTCATAAAAGACCAGAAATTTTAAAATTTGACCAGAAGGTTTGCCATACGTTAGAGGTTTGAATCCCACCCGCAATTTTTCTTATTTCATTTTATAGGAATATGTACAAATCTTTGACAAAACTTCTTACGAGTTTTTGAACCATGGTATGATAAAAGTACCGTAGTAAGACATTGTTGATGTTGTTACTGTTTTTTTCTTCGTTTTCCCACTAGCTTGAACAATAATAAGTATACTCTATATTAACCGCCAATTTCTCAGGGCTTGTCTATGGTTCAATGCACAAAAGAGAGCGAAAACACATAGTTGATCCCTCTGTTGATTTGTTCTCATCGCCAATCGCGATGTTCAATAAAACCTTTGTTTTTATGTACTTTTTCTTGGCCAGGTAGAGAGAAAACAGTGATACCAAAGTAATACAGTATTTTTTTCCATCAAACGTTGAATCTGATAACCACTTATTATAAACGAGTAAGCCGTCGGCCAAAAAGAGACCTGGAATAGAGACCACGTAACAACATGAGAGGAAAAAGACGATGGAAAGAGATGATATCCCGAGACACGCAGGGTATATGGATGACACGGGCACAAAACTGCCGGTCATTGCAGAAAGTGGAGCCACCTCCACTTTCTGCCATGACTGGCAGTCTACGTCCAAGACTGGACACCATTGTTCTGTTGATGATTAAGAACGAGTAAAATCAAGCCACCTAGATAACATTTGTTTGTCTGGAGAAGTAGTATTAATTAAGAACTTTTCTGTACTATCTTCTCTTAATGAACAAAATGTAAAGCTGCAGGTCCTTACATGGTAAAACAATTTAAAATATGAGAACCCAAAGTTGTCAAATCTGTATAATATTATAAAGCTGAAGAGAACGCACCAATCTCAGGAACAACTGGAGCGATTTGAAAAAAATATTTTTGTGTTGCATAACTTATTTATTGCCTATTTATTGGCCTTGGGCAATTAACATCACGATACGGCTTAAAAGAGCAGATCACCTATGAAAAATGATGCATAAATGGGGGAAAAACTTTTTTTTTGTGAGCTTCCGTTGCGTACGCAGCGTAAACCGTTTAAGATACCTACACAAAAATCGTGTATTAAGGGATCGTTCCGCTTTAAAAGTTCTACAATAAAGTCCGCGACGCCATATGTTTATCTTATATGGTTTACTCACTACAATCTTTTTTATGTTCATAAATATGATATAAATAATGTTCTTTTTTCATAGGTGTCTTATAAATAATGTACTATATTCAAAGGTGTATGCATCAAGGTGCATATATTTTTACCAAAATAATCGCATTTATCATCACGAGCATTTTATTTTGAACAAAATTGCCCTTTACATCAATTGATTACATACGTGTCTTAGGAGCTGTCATAGTATTAAAACAACTCCGCACCAAAATAATAGGCGCACTTGAGCTAACCGCTTTGGTTGCCGGCCTCTTACTTACAATGAAAATATGTCTTTTACGTTGAGATATTTTACGGGAAATCCGAAATTTACGCTAACGCCGCGGTGGACCGCTGCATAGTCAACATATAACCATAGTAATATTTCGGCATCCGATTTTAGTCCAAAAACATGTTCTTATATTTTGTGCCGTAAACCACTCACTACTTACAGAGGCATTCGCTCATTTCCTGTGGCATCGCACCCACTTATATGTTATCACACGTATATAATGTACTTCACACACACTCACACATACAACCCCGAGCAGAATTGCCGTAACCACACGTTAAAGTGATATTATCAACTTTTTACCGCCTAATTGCGTTATTAAGTGAATCTTTTAATTTATATTTCAATTTGGAGAATGCGCGAACACCGGTCATTTTGGAAATTGCCAAATTACAATATATAGCGCAGGGCTTTTAAGTTTAAATTGCATTTGAGATGTAACTACTGTGCTAGCACGCAAATCATGTGGACCAGACTGTACCTAATGGTATTATAAGTACAATATAATACATTTTGAATTTAATAATAAGTAGACATCTGTCTAACATGTAACAAAAAACATGTAACAACTGTTGAATTGTCGAGAGGAGTCGTCCCATAGCTTTTTGAAAAATTTGAGTGAAAGCTTGCCCAAAGCTTGGCTGAGTTGGGAATATCCGCGATCTTTTTGGGTTCCGTAGCCGAATGGCAAAAACGGAACCCGTCCGTTTGTCACAGCCACTTTATCCAGAAACTATTAGCATCACACAATTGAAACTTGGCTTAGGTGTGTCTTGTTAACCGCTTTACGATTCTCACCAAAAAAAAGTCATTACACGGGCCCCGCGGTAAATATAATAAGATAAAGCACATTTTCAACTACCGCAAATGTAATTTTGTTCATACAAATACTATTTTTATTTTATTTTTGCTGTCAATAAATATATGGTATTTTGGCTAGGTTGTAGTATTTGCAGTAAATTGACCCCTAATTCAGTTGAAAGCTTGCACGCAGCCCTCAGTGCGCGAAAACGACTCGCACTTGGCCTGATTCTTTTATTTGATAAGTAGGTACTTCTAAAGCTCAACAGTTCTTAGTCACAAAACATTGTGCTTGCGATTTTCCCTATGACTATCTAATTACGATTGGTGATGCGATGTTTTAAAATTGAGCTTTAAATCCGTCATTGAAAAGCTTGTTACAAGAGTAGCATATCGTAATAACCTTTTTCTGAGTGCAGCAAATTGCAGAAGAGATTTTGTTGCCTTTCCGAATTCTATCATTGCAATGTCCTCTTAGTTAGACAATTAGCCACTAACTTCCACATTGCACTAACTAAACTAATCGCTACACACAGTCCCGTTGCGACCGGCGACCGGTCTTCCCAAACGGCGGTCGTTGCCTTGCAGTTCACACGTATAGTTACCGGTGATCTGGTGTCTTTAAATATTAGCTGATTCTCATTGTGTGCTGTTTGAGGACTGCCTACATCATAAATATGTGGTACCAATCTATTATTAATGACTGAGTTTCAGAAGTGGTTGGGACGACTTTCGAAAAAGCATCGCTGTCGTAATCTAATTGTTATCCTTTGTAAGGTTACTGCTGTTTAACACTAAAACATTAATTATGCTATTTAACGTCATGTTTTGTCAAATTGACCTTATGTTACAAAATAGACACAGTTCAAGCCATTAATTTTACTATCGCTAGAAACTTTGACACTATTCAACCAATTACCATGCAAAGTATATTTTAATATCATAACGTGTGTGTCCAATGAATTAAATTACATATTTAGCTGCCTAATTAATTAATTATTTATGTTTGAGTTCTAGATTCAAGGGCCAAATTTTACGCATATTATGAGAAATTAGTGTTCTAGTTTTTATACCGCCCTAATTTTAGAATGACATATGTTAGATAACCGCTACACATATTTCGCTGTATTACATTACATAACACCGGAACTGAAGCTTCGCATATAACTAACGAAAGACGCTTACGAAACGATTTTTTAAGAATCGATTAATTAATCATTCATAATTATGGCAAATCGGATGAAGAAGGTGGTACAGTTTCCGTAACAGAAACGATTGCACAAGAGATCAAAATCTATGATAGGAGACAATGGAAATATCGTGATCAAAGATGGATTTAAAAAGTACAAGAGATACTTCCTAACGAGATTTAATTCGTACCTTTAAGTGATAAAGACGCGGAAACGGATTTCAATAATAACCACGGGCTTATCTAACAAACAATCGGTTGTGAAGTATTTTATAGCTTTGAAACAAAAGAGAGATCTTGAACGACCTTTTGGCTAATTATTTTTGTTGTTGTAAATTGAACAACTACTAAATGTAAGACAGAATATATAATATGAATACTCGAGATAAAGTATCAAAGTAAAATCCAATCAGCATTTATACCACTTGAACTCATGGTGAAGAAAGTATAGGAATGGGTACTTTTGTAGATGACTATTTTAATAAAGCAAAGGTGTAATACAGCTTTTAAATTATTGAACTGATTTTGAGAATTGATTTACAAGTAAAAAGCTACAATTCCTAAGTGGCACAAGTGATGCAGCATAAATACCTATATATATGTGTATATTGGTTAGCGAACAGAGGTTTATTTGTATTAACAATAAAACATAAAATGGGCTTGATACTTTCAAATAAGAATGATCTTGTTAGTGTCTGACCAATTTATTTACTAACTGTATTGGAAGAATAAGTAAATCATAATTTAAAAAACCTACAAAAGCTTTAATGATATTGATCACCGGTGCTTAAAATTGCATTTATGAAAAAAAAAACTCGCGTGATGATTGATATTATTTTGATTGCAGATAGTTTATTTTTGTAAAGTACCTGTTTTTTTTTGTTAACCGTAAATATAGCATTATTCGGTTAATAATGAAATGTAATTTCCGTTTTCCGAGCAGAATTTTCCGTTTTAGATGAAGAGCAGAATAGTTTAAACGACGAACACCTTTGAAGAAAGTCCTTCACGTTATTAAAATCACTATCAAAGCTGAATGTAAACTTTACTCTGCGCAGCTTAAAGTTCATTTCATATCCAAAAAGCAAACTTAGGGCTAATAAAGTATCTGTTATAATTTGAATTTCATCTGCATAGCCTTAAGGTTCAATTTGGTCCCGCAAAGTTTCACCCTATGGCGCGACAGGTGCGTTTGACCTGTTGTTTTTGCTGTCTTTGCGGTCGGTCCGGGGTTCAAGTGTTGCTTCGATGTTATCTACGAAGCCTCAATCATTATTATGATTCATGGGTTTTGAAACGATTGAGGACTTGCAATGAAAGTATTAAAGTTAAAAACTCTTGAAAGTTAGCAATTTACATCCTTACTTTATCGTGTTTTGCAGGAGATCAATCAAATAGTACTGAATTGACAGTTTTTTTTTCATTTTTTAGACAAAGGAATGTTCATAAACATTTCCTTAAATGTATAGTATCAAGTCTTAAAAAAAACTATCTCATTGAACCCTTAATTTATTTACCACCGTCTATTATTCTCCATTATTGGCACCTACTATCAATCAATTTGAAATATCAACCCATACAATTAGCGAAGGAAGTAACGAAATTAATAACAATAGCTCCAAACCAGTTGACCTTGCATAGAAAGAGCGGAGATACGATTGAATTGTCAATTCGACCTGTCATTGTAAGAACATTCAACTTGGTCCATTGTTCCGAAGTCCGTAGTGACATACATTGGAGCAATCATCAATAGTAGGGTGTATGGAACCTGAGACCGACTTAAATTGAGGTCTGTAAGTCATGAGGCCTGCAATATTGTAAGAGTCATCATGATAACTGGACTGGACCGTATTTTCTTCACTAATCGGATGAAATGATTCTAATGAAATAACGATCTTATTTGGCACCTTTACGTGTGTTTGCTTACCTATCTTATGTTACTGTAAATTTAACGAAGCGTTTTGCTATAATCGCAGTTGAGAACTCTACACTGTGTTTGTATTTCCAATGGGATGCTTACTAAGCTTGCCTTAGTTATCTTTTCAGAGAACTTTAATAGTGTTTTTGACAAACTATGACTGAAAATTCAAATTTATATCAACAATGATAAATGAAATCATTGAAATTGAGACAAATACAAACTTAAATGCTAAAGGTTTTTGAATCTAAGGGTTTCAATTACTTCATTCTTCAATAGTATTCTCCGGCTCAGAGCAAAGCATGAAATCACTTAACATGCTCTATGTGTAGCGAATAGGTATCGCTTGCGAGAACCGGTCCTGTTTTATAGAGCTTTTGCATAAACCAGAGTCGGTGACATAAACCAAAATTGTATCTTTTGCGCTTACACTTATCGGAAAACAACATACCACGCCATCGGCTCGCCCATGTTTCGACTTATAAGGAAAATCCACTGTATAACTGGCAGAATTTCACTTAAAACTTATGCTAATCCTGCAATTATATTCATGGAGTAAGTTTTAACTTGCAAATCTGATAGAGTAATCTCAAAGTTAGTACCGAGTCCATAAAATCTAGCAAGTAAGAGACTAGTCTATAATTAGATACAGAATAGAGCAAGGACAGACATACCGGATCGTCAGCGGTGCACAATGAACCACTTGATGAAATAACCGTTACGGACACAATACACGAGTCATCGGCATCGCAAGATACACGAGCTTTCGACTTTCGCCCATTCACACGACACAGGTATTAAGACATTAAAATTGTATCAGCTCCTAAAACCGCAAAAAGTCAAACCGAACTCCAGCGAACAATCAGAGTGGACGGAAACGTGTTAATAACAACAAAAACTTTGTCACAACCGAACTAATTGGGCGAGTTCAAAATTGGAATGTATTTAGAATTTAACGGATCAAGACATTCACCTCTTGCCGGGGCGGCGCGCGCACTGGCCGCGGCGCGCTGCGCAGAACCCGTTCCGTAGAAAAAAGCACCTCTTCCCGCGTCCGCCGCTGACGTTCCGACCCTTTGCATATTTCCCTGGTCGCTATTTATCATTGCACCGGCATTATCCGCGGGGACTGGCACGGAAATTTCTTGTAGCTTCTCGGGGACTAGTTGAGTGTCGTTAAGTTGATTGTCCGCTCTCGCGACATCGGCCTTCGGAGCAGCCATGTTAGCGTTAGGTAGAGTTTGGCGCGAAACGTCCACCTTTCGGTCTGGGCCGTTCATGGCTTGTGCTACTTGATTCCTTGGTACTACGACTGGTATTCTACCATAAACGGGTCTGTTGCTGTACTTTTGGGTACTGTCAATCACTCGTGGACCAGGAACTGGTTGATTGACAGGATTGGAATTCGCAAAAGCGTTAACTTTTAAAATTTCATTCGCTTGTTGCAGGAGCCGTCTTTGTATGCTTTCTATTTCTCCTTTAGAAGCTCGAGAGTTTTCTGATAACTCTGCTATCAGTTGATTGACATTAAAATCTGCCATTTTGTTTTCGTTTTCGTTATTTTGTGACGTCGATGGTTGTGTATTAGCTATTAGCTCTCGATTTCTGTTGTCATTTTTCTCCTCAGGTTTTATCGGTGATTTGACCTTCATATCTGGCGGAGGAGTTACGACTATTGTAGGGACGTGTCCTTCAGCATTTGCTGTTTCTTTTCCTTTCCCTCGCTTCACCTTTCTGACAGTCCTGCTGGCCATTACATTATTACGGACCTCTTAATGATGATTGCCTTCGTTTTTACAACTTTTTACACACATTCTATTTCAGCATTCAACTCCACCCTGTTTGCAGTTAAAAATGTAATCAGATCAAGACATTGTACAAAACATGTAAAATAAACTTGACTGTTTTACTGAGGCAGTTAACTTTAACATTTTTAAGTAAATCTGAGTAATTTAAGTTTATGTTAAACGCAGTAGTTTCTTGGAAATCTGCAGAAATGTTTTGCGTAGGGTGCTCATAAAATACGCCAAATATAGTTGTAATAACTGGTTGGTATTGTATTTCAGTGACAACAATGAAGCTGACACACTTTCCCTTTGTCTGATATTTCATAAGCCTTTGTTATAGTTTTTTCGGTGGATAGATTTGTTCTCACAAGTGTTTGTATGTTTTGTGGCATACGTAATGTTACATCATATTCATAGTTATGGATCATATAATTTGTAAGTGATGTTTTCTGGGAATTAGTATGCATTTATTGTAACGATCCGTTTTATTTGTAATATATTTTGTTGGTATAAGCATGATTAATGATGGAAATTTAAGCAATTTCTCTGAGAAACATCGATTACTCGGTAGTGTAGTGGCTAAGCACGCTGGTTTTCAAGGCGTCGCCACTCCGAGGTCCCGGGTTCGATTTCCGGTTGGGTCAATGTAAAAAATATTATTTTCTATATTGTCTCGGGTCTGGCTGGGTGTTTGAGGTTTTGGACACAAGTGCATTGGCTACTTACTTTGGGATCAGAGCAATGTATGTGACTGGTGTCTTAGAATATACTGAAACTAAGCCTGGTGTTCGTAAAAATAAATAAAAGTTTGAAAATTTGCGGCTTGAACACCTCCTTAGCATGAGATTTAAATGCACACAGTATAACGAGACAAGTCCATAACTTCATAATTTAAAATATAAGCTCTCATTTACATATTAGTATGCTTAACAGCGAATGTGTAATTGTGCTAAATGACAGACTGCTTGACACGATCTACATTTGCATACGTGCTTGTATCTCAGACGTTGAAATATAATTTTTATATCTTAGCTGTTCCAATTTAAACCAAATGTTTATCTAGATAGAGAAGGAATTGAAGTGAACTTTTAAATTTTTTAAAGTTTATCTTAATCGGTGAAAATACTTTAGAAGTGATCTGTAACAATAAATAGTTGTGCTTGTTTTTTGTGATATTATGCTAATAACATGCGAGATCATACATGATAGATATCACTATAAATGATATCTACATGTTATTTCTGACAGCAGGTGTCTTGGTTTTAATATTTTGTTTGTCTTGTGTTCCACGTTGATAAATATTAAGGTAACTTTATCCAAATTTCTTATTATTGTTAAGACGGGAAATTCGTATAATTCGAAAGCCTTGAGTCTGAAAGTGAAATATTTTTGAATATGTATAAATTGATTTCGATTTGATTTTGATTCATAAAAATACTTGCATGTGACGTCATGTGCCGTGTGTATTATATCAAACTATATCACACTAATCCTATTAAACCTAGCTTAAATATCATTACAGTATTAGTTTGTCTCAGTCTAACTCTATAAAAAAACATTAAACCAGAATTAATTCCGCGATGTTAAAATTTTCGTTTTCTTATTAGTTTTTTCTATATTGGTGATTCGTTTCTCTAACGATGTAAAAATCTTTAGCGCACATGAAAATATATCGTTTTTTCTGCAAGTATTATAGACGGGACACGTTTTCGTCACATGGTAAAGTTACTGCCATAGTTATCAGCAGCAACAGTTAGGTAACACCTCGGCATTGTTTAATTGTCTAATTAAACCGTGGGCCCATTGTTGGTGACCACTCGCCTGTGCTTCCGCTGTCAAACTATCTTAGAACTAAGCAATAGAAGTTAGGTAGAGCGTTGACTGAAACATTGCAACTGTGATTTGCAAATAACCAATAGCTTTTGCTTTACACTTTATTAAACTACCTAGTTTACTAACTGTAATAATATTTGCTATTTTCAAAATATATGTTCATCGAGGCTATACGCAATTAACCACCTTACGAGTGTTTGTTTTTAGTAACGCCCGTTTTTTATCGTCTGTGCTTGTTTTTTTTCAATTGCCCAAACTACGTCAGTAAATTTTTTATTGCTTGCCAAGATATATTTAAGTCCAGATTGGACACCAATCACATACATTGCTCTGATTTCAAAGTAAGTAGCTAATGAACATGTGTTATGGAATGTTATAGAAAATTTTGATTTTTATATTGACCCGACCGGGAATCGAACCCGGGACCTGGGAGCGGGGACGCCTTGAAACCAGCGTGCTTCGCCAGACACCACGGTGGTCGTCATAATCGTCATCGTCACAAGTATCGCTGAAGTGTTAGGGTTAGGCGCGACGACCTTGACCACTCATACAATTTACCGCGCGATTTATTTTGTGATTTTTAGGGACAAAAGGGAACCCTTATAGGATCACTTTGTTGTCCGTCCGTCTGTCTTGTCAAGACCCTCAGAAACTCCTTCTCAGGAACGCCTGGAGGTATCAAGCTGGAATTTGAATGAAATACTCGGTTAAACTCAATTTCTTGGAGCTGTGAAAAAATCAAACGTCTAAGCCAACAATCAAAAGGTACAGCTGTTTGTTCCGCAAATTATTACAAATTTTCGAGGCTCGTACGAAAATCAAAACCTACAGGGTACTTCCCGTAAACTCGGAATCTTGAAATTTGGTACAAGCAACGACGTAAAGCAGTCATGAAGGAAAAATTATGAAAACCGTTTTTTTAAAAATTTCATCATATAATAAAAATATTTTTAATAATTTGAAACTTACTACAGAACCCGCGGTACGCGATTCCAACTCGCACTTTGCCGGTTTTTTAGCATGCAACCCATTTTTAAGCAAACATCTTATGACACCGCGTAGGCATCGCTTCACTCATAATAATGGCCTTGAAAGCCATAAGTGAAAATAGCCTAAATAATTCATTTATGACACCGTATAAAACAACGAAACAATCCAAAAACGGACTTAATGACTCATCATCATTTATATTCGAAAGGTTGTCCACCTCTGCATCTTCTGTCAAATAAATCAACTCACTGTAGGTTTTAGGATTTAATTCAATTATTCACCTTTGAAACTTAAGGCGTATTATCTGATACTACTGCCTTTTAAAAAGGCTATTCAATCAAGTGCTTGTTGACGGCATTGCTTGTGTATTTAGCCGACGTAACGTTTAAATATTATGTATTCAACCATCTTTAAAGTAATTTTATACAATAAAACAATATCAATGATTTTACAGAAAAAGAAATGATCTTCAGTTGGTTAATGAGTAAGTACGCATCTTTCATCCCTAGGTAAGGATAGTTACCTAATAGGTGCAGATAAATTAAACGAAATCTGTTTCAAACGACAAATCAATCAATAATAGAGGTTACAAACGCAATAAATTATATTCGAACAACATCTACGCAATGTAAATGCTTTAAAAAGCTCACAAGCAATACCACTTTGAAGTCATTTTGAAAAACCTCTTGTTTCGCACGATTGTTCGCAGATTGCATTCTCGCGTTTTTCCGACTGCGCGAAAGAAGTGTTGTGTGTTATGAGAACATCTGGTTGACACGTACTTAACTAGTCATGTTTAAACTAGGCACTACTCGTGTTATTTCATTGTTCAGTAAATCAGTTATAATAGTGCAGAAAGGATTAATAATAACAAAAAAGGTTGAGTAAATTGGTTACGTTTCAATAATTTATAGATTTTCGTATTGATTATAGAGGTTAGACGAAACTAACTGATTTAATTAATTAATTTATTGTGGTTATGTTTACAAAGAACTATTTCAATATGAGTATTTGGAGCTTACGTACGAGATACCTGTTTTTGAAATGTAGTCAGAAAAGTGAATTAAAGATGTCAACGATAAGGGTAACTTAATTGGTTTTGGGATATTTTAATTGGTTCTTTATAATATATCTTGGGTTCAATACCCTACGCAAAACAGTTATTCAAAATATTCTTGTACAAATAGAAAACTAAGGCCTCGTAAAACAAACAAGTCATTTTGTTTCGTCACTCAATACTCATCATGACACGCGATATCTGACAAACATCGCGGTACTTTAGAATAGCGGAAAATTCAGTATATTTTTGAAAAAATATTTTAATATTTAAATGATGATACGTAGGTATTGAAAATACCGTCAACATCGACACTTAATTTTGACAATTTACTTTTTTAATTAAACACTCGCACTACAAAGCTCACTTCACAACACTGGCACTCTATTTTATACCGTTCCAAATGCAAACTCCAAAGTCGAAATTTGTTTTTTTTTTCCTGACCAAGCAGGTCTTCACTCGCGTCCAATATTCAAAAATGGATCGTT
This sequence comes from Pyrausta purpuralis, assembly GCA_963924145.1. NCBI lineage: Eukaryota > Metazoa > Arthropoda > Insecta > Lepidoptera > Crambidae > Pyrausta > Pyrausta purpuralis. The sequence goes on along the minus strand of OZ001664.1, from coordinate 21,485,210 downwards.
CTATCACCGGTAGAGCACATGGAACAACCGCACAAATTATACTGAACGCCTTGCGCCGGCGCAATCGCCACCGAGATTCGCTTTCGTAGCCTCAACTGACGTAGACATGGGAACAAACAGACACGGCCTTCTGTTTGTATGGAATTGTGCGAATGATCAACAATAGACGAGATTTGTATGTAATCACATTAATGTCGTTGTGATGATCAGTATATATTTGCGTCGTAAATCGTGTTGCGAAACGCCAATTTGTAGCACGAGTAGGTGTGATTTGTGATAAAAGAGCTTTTAACAAATCATGTGTGATGTGTATTTTTTTTTTAAGCAAAGCAAACCAATATAGGAACAAAATTATTTGATGAGAACTTAATTTGATGAGGCTGTTTATTTCGTTTCATATCCACTACCAGTAGCAACTTTAATTTGTTGTTATACAAATGAAAGGCAAACGAAGTTTTTATTACTCCACTTTCAACAACCACAATTAAAATTACATAAACTGTATACCAACAAGGATCTTGTAAATATCAATCTGAGCGATAAAAAGTTATGCAGCTGTGCAATCATGACTTGTAAGTTGCAACTTTCTTAAGATTTAAGTTGAAATCTTTTTTTAAACTTCCGCTGGTATTCTCTTATCTCTGCCGGTCGAAGCTTGTTTAAAACCCTTTCTTAAAAACACAAGATTTTACTTAATATTAACAACCTTCATTTTGGCATGGAATTAACTTTCTTTTTTTCATATGATTTGATATAAAATACGATATGACTTAGTCGCGTAATGTGTTGGGATTCGTTTGATTACTAAGTTTGGTTTTCTTGATATTTTTTATATTTTTTTGCGCCATGAAACACACCTAACTCAACAATTGGTTGATGGTTAATTTTAACGAACTACCGCTACCGAGCGATTCTTCTTAAGTTCTCATTCGAATTCACCTTCACTTTTCTTTACTTCTAAAGGTTTCGCCCTAACTTTTTCACAGTTTTTTGTCCATTGAAAATTCAAATTTTCAGTACAAATACTATTTAACCCTGCCACCTGCCGCGTCTAGCCCGTCTTAAGTCACATGTCCGGTACTGTACAGTCTTGGTCATACGTCGCTGCGTCAGATAATGTGTTAGGGTCCGCCGCGCCAAGACGGGGATACGTTGAACCGTGGTCTATGGTAGACTATTCTTTTGCTGGAGTACTAGAGCATGGCTAGTTGTAAGGTAGGTAAGGTAGTGGTTTGAAAAAAAAATACCCTGAGTCTAAACCAGACGTGGCAAAGGCAGTCGACCATAAAGCCCTGAACTGGGAGTCCTAGTTCTGGGATATCTGGTTTTCGCTTTAGCTCTGACAGACGTTTAGATTGTATAAACATTGGAAAATTATAGATGCAGATACTGATGCATATAATGACTTTTAATAATAAAAACTGTAACCCGTTTTACCCGTTACTTGAAATAAGAAGTCAAATAAGTTAGTACAAACTTGTAATATTTTCGAGGACTACAATTCTGGGAATGACTCTGTTAAGTAAATATTAAGCTGCGGTTCAAATTCAAAATCTGAATAGAGATTTATCCAGAAAAAAATCAAATACAAAAATCAAGGTAACGTGTATTTATTGCAGTAAGTAGAGCACACATTTTTAAAGGGCATCGAAAAATATACAGTTTGTAATATAATTGATAGCTGGTTGCGTAAAATCACGTTTTACTATATCTATACTTAGAAGCAGAAAAAGTCCATCGATTATATTCTCATGAAAGGCACTTGTTATCAATTTCTTCGGTTTTTGTTATCCAGCGGCCGATCGCTCAATTTGATTGCATCGCTCCACTGCCAGTATACCCGTTTAAGCTTTAGGTAAAACGCAAACGAAATACATAAATAAATAAATATCCTTTGGACATTCCCACACATCGCCATCTAGTCCCAAAGTAAGCTACTCAAAGCTTGTGTTATGGGTGCCAGACAACGGATATAACACTTAAATACTTGTTGTTTGTAAATACATACATGATATACATAGAAAACACCCAGACCAATACAAACAGACATGTTCATGCACACAAATGTTTGTATTGTGCGGGGATCGAACCCGCACCCGCTGCGTAGTAGGCGATTTCTCGACCACTACACCAGACGGGTCGTCAATACATGTGCACTAGTAGTCCTCTTTTCTCGCGGCAATCAATCTTTTATAGTGTGGTGATTCGATTGCGAGTACCTAAAAGTCAAGTTCCACCCCCACCCCCCCTCCTGGAGATCGGTCCTGGAGACCGATTCTCGCGGCAATCGAACTTTTTTCGTGTGGTAATTCGATTATGAGTTAAGCTGTTTTACCTCAAAAATCGAGTCAAATATCTACAACAAAGTACGCACGAACAAAATCTAAATACATACATAGAATTCGTGACCATCGATCAGTAAACTTTTTTCTTATAAAAATTAAAAAAAAAATAGGATGTAGATCTATTAAGGCTACCTAACACGTGTACAAACTTTCGTAAGTGTATGTAATGTTTGGACGTTTGTCTCAAGATTTCTCGAAAACGAGAATTCATAGCGAGATCATTATTTTTAGTTAAATCAAATAAAGTTAACTTCGGTTACAGTGTAAGTATCATCAAAATCGGTCGAGTACATTTTGAGATATGAGTAATAACTAAAAATCATAAAATAAAAATAAAAAGTTTAAAAAGCTTAAAAAATACGGGTACCACATTCAAATTATTTTGGAGTCAGTTTTTGAAGGCGGTTTTTTTTTACACCTAAGCTTAACTGTACCTGTGCTATAACTAAATTGACTATAGCCGTGTGCAGTAGCCCTACCAGTGTAGTTACCCATAGAGGGAAGACACGGAAGCGAGTTCCAGTCGGCTGCCTGCTGTCATGCTTCAGGTCCTATCCTTACGTATGGTTAACAGCACGTTAAGGTTAACACTGCGGTGTCTTATGCAGTTGATATAAGGGTTAGTTTTCTACAAAAATGTGTAGCTGATGTGCTGGCAGCTGTACACTGCCTTGTGCTTACAAAATTAGCATGCAGTGATTGTAAAGTGGACGCGTAATGGTCTCATTGCTTGAGGGCGAGGTAGAAGCTTTAAGCTTACTGGTATTGTTCTTTGGAAAGTTATAAATAAATAAATATTGGAAACCAATCACATACATTGCTCTGATCCCAAAGTAAATAGCTAATTGCACTTGTGTTATGGAAATCAGACACAACGGTGGTACCACAACACCCAGACCCGAGAAGGTATAGAAAATTTTGATTTCTGTATTGTGCCGACCGGGAATCGAACCCGGGACCTCGGAGCGGCGACGCCTTGAAACCAGCGTGCTTAGCCACTACACCACGGAGGCCGTCCAGTTGGAGGAGTTATGTGGTTAGTCTTTGACCCTTTGCACACTGCGACTTTTAGCATCGATACAGTCGCGATGCAGAAGCTGGACATTGACAAATTATGAGCTGTATATTGGCGACTGCAACGGTACTAACGCGTGTTAGCATCGATGCCAGATTAAATCTCTTCATTTTGTAAGTCGCTGCATCCATGCTAAAAGTCGCAGTGTGTGTGTAAGGGGTTTTATAGTGAGGGATGTTTCGTTCACATGTAGATGAGGCTGTGGAAAGCTTTTGGTTAAAAGTTTTTGAAAATCGATTATTTCAGTTGGTCCTAACGTCTATAAATCTACAACCTCACAGTAGGAAATAAATAAAAATGATTTAAAATATAAACATTTGCAGTACTAATTGATACTTATCTACACTTAATGTCATAGAGTTGAAGAGTTTGTTTGTATGATCGAGCTAATCTCTGGAACTACTGGACCGTTTTTTTTTTTGGTTGGATAGCTTATTTATCGAGGAAGGCTTTAGGCTATAAAACATCATGCTGCGATGGGAGGGGAGGGATCAAACTCAAAACGCGTGGAAGAATTCGCGGGCATACCTATTTAAAATAAAACCTTTACAAAAATCAGAACACCCTCCAGTCTCACGGGTTACTATTCCTGTTTACACACTAACTACTAACACTTGCTTTTTGTCATCGCAACAATCTACACAATGCCAGTGTCCCACAGACTGTCTCACTCGTAACGATAGTTTAATGACCAATACTGATAACAAAGAATAGGCAATAATGAGAGAGCACCGTTTATGACATTATTTCCCCATCACCCTGCCAGTGTTGCCAGTAAAAACTCGCACGTTCCAGATAACGTCGGATTGAGCTGATATATCGCTTGGTTCCTTTAAGGGTTACCATTTCTTGCGTTTCAGTGTGGATAGTTTCTTAGATGAAAAGGTGAAAATGTTTACGTCTAATGATTTTCTATTGCTATTTTCTAAAACAATAGAATCATAGCTCTTCATATAAGTTTATCTTTGGCTAATGTTGGAGCGCTCACCATCAGGATAGCTGTATACATTTTCGGAAGAATATGTGTCTGTAGACTCTGTTTTCATGGGTATAGAGAGATCAAAGGGGTGGAAGCCAAGCTTACCAGAGAGAGACAGAGTCGGAGATGTAGCGAGCTCAAAGTAAGCTTGTTGTGATGATCACGAAGAAGCCTGTCCCAATCTTCACCGAAAGGATAGTCACTGGTGATAGAACAGGCTCGCCACGCGCCACGGAGCGTATCGTGGCGTAACGCACTTTTTGAGGTGAAGTAATGCTTACATACATGCACACCACCTCAACACTCTTCGTACAGTTAGTATCATATTATGAGATTAACTGATGACCATAGTTAGCACGTGATAAAGCAATCAGAAATGCGGCGAAATGAGCGATTTAACTGAAGGTAGGCTGTGATTTGGAAGCTCTGTGAGATAAATAAATTCTGCTTCTGTTTTTCGCTGCAGACGTGTAAAAGGCAAACAATTAAGACCCTTTATACACTGTGACTTTTAGCAGCGATGCAGTCGCGATGCTAACGCGCGTTAGCATCGATGCAGTCGCGAAATGACAACCTTTACACACTACGCTACTTTTAGCATCGATACAGTCGCGATGCAGAAACTGGAAATTGACAAATTATTTACTGAATTTGGAAGCTGCATCGATGCTAACGCGCGTTAGTATCGATGCTAAATTAAATCTGGTCATTGTGTGAGTCGCGACGCTGAAGCGCGTTTACAAAACGCGCGACTGCATCGATGCTAATAGTCGCTGTGTAAGGGGTCTTAGGTGTCCTGTGGTAAAGAACTTGCCATTTACATTTCGTAGCACAAGTCTTGGCCAAGCGATCTGGCGCTCATTATTAGAACAGATTATAATTCACATTGGTGGTGCTTCTAAGAGTTCACTAAATTGAGCACTTAAAAAGTTGGATAAGTTTCAAATTTTTTATGTTAAGTAAAAACGTGACACGTAATGAAAGACACTACTGGTGGTGCTTATAAGAGTTCACTTACTTGAGCACTTAAAAAGTTGGATAAGTTTCAAAATTTTTATGTTAAGTACTGACGCGTAATGATCAAAAAACACAAATTCACACGAATTGATGAGAAAAATATTCATCTGTGATAAAAAATATGCTACTTACATATTCTAATAAATTCGGAGGTGGTTGTTGGATCTACACCAACGTTAAATTAAATTCCGTCTTATTATAGTGGTGCTGACTGTACTTAATGTTTAGAATGAATTCATAAATATATTTCAGCGTTCAAGGTGAAGTAACGAGACCACTGGTTTAGCAAAAATGGTGTAAAAGTTCAGGCATGACCAAAACGAATGTCATCATAATATGTAACAATTCTTGCTCATCCACTATTGAAATGATTTACGCAAATATATTAATGCTTCACTAACATGTAAATTATGACTTAATTTGTAAAAACTTCCCTTTAAGCTCTAAACCTCGCGTAAGCTCGCCACCTAGACAGGGTCTCTACAAACATTCTACTTATTAATAATCTAATAAAGTTTTGTTGTTACGTTGTATGTCATATATGTAAAACTGTTTGCATTACCTTAGCGGTTACTAATTCTTAAGTACCTACATGATTATTATTTTAAGAACTCTTGATTTGATTTGATTTAATCTCAATCAATCAAATCTTCCATAAATTTTAACATAAATAGCATCTTTATTAAATCATACCTGTCGTCACATAAAAAATTACATTTAATGATGTTTTACTTTAGTTCCACAAAATAGAAAGTCGTAATGTTATGACTGTCAGTAACAGGAAACGTTGCAATGTAAAGAATATGTCTGATCATCAATATAAGAGGGTCGAAAATAATGCTTTCAACCTGTAAGCAACGACTTACGCAACTGCTAGAAAGGAGGCATGTTTAGTTAACTCGTTAAGCTCGTAAGCGCCGAATTATAGCACAATCAATTGCGCAAAACCTTCAAATCACCAATCATTTATAAGGCTGACGACATATGGACCATTTGCCAGCTGACTATCTTTTGTTATTCATATTAGCTGGCAACCATATTATGACAGTTGAATAAAACTTATTTTTTTATAATAGAAACTGAGATACGTTTCCTTTGACTTACTTCATTCTGTTATTTGTAAACATTTTTAGGGTAGGTTTGTAAAGATAAGATATAAAAGATATTGGACACCAATCACATACATTGCTCTGATCCCAAAGTAAGTAGCTAATGCACTTGTGTTATGGAAATTAGACACAACGGTGGTACCACACCACCGAGACCCGAGACAATAAAGAAAATTTTGATTTAAATATTTACCCGACCGGAAATCGAACCCGGGACCTCGGAGCGGCGACGCCTTGAAACCAGCGTGCTTATCCACTACACCACGGAGGTCGTCAATTTGTTAATCTTATTTTGCGGAAGATTCTGTCCTACCTATTCAAAAATCTAAACAGAAATACTACCGTTTTAAAATATCGTGAGAATTTTGGAATTTGTCAATATAAGTTCTTACCTTATGCATTTGCAGTCCAGAGATTGGTATTTTCTAACTTTGAAACAGCTTGCTTTGGCACACATAAGGCATTACAAAATGACGCTTTACTAAACCATGAAAAGGTTCGAAATCGCAAGTGTGCGCCCACCCTTGTCTGCTTCATAATTCAATTATTACAATTAATAAATTACGTTCGCTCTAATCGCATGCGTTTAATTGATGGAAAATAAGTACTTCATAACTTAACTAGATGTTAAGACATAGTGTTATGCTATTGCTTAGATAAGTGTAAGCATGCCGGTCTAAACGTGCTGGGTAAAATCAATGAGTATCTAATAAGTGCTTGTTTATTTGCGCTTAGAGTCGTCTCGTCTTACTCCGTTTTACTAATAATAGTTACACCATGTTTTGTCACATTCAGATATTTTAGCTTGGCAAGTTGTCAAAAAGTGACAAAGCATAGCATACAAAGTTTATTACAACCGGGGTTAAACTTCTTTAAAGAGTCCATTTCACCAATGTCAGATAAGGAATATTCGACGAATACTATACAAAACGCCTAATTCGAAAACGTCACCTATTTGTCAGCATTCATTTAGGTAAATGTCATTTTAAAATCGGTTGTTGTATACTAATTCGTTCGGAAAAGTCCTGTCTGACTGAATAAAATCGTCTCTTAATGGAACGCGAAATAATGTATGTCAGAAAAATTATAAATAATGGGAATTGTTTAATTTTTTTGGCGAGAAGGCGATCGGTGTGATCGAGCTGTGACTATTAAAATGCATGCAACTGAAAAACATCACAATAAAATAAAGACCTAGTCCCGCCAACGGGTTTAACATCTCAAGGTTATAAAGGTGAAAAGTACCTGCTTATTACGACCCATAATATTAATAGTAATGATCTAATAATTAGTAGGTGCATAACCTTCGGCGCGTTACCTTTTAGACGTGCTCAATCTTTTTTATTTAGTCAAGAAAGACAGAGGTCAAAAATATTGGGTATGATGATTGATCATGGAAAAAGGTTTTTGGTTCAGGTAGCATAGATTTTGATCTTTAATGTTTCAAATCCAACTTGTCCTATTTGATGCTTCATCATCATCATCATCATTATCAGCCAAAGGACGTCCACTGCTGAACATAGGCCTCCCCCACGGCTTTCCACAGCGACCGATTACTAGCGGTCTGCATCCAGTTTAATCCTGCAATCTTTATAAGGTCGTCTGTCCATCTTGTTGGTGGACGTCCTATGCTGCGTCTTTGGTCGAAGGGTCTCCAATCTAGAACTTTCCTGCCCCAACAGCCATCAGTTCTTCGCGCTATGTGCCCTGTCCATTGCCACTCGAGCTTACTGATTCTCAAGGCTATGTCCGTTACCTTAGTTCTTCTACGTATCTCCTCATTTCTGATTCGATTACGTAGAGAAACACCCAGCATAGCCCTCTCCATCGCTCGTTGTGTGACTTTGAGCTTCCTTATAAGGCCCATAGTTAGAGACCATGTTTCGGATCCGTATGTCATCACTGGTAACACACACTGGTTGAAGACTTTCGTCTTCAGACACTGAGGTAGATGAGATGAGAAGACACTCTTGCGCAATTTCCCGAACGCTGCCCAGCCGAGTTGGATTCGTCGATTGACCTCTTTCTCGAAGTTGGACCTACCCAATTGGATCACTTGTCCCAGGTAGACGTACTCGTTGACAACTTCGAGAATTGAGTTCCCAATGGATACTGGAGTGGGTACAACAAGGGAACTCGACATAATTTTCGTCTTCTCCATATTCATTTTAAGACCCACTTGTTGGGAGACTTGGTCAAGGTTTTCGAGCATAGTGCCAAGATCGTCCAGCGTCTTTGCCACAACGACTATATCATCGGCAAATCGGAGGTGTGTGATGTTTTCGCCATTGACATTGATGCCGATTCTTTCCCATTCCAGAAGTTTGAAGGCGTCTTCCAATGCCGCTGTGAACAGTTTCGGAGATATAACATCTCCCTTTCTCACACCTCTCCGCAGTGGAATCGCCCTCGTATTCTGCTCCTGTAATCGGACCGGACCTTTGATGCTTGCAAAACTAATATAAACCGACTGAGCCTGTCGTTAGGAATACGTTAGGTTACAATTGTACAATCATGTAAAGGATCTAACAAAATTAACTGCATTCCTTCTAGGGGCCAATTCTGCCCTCAAATACAACAACTTTTTGTATGGGACCAACATCGTAATCCCAAAAAAATATTTCACTCTCCCACACTAGAGTGCCGATCAGCTGATTCTAGTTTGAATGGAGAAGTCAGAAAAATTCTTAGCATCTCGTTATTGGTCCCATACAAAAAGTTATTGTATATAAATGTAGTTGATTTTGTTAAAAACCCTGTATATCCCTAGATCATCATCATCCAATTTAAGAGCTAGGCTCTTGTCGGTGGAGTTTTTTCCATTCATTCATATCCCTAGATAATATTATTAAAATATATCTTAGTATTTTGTCTCCTTTTCCTTTTCTTACCCTATCTACGCCATTAATCTTAATTCATCCCTCTCCCTTGTTCCTTTTTAATTCTATCACCCTGCCCCCCCTAAAAGTCCTAAAATTGATGCCTCGAGGGTCAAAGCGGCTAAAGGACAGACTACGATTTGGTCTGCCCTTGACTCCCCAATCCTTTTAAAAATAATTCTTCCATTCCCATATCATATGAACATAATAACAAAACCGAATCACAACAAATGAAGTTTGAAAAAAAAAACTCAATTAGTTTGGTTAAGAAAAACAATAAAACTCTAACCAGTAAAATGATTCTTAGTACCTAGTGGCGTCTTTAAGTGTCCGATATCTTAATAGCGTTTATATTGAGGTTATTGTAGCACTGTGCCACTTATCAAAACAAGACTCGACAGGGAGGGAAGCCCTCAGGAACCATGGCTTTGAAGGCCGGCGGATGTTGTGGGCTGTGCCTGTGGCTATTACTATCTTTATTGCTTTTCCCATGGGAAAAAATCTATACCCTTCAGTTTAACTACTGACCTACATAATATTTTCAATGCAAGTTCCAATGATATGAATTAAATACCTCCGCCGAAACGTGCATAAACTCAAAAAGAAACCAAGTAACTATGTGAGATATTTATATTTTTATCATGGAAAAGGCATTCATTCGCCGATTTAGTAACTATTTGAAGTTATTGAACAAGATGTATCTTCGATAACTAGCCCAAACGAAAGTCCCTTAATAATACAAATCAAGTTGAAAGCTCTAGAAAACGGATTTCTCTAAGAAACTCCTATAAAAGCTAGAATAGACAAGCATGCATAAAGTTTAAAGTAACTATTACTCTACTATCACTATGGTGGGACCGAGTTTGCTGTTCAGTCAACTCAAACCGTCTTCATGTGTTTAACTTTCTTAGAATGCGACCATGAAATCAGCGTTGCAGTTAGTTAGGCACGAAAATTCATAAAAGTCATTTATTTTGCATTTTGGTAGACCGTCTGAGGGCACTTATACTCGTATATGTATAGAAACATATCCTTTGAGTTGCAATCAATAGAGCTTAGCGGTCTTTTGACTGGACGTCACGAAACAAATAATTAAAATAAAACAAAACCCGGCCAAGTGCGAGTCGGACTCGCATACTGAGGGTTCCGTGCCAACTTTAACTGATTTAAGGAATTCACTTAGCTAAAATACCACACTATTTTGTTGACAGCAAATATGACTTTGTTTTTCATAGTGTTTGTATGAAAAATAAAGTTGTGTTTGCGGTTGTTGAAAATGAGCTTTATCTCAAAACTGCTAGTTTAATCTCGTTCAAACTAATTTTCGTTGAAAGTATTTGTTAAGATTTACATTTCGTATTTTTTTCAAAATTTACACTGGCTTAGTTTAGAAGTTAGATGGGGAGGGGGGGCGGCGCCCATTTTACCACTTTGGAAGCGTGTATCTCTCAAACGTTAGACTTTAAAAGAAAATGGTTTTAAGAACCTTAATGTCATTAGATCTATCTATTGATACCCCACACGCATAGGTTTGAGTAAAACAAAAAAAAACCGGTTTTAGTTTCATGTATAGAAGCCCCCTTAAATATCATTTTTTTTTAATTTTTTGTATAAGAATTTTAAAGCGGTTAATAGGATACATCTTCCTACCAAACTTGAACAGTGTGATGCTTATAGGTACAGAATAAAGTGGCTGTGACATACGGACGGACAGACAGACAGACAGACAGACTTGACGAAACTATAAGGGTTCCGTTTTTTGCCATTCGGCTACGGAACCTTAAAAACGAAATCAATACAATAGCCAAAGGCAAATGGCTTGCCTTCAGTTAAATGTATACTCATATAAACTTATATAAATCTTAGAAAATACTGGCCTGATTTGAAATATCATATTAGTACTAACACTATTAATAATTTCAGATATGATGACCTAAGTCATCATATCTGAAATTTCAATATAAACTTCAATCGTATTGAAGTTAATCTAAACTTCGTTCTCGACTCCGCGCTCGCGAGTTTGCTGGCCGCACAGTAGCCGATGCAGGCATGGGGTGTGTGCACAGGTGCATGGTTTCCGCCCCGCTGCTCGCTGTTCGTCGGCTGCGGCCTTGGTATTTGCAACCCCGGGCGGGCAGATGGTTGGAACGGTTGCCACTTTCAAAGATGGAACAAAGAAATTGACACGAGGTGATGGACTTTGACACATTTTTAAAAAAAACTACCTATATCTTAGATCGGTAATATAAGTTTGATTGTGACTGTAATAATAAGAAATCAAATCGTATTAGAATACGATATTTCGTTCTTGAATTTATTCTAGGTGCATTCAATATTGTTTCATAGTAAAGCGCCTACACCGTCGACAAATAAGAACAAACCAACAAATATTATTATATATAGATATTCTTGTGAATTATTGGGCAGATAACGTTAACCAGGACTTATTAGAAATGGCGAAGCAGGTCGTAAGTCTATTTTAACGATAACTAAAGTCAACATCATCATCAGCGAATTTTTAAGAGCTAGGCTCTTGGCGATAGAGTTTGATTACGGGCGAATGGTGGGAGAGCCCGCTATTTTCTTGACTGCCTTATTCGCTGTGTGTACTTCGCACTTGGTTACTACAAAAGTGGGAGAACCTCTATTACCATTTCTCTAGCAATTTTAGTAAAAACCAAGCTGTGTATTATATTTTACTATTAAGTAAAAATATACACTATAATACTATAGTTCATAGAAAAATTGCACTCCGGGAGTGCCGGCAGAAGTGAAAACTTGAATATCAACGTTGTGCATTTTTGATTTTTTGGAATAGTTAGGGAATAATTTTGAATGAATTGCTCTTATTATCAATATAAAAGTACTATCATTTTTGTGATAGAATACAATAATAATAATAATAATAATTATAATAATAATAATAATACAATAATAATAATAATAATATAATATTTTTAAAGAATACAATATTTATTTATTGCGCTATCGTACACAAACATTACAATTTATATTATATTAAATTACATTAAAAAGTTTATCTCTCAGAAAAATCAACTTACATCCATAATTTCGCCAACCGTCTTACGGTTTTTCGATCAGCCCACGTGTCCTGACGCGAGTTTCACATTTTTCCCCCATCCCACAAAAGTGCTCAACGCCGCTAAAGAAGTTTTCACTTCAAAAAACTTTGGTTTAATTATTACAGCCGGCCATTTGTCATTTCAAAGTCCGCCAATATTTGTCGCACACGGTCCCAATACGACGAAGAATTTAACTTTTGCTTTATTTAAAGCATATAGATTGTTCTTGGTCGGCAGAGGGATCTCCTCCTCGTTACTTCTATTATTCTCTCTTTTTGGTTCCAACGAAGCTAGCGTGTCGTATCAAGTGTCCTAACATTCACCCTCTTCTATTTTAAATTGTTTCCATCTTTTTTTTTTCTTTTACCATGTTCAAGATTTCTTCATTCGTTTTGTCTTCTTTTTAGGGTTCCGTAGCCGAATGGCAAAAAACGGAACACTTACAGTTTCATCAAGTCTATCTGTTTGTCTGTCTGCCGTCCGTATGTCAATGCCACTTTATTCTGAACCTATTCGCAATATATAGATGAAACTTGGTAGGTAGGTGTATCTTGATAACAGCTTTACGATTCTTATACAGATAATAAAATAAAATGTCATTTCAGGGGGGGCTCCCATACATGGTACTAAAACAAAACAAAAATTCTTTGCTCTTACCTATGCATGTGGGGTGTCTAAAGATACGTCTCTTTTAGAATGACATCGATGTTTCTAGATCATTTTTTATGTAAATCGTACATATGTATTTCCCATATGCTTCCAAAGTGGTAAAATGGGCGTCCCCTTCATCTGACTTGAACGAAGCAAGTGTCAAATTTAAAAAAAACACAATGTAGTGGTTTAAAATACTTTCATTGAAAAATTGGTTTGAACTAGATAGAAAAAGTGTTTTTAAAAATATAGCACATTTTCAACAACCGCAAATATAGCTTTGTTCTTCATACAAATACTATGAAAAACAAAGTTATATTTTCTGTCAACAAAATAATGTAGTATTTTGGCTAAGTGGAACATTTTAAATTATATACCATAGGTACTTAGTACCTTGAAAAGTTATTCGTTTTAAAAGGACCTAGCCACCCATGTTACTTATTTAAGCCTTTAATTTTTATAGAATTGAAAATAAAGAACCCTTTACTTTTGAAGTCTCTACATTTCTAAGATTAACACACAACACTTTTTCTTTGTTAACCTTTTCAAATATAGCCGTGTAAACTAAACTAAGAAGGCCTTATTAAATGTCAGTGGGACATTTAGAGTAACATCCATCACAAGGTGCTTCTACCCTCATTATATCGCAAGAAGACAATTAGCTAAATAACAGAGTACTTATAAATGTGCGCACTTTCATAAGACATGTGGATGTAATGTTATTAGCTGCTTTATGTGATGGAGATTATAGGTTTGGGTTCCGACATATTTAGAGATCAATCAATGGGTCCTTTGATGAATGGATGAAGAAGTAGAGTTTAGAATTTTAGATAGTCTCTGTTTATTACGCTCATAATTCGCCATATTTAAAAAATAAATAAACTCTAAGCTTTTTTTTAGAAACAACATTGGGGTAAATCTGTTCTATGCAGCACAAACACATTTTATTCTTGGTAAAAAGATGTAACTGACATTAAGAAAAAAAACAGCTACGTGCGAGTTGAAACTCGCTTGGTTTAGAATATAGAGGGGGCGTCCATTTTACCACTTTGGAAGCGTCTATCTATCAAACGTTAGAATAAAAAAAAATAGTTTTAGGTACGGGAGCCCCCCCTAAAATATCATTTATTTTTTTAACAGAATACATCTTCTTACCAAATTTTAACAGTATGATGCTTATAGTTTCAGAATAAAGTGGCTGTGACATACGGGCGGACAGACAGACTGACTTGACGAAACTATAAGGGTTCCGTTTTACGCCATTCAGCTACGGAACCCTAAAAACAAAGGTTTTCAGTCATCAAAACTCATTGATTTAATTATCAAAACTATTAAAAAATTGTTGCAAAAGCCTCATAAGTTTCATGACACTCATGTTAAAGTTGAACTTTAGTAACTACTGTTTTTACTAATTCATAGTAATTTCGAAAAAGCCTAACCAGACATGTTTTTAGGCCCGCAAACATTTCCATTAATAAATTAAAACATAGACGGAACCGACTACGTTAAGCTTTGTTCGCACCTGAAAGCTTTTAAGATAAGTGCGAAGCCTCAGGCTTTGAACGCTATGTTTTTACAGTGTTCACGTTGCATACTAAGGGTACAGTCTAGCTTTTATTACTTTGTTTAAAGCTTGGTTAGTGTTTTATCATCTGCTAAAATCTATGTTATTGTGATGGAGATAATATGTTACTAAGACGCGATGAATGGAAGATTCAAGTTCAGTTTAAAGGATCTCAAAATAACTATTTCTTCAAAATATACTCAATTTTACTTAATTTTTATAAATTCAAATGGATGAAATTTTCAGCGAGCCTTCATGGGCTTCCAAACTGACTGACGTTCTATTGCATCGTTCTATTACAAGGAGATAATGATTTTATGGACACAATGGCGGTACCACAACACCCAGACCCGAGACAATATAGAACATTTTGATTTCTACATTGACCCGACCGGGAATCGAACCTGAGACCTCGGAACTGCGACGTTTTGAAACCAGCGTGCTTAGGTATACCACGGAGGAGAGATGATGATAATGATGACATCCACTTTTAGGGTTCCGTAGCCGAAGCCGTCAAGTCTGTCTATCTGTCTGTATTTTGATTACGTGGAAGTAAGTGGATCTCTAATTCAGTTAAAGTTGGCACGGGATCCTTAGTGTGCGAGTCCGACTCGCACTTGGCCGGTTTTATGTATGAACTATTAAATCATAAACATGCATTTAAATGGCTGAAAGTACTTGTCTATCTTTGTAAAATTAAATTAAGACAACCGCTTAGTAACATAATATATTACATAAAATTGTCACCGTAGGCGTCACCGGATTACATCGTCTGAATCAAAGTAGCCGCGAGCAGGAAATCGATCGTAAATCGATTTTGAATCGATTAAGTGACGTTAATCGGCCGATTCGGACCAAAACTTGATCAGCTGTCCACCCACAGTTAGCGTGGGTGTGCTGTTGTTTTGGCAGACAAATATTAATGACAAGATAATCCAAATACTTGTTTATTTTGTTCGATTGCGTGTTCTTACTTAATTTGAATATGTACTTGGAATTGGTCGAAGGCCGATTGCATTGTAAATTGTTACACGATGATTCCCGATCCTAGTCTGCCCCAAATATTTACTTAGATCTGTAATAGTAGACTTATGCACTAAACCACATACTCACTGTGAGCGACTTATGTAACCCCACTGTATTCACTAAATTACACATTCTCTTCCTCATATTATGTTCAATACATCATAATTTATACACCTATCTAGGTGTTAAACCTATTTAACGTTTGTTATGGAAATGCCGGAAGTGTCCACCATGTTGAATGTAACTCGGATATCATATAAGAATATTTTGGATTAATCTTTAGTTTATCTTATTATTATAATAATATTTTATTAATTGTAAATTGATTATTTAAAGATTATTGGGACACTTATTAGATTTTTATGTTTGCCGTATAACAAATGTTCATTTTGCCGCCAAAAGGAAGTTGACTCTGATTGGTTGGTGGAGGTTAGATTTATTTTAAATACTGTAACTATTAAAATAATAATCTAAAAGGCTTACTAAATTCATTACGATGAATAACTAAATAATTAATGAATTTATATATTTAATTAGCAGATTGTTTATCCCTACAAATAAATATTATAGTAAATGTTCATATATGGAAACGGATGTCGTCCCCACTGTTTTCCTACCGTTGTTAAGGGTTTTGATTTGTATAAAAGCGAGCTGCATGTCAGAATATAGCCTCTGTTTGTACTTACTTTCACTTTGTGCCCTATATTTGTGCTATTTTGTTGGAATAAAACTATTGGAGAAGAACCTGGAGATTTGTACTACTTGTTTATTATTCACGCACCCCACACGCGGTCACAAAATGTTCTGATAATTGTGCTCTGATAGCTTATACGGGTTATTTTTTTAAAATTAAAATTAAATCCTGAAATCAATTTAATATTGCGACACTAACGAGCGAGTCAAAACTACCAAAACCATGTCACCTCTTCATAGCTTACTACATTTATTTTGTAGGTACGCGAGAGCTACGCGCGTCTGCGCGAGGGTGCGAGTTTCCCCATTCGTTTTGACTTTTTTCAGAATGTTGTTAAGAGGTTTTCTTTTATGTTACTTGCATTATTATTAATATTATTTTGAATAAGCATAACTCATATTATCATCCCTGAGTTAGATGTCACTGACCAAAGGAACACCGTTTCATATTAACTATACTCATAATCATAGATTAGTGCGATAATATAAAAACATCTGAGAAGCAATTACCTATTGCGTGTAGTAGGTATCTTCAAAGCATTGACCATAGCAGCTAAGGCTTTGTTATGGTGTATCTACACCGCTCGGCGGCATGTGTCGGCGGCCATGCTGCTCGCTCATGCCGCAGCGTCTGCCGCTGATGCCGCCATGGCTTTTTACATAGCATCTGACAGTTTAACGACATATGCCGCCTGCATTGCCGCCGGGCGGTGTGGATACACCACGCTACACTTTGACTTTTTTATTATTTTTCAATAGTAGTAATCTTCTATACTTATTGATTAATGAAATGTGTGGAAATAACAATGAAGTAAAAAACTTTCAGCACCAGTAACTATTTATTGATTTGTGGCATCACAAACTAACTTTCAAGATGCTGTGAATTTGTGACATCACAGCTCGCATTCAAACAAGTCAGATTCATGGACTGAAGGAATTTAAAAAAAAAACGGTCGTATTGATATACGATGATTTTTTTTCGGAATCGAAGCGATTAGTAGGTATTAAGGATTGCATATTAACATCAAAAATGCAAAATAATTGAAAAATATTTATTGTTTGTTCTGTTTGTTTCATTGATTTTAGCACTACCGTTCAAAATAATTGCAAAAACCTTACGTTTCTTGTTTTCAACTCCCACGCATTTTCAAATATGGAGTGAAAAATTAGGGTCAGTCGCAGTGGAACAAAAAATAAGACGAGGCGGACAGTTTAACCGCAACATCTTTAAATCTTGTCTTGACGGCAATTTTGAAATCATCTGGCTACTGTTGTGTTTCGATCGTCAAAACTGTTTGTGGTCCAGATAATTTATTTATTTGTTATCAAGTAATATTTTTATATTAAAAGTGCAACAAGATCTGATGTGGACTTCTAATACTGAACCATTTTTGATCATTTTCGGTTAAGAAACAAATTGTATAGTAAAATATTGTTCTAGTAATTAATTTAAATATTTTACAATTCAGTACAGTCCTAGTGGATTTGGAATAAGTTACGATGGAATTGAATACAGTATGAAGGATTTTAGCCATTTTTATACACAGTGAATTAGTAGGAATCTGGTAAGCTTTTTTCTTTTCTTTATCTTACGCTAGCGTGCGAACGTACTCAAGTAGATAAAGCTCGTCTGTCTCCGTTTCACCTTATCGCACCAATCTCCCAGTCCCAAGTAACACAAGCAATTATAACTAAACTATCACTATAGTCCATACTCAGATCACTTGAGATGCCAAGTATGGTATCTCCATCATCCAAGTCACTTCAAGTGTCCTCGATGGTTGCAGCAAGCTGTGTCGACTGCCACTTGATGTCTGGTAGAAGCCAATCTATACTAATATTATAAAGCCGAACTCAGGAACTACTGGAATGTAATGAAAAATTTTTTGTGTTGGAAGGCTTTATAGGCTACTAACGGACCCAGCGAACTTTGTTTCGCCCTTAAATTACTAAAATGGCTATTAAAAAATAAGGGTTGATCGTAGAAGGGTGGAAATTGAGGATTGTATGTATTTTTGTATGTTGTATCATAAAAAATTAGAAATTAAAAATTTTAATAAATAAAAAAATTAGGGGTGGACTACCCCTAACATTTAGGGGGATGAAAAATAGATGTTGGCCGATTCTCATAGATACCGGATAAGCACAAAAAATTTCATCAAAATCGGTCAAGCCGTTTCGGAGGAGTATGGCAACGAAAACTGTGACACGAGAATTTTATATATTAAGAAGATTGTGTATTGCGTAAGTAAGTAAGGCCGTAAGACTACTAAAATTTTAAGATGCATTTTTTTTCCTGAAAGAATTTCCAATATGAAGGCACCTGTATTTTTTCATTTTCATTTCTTTTCAGTTTTTTCCCTAATATTAATTGTTTAAAAACTCTCCATTATAAAAGTGTGTAAGTACATGTGGTTGGATGTTACGAGGTCCCGTCTTTGCTTTATTCGATCGTATAAATATCACACGTTAATAGTGTTATGGTTTGTATCAATTGTAGAATAACGTGTAATGGTCGGTATCAATGGTATATCCATTATAATGGTATATCCATAGTAACATTTCCTGATTTCAATTTTGTTCACAGTAACCAAACAAAGCTTATGTAGCATCCTTTCTTATTTAATAGTATTATGATGTCTGAAAATTACTTAAATATTTTCTCAGAACTACAAATATTAATCAAATTTTTAATGAAGAATTGCGATGATTACTTTGTATTTGAACTGCATTTGAATGCTTAATTTTTTTATCAGTAATCACCAATTTACCACATCGTAAGCAAAAAAAGCAAAAGTAATTATACACTTTATTTTTAGTTGAATGAAAAAGACTGAACTTTTTCATTTAACTTTAAAAATAAAGTGCAAAAAATTTGAAAAAAATGTTTGACGTGTTTAGAATCGCTAAGTATTGATTGGGAATTTGTAGTCAATGAACAGAGAGCGAGACATCTCTTTCACTTATAATTAGTCAATTAGTAATAACTTAACTCTAAGATGACAGATTGCTAGGGTTGGAACGCACGCCCGCGCGACCGGTACAAGACCGGTGTGATGAGGGCGCTGCAAGCGCAACTAGTACCGTAAATATTTAATTTATTAAGAATCTTATAATTTGAATGTAATATGATAATGAATGATTTATTTATCTTATTTAATTATAATAATGTAATCTTATTTTTTGTGTGTTTTGTTGTTGTTTTTTTTTCTTTTTTCTTTTTTTCTCTTCTAGTGTGTGTTTACACCCAGTGCCTAACAGGGGTTCCCGCTGAAAATCAGTGTCGTGGCATGCTAACCATCTGCTGTCACGATATATACTGAGCGGGGACCCTTTTTGGCACACCTGAACGCTTTGTTTTAGTTTTTTTTTGTATTAATTCAATTTTAGTTGTTTTAAATTTATATAATGTAATTTATTTATGTTTTTAATTTATATAATGTAATAAATTTATATAATGTAATTTTATTTGTGTGTCAAATAAATAAAAACTCAATTCAATTCAATTCAATTCAACTTTCTACTTTTAAAACACGGTTTTGCATAGTATTACGTATAAAAAATATCCAGCTGTACCTATACTTTGCAATTCCACTCATTTGCGTGATTTAAAGACACTTTTGTGTTAGTAAATCTTTAGCATTGTAAAGTCATGGGTAGGCCTCCATAGATATTATAATTGTTATAGGTAAAATAATATAATATACCTAGTTTTATAAAATAATGTTGGATTTGTTCTTCTCTTAACCCTAGAAAACAAAAGAAGAACATAGTTTGTACCTTGTACCAAACCACATCAAAGACCTGCGCGGGCGCCGGCCGCACTTACCCGCACGCGATGCGTTTCGTTCCTTCAAATTAATACTCCAATTCGAAGGTGCATCCCTGGTCTGCAATTAGCTTTAATGAAGATTCGAAACGAAAATTATTGCTGGATATAGGGCTGATCAGTTCATCATCAATGTCGACCTTTGCGCCTATTTCAGTTAAGACTCCTTAAGGGGCTCCCCGAATTTTTAACGCGCATACTAGCGCCACTTTAGTAGAAAAATCATAACTCGTTAAATAAAAGACCAATCGAAAATTTGATTGATGCGATTGTAGCTCTAGTTATGTGGTTTAGATACAATGTTTAAGTTCAGTAAAACATCATCTGCAGTTACAGTTAGAAAAAATGCCAAAAATTGCCATATTTAGCAGTTCTGCTAACTCTTACTACAGTAAACTACTTTTGAAACAATTGAAACGTACTAAATAAACTACAGAATGTGTACTACAATCGTTTCTGCCAGATTTTTTATTGTTTTTGTATTTAAGGAGTAATAATTAATTTAAATAGAGTGGCGCTAGTGTACGCGTAAAACACTGCGCCTTTTGGCATCGATGCAGTCACACGTTTTAGAGCCGCGCGAAAGCATCGCGACTCTTGCTGTCGAGCGTTTGTATCGATGCAGTCGCCAATATACAGTAGGTACATAATTTGTTAATGTTCAGCTTTTGCATCGCGACTCCATTAATACTAACGCGCGTTAGACGTAAGGTTGACATTTTGCGACTGCGTCGCTCTTATAGGTCGCAGTGTGCAAAGGGTCTTATGGTGCAAAGTTTGTTCAGGGGCATCGGGAGGATGTTTTATTTATTTATTTAAAACACTTCATGCACAAACAAAAGGTACATATGGCGGACTTAATGCTAAAAGCATTCTCTACCAGTCAACCATAGGTCTATACAGAGAAATTGCTGGCGGCGCGAAGAAAGTGATAGAAGGGCAAAAGTGAGAGCTTGATTGAACCTACAATAGGTATTTAAACAAAAAATAAACATACATACTACTTATTACATAAATACCGTATACATTAATACATAATTATTTAATAATAAACAGACACATAATACATACACATAATAATAATACTAACACGTACACATGTGAGAAAAAAAAGGATGTCGCTTTTAGTAGCTCGAGGGTTGATAAATTTGGTAAGTTAGCTGATTCTTATACAAGTACCATAACACATTTGTGACCGCTTTTCTTCCTATCCTTTCCTTTCATATTGTAGAAAGATATCCCAGTGAGATTGTGAAGGTATACAGCTTGTAAGATGTTATATGACGATAAGATCTTGATTTCTCCTGCAGTTTGTCTTTATTTTTACCGTAGCCGAATGGCAAAAAACGGAACCCTTATAGTTTCGTCAAGTCTGTCTGTCTGTCCGTCCGTATGTCACAGCCATTTTATTCTGTAACTATAAGCATTACACAATTGAAATTTGGTATGAAGATGTGTCTTGTTAACCGCTTACCGATTCTCATAAAAAAATAATAAATAATGACAGTTAAGGGGGGCTCTCATACATAAAACTAAAACCAAAAAAAATTTTTTTGTCAAACCTATCCGTCTATGGATAGGTCTTTTAAAATAACATAGAGGTTCCTAAAACCATTTTCTTTTAAAGTCTAACGTTTCATAGCTAAACGCTTCCAAAGTGGTAAAATGGGCGTCCCCCCCATCTAATTTCTAAACCAAGCAAGTGTAAATTTTGAAAAAAATAGATGATGTAGATCTTAATGAATACTTTAAACGAAAATTGGTTCGGACGAGATCGAACGAGTAGTTTTAGAGATACAGCACATTTTCAACAACCGCAAACATAACTTTGTACTTTATACAAACACTATAAAAAACGAAGTTGAATTTGCAGTCTACAAAATGTTGTGGTATTTTACTAAGAAGAAGTAAATGGATTCCCATATTCAGTTAAAGTTGGCACTAGAGTTGGGCAGGTAAAAAAAACAAAATGGTAAGTAATGAAAAATACGGTAATTTATGGTAAAAATGGTAAAATACTCGTAATTTACCAAATAGACCGTAAAATACTCAGTTGCTATATTGTCGTGAAGCGACAAATGTGGAGAAGTAGAAGAAGGTAAAAGAAAGAGGTAGAAGAGGGAATAGAATTTATATTAAAACAAAAAAAATACAGTACCGAAATATGAAATGAGGTGATGTCTGTATGAATGTAAGTAAAGTGCAGTGGGCGTGAGTAAGTATCTTCAAATCTTCAATAAGTATTGTCCTGGAGGCAGCAAAAGGCGGCGTCGGAGTGCAGGGCCGACACAGCGGAGGTAGCAGCGACGCCGATGTGCAGCGGTGACAGGCGCCGTGAAGAGCAGTGACGCCGATGTGCAGCGGTGACAGGCGCCGTGAAGAGCAGCGACGCCGATGTGCAGCGGTGACAGGCGCCGTGAGGGAGTGACTCACAGCAGTAATGAGGGTAACGGGCACTATATAGAAAATGTTATGATCAGTTGGAGTGCCAGAAGTACTTGGTCTCGGATCCTCTTCCGAGAAGGAGACAGGTCCCTCCCCTAGAGCGAGGAGGTGTTACTGCAGTCAATGGGCTTGGATACTCCTCCGGTGTCCGGTCCCTCCCCTAGCGTGAGGAGGTGTTTCAGTAGTCACCGGCGGTTCTTCAAGACTTCTTGAGGGAAGATGTAGAGTGTTTATTTCTTGAAGTATAATAGAACTGTTCGAGCTTAGAACTCGGAATCGAATGAATAGAATGAAAAAAATAAAGGCTTATATAGGGGGCCGGGGCCGTTCAAATTTAGATCGAGGTAGGTTCAAAAATAGAACATGAATACTGGTGGTTTACAGAGGATTAAACCCGAAAAAGTAATAAACTTTGATAGAAGTTGTCAGACTTTGAAAGATATTGTCATAACAACCATGTCAATAAAGATAAAAATACTGTCAAAAAATCAAGTAAATTACGAAAATACAGGAAAACGAATCATCACCCAATGCAAATTAAAGGAAAATTGCAAACAAAGGTAAAACACAACTATTTTTACAGTATTATGTAAAGAAAAGTAGAATAACAGAGCTTTGAAAGTTTGACATTTTTAGATTCACAATAAATATTGTTCAAAAAGGATTAGAAAACATCAATAATCCAAAAATACAGAGTAATAGTAATAAGAAGAGTAGAAAGGCAGGTAATGCCTATAGTTTAATGTCTACAGTACGACTTTTTAGGGAGAGAATACGAACTGCGTTATGGTAGATAGAATCTATGATTAACTCTTATGTTCGTGTTTACAGCAAACGAACCAGCAATCTTTGGATGGAAAAAGGAAATGAAAGCATGGAAAAACAAAGATAGTGTGATGAAAATGTTAATGTGGATCCGATGAATACTAAATATATTAAGGTACTCAATTTATTACACATAAAACATGTACAACGGTACAATATTTATTTATTTTATAATTTGTGCATGATTAAAGCTTTAATCCAAACGGTTGTTGGCGGTGTTGATGGTAGAAAACACTTCAAAAATTTATTATTTTTTACGTTACTTGGGTCACCATATAAAACAGAAAACAAATATTCGTGCGCGTTGCGTAAATTATTAAATGGCATTTAACATTCGCCCTCGCTTCTCGTCTGGTTATTGACGAAACGTTCGAGGAAATATTCGTGCACGAGAGCTGACGCGAGCTTGCTGTTCACATTGATGTTCACACATCATTATCATCATTATCAGCCAAAAGACTGAACATATGCCACCCCCACGGCTTTCCACAGTGACCGGTTGTGAGCGGTCTGCATCACATTGATCCTGCGATCTTTACAAGGTCGTCTGTCCATCTTGTCGGTGGACATCCCACGCTGCGCTTTTGGTCGAAGGGTTTCCAATCTAGAACTTTTCTACCCCAGCGGCCATCAGTTCCCTGCTATGTGCCCTGCCCAAGTGCCCACTGCCACTAGAGCTTACTGATTCGTAGGGATATGTCCGTTACCTGAGTTCTCTACGTATCTCCTCGCTTCTGATTCGATCACCGAGCATAGCCCACTCCATTGCTCGTTGTGTGATTTTAAGCTTCTTTATGAGGCCCATAGTTAGAGACCACGAAACAGATCCGTATGTCTTCACTGGTGACATACACTGGTTGAAAACTTTCGCCTTCAGACACTGAGGTAATTGAGACGAGAGGACGCTCTTATGCAGTTTCCCGAACGCTGCCCAGCCGAGTTGGATTCGTCAATTGACCTCTTTCTCAAAGTTGGACCTATCTAATTGGATCTTTCATCTAAGGTAGACGTACTCGTCGACAACTTCAAGAGTTGAGTTTCCAACGGATACTGGAGTAGGTATAACACGGAAACTTGACGTAATTTTCGTCTTTTCCATGTTTTTTTCAAAGACACACCTGTTGAGATACTTGGTCGAGCATAGTGCCAAGATCATTCAGCGTCTTTGCCACAACGACTATATCATCGGCAAACCGGAGGAGTGTTATGTATTCGCTATTGACGCAGATGCCGAATCCTTCTCATTCCAGGAGCTTAAAGGCATCTTCCAATGCCGCTGTAAACAGTTTCGGAGATATAACGTCTCCCTGTCTTACACCTCTCCGCAATGGAATCGCCCTCGTATTTTGTTCCTGTACTGGGACCGACCATGGTGGCGTTGTTATACAGACACTTTAACACCTATCGTCTATGTGACACCACTGAAGAGGCCTAAGCACCGCCCTAGTTTTGATCGAATCAAAAGCCTTCTCATAGTCCACAAACGCTAAACATAGAGGCATATTATACTCGTACTTCTCGGACTTCTGTATAATTTGCCTTAATAAATGTGGTCTATGCTACTGTAGCCTTTTCAGAATTCGGCTTGTTCGGGAGGCTGGAAGTCATCAAACCTACGTGCGAGACGCTTTGTGATTCACACATGCGCGAGATTAATCATAGCATTTGTTGTACATGAAGATGCCGAAGGTTGAATTAGTTGTGGCTTGCGCTCAGCAACTCGTAAGTTTGTTTAAATACTTGAATATCTTGAGTAAGAAAGTGAAAAGGAACCGGCGCCGCATTCGATGGTGAGGTGAATGATAAGCTTAGCTTTTAGGTCAGTATGATAAGGAGGAAAAATTGTACCCTTTTTCGTGATTTTCAGTTATTAAATTAATAACCTATAGAACGAAAACTACTGGTTTTGATGGAACTTACACTGTAGGTACCCTAAGTAGCAATATATCTGATTGAACAAAAAATAATCATCTCGCTATGACTTCTCGTTTTCAAGAAATCCGTGGTGAAAAAAACATCAAAACACACATATACTTACGAAAATTTGAACACGTGTTTGGAACTTTGGAAGCCTTAATAGATTACCCCACTCGAACAATATAAAATTCTAACAATATCACATACCTTAAAGGTCGACTTGATAACCTCCTTTTTTTTTAAAATAAACATTAATATGCTTATATTACAAACACAATATCACTCATAAATTACAAAGTACAAAACTAAAATAAACCTTATAAATATATTTTTGTGTGATGTGAATCTAGCTCAAAAGTTCGTGTTCGTATTGGCATGTAAAGAAGTATCATCATGCTAAGACAGTAAAAATGAGTGAAATGTTATTCATGGTAATTTGGTAAAGGATTTAAGTATATTTATACATTTAGTTTTGTTAATTAAAATCATTTGAATATTTTCCCAGTCATTGGTAATTTTACCGAGTAAATTACATGTTTTCGGTAATTTACTCAATTTCGAGTAAATTCAAACCCAACTCAAATCACAAACCCAACGCTAGTTGGCACGGAACCCTCAATGCGCGAGTCCGACTCGCACTTGACCGGCTTTTTTGTGTTTAGATTGATATAATGATAACACTTTGTCTGAATTGGCAACCCTACAATATCCAACGCAAAAGGCTTAATCGTTTCTTTGTTGCTGCATTTTCGTCCTGTCTGACTCACCACATTGTTTTGCGTGACTAATAAAATTATCATTTTCACTGCTACCACATTCCAAAAACAAGGCAAAATCATAATAAGTAAACAAGAAAAACTCTTAATATCGCTAGGGTCACAGTAACGGGAAAACACCATAGATTATCGCAGCAATAGAAAAGTGGCTTCATTATCAGTCATCAGAACCGCTATCAAAAGCATTTTCCGTAAGTGTCTTTCGTCGTAAGGGAGTCATTAACTTAAGCTAGCGCCATCTGTGATGTAGATCGCGTAATAATTATCATTATGTAACAAGAGGTAATAGCTTTGGTGCTGACTAAATCATTCGAACTTTAATTACCCACTTTCTGTCAATAAGCAAGGTCACAAAACAAGGCTGGGGTTAAAATTGTAGTGACTGAAATAAAATATTAATAATTAAAGAAGGTACATACTGCCAAAGACCTCGTAATAAACGGGAGATCCCAAAATTCCTTTTCTTCGAGGATCCAGTTTGACGTAGATTTGAAAATATTTCACAAAAAACACAAACAAGTGACAAACTTTCACATAAACACTAATAAAAGTAAATTCTTTTTCACAAACTTAAAAACCTGACTGATAGTAAATAAAAAAAGCAAAGTTATTGATGATGGCGCGAAATATTTTTCCGCAAAATTCTATTGATTCGACCGACGAGCTTCATTGAAAGCAAGATTGTAATCTGTTTAGCTTTCTGATCATGCATCGGAGGTGCCTGGCACACAACTCGAATGCCAAACACAACTGATTCTGTGCCGCGTCTGTGTTTTTGAAACCGCCTAACAACCTGACA
This sequence comes from Pyrausta purpuralis, assembly GCA_963924145.1. Classification (NCBI taxonomy): domain Eukaryota; kingdom Metazoa; phylum Arthropoda; class Insecta; order Lepidoptera; family Crambidae; genus Pyrausta; species Pyrausta purpuralis. The sequence goes on along the minus strand of OZ001664.1, from coordinate 21,458,198 downwards.
CAGTGTTGAAAAAAAATATCTTTTGGAAAACAAAAGCAACGTGGTTATCACCTGTCTCTTTCTTGCGTGGATGAATTAGGCATGTGTGTAGTTCGTCCTTGTCAGTGTTTTTTTGTGCGATTCTCAAATTGTACGGCCTCAAAATTGGCCGGTGTTAGGGGATGATGGATGCTATCCGCTTTCGAAGCCGTTTAAGTGTTTAAATGTTTTGACTCGCATTCAATGTTCTGGGACTTTGTTGTATGTAAAGCATATTCATAATCAATAGATATGATATTATTTCTTTGCTTATGGAAAATGCTATTTTTTTATTATTATTGTTATAAAATTCACAGCTCTTATTCGAAAAGCTTAGCTAGTCTTACGTTCTAAACTTACAGCTAATAATTAATTTACGTTATATAAATATAGCAAGTAATTGTAAAAGTATGTTGACACGGTTTGACTTGACATAAACTACTAGTGATATTATGTGACCAGCCAACAATACTCTAAAATTCTATCATAGAACTTTTGTAGAACTACATACTTAGATTTTTGATACTTATAAACAATTTGAGTCAAATGGGTACTTAACAAAAATATGAATTCTTAAAGCGCGTAGGTTGTAGGTACCTCTATAAACACATTAAAAAACGAATTAAATGACTTTACAGTAAGTTACTTTAATTGGTTGTAAAAAAAATGCAGGGAGTCAGTACCAAATTACCAATCTATCGTATTTTAAAACACCACCTTCCCATAATCCAATAAGATTCGTCAGTTCAAACATGCAATAAGCTCCTAACTAATATTTTTTAAACAATCAGTCAATCACACTGCAATTATTGCAGAAAAATCCCTTCAAATTGCGTACATACACAGTTCTTTATTAAAATAATTGCCACTTCCAACTGATTTGCATGTTACGACTTTACATAGTTATCTCACCATCGACGCCGAAGCGTTTCGTGGGAACACTAAATTCAAATTTCATATTGCATACTGACCGTAATACGTGGAACCGATGGTCGAAGCCGTGATTTGGTTTGGCAAGGTGATATCGTTCGTGGTCTCCGACAACCCTTGGCGGCCCATTTTCTGAGGAAAAGAACGTTGTGGTTAGAAACTGTAAGATAGCGCCATCTGTTAGTAAGCGTGAGAACTTTTGATCCGATGCAGTGGTATTGTAATAGTGCGCGCGGCGGCGTATAGGTGGCGCTAGGTGTTAAGAGCTTTAACAGAGCATGTAAGCTTTTGTAAAAATGCGTAGCTTTATGTTCTGCTTGTATTTTTTTCAGATTGTATGACTTTATTGAGGGGTTGTTTGTAATTATAATGTTTTACCATGTTGGTATACGAGTGTAGTCGCAGTTCGTTATACAAATAATCAATTATAAAATTAATATAAGCATTGATCAAAATTACTTCACAAGAATTATAGGAAAAAGTTTTATTCCTATTATAATTTATATTATGGGGTTAATTTAATAGATAATATTAGTTTCTGAGTTGGGTCCATAGTATGAAATATAAGTTCTGCGAAGCCTATGGAACCGTTCAGTGGTTTTAATGGGACAGTAGTGAAATTGTGAAATTTGGGTAGTTTTCCTTACTCCAAGCGTGTAATGTTAACGATTATAATATAATAAGGCTGTAAAAAAAACTACTAGTGTGCACCAATAGTTTTTATTTTCCAAATCATCATAACACACCCAACGTTCTATTGGTTGGGACTTGAGAATTCAAAATCCAGATTTGATGAGATTACACAGGAGCGTGAGTAAACATGTTGTGGTAAGGACATTAGACATCTACTCGTATGTATCTTTTAATACGCTTTTGAGATAAAAACTTCTGGCTCTATCTGTACATTTCAGCCGAAATGATATCACAAATTCAATAATGTGTGTGTGAGTGTAATTATAAATGTCAACAACTTTTGATTATTTATTGCTGTATTTAATCGCTTTCATTTGATTTTCAAATTAATCCTTAAAGCGTTAAAAAAAGCAATATAACAACACTACTTGGTTTAATACAACAAGTTTTTGTTATGAACCAGCAGCAACACTGTATCATAGAACACACATTATGTTGAAGTTTTTTATTTGTTTTCCGTAGTTGTGTTTTTTGTATAGGTACGAATCGAAATACATGACTTACGTGATTATGTAGATCACGTTATACTTCTTAATAAACTCAATTGCTATGGTATTCGTGGGAAAGCTCTCGATTGGCTAAGCAGTTACTTAAAAAACAGAAAGCAGAGCACGGAAATAACTAGAGCAGTCCAGGATACCAAGAATAATTTTTGCAGGCAGAATTTTAAATCTCGAGAAATCCTGAAAGAATGTGGTGTCCCTCAGGGGAGTATCTTAGGTCCTCTGTTGTTTTTGCTGTTTGTAAATGACTTGCCGAAATCCATATCGCATAGATGCATTCTTTTTGCTGACGATACCACAGTATTAATCAGGGTAGATAAGAACGACTTGGCTCAGCAAACTTTGAACCAGGCTCTTCGGGAGGTAGTTGACTGGACTGATAAAAATAAGTTACGTATTAATATTAATAAAACCAAATTTATGCAATTTAATTCATATAATACTAATCCATTAAACCTTGACATTGAATATAATAATGAAAAAGTCGATGAAGTGGTTCTATTTAAATTCCTAGGTTTTACGTTAGATATACATATGAATTGGAAAGACCATGTTAACCTGGTGTGCCAGAAACTCAGCCGGTTCATTTTTGCCCTTAAAAGAATTTGTCAAACCATATCTTATGACGCGGCCTTAGCGGCATACCACGGCCACGTGTCGTCAGTTTTAGGCTATGGCTTGTTATTGTGGGGTAACTCAGTTGATGCGGATAAGGCGTTCAAAATGCAGAAGAGATGCATCAGAGTGATAAATGCTGCTTGGTTTTTGGATAACTGTGAACCTCTCTACAGGAAATGTAAAATATTTCCACTTCCATGCATGTAATACCTCGTCAAAAAAGAGAAAAAATTAAGAACGTACTGTATCAACCTCCTAGACATAAGGATATTTATAAGAAAAATATATATAACATGTCAATCGAAATTTATAATAAATTGGCTGACGATTTGAAACTTCTTGACGGAATATTACTTAAAAAATAAATAATTAATTGGCTTTTGACGCACTGTTTCTGCAGCCTAAAGGACTATTTTGACTGGAAGTAAATTTATTATTAATGTTTAAAATTGTATTGTATTAATGTTATAAATTGTATTTAAATAAATATAAATTATAATGTTTGCATGCCTGCGTGCAGGCGGAATACGCGTACACACACTACCATAATTTTAAGACCCTATTTTGTAAATTGTATTCTTTGCAAATAAATGTTTTTGATTTGATTTGATTTGATTTGATGACTGCCCTTTATCACAAAGTCCAATAAAGGAAGATAAATGTGGGCCCTAGAGTGTGGGAACTTTGTTTTCAGTTTAGGGAATAGGTAAGTAGAGCCTTTTGTAGGTAACCAATTTTTTTACATAAGGCCTTTCTTGACCAAACCACGGACAGCGATAAAACAATTTCCAAAATTATTACTTATTTTTTGTATACTCAAAAAAAAAACAATATCCTCTGGGATGTTTGAGGAACTTTTACGATTTTAATAGAATCTTAAGCGAAATTAAAATCTAAATTGTCAATTCGGCTGTTTGTCTAAATAAAACCTTTTTGTATGGCGATGTAAAAATAAAAATATATAAATAAATATTGGACACTAATCACATACATTGCTCTGATCCCAAAGTAAGTAGCCAATGCACTTGTGTTATGGGAATTAGACACATCGGTGGTATGGTGGTACCACAACACTCAGACCCGAGGCAAGTTAGAAAATTTTGATTTATGTATTGACCCGACCGGGAATCGAACCCGGATATCACACGCCATCTTGACGCGAGTGATTCTAAACTAGGGGCCCTAAACATAACGTAGGTATAATGGATCGAACATTGACACTTTACATTATGGTTGGTGGTTTTATCTTGCTTACACTTTTGTTTGGGATGTTTTGCATAAATAATTATTCTTGTTTATTGGTATTTAGGTCTACCTGCTAACTGAAAATAAGGAAAGTCGATGGTGACAAATATTGGCTGAGGCTGCGGGCAAATGACTGACTTATTTTGATGAAAATAAAGATTGTAATAGTTTTTAAAGGGTTTTATTTCACTGATAAGCAAAAAATATGCCTTTTGTACAAAAAAAAACTGAAATCTAAACATATTTTTAAGAATGCATATCTAATAATAAGTAGTGCACAGTAAATCTATTACATATTTTTTAAACTTTCCTTATTTTTTAAAATCGTACACTGCAGTTTATCTAAAGCCCGGTTTTTTTAATTGATAGTAAACTATGAACTTAAGTTCTTTGTGTTTTGGTTTTGAACATAAAACACCAAAACCAATGGTCAATTCAGGTATAATTAATTAAAAATACGTTGAGTCGTATATATGCAACCAGTGTTAATAAATTGTCACCATTAGTTGAATTAACTATCGATCACTTAACCTGCCTTAGATGAAACACCATTATATTTGGCCCGGTTAGCCAAGAAGTTGCCGGTTCAAGTCCCGCCCGTGCGCAAGTTTTTTGTTTCTTATTTCATCTTTATGAATAAAATATGACACTGTGAGTGTTAAAAACATTCTAAACCTTTTCATTTGTTATATTAACTTTAAAACATTATTGTTAAGCAAGTTTAAAAATGCATATGGGGAAAAATGTTGCGGGAAAAGGTATAATGCTACTAGGATTGCCAGTATTAAGTATGTGCGCTCGGGAAAATTTGCTGTGCAATCAGTATCTTTGATATAAAGGATTGAGAGTATGTTTTTTGCGCATTAAACGATTATTTTATCGCGCAATTGAGGAAAAAATTTAGTATACCTACTGTTGATTTATGTTTTCGATTTTTACGCAGTACTAGTTCCGTTAACATTGCTTATATGCTGTGAAATAATTTATTTGAGGTTAAACTAATTAAATTGATGAACATAAATGGATGTGCGAGTTATTTCATGTGCATTTCATAATAACTAGTTTTTAATTAAAAGTTACTTACGTCAATCAATTCTTTGTTTCTTTGGTCTTGATTGAGGTTAATGTTTTTCGTTTGCATCGTACTGCCTACTGGTAACCTGAAACAATCAAAAACTTTACAGTAATAACAACACAGCTGAAAATTGTTTTAACGACTATAAATCAGGCTTTACAAATATTCGAAAGACATCGGTGAATTGCAAATATTTATAGGTCTCGTATTTTGTTCTAATGATGACTCTACCTATTTATATGACGAGTACAAATTCTTTCTAACCCTCATACCAAAAATGAATTTGGCATTTATTTTTGTCAGTTTACGAAACTATCTCTAGATAAGCGAATTCAATAGCAATTTGTCCTCAACAATCACAATGGAATGTTCGGAAATAAATATGATTGCGTTTATACAAATCCCCAAAACATTTTTTCGTATTTCGTCAAATCTATGATCCGTCCTATTTGGGGACTCAATCCATCAGCGGGGTTCACGCATAAAATTCCTCTCCCTCTGGAATACAAACTATAAGGCCAAAAGCAGATAAGTTATATAAATATAGATTTACTTTTAGGAGTTGTAATTAAGGAATAATAAAAAAATGCGATTAAACAGATAAATCGCATTTTTACGAACTTGTTTCACCATAGATAAATAAAACCACTAACCATCAAATAATTCAAATATGGAACGCCATTTAGTATTAAGTATAAAGTAGGGAACATAATATAACGCTAATGGAAACTTATTAAGACATTGTGAAACAGTCTGTAAGAGTTTATTGAATATGTTTATTTCTAAAAACTGACTAACAGTTTAGTTTAACAATGTCACATAGGACTTATCATTTGGATAGGATGACTTATTATGTAGATAGGATGAGATTAATAAAATAATAAAACGGGGTAAGTTATGCTTATACTTGTACGTGTGTGTGTACGTCTGTATGCCAGATTATGTATGTATGAATATATTATATAACGAGTTATTGGACGAATTTAGTTTGTTCAAGGTAAATTCAACAAAATTAAGTCAATCAAGTTAAGATAACTTAGCCCTACTCCTTAGTCCAGCCAGAGTCAGATTTTTGAAGGTGTTTTTTTTTGGGTAGCAAAGGTACAGTCAAATATAACGTTTGTCATGTTGTAAATTATTTTTAGTCCTTAAGACAGATTCTAATGTATTTCGTAAACCTACGAAAAAAGTTCACTGATAGATTTTTTATTCGAAGAAAAAAAGTTTTTGATTGGTAAGGGTCACCATTTTTTATGCATTTCGATTTCGTTAGTGCCATTGTTTTTTAAGTGTAGATAATTTCTTAGATTTTTTAAGTATAACGGTTAAATTCACAATCGAATTACCTCACGAATAAAGTTCGATTGCCACGATATTCGCCGCACATCGTAATCTATTAACGATAACTGATTGTTGAAAGATATAATCAACACTTAACAATTCCTTGAAACTCGTAAGGGGTATAAATTCAACCGAGAAATGCGTAGGTGGATCATAATATTGATTAACTTTTGCCCTTCATGTCAAGGGCGGAATGAGTAGGCAAAGTTGACCTATTTTAATATCAAAGCGTTAGTAAAATACCTGACGTTTACTGCCGAGAAATGAGGTCATAGCCTCGGGGCATTTTGCTATATTAACAAATGTTATTGCAAATAACGTTTGATAGTATTATTTTGACATTAAAACTTTGATCGTGGCAAAACTAGCACGACCGCTGAAAAGCTTTTCAAACACTCGTTTTTTCGTTTTATAATAAGTCAAAGAAATCTAAAAACGAAATACAGTCTTAATTGATTGAAATTGGGGTGGTTTTGGCTTGTACTATTTTGTAGTTATGAGTTGGTAGACACGAAAAACGTAATACTTTACGTTACAATAGCTTACCCGGTTTCCAAACTCTTTGTAAGTCATAAACTGAAAGTAACAAGACCTAAAATTGTGTGTTTATGCGAACGGCAGACTGTACTGAAAATCACGCTTTTCGTATCCTTAAAATGCTGCAGAAATTGAGACAGAGTGGCAGATTTTTCGTATTTGCACACCAATGTTTTGTTGAGTCGGGTTATCTGTATGTTTGTATTTAAATGAATATGTAAATTACTACTATCTATCTATGTATATACTATCAAATTTCAAATAGCGTTGCGTTAACTGTAAAATATTTAAAAAAAATGAGAAAAGTTGTGGAGGAAGTGTACACACTCATTGATAGATACGTTATTTATATCTTACAATAAGATCAACTCATACACTAACTTTTTTAAAGATCCCACGATTCCTAGTATTTTTTCTAAAATTTCTGTCTGTGTCTTATCTCTCAATTACCACCCCATCTTTATAAATATAGCTCCATGGGAACTCGTAAAGAGCAGGATGTGGCTGCGGCTTATGGCTCTGAACACCGTCGATCAGTGGCCGACTACGGCGTACGCTAATTTGAGAAGATGTTTCTATTTGTGCGCTTATTATTGTATTTTTTTGAGAAAAGATGATATGGAAATTTTACTTTTCCTTCTACAATAGTGTTGTTACTTTGGAATATAGTAAAATAAAATAGCTGAACAAAAAGATCATGTACGCTATGAATGCTGGACGAACACGAAATTGATGGACGATAAGACTGTAAAAGAAGTGGATGATTAGTGAGTGATAAAATAGTGTAGAAGAGAAAAACTTACTGCGCCAACACCAAATGAACTGAGAACAGGTCAAGAGAATGATGAATGATGACGAAAAGACCTACATACTTATTTAATATGAATAGGTTAGTTAACGTCTTTCAACACAAATATGTCTAATTAACATGAGTCAACTGAATGAATGTAAGGTAATCTATGGAGAACGTCCAGTATTTAAAAAAAATAGATTTCAGTTATGTATTGATACAACATTTTTTTTGACAACACAAAGACACAATATATTATTACATCTAGAAACGTTTCCTCCAACCCTTTTTATTTTCCGTCGCACACGTATCTTTTCTTTCAATGTTGTGGGAGCGTTGTTTGAAAGTATTATTTCCGTTTTCAATAAAGGATTAGGAAACCTTTCAAATGTGCCCGCAAATTCGATACCCATTGTTTATTTTAAGCCTTTGCCTGCCTTTGGAAACAATAACAACATTGTATTTTGTACAATATTGATTACCATTTGTGTTAGTGAATGACAGTCCATTGTACAGAGAAGATAGAGCGCTCTCTTCTTCCATAATATAAGTTAATTAATCCGATATAAATCGGTCTCATTTTTTACTGTATATTATTTATTTGATCTATCCTTACCATAACCAAATACAGTCAGGAATATAATACCATACCATACATTTTTTAAAATAAGTATGTATTGCCAGTGATGTTGACATACGGAACCGAGAGGGCTATGCTTGGTGTTTCTTTACGAGATCGATTCAGAAATGAGGAGATACGTAGTAGACCTAAGGTAACTGACATAGCTTTACCAATATGTAAGCTAAAGTGGCAATGGGCAGGGCACATAGCCCGAAGAACTGATGGCCGTTGGGGCAGAAAAGTTATAGGTTGGAGACCTTTTGACCAGAGACGCAGCGTAGGACGTCCACCGACAAAATGGACAGACGACCTTGAAAAGGTCCCTAAAACCAAAACCCCGCTGGATCAAACGGGATGCAGACCGCTAGTTACAGCTGTGGAAAGCCGTGGGGGAGGCCTATGTTCAGCAGTGTACGTCCTTTGGCTTATAATGATGATGATGATGGTCTTTATCATACACTATAAAAAACGATAGGAAAATATGCAACGTTAAATACCTAAAATATATGTATACCTTCCATTTAGATACAGATCAAGAGGTTCTAAATCGCTAGCATCGGAATCAAGTGGATTGTTCCCCACTAAATCACTCTAATAATGCCCTAGAATGTAAATTAGCTCGGAGCGCATTGTAAACGTCTTGTTAACAAACTATAGCTCAGTCTTGGTCACGAATGGAACAAGCCAAATACAGAATTATCAATTGCTGGCTATGGGAACCGCAAGACATGGTGTTGTAATCTAACTTGTGGTATTTCCAGGTCAGGAATGACTAAGGACCGTGGATAGGTTCAGTGTGTATTTTGTGTATCTATAATAATATTATAAAGCTGAAGAGTAAATGATAGACCGATTTGAAAAACAATATTTGTGTTAGCTAGCTTAATTATCGAGGAAGGATTTAGACTATTAAACATCACTCTGCGACAGGAGGGGAGAGAGAAAACTCAAAACGCGCGGACGAACTTTCGGTGGACCGCTATTGTGTAATATCGTCGTTGAAGTTCTAATACCACGTAAGTCAAAAATAGCAACTTTTCAGGAGAGTGAAAAAACTGCATATTTTTGTATAAATACTATAAATATACAAATTTATTGTTTGTGTATACTTAATTATAGTTATATTTAATATCGAAAAAGTATTTTTTATAAAAAGTCAGTTATTAACCCATAGGTAATGACATACGTTGTGTTGTCACTTTAATTTCACAAATTGACATGACATACGTCATTTTCTAGGAATTAAAAAACAAAAATGTTATGTAAATTAATATATTTTCTTTAATTATTAAACAATATTTCTATTATTTAAGTGTTTGAAAATATACCCTGAACAAGGCTTTTAAGTGTAATTGCACTTTTATTATTATTATTCATAAATTTACTTTGTACTTGAGGACATCTCTATAAATTGACTTAATCAAATAAATTCTTACATAATAATACTGATATAATCATTATAATGTAACAGTCTTATTAAACCTTTAAAGTATTATAATAAACAAAATAAAAATCGAAAACTTCTTAAAAATAAACAGTCTCAAAGACATTACAAATATTTAAAAAAAACATAACTCAAAAACTTCTCATTAACCTAATAATAGCAGTCTTACTTATGTGGCAAACTATCGTAATAGCTGTGGCAATCACTGGGTATGACACGTTTTAACTCTTGTAAGTGATTATATTTAATCTGAGAAATTGGTATCCTACTTTGGTACAACTTTGGTTTTGGCAGATTGCTTCTTGGTTTAGGTCTTTTGGGTAACAATACATAGTCGTCATCATATCTTAGTTTATATTTTATAAGCCCTTCAGGTTCATAAAGTAGTGCTCTGATATCTGTAACTACTGGGTCATTAGCTACTCTGCCTGGTCGAATCGAATCATACATGAGACATCTTGAAAAGTCAATGAAAAAGTCATAATTTAGAAAATGTACATTGTAGGGTTGCGAAGTACGAGCTTCCTTCGAAATTGAAGCGTACTGCGAAGGCAGGTAGATGTCTCTGTGTTTAATTTGACATTCTATTGCACTATGACAAGAATCTACCTCCATCTGAGTATGACCCTTTTCTAGGATTTTTTGTTCGATCTGAATGTTATAGTCCATAGCTAATTCAAGCAATGCATTGGATAAAACAGCATTACGATTTTGTGCTGTGCAACCATCGGAATACAGAATTATAGGTAGCAGCTTCTTAGACAGTGTTTTTTTCAAACAGTCTATTATGCAGGTAGTATACACAGAAGCCACCAGGCCTGCAGTACACTCATCGAACCAATAACAGTGAACGTCTTTGTTTTCAAGATTGTAGATGGTGAAGTTGTGTACACATAATTTTGTCTTATAATATATTGCACTGGCTTCAAGTTTAGGACACAGCTGTACGGATTGTAGATCGTGTGTAAAGACATGCACTTCTTTATTCGTTGCTCTTATTTTATCTTGAGCTTTTTCCTGTCGAGCTCTATCCTTTTTTAATATATGTTCACGATAGTTGGCTTCACTGATATTCCCTACATTATGAGAACAACACAAATCACATTGGTCTTTCTTAGGAGAAAATAGGCTTAAATTCTTTTTATTGAAGGTTTGATCGAACAACCATCGAGAGGCGGGTTTTTCCTGCTGTTCGTTACATTTCTCACAGTATAACTTATAAAGTTTCAATTTGCTCTGTACAACTGGTTCTAAATAAAGTTTAGTACTTGACGCCCGACAATAGTGGGATGGCATTTTGGGTAAATCATCAAAAAACTTATTTAGAGAGATCATGCAGTCTTTTGATCTTTTCTCCTGAAGTGGACGTGTCCCTCCATGTTTTCTTGTCATGCCCTTTTCAGAATGTTCAATCCAATAACGCACAGAATTTTCTGTAATACCTAGAGTGCTTAAAAACGTTTTCATACATACTTGAACACGGCCTTGAGACTCAGTGTTTAAAAAATATTGCTTGCTCAAATTTCGTCTTGAAACAGAATCTATCTTCTTTATTTGTTTTCTATTTCCACATTCAACATTAGAAACAACATACTGCTGCCTCTGAGACCAGTCCATTTGTTTCCAAAAAATAATAAAAATTTCTTGTCTCTCTGTCTCTGCTATGTTGTTACAACCACGAAGTTTGGATTTCTTACAAAACTCAGAAAAGCAACGAGGTCCTATTTCACGCGCAGGCCGCATAACATCATGTAATACTTTAAACTTCTCTTGCTTGCTATCTCGCCGATATCCCATGTACGACTCTCCCTCTAATCTTAGTTTTTTGCATTTATTTTTGGTCCACTCCCTTTTGTTATCCGAATTTACTTGACCTTTAGATTTTCTTTTACGCTTAGAATTAAGATCTCCAAAATATTCGTTGTTAGTTGATTTTTCGTTTTCATTAACTTCTACATTATCAACATCTTGAATTAAATTCTGTTCATTATCAATTAATCCATCCGTTACAGTTGTTAGATCAGGTACGTTCTCGGAGCTCATTTCTTCTAAAGATACTACTCGTGTTTGTTTTTCAAGCATTTCTTCTGGTTCTTGTATCATAGATGTTTCTATTACTTCTTCTGTTATTATCAATGCAGACTGATCAACTTCTTCTAATGTAGTAATTACATTTTCAGTAGTTATATTTAAATTATCGTGTGCTAAAATTTGCTGTGAAGTCTGTGCAACTAAATCAGAAGCTATTGTATTTTCATTATTATCTAATATTAATATAGGTAAATTATTAAGGTCTAGATTTTCAAGGTTTGAAATTGGGTGTATAGAATTGTGGGTAAGTGATTTTGGTTTTTTTGGGGGTATTTTTATCTTTAATTCTTTGCAGAGTTCAAGTATAGTTTCATCTTCGTCACTGCTCATTTTGATTCTTTTTTCTGAAAATGAAACAAAAACAATTATAATACCTGTTAAATGAATAAATATACTTTCACTGCCTAAAAAACATCTACATTACTATCAAAAATTTTTATGTTGGTCAATAATTTACTATTTAACTTAAAAATTAAAATATGATCGTTAGGTAAACCATAAAACCGTTACATTAAAACACCACGTAACTTCGAACGGACCTTAGAGCAACACAACGTAAGTCAGTACCCAAACTTTCAATAGCATTAACTAACTAAATTAAGCTTATAACAATATAAAGACATCAAATATAAATACTAAAAATATCTTAAAAATTAAAAATGCACAGATTTTAATAACACAGTAATATTTTCTTACCTTTTTTGCTCTAATCGTCAGGAGCAACCGTGCAGTACATAACACACTATGGCACAAAGTGACTTACGTACTGTTTCCAAATATAACGGCCATTTGGTAGATCCCGTGTAGTTACACTTTCTTCATTTCACGAGTTTCTATTGGCCAATACTTTTTTCTGATTGGCTCAAACGATGCGTGTTCCGATTCTCTAGCGAATGGCATCAAAATGTCAAAACCGCCAAAAAATGACTTACGTGGTGTTAGAACTTCAACGACGATATGCTTCATTACCTCTTACCGATTTACTGTCGCTGTGTTACTACTATATCTGCCACAAATAGTTAAAATCCAAACATTTTTAAAGCAGAAGTGAAGAAACGTCATCTAGTTGCGCTCGCTCCATCTAAATACTAATATTATAAAGCTGAAGAGTTTGTTTAATTTGAATATTACTGATAGGATATACACCTGTTGATTTCAGCTGTCATCATTATCAATTATCTAAAGGATCTCTGCTGCTAAACGTAAGCCTCACCCATGGTTTAATACTTTCATTTCATTTCCATGTTATGATCATGGAGATACTAAAAATTAACTTTAAAAAAGTAAAAACCGACTTCAAAACCAAATTGCACTAAAAAGTCTTCAATAAACTTTTGAACGTTGTAAGCAAAGGAATCCATTTTAGGGAAACAATTTCTTTTTGAAGCTTGAAGCTGAATTTTCAAAGTGATGGCACCGCACCGACTCCGACTTTTTTGTGCAATTTGGTTTTGAAGTCGGTTTTTACTTTTTTAAAGTTAATTTTATTTCTCCATTTTTAGAGTTTACAAGATGGGGGGGGGGAGTTGCACCTTATGACTCTGTTCTTTAAGAAGCTACAAACTACCTATCATATGTTCTGTCATTATAATTACTGAACTCCTAAGCATTAAGGAGTTCCACCATCAGCTCAGCCCCACAAGATGTGGACTATCAGACGTAACAATACGTCAACATTAAGATTTTAGTAAAACAACACTATATGTGCCTTTAAAATTTGAGGGTTTCCCTCAATTACACCAAGATCCCATCTTCAGATCCCAAATCGGCAACAATGGGACCAACTAGAAGGTACATGCTCTAAGTAGACGAAAAAAATTTTCGAATCGGTCGACTAACGACTGAGATATGAGGTAACAAACATACAAAAAAAATACATACAGTCTAATTGATAACCTCCTCCTTTTTTGAAGTCGGTTTAAAATCACAATAAATATTCTTTATTGCACACTATATACAACAAATAATATGACGAGAGATTGATAGATAAGAAATTAAAAAAAAACTTGAATATTATGTGTTTAAATATCCTTACTTCGACTCGAAATTTAATAATTTCTAACGAAAGCAGCACGTTTTTTTTATTTTTATAATTCAAGCCCTTTTACCTGGATTTAATTTCATTACATTAGGTATCCGTATCTCATGAGCTTTTATTTTCGCTGCAGAAAGCTCCGTGTGGAAGCTTGTACACATTCTGTCATTAGTGTTGTAATAAGATAAGACTGAACTTTATGGAGGGAAGCGAAGAAAGAGGGTGTTAGTGCTTTTTGTAGGGGTAACTTATTGGACTCGTGTTGTGCGACTGTGAGGAAAAAGGCTGACTTTTACCCTCTTAGTACTAAAAGATAGCATCAGGTTTAAACAAAAACTAAGGTTACCCGACCAAATTAAAAAGGATATCCGTATTTCAATGCTGTCTTGGTGACATTATTTTACAAATTGGTCGGTTACCTTACTTTAGTTCTAAGACCTGATTTTTTCCAAAGTCAGTTAAGGGATGAATATTCGTCGAATACAATACATTTAACAGCAAAAAATTATGTGAATGTCATTTTAAACCCGGTCGTTTTATACTTTTTCGGTCGGATAAGTCTGGATAAGTCTGATATTGGCAAAATTGACTCTTAGTCGGATAAGTCATAACTGGCATTGGTAAAATCGGCCCTAAAAACGCGAGTCTCTTCACAGGGTAACGTATTAATATTGCAAAAGAAGATTATGGCGACAACGATTAATACCACTTAAACTAGTTCGTTTATTTTTTTGATAACTTGGATGTTCTATAACATCGAATAATTTATAGTGCTGAAATAGTAGTAGGTCAATATGTACTTATAACTGGTAGTTATTTGATCAACAAGGAAACTTTGATAGGTAACGATTGAGTTGTTTCATAGATTTACTAACTAACCTTTTGAAAATTATTACAGACAGCTTAAATAGCAGTGTACCTCTTGTGTCCATATTTCTGGACATGAGTAAAGCATTTGACTTTGTAAATCATTCTCAACTTCTAAGCAAATAACATATTTATGGCATCAGAGGTAGGGCTCTGGAGGGGTGGCGAGCTATTTAGAAAATAGACAGCAATACATAGAGATATCTAAAACTGTTAAGACAAAAAATACTCTCGCAAGACACACCTTTCGGTCTGACTTAAAACTTAATAGAACCGGTGTTCCGCAGGGAAGCGTACTCGGACCTCTCCCCTTTTTACTATATATTAATGATCTCCCCGAAGCTAGCAGGCACGAGTCCATTCTCTTTGCGGATGATACCACTTTAATAATCAAATGTGATGATTCTAACAATTTTGCACAAGAGGTAAATGATACCTTTAAAAATGTAATAAGATGGATGGAAAGCAATAACTTAAAAATTAATGTTAAAAAGTGTAAGCAAATTCAATTTCTGTCATATAACTCCCAACCTCTACCGCTTCAAATCTATACTAATATTATAAAGCTGAAGAGTTTGTTTGTTTGTTTGTTTGTTTGTTTGTTTGTTTGTTTGAACGCGCTAATCTCAGAAACCACTGGCCCGATTTGAAAAATTATTTTTATGTTGGATAGTCCATTTATCGAGGAAGGCTTTAAGCTATATAACATTAAGATACGACTCACAAGACCACAGCAGTAATGAAATATGTTGCGAAAACGGGAGAAATATATTCCTTTTGAGAGCTTCCGCTGCGTACGCTGCGGAAACCGCTAAAGTTACACAAAAATTATGTATGACAAGATTGTTCAGCATTAAAAGTTCTATAATAAAGTCCGCGACATCATAAGTCTATATTTTATGGTTGACTTACTACAACCTTTTTTATGTTAATAAATTTGTTAAAAAAATAAAACATCATTTTTAGAGGTGTATTATACACACAGGTATTTATCCTTATCAAAATAAATACATTCATCATCACGAGCATTTCATTTAGAACAAAGTTTCCCTTTATTTCATTTGATTCCAATACTTTAGAATGTTTTTAACACTCACAGTGTCATATTTTATATTCATAAAGATGAAATAAGAAACCAAAAATTTTGCGCACGGGCGGGACTTGAACCAGCAACCTTTTGGCAAACCGGGCCAAACGCTCTTACCAATTGAGCTACCGTGCTGTTAGTCCGACCCTGCGAAATTTGTGGTTTCTTATGAAAACGTCAATTGCGTGACGCTTAGCGCCATCTAGCCGTCTGTTTATGAAACAGATGGCCCAAGCAGTTATTCTTTACAGAATAAATTCAACTTGGAAATTGATGTCGCTTCGCTATCTATGCTTTAGAATGTTTTTAACACTCACAGTGTCATATTTTATATTCATAAAGATGAAATAAGAAACCAAAAATTTGCGCACGGGCGGGACTTGAACCAGCAACCTTTTGGCAAACCGGGCCAAACGCTCTTACCAATTGAGCTACCGTGCTGTTAGTCCGACCCTGCGAAATTTGTGGTTTCTTATGAAAACGTCAATTGCGTGACGCTTAGCGCCATCTAGCCGTCTGTTTATGAAACAGATGGCCCAAGCAGTTATTCTTTACAGAATAAATTCAACTTGGAAATTGATGTCGCTTCGCTATCTATGCTTTAGAATGTTTTTAACACTCACAGTGTCATATTTTATATTCATAAAGATGAAATAAGAAACCAAAAATTTGCGCACGGGCGGGACTTGAACCAGCAACCTTTTGGCAAACCGGGCCAAACGCTCTTACCAATTGAGCTACCGTGCTGTTAGTCCGACCCTGCGAAATTTGTGGTTTCTTATGAAAACGTCAATTGCGTGACGCTTAGCGCCATCTAGCCGTCTGTTTATGAAACAGATGGCCCAAGCAGTTATTCTTTACAGAATAAATTCAACTTGGAAATTGATGTCGCTTCGCTATCTATGCTTTAGAATGTTTTTAACACTCACAGTGTCATATTTTATATTCATAAAGATGAAATAAGAAACCAAAAATTTGCGCACGGGCGGGACTTGAACCAGCAACCTTTTGGCAAACCGGGCCAAACGCTCTTACCAATTGAGCTACCGTGCTGTTAGTCCGACCCTGCGAAATTTGTGGTTTCTTATGAAAACGTCAATTGCGTGACGCTTAGCGCCATCTAGCCGTCTGTTTATGAAACAGATGGCCCAAGCAGTTATTCTTTACAGAATAAATTCAACTTGGAAATTGATGTCGCTTCGCTATCTATGCTTTAGAATGTTTTTAACACTCACAGTGTCATATTTTATATTCATAAAGATGAAATAAGAAACCAAAAATTTGCGCACGGGCGGGACTTGAACCAGCAACCTTTTGGCAAACCGGGCCAAACGCTCTTACCAATTGAGCTACCGTGCTGTTAGTCCGACCCTGCGAAATTTGTGGTTTCTTATGAAAACGTCAATTGCGTGACGCTTAGCGCCATCTAGCCGTCTGTTTATGAAACAGATGGCAAAAACATTCTAAAGCATAGATAGCGAAGCGACATCAATTTCCAAGTTGAATTTATTCTGTAAAGAATAACTGCTTGGGCCATCTGTTTCATAAACAGACGGCTAGATGGCGCTAAGCGTCACGCAATTGACGTTTTCATAAGAAACCACAAATTTCGCAGGGTCGGACTAACAGCACGGTAGCTCAATTGGTAAGAGCGTTTGGCCCGGTTTGCCAAAAGGTTGCTGGTTCAAGTCCCGCCCGTGCGCAAATTTTTGGTTTCTTATTTCATCTTTATGAATATAAAATATGACACTGTGAGTGTTAAAAACATTCTAAAGCATAGATAGCGAAGCGACATCAATTTCCAAGTTGAATTTATTCTGTAAAGAATAACTGCTTGGGCCATCTGTTTCATAAACAGACGGCTAGATGGCGCTAAGCGTCACGCAATTGACGTTTTCATAAGAAACCACAAATTTCGCAGGGTCGGACTAACAGCACGGTAGCTCAATTGGTAAGAGCGTTTGGCCCGGTTTGCCAAAAGGTTGCTGGTTCAAGTCCCGCCCGTGCGCAAATTTTTGGTTTCTTATTTCATCTTTTGATTCCAATAAATATCTTAGGAGCTATCACAGTTTTAACATAACTCCGCACAAAAATAATGTTCGCAGCTTAAGTACAACGTGCGCTTGCGCTAATTATATTATAAAGCTGAAGAGTTTGTTAGTTTTAACGCGCTTATCTCAGGAACTGCTGAACCGATTTGTAAAAATATTTCTGTGTTAGATAGCTTATTTATTGAGAAAGGCTTTAGGATATAAAACATCACGCTGCGACGGGAGGGGAGGGAGCAAACTCAAAACGCGCGGACGAAGTCGCGGGGGACCGCTAGTTTCATACGAAAATGACACAGTAGAGTCAGTAAATGTTCATAACTTCCATAGTATTAATATTGACAAGCATTTAAATTGGAAAGATCATGTAGAGCAAGTGTGTAATAAGCTAAACCGATTTGTTTTTGCTTTGCGGAAGCTAAGACAAACTGTCTCTGTAGAGGCAGCTCTAACAGCTTATCACGGCTATGTTTCATCCGTTCTTAGTTATGGATTGATATTATGGGGGAACTCAGTAAATGCTGACCGGGCTTTTAAACTACAAAAAAAGTGTATGAGAGCCATTTGGAATTCGAAGTTTGACGACAGCTGTAAACCATTGTTTAAAAAACTTGATATTTTGCCTCTGCCGTCGATGTACATAAAGGAAGTATGTTTGTTTGTGTTCTCCAATCAAAGATTTTGGAAAAAACGAGTTGAAGTAAATAACAGGCAAACTAGAGCAAGAATTATGAACAAATTGTATCAACCTACTTGCCATAAACAAATATACAAGATTAATGTTTATAATATGTGTATTGTGCTATTTAATAATTTACCGGACGACTTTAGATTAATTAATGACTTTAATGCATTTAAAACAAAGCTGACAAAATGGTTATTACACCACAGCTTCTACAGTATTCAAGATTTTATTGAATATAAAGAAAAAATATAATAAATCCAATTGTAATATTTATGTCCATGACTGTTCTATATAATTATTGATATTACTTACTTGTTCTCTACTATATATTTGCACGCTATTATAAGGCTGAATGCATGGGACTCACGCTATCATTATCAACTGACTAGCGGTCCCCGCGACTTCGTCCGCGCGTTTTGAGTTTGCTCCCTCCCCTCCCGTCGCAGCGTGATGTTTTATATCCTAAAGCCTTTCTCAATAAATAAGCTATCTAACACAGAAATATTTTTTCAAATCGGTTCAGCAGTTCCTGAGATAAGCGCGTTCAAACAAACAAACAAACTCTTCAGCTTTATAATATATAGCGCAAGCGCACGTTGTACTTAAGCTGCGAACATTATTTTGGTGCGGAGTTATGTTAAAACTGTGATAACTCCTAAGATATTTATTGAAATCAAATGATATAAAGGGCAACTTTGTTCTAAATGAAATTCTCGTGATGATGAATCTATTTATTTTGATAACCTGTGTGTATAATACACCTCTAAAAATAATGCATTATTTTTTTACAAATTTATTAACATAAAAAAGGTTGTAGTAAGTCAACCATAAAAGATAGACATATGCTGTCGCGGACTTTATTATAGAACTCTTAATGCTGAACAATCCTGTCATACATGATTTTTGTGTAACTTAAGCGGTTTCCGCAGCATATGCAGCGGAAGCTCTCAAAAGGAATATCTTTCTCACGTTTTCGCAACATTTTTCATTTCTGCTGTGGTCTTATGAGTCGTATCTTTATGTTATATAGCCTAAAGCCTTCCTCGATAAATGGACTATCCAACGCAAAAAAAATTTTTCAAATCGGGCCAGTAGTTTTTGAGATTAGCGCGTTCAAACAAACAAACAAACAAACTCTTCAGCTTTATAATATTAGTATAGATAGATGTACTTGATTACTGTATTCTTGCAAATAAAACATTTGACTTTGACTTTGACTTCAACCAACTAGCTTAGCAGCACTATAATAGATACCCAGATCTGTTCCTAAAAGGAAAACGGTGTAAAGTTTAGTGTGAGAGAAAGTATTGGCCACATTTGGGTCATACGCAGGAAAAGGATGATTTTTTTTACCGACTTACCAAAAAAGGAGGTAATCAAATAAATGTGTATGTATGTAGTATCATTGGAGTCTGATAATATTTGTGTATGTTGATCTATTAAGGCTTCCAAACACGTATTCTAAAGTTCTTAAGTGTATGTATGTTTTTATATTTGTATTTTTGAATATTGTCCACGGATTTCTCGAAAACGATAAGTCATAGCGAGATAATTATTTTTTAGTACAATCAGGAATATTTCAACTTAAGTGACAATGTAAGTTTCATCAAAATAGACCAGTAGTTTTTGAGATATGAGTAATAACTAAAAATCATAAAAAAAAATAATAATAATATTAAGCCGCCTTCAAAAAACCGACTAAAAAACTCAAAATAATGCATCGCCTTCTATTTAGGAGAAACAAATTCATTTGAAGTCGGTGAATTCAAGCTTACTACGTATACCAACAACCTTCGCACATGCATCGAATCCTAATGAATTTGTTTCTCCTAAAAGTAGAAGGCATCTATGCGTTATTTTGAGCTTCTTATTCGGTTTTAATAATAATGCAGTCTTTACTTTCATATAAAGTAGATCTACTTTTTGTGTGGCCTTAACTCAAGTAACCCTGCGCACCGAGCTCATCGAACCGTGAAAAATAACAATCATAACTACTCGTGTAATCAAAAACTGTGTTATCCCTAACTCGAACATAAAACCATTAACCATTAGAAGTGGTTCCACCATTTAACGTAATCGTCCGTTTACGGCAACTCGGAACGTTCGGACAAAAGCCCAAAGATGGCGCCCAATTACGAGGCGATTCATTCACAAACTGCCCAAGCCATGCTATGGAAAGTAAAGGTGTGTGTAGGTTGGACGAATCAAATGTAGTAGTAGTAGAGTATTTCCTTAGATAAGATGCACACATCAACATGGTCTAGAGATATTTCAATTAAACCTAAATAACTTAAATTCTAATAACTTTCTTTTAAGACACTTACACATTAAAATAATCCTTGTTTAATATCATAACTAATCTGATAATAAACTTTAGCCAAAGTTAATTAAATAAAAAAAACCTTAGAAGCAGAGGGGAAATAAAAACAGAAAATTCCAACCTTAATTTTAATTTTTGATACATCAATACCAAAACAAAACGACTATTTTTTTAATAAAAATTGTTGAAAACTTAAAATTAACAATCCGTCCTCTCCTGACAAATCTGCAGCGGTCCTGCAGATTCAAAAAGAGGGTGTCATTATCCTGTTTGCAATTGCATTGCATTGACAATAGTGACTGAGTTTGTTGCGCAGCTTCTTCTCAACACTAGCCCACAATTGTCCCGAAGCTCTGGTAGGGTCAATGTTGGGACTTGTATAAGTGCTAGCAATAGCATTTGTACAAAATAATTTTTTTTTTTAAATTTTGTTGTGGAATACTGTCCCACGTCCTGCTAAGATGCAAGAAAAGCTGATTTTCGTGCACAAAATCTTAAGGGAAATTACTAAGAGCCCTTTTCAGAAGCATGTCCCAGGCATGCTCAATAGGATTTAAGTCAGGGGATTCTGCAGGCCTGTCTTAAGCTTGAATATCATGCTGTTATAACCAAATTTAACGGCGATGCAATGCAATGACTGTGTTCTTAAAAGGGGAATGTTACTGAATGTTTTTCTTATGAGTAGGAGTATGAAACAAACTTATGCTTGATTCCCTTCCAAGCTAGTTAGTAGCGTCTGCCAAAAAAATATATTCATAACAAACTGATCGCAATCAGAGAGGCCACGCTGACAGCCGAGGGCGTCTGAGCCTTAATTCACAAACCCTGAACCTGTTTTAAGTTCCAGTGGGATGTTTTATGAATGGGAGCTGCGACGGAAAAGGATTGCCGAAACCTGTACTTAGTACTTTGAATGATGGGCCCATTTTCTTTATATGGCAGGTACAACTCAATCGTTTATAATTTAATAAAAAAGATACCACTGTTTTAGATATAGCTTATATGTGTAATAGCTACAATAGGTAGACATAGGCAAAGTCTCAATAAAGCGGTTTACCCTATATCTGTTACAAAATATTTAGTACTAGCTGTGTTGCCTTCGTCCGCGTGGAATTGTTTCTTTGGGTAGAATTTGAATAATTTAGGCTAATGATTTTAAAAATTTAATACATATAAGTACGCAATGTATGGGTACGCAAAATATAAATTATTTATAATGTATTTTTTGTACAAACTTTAAATGACTACTACCTATACGATTAATATCTACCAAATCCTCTTAATTCATCAACGCCGTTGAAAAAGTTTAACAACCCTTGTTCGCATTAAAAGTACCCGATGGCCTTCCTTACTCTCTAGATATGTGTGTGCCAAGTTTCATTTTAGTTTTGGCGTTAAAGCGCGACAGACAGACACAACTTTATTAGTAAGGGTTAAAAAATACAGTGAAATCTTCCCGATGTAAGTGACATACAGTTTTTTATTAAAGACTTTATTGCACAAATTTAGTGTGCACAGGTGGACTTAATGCTAAAAGCAATTTCTGCCAGTCAAACCTTTAGGTCATGCAGAAAGATAGCAATGGGTGCAGTGAAAAAACAGTTTTATTTCTTTTGAATTCGAATTGTTGTTAATGATAAAATAAAATTGGAAACAGCCATATTACCAATCAATAATATTACCACACGCTTCTAAACAATATCTACTTTTCTGCATTAGAAGTTTATACCGTGCAACTTAAATAAATAAATATTACGTAACTCTTCACGGTTAAGTGCTCTGAGTTGAGTGTATTGTGGAAAGCCCCTAACTCAGGTGTAACATGTAACTAAACCGTATCGCTTAGAAATTAGAATTAATTTGATGGGCACAGATAATTGCTTTGCTTTGTTCAAACCCGTTCAGCCGACTTGATCCTTTTGTTTTTATTTTATTCACTATGCAACTTAACAATGTCTTAAAAATTTCTTTTGTGCTTCTTGTTACTTTACAGTCTTCTTTTTGTTACGTTTTGTCGGATTTGAGATAAGAGGAATGGCGGGAAAAATATACTACCCAGTATAACTCTGCTCAGATTTAGTTCAAAACTGTACCTACCTATCCTACCAATATTGAAGTATATCGTTTATTCAACACAATTGAATTTTGGGGCTGGATGATAACTCTGAAAACAACTAATGGTGCTAAAATCTTGATTAATATGTCTTTTGGTTGCAGAAAGACAGAGATTAGAGTCCTTACACACAGATGAGTCATCGACTTGTGAGCAGCCAAGCCAACCGACAACGCATCTTCAACGTTTTGTTCGCTATAACCTTCGTCAAGTACCGCTCGTCGTTCAGAGTCATAGATTTCTCGAAATCTTAAGACAAACATACAAATATTCAAAAATATAGAAACGAAATTTGGCATACATCTTAGGAAGTCTTAATAGATCAGAAACAAACAATTTCAAACATTTTGGTCGAATTGTATTTCTCCTATGAGCCGGTAAAACCGGGAGTAAGTAACTAGCTAAGCCAGTTCATTATTGAAGCACGGATTCACACTGGTCCACTCGGTCACAGGTAGTCATTACGCACAGAATAGATCGTAGTTTTTAATTCGAGCAGCATCAGCGCGGGCGCAATTAAGGCGTGGTGGACGTCGATCCTTCTCTTAAGAAGATGAGGGAGGTATATACCACACGATTCGACTCCGGCACGATTCAATAATCGTGTTGGAATGGAATCTATTTATTTACTAGATGTATTCGTGCCCTAAATGTAGAGTCATAAATCTTTTAATAAAGCAATTTCCTGAGTATGACGTGCCAAAAGATGTTTCTTCTATCACACATTAATTTTAATACAATAACTAAAAAGTTCGCTTAAAGTTTTTGTTGTTATTAATTTCGACTTTGATAAGTCATAAATTAATTTGTCATCAATTTGTTTAACGTCGAAATACGTACGCGTTTTCAGTGTTACTGTTCCGTTACCATGAGTTTACGAAGGTTTTACTTGCTAGCGATGACGTTAAAAGAAGTCTATGGAGAATTGCACAGCGCCTCTAGCGGTCACTGATAGAACTAAAATTTTCCATACAAAAAGTGACGTCGTCGCTAGCGAGTAAAACCGACGTCGCTATCGAGTAAACTCATGGTAAAGGTACTGGTGCCGATTCTTCGAGTTAAGTAGTGAGTTGTAAAATCACTATGTATCGAATGATGTTTATGTTTTTTACTTCTTCACTGGTGATATTGTAATGAAAGTGAACGATGCTTGTTTCCATCGCATAGAGTTTAACGGGGACTAATTATGTCTAAATATATTTCATATAACTTGTGGTTATGGTTTTGCGCTTATTTTCGGTCAGCCAGGAATGCGCCTGAGCAAGTGTAAAAGTAATTGTTCCAGTTTGTATAAAGTTAATGTTTTTCTGATTATTTATAGGTGTATAAAGAGATTGAGAGTCGTGGGAATTTTTACTGGTATTTATGATTTCATAGCTCATGTGACGTCATCCATTTTTAAGTGTGATTTGTGTAGTCAATCACGTAATCTTATTAGGGAATGTAGAATATGAATTCTTCCTATGTATATTTTAAAGTGTGACGAGTTTTCTGTTTTTGTTTATGTAGTTGTTTCGATTTTTACAACTATTTTTATAATTTATCTCTTACCAGGAATTCACACTAGAAATGAAAAAATACTTAAGTGCAATGGTAGGAATTCTAGTCTAACAATAGATGTTTTAATTATCTCAAAGCTTATGAGTTTATAAAACCAATAAATACTGTATTAAGTTCTAACAAACTGTTAAAGGGCAATTTATACAATGACGTAGTGTAAAAACGGCGTTCGTATAGGTTTACTACGCAAAGCAATTGCTTTTTTATTACCCTAGGGCTTAGTTTGAATAATTAATGATAGCTTGTAAAAGTCTTAGGTCCGATGAGTTGAGGTCAATGTCCATGCAGGACATTTTAGTGTACCTAAGCGTCTACTTGTATATGGTTCGAGGATTTTGTTAGGATAAAAAGTTTGCAACCAACTAAAAATATTCTATGTTTTAACTAGTAGAATACATTATTAAACCTATTTTTCATGTCATTAATGACCTTGATAACAGTCAGTGCGATAATCAAAGAGGCAAACTTTAAAATTTGAGTAAAACCTTTCTGACTTAAACTAAGGGTAACTTGACTAGACTTTACAAGAAAGTGTTTACCAACCTGTTCTAATTTTAAATCACAACCACACAAAACACAGTCCACTTCACAATCACAAAACAGCACACCCGAAATCGAATCCACCCTAGACTACCGAATCAGTGTCCGTTGACAAATCACACATGTGTTTACACACACGAATACACTTTAACCTGTCACACGTGTGTGTGTTGATAAAGGCTCATTCAGACTGGCCGAGAGCACTTGAGAAAATAGACAAGGAGACGCAGTGAAGTGATCGGTGACGGTCCAGTGACACGAGGGATTCAATTTTTTATCAATATTTTTATAGCTGATCAGGCTGGAGAAACATTGACAAAGTTCCCTAAGAGAGCTTTGAAAGAGTAATTGCGAGCGATGGAAAGGGATATGCTGGGTGTTTCTCTACGGGATCGAATCAGAAATGAGGAGATACGTAGAAACACTAAGGTAACGCTTAAGTGGCAATGGGCAGGGAACATAGCGCGAAGAACTGATGGCCGTTGGGGCATTAAAGTTCTAGATTGACCCTTCGACCAAAGACGCAGCGTCGGACGTCCACCAAAAAGATGGACAGGCGTCCTTATAAAGATCGGAGGATCAAACTGGATGCAGACCGCTAGTGATCGGTCGCTGTGGAAAACCGTAGGGGAGGCCTATGTTCAGCAGTGGACGTCCTTTGGCTGATAATGATGACGATGATGATGATGACTATGACATTAGTTTAAATTGAAGTAAAGGGTCTACGACATTGAGTTTTGTTTAAATATTTCTCACTATATTGTTCACTTTTAATTTGGGCACAAAAATTTTCCTGCGTTTTCAGGCAACTCAGAACACAGGTAATGTAACATTTTAGAAGAAAACTAATGCATAAAACTATTCACCCAAACTTTTCCCGCGTCTTCCACTAGCCAATACCCTCAAGTCTAAACGCGCGTTTACACATTAACGCACACTCGTCGCAATCAGTTTTCGAATCACGCGCAGCCCAGCATGGTTCCCGGAACGCGTGCGCAGTCAGTGCGGTCGCGGTCGGTACTACGATATCTGTGGTCTGTGGTGGCTTTGTTTAGCTTTTGATAGGGGGAGGTGTGAAGCCTAAAAGTTAGAGGGTGGTTCTGTAGGAAGTTTTGAATGGATAGACTTCAATAGGTCAGAGTTGCTTTTATGGTAAAGGATTAAAAGTCGTGTGCTAGGACTTAACGAAAATTAAATATAACATATTAAGAGTCGATTTTACTAACGTCATATAAGAAATATTTGTCGAATATAATACAAAATGCCTAATTTGAAAACGGCACCTATTTATCAGGAATCATTTATGAAACCGTCATTTTAAAGTCGGTAACTTTATACTTATTTGGTCAGATAAGTCTTATCTGACATTGGTAAAATCGACTCTAAGGCCCGATTTTACCAAAATCTGATAAGGAATATTCGTTGAATATTGTACAAAACGCCTAATTTGTAATCGTTACGTATTTTTCAGCAATCATTTATGTAAATGACATATAAAATCGGTGGTTACACTTATCCAGTCGGATAAAACTTATCTGACGATGGTAAAATTGATGAAACTCTCTGCATTACCAGGTGGTTGACTGGTAGAGAATGCCATTAGGCATTAAGTCCGCCAATTGTACAACTTACAGTGCAATAAAGTTTAAATAAATAAATGAAATCGGCCCTAAGTAGTATTAAGTTAGACTTGCTCCTTATTTGCCTAATTCACTTTCATGGTTACAGTTACGATGATTCAAATGAGCTCTATTTTCGTTCTGTTTTTAAACCATTGTTTAGGTAGGAATACATTAAAGTGTTTTCCCTTCTTTCGCATATACATCTTTGGGATCGTTCACAATCTCAAGAACTCCATAGGATTTTTTTAATTGTCCTAACCGGATGTCAGACGCGATGCTATTTGAATATTCTGGACAGTGAGAAGGAGTCAGTAAATGTTCGTCAAAATTAAAATCACACTATAATGTTAGGCGCTTACGATTTGTTTGTGACTGCTACAGACTATCTATAGAAAGTGCATTTTTAACTTATGCGAATCTTACAAGTTTCCGCAACCTGTGGGACCCCTAAATATTAATTACAAATGTACATGATTAACCTTTTTTTTTCTTGGACACACTTTCAAAAATCCTAAATAACGCATTTGATTTCTTATAAGGAGAAACAAATTCATTTGAAGTCGGTGCATGATATGCGCGCATAGACTGTTTCTGACTGTTACGGTTAGTTTTATTCCAGGCGGTTCAATTTAAAACTTTTTACTTGTAAGTAAGAAAAACCTGATTGTACTAAAACTATCTTCTGAATGGGTAGGAGTGAAATGAAGCACGAAGCTTAAGACCGAACGCGATGGAGGACTGATGTGGACGCCCTCTGCCCCATTTAGGGGTCGTAGGACCATAAGTCTTCTGAATACCATTCTGAATCAAAATGGGTTCAGCCAAACGCGAAGATAATCGTGGACAAACATACATTCATATTAACATTCAGGTCAAACTGAGAACCTTCTTTTGAGTCGGTCATAAATAAAGTAAACGCTTGCCTTCAATTATTATTTCCTACTAATATTATTTCGTAATAGAAACAAAAGCCTTGTCTATTAAAATAATTACAAGTATCGTTTGTTGGAAGCATTATTATAATCAACCTTATTAAAGCATTTACGTCCTTGATGTAGTATTTTTGTATACACAATTTTATTTTCATAAATTTTTAATCAAGAATTAATTAAAACGTTTAAAGTATGTCAGCTGGAAATAATAATTAGGAAAGTAAATATTTTCATATTTTTGGTAATACATTCTAGAAGTAATTAGTGGCCATTTGTCGAATTTATTACATATATCCAAAGCAGATAATGTAGAAATTCAGAATTTTAGTATACCTAAGAAGATGATCCACAGCTTTCTTTAAGTAATAATAAAATGCTGTTGCTAAAATAAAAAGATAACAGATGGTTCCAGAGGGTACATTAAAAATAATGTCAGCAATTACTACACAAAAAGATCTAAGATGACGTACCTAATAGTTTTTAATATATAAAAGGCTTAAGACCCTTGGCCACCAATTCTCAAACTTTTGGGGTGTAAACAGTATCTATTACTCAATAAAATTATTTTTCATCTCCTACATATGCTATTACTTCTTAATATGTGAACACGATTCGGTTATATCCTGCTGGTACAAAAATAATCGATACGCTCTAACTTCATATTGGTACCAGGAAATCACTAGTCTTACTTACTCTCACTTATATTATAAACTAGCGGTCCTCCGCGACATTGTCCGCGCGTTTTGAGTTTGCTCCCTCCCCACCCGCCGCAGTGTGATGTGTTATAGCCTTAAAAGCTTTCCTCTATTAATTAGCTATCTTACACAAAAATATTTTTTTAAATCGGTCTTATAGTTCCTGAGTTTAGCGCGTTCAAACAAACAAACTCTTCAGCTTTATAATATTAGTATAGAAGCGAAAGTTTGTGAGGATGGATGTATGTTTGTTACTCCTTTACGCAAAAACTACTTGATGGATTTTAGTGAAAATTTACAATAGCTCAAACCACAGAAGATATAATAGTACTACTTATTCATCAGAATAACACTTAAGCTATAATTCATAGAAATATTATTTCAGATCCAACATTTACGAGGATGAAGCCGCTGGGAACTGCTAGTATCCCAATAAATGTTACAACAAGAACGAAAATCATTGTACAATAAGTATAAATTAGTAAAGTTCTATCCGTCGCAATTTAACTCCTTTTATAAATGGCCGGCGAAGTTTGTGAATTTTACGAAAGAAACTGCAAATCTCTGTGATCCCAGTAAGAAAGATGACACAGTTTGGAAACCACTGTCCTAAAAGAAGTTGCGTGGATGACGGGACGAGCTTTGTGAATTCTTGAGTGCATATTCCATCTGTTTCGATTCTAGCTGACTGGGAAGCAAATATTCTTTTTACTGTCTCGTCGACCTTGCTCCCTTTTGGAGATAAATCAAATGTGAGATGGTTTATTCAGACTGGTATCCTAACTTGACTATCTTAGGAGGAGCGAATATAGATGCAAAGATCTACTTTTTGTGGTTAGAAGGTAAGTAGTACGTAGAATAACTGTCTACATTGTAAGATATGAAAACTAAACTCTTCAAATTTTGTCATGACACTAGATGGTTGGCTATCAATAATTAAATTCAGTGGTCAACATAAGGGCGATATAATTGATTTCAGGCACAAAAGAGATCAAATTTTTTTTTCGCTGTAGAAAGTTTTAACAGAGCGACATGGATCTTTTGGCCGACGGCAAAAATCAACTCCATCCATCACTTTGACCATCAAGCATCAACTATCACAGCACCGACTCCAAAAAGAAATTGTTTGCCTAAAGTGGGTTCCTTCCCTTTCAATAGTCAAGAGTTTATTTAAGTATTTTTAGTGCATTTTGGTTTTGAAGTCGGTTTTTACTTTTTTTAAAGTTAATTTTATTTTCTAACGTCTCCCTGATGTTTCATTGTCGTTACACGTTTTGTTTAAACCTAACCTCCTAAAATGAAGTTTTAATTTTAATGGATTTCAATGTTTATACAATTGTTTAGAGTTTTAAATCGGTGGAACATGATGTCCTGTACCATTCGGCTCATTACTGGTTTCTAAATTAATAACCTTTTTCTTGACTTTGCCATGGCTGGGTAAAAAATATTTGTTCTCTCAACAGCTTTCTGAAGTCCCTGAATCAAGGGATTTTTTTTGCATTTGCCACCCTGTCCCTGATTGAATGCTAGCGCCTCCCTGTCAATGTCATCTATCGGCCAGCAGATCCTTTTCCAAGAAAATCTCCCTTGATTCAGGGACTCTTTTTATTCATTAGGGTCTTTTAATTTATTACCTATTTTGTTTGCCTGACCATGACAAATGGGCACGGTAATAATTATAATAGATCTATACATGTATGTTTATATTATTGTAAAACAATTGTATTAACAATAATTTGACTTTTTATTTTTGTTTTGTCGTTCCCAAAAGATCCATAGCACACTGTATGGCAGCTATCAAAACCCGTGGGTACTTAGAATATTTGTCCTTTTCTATTGATTCTCTCTTGAACCTATAAGTTCAAGAGCCAACAGAAGTTATTGCCCAAATTGATCCGGGCCCTCAACTTTAATCAACCAAAGGAGATTGCGATCCGTAATGAATGCCTTGAGCAATTATAACTGAGCTCTGTCCACCCGGACCGAGAGGAATTCAACTAATTTCGCGTACAAACTTGGCAGCCTTGTTTATGTTGAATCCATGCCTGGAATACTTGCAATTGTATCTTGATTAAGAAAGTGATGGATCAAGTTCTGTGACCTTTTTTGAGCAATTTACCTAAAGTATTTATAAGCGTGTTACCAAAATATGTCTATGGAACTCACAGGGTCTGTTACTATTATCCGGGCGCACAGGGAATGCTATTAAGGCCTGATTTTTTCAACGTCAGATAAGGATTATTCGTCGTATATAAAACTATACGCCTAAATTGTAAACGTCGCCTATTTGTCAGCAATCATTTACGTTAATGTAATTTTTGAATCGGTTGTTTTATACTTATTGAGTCTGATATGTCTTCTCTGACGTTAAATCGGTCCTAAAAAGTTTTAAATTTTGACAGACAATGTAAAGAAAATATAAACAAGGGCAGGAGGCCGATTCTCGCGGCGATCGAATCCTGTTTCATGTGGTAATTCGATTGCGAGTTTGACCATTTTACGTTAAAAATGAAAATTAAAAATATTTACACGTTAAAAAAACTATTGCACGAACAAAATCTAAATACGTAGAAATCGTGACCCTGAGAAATCAAAAAAACTATTTTATCTTCGACAAAGAAAATTGCACAAGAATTAACTTATAGTTTCGTCAAGTCTGTCTATCTGTCTGTCTGAGGTTCCGAAAACCATTTTCTTTTAAAGTCTAACGTTTCATAGCTAGACGCTTCCAAAGCGGTAAAATGGGCGACCCCCCCCCCGTCTAACTTCTAAACCCAGCAAGTGTAAGTTATGAAAAAAATATGTTAAGTAGATCTTAATAAATACTTTCAACGAAAATTGGTTTGGACGGGATCGAACGAGTAGTTTTAGAGATATAGCACATTTTCAACAATTCAATTCAATTCAATATCTTTATTGCAAGTCACATAGTGGTAAACTGTTCGTAATTACAAAATAAAGTAGCATGTGACGCCCTGAAAGGGCGTTGCAGAGATTCTTAACTTAACTTATACTAATTCCACAACCAATTATACAACCGCAAACATAACTTTGTACTTCATACAAACACTATGAAAAACAAAGTTATATTTGCAGTCGACAAAATAGTGTGGTATTTTACTTAGTAGGAGTAAGTGGATTCCCTAATTCAGTTAAAGTTGGCACGGAAACCTCAGTGCGCGAGTCCGATCCGCACTTGGCCGGTTTTAGTTTTTGCCATACATTTTCTGTAAAAAATTGAAAATGTCTAAATAGCATTCTCAGAGCGGCGAGTCGTTAATGACTAAAAAAACTAAAACAATACTATTGATATGGTAATTATGAGCAGAAGCTTCATTAATACTTTTGATTGACTCAATAAAAGCGAGATTCATCAGGGTCATTGTTTAATGAGTAGAAGGAGGGATTCTTTGAGTGCTTTGCATAATTTTCATCATATTCTGGATCTAAGTTGGTCTTACAATACCTTCATATACCGTACTTCGTTTTTGCTACAGGTTTTATATTTAAGAAGATAAAAGCATGCTCAAAAATTTTATTGAGGTATTATTAGTAATTTCTGTAACAGTTTCTTGTATTTGATGATAAATAGATGGACAGATATCAGCGTTAAGGTTAAGGTAACCTCTAGGTAGGCGAAAAAATATTTAAATCGGTCTAAAAATGGCTGTGATATGAGGTATCACAGCCACAGGCATAAATTTTGTGCCAAATAGAAATTGTAAAAGATTTGTCGCCGCATAATTGTTCTTTGGTGTCTAAGTTTTTATTTTATTTATTGATTTGGTCCTTTCGTTTTTTATTTTAAGTACTACACTGTAGCAAAACCTTGGCATTGATTTAATTGAATTGTGCAAGTGATGTTTACCTTCATATAGTTGTTTACATAGCCTTAAGAAAATTTTAAATGCATCTTAACATTTGTATCTGTATTATAACCGAGAGAGCTGGATCAAACAAGTAAACATTCTCATTAAAGTTAATTAAATCCCGAACAAAACACTCAGCAAATGAAATGCAAATCATAAAATGCTCGTTCGCTGTCAACTCTCTCACCGACTAAAAACAAACTGCACAAAATCAAACTTGTTCTAACATAACTATGTCATATCCTTTATCCGCTTCCAACCTTACACCAGCCGTATGTTCTGGTAACTATACACCGCTTTTTACACGTCCTTATATAGTTAGTGTTAAAATCTGAAATTCGGTGGCAAAACTAATTCTTTATGATGCAGGATTCACGCCTCGCGAGGTCGAGACTTCCCGTCTCTCTTCCTGAGCGTTTTTTATTTATTTTGAGATATTTTTTGGGTTCTTTAAGCAATCTAGAAACTTTTATTATTTTTAGTGCTTGAAATACTAGAACTTTATACGATTAAGTTTTTAATCAGCCTTGTCTACGTTATGTATTTTCTATTTTGTTACGCTCTATAAAGCTCTGTAAAGCTATAGTATGTGAATGTGTCATTTAGGCTTGATTTTTCCAACGTTGGTTGGAAACGTATGATATGATCTATCAAATGGCAACGAACAAAGCGTTTGACAGATTATATCGTCCGTTGAGAACTGTCCAATGAATACGATTGCTTTACACAATTCGACCTCAGATAACGAATATTTGTTGAATAAAGCACAATACGCCTATCTTATTCGGAAACGTCACCTATTTGTATGCAATCATTTATGTATTCTTCATATCAGTCATTTTATACTTACTTTATCGGATAAGTATTATCTCACGTTGGTGAAATCGTCTCTGTACGTCTGCAAAACTAAATAGTCTACTTTAAAAATAACTGCAGCATTTTGTAACGAAATTTTCAATTCAATATTCCTAGAACAGTTTAAACGCATAAGCCCTCAACCTTTCAGTCCGAAGCCAAGTTGCGAGAAAAACTTTTTATTTTTCAAGATGTCAGAGGTAGTCTAGTTACGGAACTCCAACTCAAAGCTTAAGTATCGCGGCAGGAGTTTTTACCTCTTTTTGCTCACCGAGCACCGCGAACATTGGGTGCATATAAACGAAGTTAGCGCTTAGTTCTCATTTGCTGCGCTAAGTTAGAACTGCTGGACAGAGCTTAGCTTTGCTTGCAAGCGCGTTCTTCGGTTGAGCACCTATTGTGTTACTTGCAACTTTCTTTTTTGACTACAAATCGTAGTGTTGAAACCACTGGGCTTATTTTGAAGTAGCTAATCAATCATGTTTTGAACCGACTTCATAAAAAGTAAAGTACCCTTTTAAAGCGTACCTGCTTTAAAAGGGTACTTTATGCTAGTCCCAGAGTAAAACACACTTTGTCTGTAATTTGAACAGTTATATTTTTACTTACAGAACATTGTTCCCGAGTCATTATATGTTGTTGATCCTTCCGACCGATTTCGGCCTTGGCGACCACTTCGACTCCTAGTCGGTACGGCGCTCGTGCGCCCGAAAATGGCTGATGTAGCCAATTTTCGCAGTAAACTTACGTGCGCACTTAGGGCACGTGAGTACACCTTGTTCATAATGGTATTGAATGGCAGCAGGTTGGCGGGACTTCAGCTCGTCGCGCTTAATGTCGAGGTCAACTTTACGTTGCTCCTCGAAATCGCTGACTCGCTTCTGTACCAGCCTGCGCCATTCGGCCAAACCCTCCCACTCTGAGGGCTTGATACTGCATCTCTTCATATGCCGTTTCTGAACATCCTTGAATCTGAGAAGTTGGCCGCCATGCTTCCGCTTGCCGTCCTCCAGTTCAGAATAAAAGATGCGCTTCGTTACTCTCTCCTCCGCCATATGCGATACGTGACCGCACCACCGAAGCTGACGACGCATTAAAGTTATATAAGTTAAGTATATATTTCGCCTAAGAACCAACAGTGATGAAAAAGTACCTTTCTAGGTTCCAAATGACATGTATGTAAGAACAATATTTTTTGACGGACACTTCTATAAAAACATAATTTTTCGTAGTGAATTTTAGGTTATATAATTTCCTTATAACAGTTGGTTAACTGCCTCGGTGGCGCGGCGGTAGGAGGTCACTTTAAAGCGACGGCTGCGCCTGAGGTCCCGGGTTTGATCCCCGAGTCGGGCCAAAAATATATACCTGAGTTTTTCTGTTCAGAAATTCTTAGGGTAGCCCGGAGTTTGGAAGTTGGCGGTGTTACACTCCTGTGCCTCGAAAGCACGTAAAGCCGTTGGTCCTGTCCTCTGCTGTCCCATCGGGCTATGAGAGTGAAAGGAATAGAGAGTGCACCTGTGTTTGCGCACACACTTGTGCACCATAACATGTCCCGCGCAATCGGTTAATCGTTGTGACTGGCCACCGTAGTCGAAATCGGCTAGGGGGACAGTCTATATAACAGTTATCTTATCGTCATACTAAGTACTGGCAGCTTGTTTTACCTACTTCTATATTTCATAAACATGATGTTAATAATACCGTAATATCATAGTACCTACCTACTAGGGCTTGCATTCGAATATTCAAATTATTCGAATAGTAAGTCGTTTCGAATATTCGAATTTAGAAAACCGATTATTCGAATATTCGACAGCACTAATTTATACTTAAATTGTACAACGGTTTGTTTATATTTCGCGCGAATTCAACAAGCTGACGCCGCCGGATGAACTTCGTTGCAACTCGGAAGTGATCGGTAACGTTGGGTAGGTAGTATCTGTCACTCGAACCATCATCATCATTCATCATTGTCAGCCAAAGTCGTACCTACCGGTCGGTCAACTGCTGAACTCGACCGACCGGCCTCCCCCACGGCTTTCCACAGCGACCGATCACTAGCGGTCTGCATCCAGTTTGATCTTGCGATCTTTATAAGGTCATCTGTCTATCTTGTCGGTGGACGTCCTTTGGCTGCGCTGCGTCTTTGGTCGAAGGGTCTCCAATCTATAACTTTCCTGCCCCAACGGCCATCAGTTCTTCGCGCTATGTGCCCTGCCACTTTAGCTTACTGATTCTCAAGGCTATGTCCGTTACCTTAGTTCTTCTTCGTATCTCCTCGTTTCTGATTCGATCTCGTAGAGAAACACCCAGTATAGCTCACTCCATCGCTCGTTGTGTGATTTTGAGCTTGTTTTTAAGGCCCATAGTTACAGACCATGTTTCGGATCCGTATGTCATCACTGGTAACACACACTGGTTGAAGACTTTCATCTTCAGACACTCTTGCGCAGTTTCCCGAACGCTGCCCAGCCGAGTTGAATTCGTCAATTGGTCTCCTTGTCAAAGTTGGACCTACCTAATTGTATCACTTGTCCCAGGTAGATGTACTGTCGACAACTTCAAGAGTTGAGTTCCCAACGGATATTGGAGTGGGGTAACAAGGGATCTCGACATAATTTTCGTCTTTTCCATGTTCATTTTAAGACCCACTTGTTGGGATACTCGGTCAAGGTCTTCGAACATAGTGCCAAGATCGTCCAGCATCTTTGCCACAACGACTATATCACCGGCAAATCGGAGTTGTGTGATGTATTCGCCATTAACATTGATGCCGATTCCTTCCCATTCCAGAAGATTGAAGGCGTCTTCCAATGCCGCTGTGAACAGTTTCGGAAATATAACATCTCCCTGTCTCACACCTCTCTGCAGTGGAATCGCCCTCGTGTTCTGCTCTTGTACTCGGGCCGACATGGTGGCGTTATTGTAAATCATACTCATTCGCTTTCTTTTTTTGTCTTTCTTCTTTAACTAATATGGAAGAGTTGGAAACAGCAATTCGAATGCAAATGGCGCTTTTTGATAGAGGAAGACACAGACAAATATATTTAAACCAAGCATACAAATGTCTATCATGCATTCCGCCGACTAATCTTGAATGTGTTTTCTTCCTCGAAATTCATTTGCAATCATCTCCGATGTGCTTTTTTAAATGATGACTCTTTATACGCCTCTTTTCTGAGGTCATATTATCAAGGCAGGCACTAAGTAGTGATTGCCATAATTGATAATGACAAATTGACGAAAAAAAGACTGTTTTATACAATTAAGTTCCTATTTTAGCAAAACGTTTAATGTGATTTGACAATTTGATCTGAATAGGGAGAAAGTATTAGAATTTAGATTTTGTTAAACTAATACAGACGATTTTTGATAAAACTCAACATTTGTTGATACTTTTATTTTTAATTTGTGTTGATTATATACATTATACATAAAGTACATTATGTTGACTATAAAGAAGGCATATGAGGCCCTATTTATTAATTTTTTATCACTATTCGAATATTATTCGAATTATTCGAATAATGTCTCCAAAATATTCGAATATTCGAATATTAAACATTTTCGAATATTTGCAAGCCCTACTACCTACCTACCTACATGAAGATTTTTTAATATCTTGACAATTTAGGTATTTAAAAACTAAATTTTTCATCCCGAGTATAGAGAGCGATGCAATTCTTATTTTTCTAGCCGGTATTTATATGAAGATTGCAGAAGACTTGAAGCAGCACTAATTTAAAATAAAACTCAGGTTGTGATTAAGTATTTATTTTATATTAATTCCCAAAAGCCTATACAGACAGAGCACAATAGTATAAAAAAGATTATGTAAAGAGTTCAAAATCAAAAAAGTCCGTTTTAAATTGATGTCACGAAACAAAAGTGAAATGAATGTTTAATAATGCAAAAGAAAGACATGTCTTTTGGTAATTGACAATTTTTTGTTGATTCTTAGGCGAGTTTTATCAATGTCCTTTATTTTATTTATGTTGGTAATTATTCTATCTGATTTAATAATTATAAGTGAATCTCACGCTTGAAAGGAATATACAGTACAAGTCTTGTAAATATTTGTAGGATCCACGTTAGTTGATAGGAGAGCTTCATTAAAATTTCCTTAAGTAAAAGACTCTTCTTTCTCCAAACATTTAATTATTACGTATCTGTTCCGTATCTAGGTTAGCGGTAAACTGTTGTCTAGAAATCTGTTGTCGTGTGAAATCAGAGCTATTGTGAGAATTAACGTGTTTTTATGCGTTTTCTACTGATTTGTTCGCAGAGATGATATGTTTATTAATGCACTGCAGAAGCAATTTATCCGGCAACTCGTATGTCTTATTAAGTTATGGGACTATAATCAAATAATATATGTATCTATACTAATGTTATAAAGTTGAAGAGTTGGCTTGTTTGACTTTGAACACGCTTATCTCAACCCTTAACGCTTAGCTTATCTTACCGAGGTCCCGGGTTCGATTCCCGGTCGGGCCAATGTAGAAATCAAAATAAGAAAATTTTATTTCTACATTGGCACGAATATAGAAATTGTCTCGGGTCTAGGTGTTGTGGTACCACCGTTGTGTCTGATTTCCATAACACAAGTGCATTGGCTACATACTTTGGGATCAGAGCAATGTATGTGATTGGTGTCCAATACTTTATCTCATCAACTACGCGACTGATTTGAACAATTATCTTTGTGTTGGTAGTTTATTTATTGAGGCAGGCTTTAAGCTATAAAACATTCCTCTTCGACGGGAGAGGAGAGAGAAAAAAAAACGCGCGGACGAAGTCACGGGGGACCGCTAGTACATTAGGAATAACACTTATTTCTTTTCCAGCCTTTGATCTTGTGTGCCATCACCATTCAAGGCATAAAACATCTCGTGAGCTAAACTAAAACATTCATAGGGAGCAATAAAGAGGCTTTATGGTCAGAATAAATCATAGCGCATCCGACCGGGCTGTGAACCGGAAAATGGGTCTGTTCGACCGACGATACGTACGAACAGGCTTTGTTTATAGTGATTGGTGGTTATGTGGGGTAATAATAATGAAGAGAGAATCTATACTTAATATTATAAAGCTGGAGAGTTTGTTTGTTTGTTTGAACGCGCTAATCTCAGGAACTATTGGACCGATTTGAAAAAATATTATATGTTGGGTAGCTTATTTATCAAGGAAGGGTTTAGGCTTAAAAATGATGCTGCAACGGGTGGGGAGAGTGCTAACTTAAAAGGTGCAGACGAAGTTTTGTTTTCCCTCACTTTTGACATTAATACCTTATAGTAAGTACCTTTAATAGTACGTCTATAAGGTACTAAAGGGTTGTCAAAAGTGAGGGAATCATATTACATATTTTTTAAAAGCTAAAGAAAAATAACATGTCTTTATCTAAACCCGCATTAATTTTTTTCAATAGATTATAACCCTAAAATTTTTAAAATCAGAGTGAACTGGCTTCTTCTGGGTGAGATCTAGATCTAGAGGTGGCTGGTCTAGTCTAGAGACAAGAGCGAACCCATTTCATATTAAAAAAATAGATAAATTGTGAGCTTTAGTTTACATACTCGATTTATTGTACGTAAACAAGGTTCATTATACCTACTAGCGGTCCCCCGCGAATGCGTGCGAGCGTCTCGAGTTGGCTCCCTTCTTTCTCGTCGCAGCATAATGTTTTATAAGTAAAGCCTTATATTCATAAAGATGAAATAAGAAACCAAAAATTTGCGCACGGCCGGGACTGCAACTAGCAACTTTCTGGCTAACCGGGCCAAACGCTCTACTAATTGAGATACCGTGCTGTCAGTCCGACCTTGCGAAATTTGTGGTCTCTTATGGATACGTTATTATGCGTGACGTTTAGCGCCATCTACCCGTCTGTTTATGCAACAGCGGTGGTTCAAGTCCCGCCCGTTCGCAAATTTTTACTTTCTTATTTCATCTTTACAATTTTTTTTTTTTCAAATCGGTCCAGTAGGTCCTGAGATAAGTGCATTCGTACAAACAAACTCTTTAGCTTTATAATATTAGTATAGATTATTCGTTTTCTTGCGTGTTCACATCTACAAATACAAATCATATAACAATCTTTATTAACATAGAATTAATGTCAATTTTATTCTCGCCCGTCACGCTACCCTTAATGACGCCATCAGAGAAGAGCTCTTGCGACCATTAATGTTCCTTCCACGTTGGAACCACGTGGTTTGGTCCGTGATGATGGCAAGAGACCCGATGGCCTAACGCTTATTCCCTGGGAACGGGGTCGGGCCTTAGTTTGGGATGCAACTTGTGTCGATACTTTGGCCCCCTCCCATCTCAGAGAATCAGCCCTTAAAGCTGGAGCAGCAGCGGAGTTGGCTGAAAACGCCAAGCGTCGGAAGTACGTTTCACTTGCAAGTGATTATGTGTTTGCGCCGTTTGGCGTTGAAACATTTGGGCCGTGGGGACCCTCTGCTAAATTGCTGTTTAGAAAAATTGCGCCAAAATTAAATTCTTTAACAGCCAATAATAAAGCTGGCTGGTTCCTAGCCCAAAGGATCAGCATAGCTATCCAACGCGGCAACGCAGCCAGCTTCATAGCCTCCTTGCCGCAAGGAAATGGTTTCGTTTTTGAATAGGTATTAAAATTAAGTTATTTTTTTATGTTGCATGTCTAAGTTTAATTTTTTCTTGTTTGTTATTAATAAATGACACTTCAGTAAAAAAAAAATATTTTATGTCAATATTCAATATTATTGATTACAATATTATTTTTATTCTCAAAAGTTTTTTTTCTCTACAAATATTACTGAGTACTGCAAAGCTCTAGTACTCCTATAGCAGTCGGACTCCCTATGCAGATATTTCTTATCCGTGCATTCTACTCACTTCCACCTTTCAAAACGGATTCAATAGCTCAAAAACGTATATTTTTAAATCTTTTCTTCCATCGAATTAAAGTGCTCAAGAAAATCCCAACATTGTACAGATTAGCCTCTTAAGATTACTTAACTTTCCAATTCGCGGTTACAAGGCTTGAAGTTTGAGCGAAAAAATAATTACATCCGGCCTTCTCGGCCGAGGGTCGTGCCCCGGGGAAGGCTTTGAAGGGTAACCACAGCAGAATAGATGAACAATCGGGAGTAATAGGTCTATTGTTTGTGTTGTACCTCAGGGTAGGACTTCATTTGAATGGGATAATGCTGAAGTGTGTTTCAACTTTCAGGATATGGAAATGTTTACTTAGTTGTCACTTTCATTCGTGTTGGTATATTTATTTTCAGTGTGAGATTAATCAACAATTTCCAGACTTATTTGGTTTGGACGACGCACACTGGAACCCCGCCATATAAGACAATGCGCAAAACTCTTTAAGATTTTTTTTATAAAAATAAGCATTTATCTATAACAGTTTGATGTTTTAATTGTAAATAATTGTTTGAATAAGTAAATTATCAGTAATAAATAATAGAAATAAATCATAAAATGCCTGCAGGTTCCTCTATGAGAATATTAATTA
Organism: Pyrausta purpuralis; assembly: GCA_963924145.1. Lineage (NCBI taxonomy): Eukaryota > Metazoa > Arthropoda > Insecta > Lepidoptera > Crambidae > Pyrausta > Pyrausta purpuralis. Next base: position 21,417,550 of record OZ001664.1, on the reverse strand, counting down.
CTTTGAAGTCAAATGTTTTTCGTTCTGGTTTTGGTAAAGATCGTGTATAGGTTATTACAGGATCTGAAGATATTAAAAGCTTTCTAAAAACGTTTTTTATGTTATCTTCGCTTGAAGTCTTTCGACTGAATCACTCCCAATGCACTTTATAATCTCTGTTTCTTGCTTCTTGGGCTTCTTCGTTTAAACATCCGATAGGAACAAGAAAGTGAGACATTGTTTCATGGTGTTCATGGTCTCTCAATTAATTAATTTATGTTGTTTAAGTCTTTAGAAGTGGCTTTGCTTAAATAGCATCTTAATCCAGATTTTGTGTCATACAAAGCGTTACAAATCTTGCCGTCGACCATGGTAAAAATAAGTTTGTGAATAGAATATTCTTTCTCTTTTATAATAACCTAGCTTCTGTTTTTCTGATTTAGAATGTTCATTGGATTCTTTGCGGTATTGTAGCTTTATTAGCCTACAAAAACGTAGCGAGGAAGGCCGTGGATTTTTCTAAACAACAGTAGTTTTACCATGAAATCCCATTATAAGTCGTACAGGCACCAAAGACGATAAAAATATATACTTGTCATCGCTCTTCTGATAAAAAAACTGCATATATTGAGTATGACTAGAAGACTCATCAAAACTCCACTTTACAAACATTGTAAATTTGTTTTCAGGGTTTTTAAACTTGTCATAACTTCTTCCTGGACCTGTAGTTTCAAACGTGAGACTGTATGGTCTAATGATGGTTGTAATAGTACTTTTGCTTCGACTTCATCGTATGAAACTCCCTCGGGATAAAATGAGGCCTTTTCTTTTTTTTACCATTTTATATGAAGGAAACACATCTTTGGCGTGAAAAAACAATACAATCTCATTAGAAATATCTAATGAGATTGTATTGTTTTTTGGACAATTGGGCCTCCATGATCGAGGACAACGCTTCTGCAGGAGTCAATTTAGTACTGTCCAAGCTCTGCACTTTTTTGAGAGGCGGATTTTCGGTCGCTTTTGTTATTTGCTAGATCTGCGACTGTTTGTTTTCCACTTGCTCTTAATTTCATTTGCGCTGCGAATGTTAACTCTGTTCTGCCCTGCTCATTAGGACAGTTAGTTTTATGAGTTCTTCATACTTCTTCTCAAGCCCTTTGAATTTACTTGAAAGTAAGATTTCACTCCTATCTCTTTTCTTTATAGTAAAATATGACGGCGGTGTTTTCACTTAAAACAAAAAAAAATAGTTGGTTTCCTAATTTGCGTAAAGTCCCAAAAGTACTCATAAAGTATTTAAATTGATTGTACTACTAAATTGTTACATTATTTTAAACGTAACAATTAATAATCAGTTCATTTCGTAAAATTTAAGCGCCTGACAAAAATTTCATCCCTATAAAAATAAACTTTTATCGAAAATGCGCAACCTGATTTGACTTTTCTCTTTGGTTCTTTAATTTAGAAGGTTTGCCTATAAATATATGGTAAAAACTTTTCATATCACTTTGCGCGAAAAATTTATATTAATTTAAAAAAAAAAATTAGACACTGCCTTTTATTATTTATGAATATAGCAAGTTCACACAATCTATAGTAAAAAAAACTCATGTTAAGAATCTACATACCTTGCCCAATACATGACATAGTAACCTTTTTTTGTAAAATTATAGTTTGGAGTAAATAATCACTATTTATCTAGGCCGATGAATAACGGTAGGTTTCGAAATCAAAGCACTATACCATTTTCTACGCAGTGTAACTCAAGAACAGTAACTGATTACAACTTGTTATTTACTTACGTGGTGCACTATTCTCTCAACTTGAATGTAAGGTAAAAATATTTTCGAAATACCTACTTTTCAAAAAATGAGTTATGAGCATCGCATTGTATGACAGGGTTCCAGTGTGCGACGTTTGGCGTATTGGTTAGCGCTCTTGACTATTACGCCGGCTGTCACGGGTTCGAATCACGCAAGTAAATATATTTGTGTGTTGACCATGAATATTTGTACCTAAGTCATGGATTTTTATATGTATTTAAGCATTTATGGGAGACGCTCCAGTAATAGTCGTTGTCTGGTATTCGTAACACAAAAAAGAAAATTCCTCATTCCGAAACCACGACAATTGGTGTGTTCTCTTGTGCATATTTATATTTTATATTTTTTAACTTATGAAAAAATCATATTAGAAAAAAATTCTATGACCTACTAAGAATTGTTATTATATAATCGAAAAGTAACAAAAATTACACATAATCATTGATGAAGCAAGTTTGCAAATATTTTAGCTTACATTTTACTGTTCAAACCGGTTTTTATTTTACAAACAACAATATCATCAAAATAGTTCTAGCACAAGAATCTGTTAGGTAACCGTTCTGAATTTCAGATAGGAATAAAAACCGCATTAGTCACTCTTGGACCCAGCATCATCAGACTCCGAGGTTTTGGCTTGGGGTGCTACTCTGTAAGACGATATAATTAAGATACATACGAGAAGATACTTTCGTCGCTCGTCCTACTCATGTATCTCCTTTGAGTATTTGCTTCCGTATGTTGTATTTTACACTATCCCTGAAGTCGTTTAAAATAAAATTGTATTAAAAATAGCAGGCTGCAGGATACGGTTCATAAAAAAGATGGCCAAAAGGTGTCGTGTTCCGGCGGTTCCGCGGAATTCTACGCGACACTACGAGCAACACGCCAGTGAAATTGCGTGTTATTTAATTTCTTAAAAATATTTTAAGATATTGTTTTGTATGTATATTAGTCTGTAAGGAGTTTGTTATATGGGTCTGTATTGCATTTTGTGATCTGCTGCCTAATTCAAATATAATAATAAAAAAAAGTCAAGTAAGAAGAGAGTTTAAAAAAATGTATGACCACTAAAATTTGGCACGGAACATAAGCTTTTTTATTACACGTTAATACTTGCCTGCGCTTATAGGCTACATAATGATTAATTACATTTGTAGCATACCTTCGCTTACATCGCATTTACAAACCAAGCCAAGACCTTTGTTTGCAGACCAAGCCAACTCTCTCGCCGACCAAGCCAACTCTCTTGGCAAACAAACGTCTCCAAGCAAACATAACCAAGATATCAATAGATGGCGTTAGAGGTCAGTTACCTCGCGCTACGTTCTGGTTCTTCAGATTTACAAAGGTTTCCATACATTATTATCTGTATTTTGCATTCATCCAATATTCCTGGGGTGCGACTCGGAAACTAAGATATACTTTCACAATGTTGAGATATGTATAGTAAGCCGAAGGAATCCCTATGTATTGTTTTTGTTTGCCGGCACTGAGTGCGTGTATTTACTATTGTAAGTCACGTTGGTTAGTCCAAATAAAAATAAAAATACTTCGTGTGAACTACGTATTTTTCTCTCGCCGTCTCTTCGCAGCGTTATTTTTACCCTAGGGACTACTACTCGTACACATTGGGATTAATAAAAATACAAATTTAGATACTTCTGGACAGCAATAATAGACACCTTCGTGCAACGATTGAAATCTTATCAAATAGTTACTCTGAGCACGTCACTAGAATAAACATTATAAAACCACGGTAAAGGTATCTATTACATGCCGATAACTCCCGTGATAATACTGACAGTTACAGTTACAATCAAATTAAAGTTCAGAGTAGACTCCCTACGTTCAGACCCACGTTCAGTGGTCGGCAAACCATTAGTGTAATCTAGGGTCGGATTACGGGCAGCTCATCAATCATTTTCGCGAGCAGCCGAGAGGAACCGCCACCTGCGGGCAAAGGCCTTGGGCCGAGTAGTGGTCACTTGTATTTTAATACTGCAGGGAAGAATGAATCTTGGAGAACTAGATTTAAATCAGCTGCTGGCTGATATAATCGAATTTATGACGATTTTGTAATGTTACAAGATCGTTACAAGTCGATTTTTTTGTGATTACAGGAGGGGTTGCACCTTTTGACTCTGTTTTTTAATAAGCTACAAATTACCTATAATAAGTTCTGTCATTAAAATCACTGAACGCGTTTAGGAGTTCCACCATCAGCTCAGCTCCACATAATGTCGACTATCAGACGCAACAACAAGTCTTCATTCAGATTAGCAGGAAAACATTAAACGTGCCTTTTAAATTTGAGGTTTCCTCTCGATTGCACCAGGATCCCATCATCAGACCAGGACCCCGACTTGGCTGGGACCAACTAGAAGGTATAACCTGAAATATGAGAACCTGAAAATGACTGATATATGAGGTAACATAGATACAAAAAAAACATACAGTAGAATTGATAACCTCCTCCTTTTTGAAGTCAGTCAAAAAGCTACCCCGGTTAATACGGACAAGATGCGCCTTAGAAACATAAGGTCCTATGTACAAAATAGTAACAAAACTTGTTTATTAAAAATTGTTATTACTCTATCCATTTATATTTTTCAAAACTACATTTAATTAAAAATAGGTAAATATGAGTTTCAGGTTTACACAAAAGATTTTTTTACTAATTTGAATCTTAAATATATGTAAACTGATAAAAAGTAAGCTATACTTGATATAACTACACGTCCTTTCTAATAACTAAGGTGTCCTTTTAAAAGACCAGTAGTGTAATCTGGGATTTCGTTATATCGCTAGAAGTTTATAATTGTATTCTTTATGGTCATTTAGGAACTGGTATTGTCAATATCAGAGCAATCATCTCGAATTTTCATCTCGTTTTATTCCTATTTCAAGTGTTCTGCTAAGTCCTATAAAAAGCTGGTTTTGTTGTGGTTGACTAAAGCTAAGTTTCATCTTTGCATGGTCACTGCAGTCAGTCTGATAGTTTCTTCTTATTTTTCAGACTCTCTTAACACGGAAACTCCAGCATTTTCACGTAAATACAAAGCCGTTTTTCGTAAACGACTCTTAAAGTTTGGCACAAAAAGCGAGGAAACCTTTCCTTAAACTTAAGCGTCACGCTAAGTGCGCGCAGGCGTGACGCATACGAGACGTGACGTGAATCAATTTCGTCAAAGAATCCTTCAAACGGGCCCCCTTAAACCGAAGCAGTAAGATTCAAAATCATTTGCCTAGTCATCACTCACTGTCCAGACAGAAAATTCAGATGCGGTTTTAAGATGGGTCTTATGGTTTACGTGATAAGGTTGAAATTACGATGATAGTAGTGTTCCTGATAGTGCGTGTCTTCCAAATCCTCCTTAATTTACTTTGGCGCCGACACTCCACACTCACTACATTAACTCTCGTAGGTAGTAGGGGGAATGCAGGGCCTCCTTAATGAATATTACCGAGACTTCATACGACATAGTATTAACTATTCTGGGGTTTCGAGGAAAAAAAATACGACTGAAATTCATGACGACCGTCACGTATTGAGGAAGTTTTCATTGTTAAGTCTGAGTTTAGTGTTCTATGTTCTATGTCAATGCTTGAATATTGTTGAAAGTTACAAATTGAGTTTTAAAATGAGATAGACCGTTGCTATAAAATTGGGCGGGTACAATTTATGACACCATTTTCGGTTTCTATTTAAAAAAATGGCACTGTGAGTGTCAAAGATATTTAGATCAAATGGTGTGGGCACCCAATGCAAAATATTTTAATCTCAATTTTATTTTATCATGCAGAAAATCGTCAACGCGCGTTATGATATGACCGCCTTTTTGAGAATAAATAAAAAGTAACAGTTTATTTTTCCTTGAAAGGCGTTTCATGGTTTTGATAAATTGTGGCTTTGTCAGATTTTGAAAACCTCTGTTTATGACATCGCTTTGTAGCCGTATGCGCTTGACATAGAGACAGAAGTAATTTAATACGTGTTATTTTGACCGTTGATTGTGAGTAAAATATAACAAGGGTCCAATCGGGCAGTTTTTTGCATATAATTCCTGTGGTTATTGGTAGTAAGTACTCTTTTTCATAGTTTTCAAGCAATTTTTGACTAACCAATACATTTTTCTGACTTAAAAAAAATGAGATAAAGAGGCATTAATTCCTTTTTTATTTCATCAGAATGGGATAAAATTTTATTTTTTTATAATGCCAGAATGAAATACAATTTTAGTAGGTTGATGCATTAATTGTTTCTAACACGGGTGCAAAATTTCGTAAGTGTATACATGTATGTTTGTCACAGGATTTTGAAAACGAAAAAATAGCGAGATGATTTTTTTTTTCAGTTCCATCAGGTATAGTTCAACTTAGGGTACAGTATTAGTTTCACCGAAATCTATCCAGTAGTTTTTGAGATATGAGTAATAATAACTATAAATAAATAAAAAAGAAATGTGTGTAGGCAGGCTGTTGGTGTTCGTAAGCTTTGACATCATGCAGAATCTCCAAAAGAATTTAAAGTTTGAAGGAAATAGTTTTTGAATGCAGTTTATTTTTTTAATTATTTCGGAAGGCTCGTATTCATAATTTCGTTACAAAACAATCTGAATACAATTTTTAATAAGCAGGCCGAAGACAGTTAGCTGGTGGTAATGTTATGAGGAAAATAAGTTCTCATCGGATTAAATAAAACGCTTCATCGCTTTTGTTCATTGTAATTAATTTTAATCAGAATATTAATTAGTTGATATTGCTTTTGTTTTTGGTTAGAACTCAATGTTTTGTTACTTTCGAATTACTTAATTATCAACAAGAATCCTTTGCTTTAGCAAAAAAAGATACAACTGTAAAAATGTAAAATGGCGTCGGTTACATCACATGAAAGCGTTTATCCCGCTTTATTTAAAACTACCCGCAATATATTACACGCGTTGCTGTACCGGATGTGGACACCCGTGCGAGTGTGACCGGATGTGCTTCTGCAACTTGTCGTCGTTATTTTGTTTCATTGATTTTAGTGCGTACATTTTTATTCATTTTTGATGTTTGGTTCGAAAGCGAGATTTATTGTTACTCAGATTTTTTTCAAGTAATACATGAAAGATTTTGTAGTCTCTTAAGTATAATATTTGCACGTAGTTGTTAACAATTTTACCGTCCTTACTATAGATCCCCCTAAGCAAAAGGCTTACAGTGCCCAAATAAGCTTGCTTCTCAAAGCTTATCCGTTTGTTAGTGTTAACTTATAGCATTTGTTTTTAAAAGAACAGATCGAACATCCTTAAACGGTTTATTTATAGTAAAAATTGGACTTTAATGGATAACATTCTCACAAAAACGTGCCGAATGTCGTTATTTTTGGTGAAATTATGTGTTTCGTTTGCAGCCGCTTTGCTAATGCCTCTTAATGAGGATGCAGTCGTGGTCTGTATGTCAATGGAAGGTTAAAAATATTTGTCGTGCAAGGAATAACTTTCTGATTGAGCAGGATCCGTTATAAGTGTTAGTCATGCTGTGACTTTGAGTAAGGTTCTCGTTAAGGAACATTAGGAAGCCCAGACAATTCTGTCAAGAAGTTAAAAAAACCAGTTGAGTGCGAGTCCGAGTCGCGCACAGCGAGTTCCGTGCCAACTAAGTAACTCAATAAGGTATTCACTTTCCACTTAGGTGAAATACGAACAATGTTATGTTGACAGCAAATATTACTTTGATTTTCATTATTTGTATAAAAAACAAAGCTATTTTTGCGGTAAATTGCGGTTGTTGAAAATGTGCTATATCTCAAAAACTATCGGTTTGATCTCATTCAAACAACTTTATTTGAAGCTTTTTATTATGATCTAAATCAAAAATTCTTCATTAAAAGTTCTATATAGGGGAGTTTTTTTTTAGGTTTTAGTTTCATGCATGGGAGCCCTTAATTATTTTTTATTTTTTGTATGGAATCGTTAAGCCGTTAAGAGGATTCATCTACCTTATTGAGTTTCAACTGTGTCATGCTTATAATTTCAGAATAAAGTGGGTGTGACAAACAACAAAGTGGGTGTGACAGGCAGACTTCACTGAAACAGAAACTATAAGGGTTCCGTTTTGTGCCACTCGGCTACGGAACCCTAAAACAAGAGAAATAATATCAAACTTCCTTTGTTTATTTATTAAAACATTTTCTGTCAAATTTCAAAACTTCAATAGCATATTCTTGGTGGCTGTTTATAAATAGATAATTTCTTGTACGGGTCATCCGTTAGTTAATGACAAACCACTACAATAAACTTAGGAGCCGATTGTTTGCCATACCTACAACATCATTTTTCTTAAAAAACTTTTGTTCCTGTGTAAGATCTCGTGATTATTTATTTTATTTGCTGTTTTTTGGTCTAAGTTGATACGTATAAGTGCTTCTTGTCTTGATTTTGTCTTGACTTGCGCATTTGGGAGGCTTTGTAGTTTTCGAGTAATAAACAATACCAAATAATAGTCTTTATGTATGTTCTCTACTAATATCAAAATTGTCTGAAAAATCTTCCTTATTAACCAGGTCCAACAGCGATGCCCTAAATTTGTTTGATTTGAAGCCTTTCAATATGTGTTTCGGAGTTCTAGTTAGTTTTATTATTTCCAGTATCCGTTTATTTTCTGTTAGACACAAAGCGTCAACACGTGTCCTTGCTATTGCTATTCATCAGCTGCGCGCGCGCATCACAGAGCTATCAAACATGTAGTCCGAGGAGCGCTGTGCGCATGTTTAATGGTTAGGCCAAGGGTACAAAGATGGCTTATCGAAGTTACTTACATCTTATAACTTGCAAGGAGTCTGTTCTGTTGTTTGTAGCCTTCTTCTAATAACGGGAAACAGTTATTTTCTAACCAGTGTTACGATCAAGTATTAACTTCATTCGACCATTCAACTACTCACGTGTAAGAAACTAATATTACTACCCTTACTAAGCCTTCTATTCAGTTTCTAAAACCTCAAAGAAAGAACTAAAGTATTAAAAATATTAATCAATCAAAATTGTATCTAACACAACACCAAAGGTTCCAAAACTTCCAACTAAACATATAAGCTACCAAGTTTTGTACTTGTTAATCAACCATACTTTTTTATTTGTCTGAAGGTTTTGCCCGAGATGAAGAACTATAAATCTTCGTTAAACCACCCTCTATCAACCTCTCAGTACCTACGCAGCAAAACACGAGGGCTAGCTATCTGGTCAGAAACCTCACGTTTCGGCAAATCCCCAGAGTCGCATAACAAAAGCGAATACTTTCTGAAACTATCTGGTGCAAGACATGAATTTATATCAGACGTAAATTTTTACAACCTGCAACAGTTCTAAAGTTAAGACAAATTAGCCCCAAAAGTGAATCTGTTAAAGGGCAAGCTGTCGTAAAATTCTGCGAGTTCTTCGAATGGTGTGAAAATTTTATTAAGTTAACCGACGAAAATAGTTGGAAGCCCTCTTAAAAGTTAGTCATGTCCCTCTTGGGAGTTTGAGAATTTGTGAACTTGCCAACTTCGCAGTTTAAATAAAGAATCTAGGTGAAGATGGCGACTGCTAGTTAGAAAACGTAAACCTGAAAAAACAGCGCGTTGTAGTAGTTTGATGTTCCATAGAGCTAGGAGCTATTATTACTTAAAAAGTATTTTCTAAATATAAACGTTTTTGCATAATTATTACTACTACTACTGCGTAATATTTACTATTACTCAATCACTTTTAGAGATTAGATTTTAAGTAAATACTAACACTAGTTGATAAGTTTTCTGTAGTTCTCTTACTAACACTCTAAATAGATTCGCGTTGTCCGATAAATAAACATTTCATTTATTTATTATTTATTACCTACTAAGCTGTTATAAAGTTCTTTATGTTTTAAACCGATTTCAGAAAAAAGGAGAAATGAAATGAAATGAATGTTTATTTGCGTTTGGAAAAGGGTACATGAGTTGGTTATTATTTCATTTAGTTCAGCTTTTCCAGCCATCTATGAATAGCATGCAAATACATATTTTTTGTTATATCAAAGTGACTATAACTACATTAAATCATTAAATTCAAACAAATTAAAAATAATTATTGGAATGTCAGTGTAAACACATTAAAAATTGGAAATAATAATTGTCACATAAAATAATTAAAGTCATAGTTACAAAGAAAAACAAGTCATAATGTCACATCAAATTTAAGTAATCATTTACATTATAAAAACAATGCTCGTTTAGCCACCTATATAGGGCGCCTTTAAATCGGTTAAAGGGCAAGTCTTTTATATTTTGTGGTATTTTGTTAAATATGAGCATACACATCCAGTGGCAGTTCTTACTGAATCGAGCACTCTTGGGAATCAGGTCAGTAACCAGTCTATCTCCATTTCTGGTATTACGCGTGTACACATTTTTAGCTTGTTTGAAATAATACATATTTTGCTTCACAAATTTAGCTATTTCTAGGATGTACAAACATGGGAGGGGCAATATTTTTAAGGACTTAAATAGCGGTTTGCAATGCGGTGGCTCATCGGGTGCAGTACCACATATGGCCCTTATGCATTTTTTTTGAGCAAGGAATGCCTTACTTGCATCAGTGCTATTGCCCCATATAATGAGACCGTATCGCAAAACAGATTCCACATAGACAAAGTACGCAGTAAGTGCTGTATTTTTTGTCGCTACTTTGTTTAATTTATAGAGTGCGTATGAGAATCTATTAATTTTTTTGCAAACATTTTCAACGTGATTTTTCCAATTTAGTTTTTGATCTATCCATATACCTAAGAATTTTATTGTGTTTGTACTTTTTAATTTTTGTCCTTCAAAATTAATGTCCATTGTCTGGTATAATATGTTATTGAAATTTATAAAATAAGTTTTGTCAAGATTTATAAGTAGATTATTATTTTTAAGCCATTCTATTATTGCTTTTACTGTATTATTAATGTCAATTATATGGTCTCTTAGCGTCAATTTACTATCAGTTTTTACTATCACAGATATGTCGTCAGCGAATAATATGCATTTATGGTTAGTTACGTCCGGAAGGTTGTTGATATAGATCAAAAACAACAGCGGACCCAAAACGCTACCCTGCGGAACTCCGTACTTATTTTCTCTGGGATCTGATTTGTATTCTACGACCATATTATTACTAGTAAGTCTACTTATTTCAACCGACTGCCGCCTACTTTGCAAGTAAGTTTTAAACCAACTTAAAGCAGTGCCTCTAATGCCACAACTATCTAATTTATCTAAAAGCAAACTATGTGATACAAAATCGAAGGCTTTTGACATGTCGAAGAAGAGCGCAGTTGTATAGTTATTGGCATTTAGACATGTAAGAGTTTCATTTACCATATCGAAGACCGCATGTGCCGTAGATTTTCCCTTCTGAAAACCATACTGGCTGTGATTTAGTACATGAAACTTGTCAAAGAATGATATTAGTTTAGAATACATGATTTTTTCATATACTTTTGACAAAATCGGCACCAGCGCTATTGGCCTGTAATTGTCCAAAACAGTTTTTTTATCTTTTTTAAACAATGGTTTTATCAAAGAAAATTTTAACCTGTCAGGAAAAGTACCAGAGACCATTGATAGGTTTATAAGAAATGCCAACACGCTGCCTATTTCTTTATTACATGCCTTAATTACTTTAGTGCAGACACCGTCATATCCTTCTGAGTTGCTGTTATTTAAGGTCATAATTACTTTATTAATGTCATTTTCGTCAATAGGGTTGAGATAAATAGAATTATTATTGAGAGTTGTTCGTATTTTTTTTGTTAGTCTGCTGTTTTATAAATTTGGGTCGTTTTTCAGAAATACTTCTTCGCTTCACATATCAACTACGATTTGTAATAAAAAGAACTAATACCGCAAATAATTAATTATTATGTACGTTTGTATATTCCTCACATAGCCTTTTTCATATGATGCACGTGTTCAGACCATATAAACATATTTTAATATCACACAATAAAATAATATATAACCGTCACCATTTGTCTGACCCAAGCTTTACAGCCATAAAAATCGACGTGGTCAAAGAACTTATAACATTCTATATCTACGATCGGAGGTCTATTTGCGTGCTTTATTACAACTAAATGCGTGACACCCGACCATAACCTCAGTGGTTTAGTATCGCTCGACTTGGCTTATTTTTTTGTATAAACACATTGCTATAATTAAGAAGGTATATACGCGTAGCTAGGTTGACGTATCCTACGAGCGATGGAGAGCGCTATACTCGGCGTTTCTCTGCGAGATTGGAATCAGAAATGAGGAGATACGTAGAAGAGCTAAGGTTACGGACATAGCCCTGAGAATCAGTAAGCTCAAGTGGCAATGGGCAGAGCACATAGCGCGCAGAACTTCGACCACTGACGCGTCCACCGACAAAATGAACAGACAAAGTGTGATCGGTCGCTGTGAAAAACCGTGGACGAGGCCTAGATTGAGCAGTGGACGTCCTTTAGCTGATAATGATGATGATACAAGAAGCTTATACAGACACTGTGCACGCATAAAAGTTTCATAAAGTTTTATCTTGATTCCTATCACTCGCTCTTTACCATTAATATATGATGACGACCTCTGTTGTGTAGTGGCTAAGCACACTGGGTCAGGTAAATGTAAAAATCATAATTTCCTATATTGTCTAGTGTCTGGGTGATATGGTACCACCGTTGTGTCTGATTTTCGTAACACAAGTGCATCGGCTACTTAATTTGGGATCAGAACTATATACATATGTGATTGGTGTCCGAAATTTATTAAAATATATAAAAAATATTGTATAATAATATAATATAGTTTTATTTATTTAAGGTGCCTGAGCTCAACGTTTACAGTTAGGTCATTGTATTAATCAGCTATCGTAAGTGATTAATAATTCAAGATTCAGATTCAGAGCTCAAATACGAGTAGTAAAAGGCATCTTTCATTGTACAGTAATTTGTATATAATAAAGAAAGAAAAATTTTTTATTTGGTACACAGATAATAACAAACATGATAGAAAAAATAAAACACCGAGGAAGTAACTAAAATACAAAATAAATTTATAATGTGTGACCAAATTGGTCTCCACTCAGCTTTTTGCCATGGCAAGCCATTGGCTCTGGTTGGTAATAAAGAAGGAGCAAAATTTTTTTTACTCAACCACCCCCAACCCCCAACCAAAGGTTAAGGCTTTTGTCTAGCAGTGTTTAATGTTTACAGGCGAATCTTAAATTTTAACCTACCTATTTACGATGATAATAATTATAGTAAAAATCCCCCTAGCCGATGTCGACTACGGTGGCCAGTCACATAATCCATAACTACGACTAACCGACTGCGCGGAACATTTTATAGTGCGTGCGCAAACACAGGTGCACTCTCTATTTCTTTCACTCTCATAGCCCGATGGGACAACAACCTGACACGACCGGAGAGAGATCAGGCGCAGGATCAACGGCTTCAAGTGCTTTCCGAGGCACGGGGGTGAAACACCGCCAACTTCCAAACTCTTCCCTACCCTACCCCGAGAATTTCAAATTAGAAAAAACCAGGTACATATTTTTGGCCCGACCCGCGGAACGAACCCAGGACCTCTGGCGCAGCCGTCGCTTTAAAGTGCGACCCTCTAACCGCTGTGCCACCGTGGCGGTAAATTTAAACTATTTACGATACATCTATCTTAATCAAGCCAATTTCCTACAGTTAATATAATCCAGTAGCTACTGTGCTCCTGAAACTTGACTAAAGCGTGAAGGAACAAATCAATTCACCCTAATCTGCGAAGCGGAAAGAGTGTTGACGCAGCCTCCGAAGTATTTGCTAAACAATTATCTTGCTCTAAATCAATCTCTATCAACTACAGGCGGCCGATCGATTGGACTACATTTGTGAATAAAGTTCCGCTAACTAACGCTGTCTTTTGTTTTGAAGAAAACAATGGATCGGTTCTTTTTTTCGTTTAGATTCGTCCTGAAATACTGCTTCTGTATAAATAATAAAAGCTATCTATCTGTAATCATGACGTCATCTTTTAAACAATTAAACCTGACACAAACACTAAAGTGATAGAATGATTGGATAGAAGCTATGTGTTTACCATTGCTATTACTAGCGCATGAAACTGACACCACTCCATGAATTGACGACACAGACATCAACTCATAGTACAGATTCATAATTCGAAATTTTCAAGGAAAACGTCACAATCTAATCGTCGTATGTGCGACACACTTTGACCTCTTAAACGCTGCGACTTTTAGCATCGATGTAGTCGCGGGATTTCAAAACGCGCTTCAGCATCGCGACTCACGCAATGAACAGATTTAATTTAGCATCGATGCAGTCGCGCGTTAGCATCTCAACTGCATCGCTGCTAAAAGTTGCAGTGTGTAAAGGGTCTTATTTACTTTCTCTTAATATTTTTGAATCAACTTAATATGACCTATCTTGTTCTTCCATTATATTATTTATGCATTTAGCTGAATATTTATAAGATATATTTGTTTTTCAGGATTAAAAGACAGGATTTATCTTTAAATCCATGTTTAGATCTTTTTGTATCTTCGGTAATGTAAATTACCATTGAAACAATCTTATTTGGATCGGCTGCCATACCTGAAATTCGGTAGGTGCTTATTAAAATCGATATTTAATACGCCCGTCCCAAATAGAAGGATCTCGTTACCGCCTTGTAATCTGTATAATTAAAGCCCTTACTCCCGTTTGTTCTTAAAACGCGGGTAGAATTACGTGGGGTATCCTTTCAAAATGATATCTCAGATAACATAATTAGAAGTCCATTTAATAAAGGAAACATTTGGATCTCTTGATGGTTGATCAAATCCCTTCATTGATGCGGATTACCTAGTCTTGCCATAAATATTGTCACAAAGAAAAAAATATTGTTTTTAATGCAAATAATATTTATAACTTATACAGTGTGTGAATTTTATACATAAATATAAAACAATTTGAAATATAAAAAGCTTATTCGAAGTGGCCTCCATTGGCTGCAATACAGCCTTTAAACGTTGAGGCCAGTTATCAATAGAAGCACGCACTCTTTCCATGGGTAATTTGGCAGTCATTTTGTTTGTTAAAATATTGCTCAATTGTATAGACTTTCTTATCCGTAAACAAAATTTTTCTGTGACCTCCCTTTGCATACCGCTTCAGTAGTTTTTTCGATTTTACCACCCTATTCTTTTTAAAATTATCAGCTGAAAAATGACCAGTGCGTCTCTTTTAGGCTGCAAGTACTAAGTTATTTTTTAAAATACGCGACTTGGTTCTGGGTGCTATCTTCATCTTGCGAGATAAAATCTTTTGCTTTCGGACAGGATTTCTGCGAATTCTTTCCCTTACTGCTTTGACCACCTCTTTCGTACGAACACTAAGTGGACGGCCAGATCTTTTTCTGTCACAAACAGAGGAGGTCTCATTGTACCTATTGATAGCCCGGTACACAATCATTTGACTAATACCAAGCGTATGGAGAGTTTTAAAAATTGCATTTGGCTCCATACCAACTTTGTGTAATGCAATTTTAGCGATTCGGTTCTTTTTATCACCCCATTCCATTTTAATATCGCAAAATATTATAAAATGTATTGGCGCCAAAATTAGAAAACACAATGAGCAATCGTATAAAAATGACAAATTTCAAATTCAAATGTAATATCTTTCTTATTTTAAATTGTAACAGTATTTATGGCCAGACTGGGTATACAGACTGTGGCCTGTAATAAAAGATATTTGGAAAATACCATAATATTTTTAAAATGCTCCTCAAGTAACCACCAACAGTTTTTAAATGTTTTTAATTTATTATGATGACAAAAATTATTGTTATTTCCTTATAAAATAAATCGAACCAAATGTAGGTAGGTACCTATTATATTGCAAACAAATGTGTCCATTCATAGAACTGGACATTGTGACTTACTCCAACGAGTAGCGATTTTGATATACGAGTACATCGATTGATTAGGGATTTTAGAGCACTATGACCAGGTCAATGTACCTAAAGCCTTTAGAACCAGCGATTAGATTTTTGATCATATTATCACACACTGTATATTTTGTTAGGGTTGACTCTGAAGCGCAATTTTTTAAAATATTTTTCTACAAGTAAGATAAGACCTATGACGGTTTATGTACACGAGGCTATGATAAGGTTAATTCATTGCTTTTACAATTAAGTTAGTTTTGTTCAAAAGTGATTTTAACAAAATTAATGTATTTGGTTTCATTAAAATATTTTAATAATTTTGACTAAGATTTTGACAACCTTATGAGTATTCGAAAAGAACATCCTCAAAATTAAAAGAAACAGTGTTGCTTTAGAATGTTTTTAACACTCACAGTGTCATATTTTATATTCATAAAGATGAAAATAAGAAACCAAAAATTTGCGCACGGGCGGGACTTGAACCAGCAACCTTTTGGCCCGGTATGCCAAAAGGTTGCTGGTTCAAGTCCCGCCCGTGCGCAAATTTTTGGTTTCTTATTTTCATCTTGATGAATAGAAACAGTGTTATATGAGCTTGTTAATGAATACGTGGATAACGAAACGACATACATGGAATATTGTTAATAATACCAACAACTTAACTAAAGACATACAGACTGAAATTTTAGTCAGTGACCGAATTTTGTGTGAAGACTCCATTGATAGATACCGAACCGAGGAAAATAGATCCTGTTTCATCCATTTTGACCACGCGTCAATTCAAAAGAACTTTTGTATTTCTTTTACTCGATTTTAACATTTTCCTTCATAGTAAAAGTTCATATCCATCAGTGGAGTCTTCACACAAATTTGGTCACTGATTAAATTTCAGCCTATATGATCCTGTACACTACTGTCAGATAAATTATATTTGTTTGTTTCATTACTGCAATATTTTTAAAAATCACTCTTTCACGTTTTCTTTCTTTTGAGCAAACATAGGGAAGAAGAATTGCAAGTTCGGCTAACACCATAAGAAGAAAGGTCATGCTTTACAGAAGCTGTCACTGTTATCTCGGTAACTTAGAAAATACTTGTGCCTCAAAGTCAGCGAGTTGTTTTTACTACATATAGAGAACCTATTCCACACAAGAAACAAGAATATGACGCATTCCTTGAAATTTGAATTTCGAATGTAAAACCATTTGTATGAGTTGATGACAAGTGACGTCAATTTCTAGCGACGAAATTAGGTCGTGGTGTCAGTTCAATGCTTCAAGTCTTATAACTAATTATTACTATCTCAGATATATATACTTTGTGCTTTATCACATGACGAAACGATCAATTTTATCCCAACCAAAAACATTCTAATCGCTCCGAAATAAATTGGCGTGAACCGATATTTCACGGCAATCTAGTCATTTATCACGCCTTATCAGCGACTGCATTCGGAAATGACAGACATTCGTTAATGATCGGAATGATTCGTTTAGACCATTTGCACACTGCGACTTTGAGCAGCGATCCAGTCCCGATGCAGCACCGATGCGGTCGCAAAATGTCAACCTTTAAACACTTATAATATAATATATAAATATTGGACACCAATCACATACATTGCTCTGATCCCAAAGTAAGTAGTCAATGCACTTGTGCTATGGAAATCAGACACAACGGTGGTACCACAACACCCAGACCCGGGACAATATAGAAAATATCGTTGTCTACATTGACTCGACCGGGATTCGAACCCGGAACCTCACAAGATGGCGAAACTTGAAACCAGCGTGCTAGCCACTCAATCACGGAGGTCGTCAAAATGTAATGATTTGTCAAAATGTATCATTAAATATTTAATTAAAGGCCTTTGTTTTCAAAAACCACAAAACCAAAGCCCACCCTTTCACGTCAAGAGGCACACGTTTAAAACATCTATACGAATATCTTACTTAGTATTTTTAGAAAATAGCCGTGAAATATATTACATTTCAGGCGCTCAGTCGTGTATTCGTTTACTTATTTATAGGATCTAAGAAAAGTGTCCCCTTTATTTAATTTTCTTTACTTTATACACTTACGCTGCTCTTAGCGTCGATGCAGTCGCGATGCAGAAGCTGGACATTGTCAAATTATGTACTGTATTTAGCGACTGCATCGATACTAACGCGCGAAAGCATCGGTGCAGTCGCGCTTCTGCATCGATACTAACGCGCGATAGCATCGGTGCCAAATTAAAGCTGTTCATTGCGTGAGTCGCAAAGCTGTCGCGTCTCATGCTAAAAGTCGCAGTGTGTAAGGGGTCTAAGTCTAACGATGCAACTTGCGTCGTCAAAAGAGACATTTTGGTTTCCCTGAAAATCCGATATTGTTTATAGACTTATGACCCTATGATTTCACCCAAAATCATTTTTATTACATGTAAAACCGAATTCGAAAAATTACTTAGAAGTACTAGAAGCACTTTTATGATAGAGATCAAAGACGGTTCTGATTATTTGGTTTATTGTTCATAATTAGGTAAACGTTGTCACTCGTTAAACGTTTTTGTATAGAGTCCACAGGTTTGTGTAGAGAATTTGACTGACACAATAAGTTACATTATTAACAGATGCTTAATAAGGAAACCTAATTGGTGTTTCCTCATTGCTTAGTACTTAGTTTAAACTAATCAGTACCAAAGCGGTAGTGACATTTTTGCTGAAGTAAGTCGCAATCAAGATTGCGATCCCTTTATTTTAGGGAAGGTATTATCAAGGGAGCATTGAGGTAGTTTCATTAAGCACTGTGTACACACAAGACTAGTTATACACATCCATTTTGGTAAGGACCCTTTTTAAGAATCAACTGTGAACAAAAAGAGTTCAACCTATAGTGAATATGTATAGCTTTATATGAGTACATGCTTAAGGGAATTAAGCAGACGTTTATTACTACAAAAAGTCATTTAATGTCTTTTCCCTGTCTGCAATACGAGAATAGACTTCGTATGTAGTAAGTAATTATTATTGTGACTGTGTTTCCAGAAAACGTTTAGACAGAGACTTAATTTACTCTTTTCTCGCCATTCAATTTACAACTTGATCTCAATCAGAAACCAAGGTAACAATTTGCTTATACCCAAAGCTTTCGGCTCGGTATTCTTTGTAATGAATATCTAGATTGTCTGGTCATATTAGTCATAGTATCTATTTTTATGTAAGAATAGAAAAATCATGAAAATAAGCGGGAAAGGTTTAGTAATTATTGAAAAACTCGTCAAATAAACCATAATTTGTTTGAATAGAAAATTATATTTTGTTTCGCCCTCATGACCCAAGTTACCCTTGTCACTAGCTAAAGGTTAATTGATATTATGATCGATAGAAGGTAATCTAAACCACTTAATATCAACATCATTGAACACTCCCTCGCCCTGAGTTAAATTAATTTATATTCGCTGATAAATTGTAAAATGAAAATTAATTTTTAACCGACTTCAAAAAAGGACGAGGTTATCAATTCGACTGTATGTTTTTTTTGTGGCTGTGTTTCCTCATATCATCATAATTTGTAGACTGATTTGAAAAAAAAATATCGCTAACTAGAGGTTACATATACCTTCTAGTTGGTTTCATAGTTGTCAAGTCGGAATCTGATGATAGGATCTTGGTGCAATCGAGGG
This sequence comes from Pyrausta purpuralis, assembly GCA_963924145.1. Classification (NCBI taxonomy): domain Eukaryota; kingdom Metazoa; phylum Arthropoda; class Insecta; order Lepidoptera; family Crambidae; genus Pyrausta; species Pyrausta purpuralis. Next base: position 21,398,115 of record OZ001664.1, on the reverse strand, counting down.
AAACCCTTATAGTGTCGTGTCGGTAGTGAATGTAGAAAGAAGGATGTTCGTATCAAAAGTAGCAGAAGTCTATTTACACGATGTTTATTTACAGTTAATATATATACACTTACACAATACACAACACTCAGATAAAAGAAGGAGAAATATTTACAGAAGACGAAACGGATGAAGACATAAAACTAGGATGCAAAATTAAATAATTATAAAGTTCCTTTGTGGAAATTCGAAGTCGCAATGCCCTATTGTTTTTTGAAGACAGCTCAAAGATTGACAATGTCGAAATAAAAAGAAATAAATATTTACAAATAAGAAAGTTTTGCATGTTAAAAAAGGATCTATGTGGCAGCTCGCCACACCCTCAAATGTGAAATGCACGTATAGTGTTTTTTACTAGGATCTTTATGTTGACGTGTTGTTACGTTTGATAGTCAACATTGTGTGGAGCTGAGTTGATGGAGGTACTCCTTAACGCTTCAGAGTTCAGCGATTTTAATGAGAGAACTTATGATAGGTAATTTGTAGCTTCCTAAAGAACAAAATCATAAGGTGCCAGTCCCCCCTCCTCCTTTAATCACTAAAAATGAAAAAATAAAATTTACTTTAAAAAAATTAAAACCGACTTCAAAACCAAAATCCACTAAAAGTTTTCGATTCGATTCGATAGTGCATTACTCAGCCAGGCCACAAGGGCTCAGATCCGGTAAAACCGGCAAACCGAGGTGCACGAGTTAGAGGCAGGAGGAACACGCTCTGGGATGGGAGAGGAAGGTCGGCAAGCCGCAGCCCTCCGACCAGAACCAAAGTAGCTATTCAGCCTAAATTGGTCTAGGAGTAGGGAAGACGGGTATTATCCATGGGGAGTGAGCGTTGATGCTGCGAGGGGTTGGGCTCTCATGCCATGGTGGTTTCTGTATCTGTTATTTACTGCGCTCCGACATTGATCATTGTAGCTGTCTTTGGCTTATGGCTCGCTGCGCTCCGATGTTGATGATTGTAGCTGTTTTCGGCTTATGGCTGGCTCGCTGCCCTCCTGACGTTGATGATTGTAGTTGTCTTCGGCTTATGACTCGATGCGCTCCGACGTTGATGATTGTAGTTGTCTTCGGCTTGTGACTCGATGCGCTTCGACATTGATGATTGTAGCTGTCTTCGGCTTTATGGCTCGATGCGCTGCGACTTTGATGATTGTAGCTGTCTTCGGCTTATGACTCGATGCGCTCCGACGTTGATGATTGTAGTTGTCTTCGGCTTGTGACTCGATACGCTCCGACGTTGATGATTGTACCTGTCTTCGGCTTATGACTCGATGCGCTGCGACGTTGATGATTGTAGCTGTCTTCGGCTAATGACTCGATGCGCTCCGACGTTGATGATTGTGGCTGTCTTCGGCTAATGACTCGATGCGCTCCGACATTGATGATTGTAATTGTCTTCGGCTTGTGACTCGATGCGCTCCGACGTTGATGATTGTAGCTGTCTTCGGCTTATGACTCGGTGCGCTGCGACGATGATGATTGTACCTGTCTTCAGCTTATGACTCGATGCGCTGCGACGTTGATGATTGTAGCTGTCTTCGGCTAATGACTCGATGCGCTCCGACGTTCATGATTGTGGCTGTCTTCGGCTAATGACTCGATGCGCTCCGACATTGATGATTGTAATTGTCTTCGGCTTATGACTCGATGCGCTCCGACGTTGATGATTGTAGCTGTCTTTTTCTTATGACTTGTTGCGCTCCGACGTTAATGATTGTAGCTGTCTTCGGTTTATGGCTCGCTGCGCTCAGACGTTGATCATTGTCGCTGTTTCGCTTAAAGCTCGCTGCGCTCTGACGCTGATGATTGTAGCTGTCTTCGGCTTATGGCTCGCTGCGCTTGGACGTTGAACATTGTCGCTGTTTCGCTTATAGCTCGCTGCGCTCTGACGCTGTTGATTGTAGCTGTCTTCGGCCTTTGGCTCGCTGCGCTCCGACGTTAATCATTGTAGGTGTCTTTCGCTTTTGGCTCGCTGCGCTTCAAGTTTGATCATTGTAGCTTCTAGTCTTGTGCTTTCTTGTCATAAGAGTCTGCTTCAGATTCTTGTTTTGTACAAAAAGAATGCGATTACTTTTTTTTTAGTTGCCGGAAAATTTGCCTGACCATTAATGATCCGCACAACAAGTCAACACACAGCACCTACACAAAGGAGAAAATCACTAGTACGAGTAGCGACACACATAGACACACGAACTCACGCACAGAGAGACACATCATGAGAACACAATTTCGTTTTTACACTGTACACACTGCATTTTACACTTTTTTTTGCGATTCTGCAGTTTTTTATGGCTTTGCTTGCTATATAAAGATATCTTTAACCTGAAAGGAATTTCAGATTAGTGCAGTACATGCCAATATTGATGGCGGCTTGCGTTGATTAAGAGTAGGCGCTAAAAAGGTGCACGTCTGAACTTTTAAAACAATATAAAGTATAATATAGAAATGTAGTTGAGTTGAAGTGAACAAATATGATTCAACAATGCACATATTAAAGTCAAAATCGATTTTCATATTCTGCCAATTAGAAAGTTTTCAGGGCTTTAACAATTTCCTCTTCTGGTCCTGTTGTTATTGATTCGCATGTTGTTGGCTTTTTTGACAATGGTCGTATATTTTTTCGTATGCAAGCGTTGGGCAATGTACAATATTATTTGTATAAGTTATTTTTTTACCTAACCACGAGGAAATTCTTCAAAAAATGTAGATTATTTCGTTTTATAGTTCGCAGTAACAGCCGTGGTAATACAGCTTTATGTTAAGAAGGTGTTTATAAATTGTTATTCCTTCGTTCACGCGACCGCCAGCGTCCCATTGATCCGTGAGCGTCGTCCATTTGCGAGAGTTAAATGTTTTAGTGCCAAGGTGTTATCGTAGTAGCTATACATTCTTTCAGGGCTACTAGTCCCCTAGTATAAATATTTGCGGATTTCTTCGTTATTTGAAGTTCTATATGTGGATTTTAAGGCTAATTATTACAACAAATGACTTAAATATGTAAATCAAGACCCGCGCCCCGCACTAAATTTAACGCGCTTCGCAACAGCATCCGCATCGATTTAAAGAATTTTGATTTTACACTGACACATTTTATGTTTTGAATTTCTGATATGGGTATATGATACTAATTAATTGTATTCTGTCTTTGTGATTTGGTTTTCTTTTTGGATTCATGTTGAATGATGGTTTTCGTCAACGTTTTTGCAGGATTTATGTTCAGCAGGATCACGTCAAACTGCCCGACGGTCAAAAGTCAAGAATGATAGCTTGTTGATTTGTGGGCTATCAGCGGCAATGATATTGTAATTGTTCAGGGGCTATCACGTAGAACCATTCGTAGAATAGTCGGTTTTGCCTGCTATTTTGATTGTTTACCTGTGGCATGAGTTTACGACCTGTGTCGGAAGTCTCGACATAGTTTCGTGTAAAATCACCAGGTGGCGCTCGAAAAATGCTGAGACAAAATTGGTGTTTTCGTGTATTTATTGATTGAAAAGAAGTTTTGAATGATGCTTAAAAAACTACAAATATTTTTTAAGATTTATTAAAGATAAGCTACGTAAGTTAAAATGATATTTGATGAATTAGAAAATCATGAAATTGAAATTGTCGACTTGAAATGTCAAAAATGATGCATCAGACTTCGCCCGCTGGCTAGTTCGTTCAAAGATTGATAGAGGTGTTAGATGAGTGCAGTAACAGTAACCTCATTAAGGTATGAATTCAAGACTGGAATAGGCAATAAAATTAAGTAACGTTTAATAATATCCTTCATAGTCCTAAATTTCTATGATCGAGAATTTGTTCATTAGATAGATGTCAGTGGTACTATAGTTTTGAAGCCGGGTTCATTATTAAGATGTCAGTTGGTAAGGAATTTTCAATATAGTTATGGTGCCCCGCTATGAGGGTCCAGTTAGGGGCTGCGTCTCAATTGTATTAGGACGCACGTGTTTTTCTTAGACTTTTAAAGGTGATGCTGTGTAAGTGCATTTTTTGCTATACTTTTGTTTTAGTGGTATCCCAGTGCCGTTTCGAAAGTTTCTTATAGCCATAAGGATGTAATGCAATACGTTAAGGTCCATTATTGTATGATTGGCCGAAATGGAGTTTCACCACACGTGTCACAAAAGTTTTTGGATAGCAATCTTTTTTTTTTGGGCGACGCAAGCTGACCTGTTCGACTATTATTCTGTCTGTACAATTATTTAAGTTGCAAAATAAATCATCTGTACATAATAAAGTTTCAAATGGAAAGATCTCACCAAGTTCGTATTGTAGCTTAGCTGCGTGGTGGGCTTCGCTCTAGTATAGTACTTGTCGTCGCGGGCTTGCCGGTGGTTTTCCTCTCTGTATAGGAACTGAGCTGGACACATTCCTTCTGCGACGACGTTTTAGCCGCGATCACACGCTAAAAGCCTGCGTGACTCCGCTTTATACATATGTTTGTACAATTTATCACCGCGAGATACTCCCATACATACTGATGAGGTCTAGCATAGTAGAATCATCTAAGTCAGGCGTCGCAATGCCTCGGAAAAATAAAACACAGTATAGTTACTTGTCCACGACACCCGTACCAAATTTGTAATAGTTAACTAATGTAATCACAATTAAACGCAGTTCATTATACACATCTTTCACTAGGCTCTCTAGCAACTTTTTCCCCAAAGAAATAATACTTGAGCTAAATCACTGCAACACATACACATATACAAGGAATCACTTCGCGACTTGGGATTAAATTTAAATTTTACCGGTGTTCTAATTACAACCACATGTTACGCACTATTGGTATTTAAATTACACATTAATAAAACGAAATGAGATATTTTTTGAAGCGAAATTTACGCGCTATTTGTTTTAGATTTATCATAATCGTGGCGATGTATTTAACACTGTTTATAAAATACTAATCACGGAGAAACCTTTTCAATATTTTAAGGGACTTTTTTGTAAAGATGCCCTTGCGCGCGCGTCGGGCTCTAAGACAATAGATCTTTTTAGGGTCGGCCGGCCGCATGCAGCACACGTGCAGGACACGACCACTCACAACGGCTGCCCAAAAAGATCTCTCAACCAAAATCCACTAAAAGTTAGAAATAAACTCGTGACCCTTTAAAGGAAAGGAATCTATTTTAGGCGTACAATATTTTTTTTTTTGGAGTCGGTGCCAACACTTTGACCATCTTCAGCATCAACTACCAGAGCACCGATGCCAAAAAAAATACGCCTAAAATGGATTTCTTTCCTTTAAAGGGTCAAGACTTTATTCATAACTTTTTAGTGCCTTTTAGTTTTGAATTCAGTTTTTACTTTTTTAAAGTTAATTAATTTTATCTTGCACAAAAATACTGTTCTCTCAATATTGAATATTTGACACTATTGCACTCACAACTCCTAAAAAATCTGAATTCACTTTGTTAATTGTTCGTACATCTAATAAATGTTTACGGATTGAATTGATCCATATTAATTTCGAGTCCCAATCTTTCAAGCCCACTGCAATACGTAAACTCGCGAGCAAAAAATCGAATAGGTGCGAGAGATGGCGAGCAATAAAATCGGTATCGGCCGCTAACTGTGGGAACTACATCTGTCTGGCACCTGGCGAAGCAAGCGGAGCTAATTTGTTACGTCCATTGTCCGTAAGTGTAATGATAATGGAAGCCTTTTGTTCGAATTGTTTGCATGCTCACGAAGATTTATGTTCCTTGAATATTTTATTTTGACATGTTTCCCGATAAGTGGTTCTGCTCGAGTAGGCATATATCTAGCTTCAAGACGCTTAAATACCAATTTTTCAGCTCATTTATTTGTGTAGAGATACTCGTAGCTTCACAATTTTCATTATTTATATTCTCTGATAGGTTGATGCTCGTTTCGAATGAACAGACATTACTGAAAGATACTCTTTAAAGTTTGGCTGTTAGCGCTTAGGTTACTTTTTTATCAAAATCATCATGTACAGGTTTAAAAAAACTTAAATACAAGTGATTATCACCTACAAATAAATTTACGATCTGGTTTGCTAATATTTCTATGTTTTATTTATGTATATCACAGTTACTAAAATTCTGTGCGGTGTCTTGCAGTTCAACAGTCTATCGATCACAGAAATCTATGGATGCAAACTCTTCCCGGGATGCAACCTTGTATTTTTCCCGGGTGCCTCAATAAAACTAAGACCACAATCTGATTAAACTCTGCCGCAGCTCTGTGGCATTATTGTTCGTCTCCACAAATAAACAATTTTAATCCTGCTTTAAAAACACCCGTATGATGGGTCATTTGGTTTCTGTGAATCGTGGAAACGTTGATGAAAAATGGGACAGATTCTAGCGACACTACTGTATAAAAATGTGTCGAAATTTTTCCTCTGTTGTTAGGCTGAAACTGCCTTGGCGCTCACTTTTCGAAGCATCTTGATCAATATCTAAATATTTTCAATATCAATATCTAAACATTTATATTATCCAATTATTTTTGTCTTAATAAGTATAACATTTTCTTATTTTCTTACATTTTCATCATCTCATTATTACATTTTGTGTCAGAAAAAAACACAGGACTTTACATTTTAAATTTAGCAAACCAGATCGAAAATTTATTTGTAGGTGATAATCACTTGTATTTAAGTGTTTTTAAACATGTACATGATGATTTTGCAAGTGCAACTGAAGTCGCAATGACTTCAGTTGCACTTGCAACTTGCAATTGCGGGTAAGCTGTTATTGGAAGACATATCGGTCTACCCTCCTTCGAAGTCTTTTATTGCGATCACTTGCAGTACCATTGTTCACAAACTCACTCACACACTTTTATTTATTTAAGCTATGGGTCGCAATATATACCGTGTCTTAAAAAAAGAAAACGCGATAACTCTGCTGCGTTGATAAAGCAACAGAGACGAGGCTTTTTTTGTTAAGCTGAAGTAAGTATTTAAAATATATGACTAATTTGTCTCTAGATGATATCCAAAGAGCTAATAGACAGACTTTGTAATACCCAGAATTGGAAAGCTAACTTGGATCTTTAAGACTTTCAGACACGTGCTGCACAGGAACCGTCTAGAAACATTTTGAAAGAGGTAATGTGGCTTTGGCACAGTCTATTATGGTGAATGGTATACCTGTTTGAGGACTGCGGCTAAAACTCGTTTCTTACACGTAGAACGTGCTCAACGAAACCTATTAAAGACAATGTATTTAAAAAGAGTATATAAATATTAGTAAAGTAAAGTTAGCCTGTAACGTCCGACTGCTCTAGGCAAAGGCTTTACCTCATCTATGAGGAAGTTTACGCCGTACTCCACCGCGTGGTCTCAGTACGGATTGGTGAAGGGTTGTTTGCAAGGCAAACGACTAACCCTGCTGTAAGATGTTATCAAGCAGCCCATAAGGCCTATGAATAGGCTTAATGACTAATATCAGCAGATACCAATACAATAAGACCAACGGCTTAACTTTCCTTCCGAAGCACAGAGATGCTCGTGATATACGTCACTTATACCTAGTCTTGCCATAAATATTGTCACAAAGAAAAAAAAAATGCAAATAATATTTATTACTTTTACAGTGTGTTAATTTTATACATAAATATAAAACAATTTAAAATATAAAAAACTTATTCGAAGTGGTCTCCATTGGCTTCAATACATTCCTTTAAACGTTGAGGCCAGTTATCAATAGAAGCACGTACTCTTTCCATGGGAAAATTCTTCACTGCCAATCGTAAGGATATTGTTTTAGGGGTTCACACTCATTTTCTCGGAAACTCGAAAATATTAAGGTACATGGTAGCAATCCCGTTACAATCTATTCTAATGTTAATTATTATGTAAGTTTAAATCAATATATATACCTAAAGCAAAGATTTCCTAGTCACAAACCACATTTATTCTGCTTAAAAGCTCTTTTAGAAATTACTGATGGATGAATGATACATTGAAATTCATTTGATACTTAAAAAAATAGGGTTCTGAGAAACTGAGGTATACATAAGTACAAAGCACACACAGCTGATACCTATCGCCTGTAAATCGTGACCAAAATTACACTCTCAACATTTCTTTCATCAGCATCATCATTATCATTTTCAGGCAAAGGACATCCACTGCTGAACATAGGCCTCCCCCACGGTTTTCCACAGCGACTGATCACAAGCGGTCTGCATCCAGTTTGATCCTGCGATCTTTATAAGGTCGTCTGTCCATTTTTTATGTGGACGTTCTACGCTGCGTCTTTGGTCAAAGGTCTTCAATCTAGAACTTTTCTCCCTCAACCGCCATCAGTTCTTCGCGCTATGTTTGGCTATTGGCACTAGAGCTTACTGATTCTCAGGGCTAAAAAATTTTTTCAACACCATTTTTTTTAATTTTAAATTGGACACCAATCACATAAATTGCTCCGATCCCAAAGTAAGTAGCTAATGCACATGTGTTATGGTAATCAGGCACAACAGTGGTACCACAAAAACACCCTGACCCAAGACAATAAAGAACATTTTGATTTCTACATTGACCCGACGGAATCAATGTAGAGATCAAACGATCGGAATCGAACCCAGGACTTCGATGCGGCAACGTCCTGAAACACAGCGTGCTTATCCACTACGTCAAATTATACGTGTCTGCAAATGAAAAAGTGGCATCTGAATCATTGACGAGTGTTACGGTAACTGCAAACAGGGGGCAGCGTAAAGTAAACAGAAACAAAAAAAAACATTCGTCCGAAATGCTCAAACATTTGGTTGTGCTGATTTTTAGGGTTCTGTAGCCGAATGGCAAATGACAGAATCCTTATAGTTCCGTCAAGTCTGTTGTATGTCTGTGAATCTGTCTATATGTCTGTCTGTCGGTCCGTATATCACATCCACTTTAGTCTGAAGCTTTTGGCATTACACAGTTGAAACGAGGTAGGTAGATGTATCCTGTAACCGCTTTACGGGTCTCATACAAAAAATAATGATATTTACGAGGGAGCTCCTATACATGAAACTAAAACCCAAAAAACATTTTGAGTTCAAATCCAAATGTCTAACGTTTGAGAGATATACGCTTCAAATTGGTAAAAAAAGCGCTCACCTTCTCCCCCCCCCCCCCCCCCCCTCCTCGCATTTTTAAACTAAGCGAATGTATATTTAAAAAAACCGGCCAAGTGCGAGTCCGACTCGGGCACTGAGGGTTCCGTTCCAACTTTAACTGAATTTGGGAATCCGCTTACTTCCACTTAGTAAAATCCACAATATTTTGTTGACGGCAAATATAACTTTGTTTTTCATAGTGTTTGTAGGAAGTACAAAGTTATGTTTGCGGTTGTTGAAAATGTGCTATATCTCAAAAACTTCTTGTTCGATTCCGTCCAAACCAATTTTCGTTGAAAGTATTTGTTAAGATCTACATTATATATTCTTTTCAAAATTTACACTCGCTTAGTTTAGAAGTTAGATGGGGGGGACGCCCATTTTACCACTTTGGAAGCGTCTAGCTATGAAACGTTAGACTTTAAAAAAAATGGGTTTAAAAACCTCGGTGTCATTTTAAAATACCTATCTATAAACATCCCACGGCATAGGTTTGACTAAATTTTTTTTTTTTGGTTTTAGTTTCATGTATGGGAGCCCCCCTTAAGTGTCATATTTTTTTATTTTTTGTATGAGGATCCTAAAGCGGTTAACAGTATACATACTCCTACCAAATTTCAACAGTGTGATGCTTATAGTTGCAGAATAAGATGGCTGTGACATACGGACGGACTGACAGACAGACAGACAGACTTGACGAAACTATAAGGGTTCCGTTTTTTGCCATTTGGCTACGGAACCCTAAAAAAATACACGATGACGTATATCTTACCAAGCACTTTCCCCAATTCAGTTTAAGTTGGAACGGAACCCTCAGTACGCAAGTCCGACTCGCACTTGGCCGGTTTTGTACTGTACAGAACGGTACAAAATGAAAAATATCTTTGAACTATTTTTAACTTGAAGATCTCTAAAGATAGCTCAAAGAACAAATTGTCTTTTAGTGATATCTGGGAGTGAGCCTTTCTTGATAAGTTTATTAGCTGCTAATCGTTTGGTTTTTTTTACCGACTTCAAAAAAGGAGGTAATCAATTCAATGTGTATGTAATAGCGTTGGAGTTTTATAATATTGTTTAAGTATGTTGATCTAATACGGCTTCCAAACACTTGTGCTAGATGTCGTAAGTGTATGTATGTTGGTATACTCGTATTTATCCACGGGTTTCCCGAAAACTAGAAATTTTAGAGAAATGATGCTTTTTTGGCTCAATTGTTTTATGACTCAGGGCACAAAGTTAAGTTTTATTAAAATTGGTCCAGCAGTTTTCGAGATATGGATACTACTTAGAAATTATGACTTAAAAAAATATTTTTAAAAGTTTTTTTTTTAAATCTTTATTTAATGAGCTTGATCACATTGTGATTATGTCGGTCAATCAAGTTTTCTTAAAACTAAATCACATAAACTATTACTCTGATGTAGGTGAAGCCAGAACCACGTTGCAATAGCCGACATTTCTTAACAAGTTAAACCGATTTAAACCACCACCAAAAAACTGTCAAAAAAAACTTAAAATGATGAGTTTGTCTTCTATTTAGGAGAAACACATTCTTTCGGAGTCGGTGCATGATGAGCTTGCGTGAGTAGAATGTATGCTACGTTTTTTTAAGATGTTTATTTTTTTTTAAATATTTGTTTTTGTTATTCGAGTTGTAAACTTGAGCGTTCACTATATAATATGCAGTAAAAAAAAAAGTTTACGGTTTTTCACACACTCATATTCCAAAGGAGAAAAAGATGTATTTGCTTTAAGTATATGAGTTCGTAACGTACAAAATTGATTGTGGTCGATTGCGCCCTTTTAATTACAATGATCATGATATAAAGTGGTTATATGTAAGAACTTATAAATGACGTGAATTAAAAAAAAAATTAAGACAAGCTGTATTCTTGATTAGATTGGACCAAAACGAGCAGGGAAGCGAAACGTTCAGTAATATAGGTATCTGGTCTTCATATGGTATACTTTTTATTTCAATGTCATTCTATTCCTTATATTTCAACATTAGACAAATAACTCTTTATGGCACATCACAAAGGTGACAACCGAGAAACGATTTCAAAATGTAATAACTTCCTTCGCTTTTGAATAAAAATGTAATCGGAATAGCATATTTTTATAAATTTACCCATTCAAAACCGCACAACGATCATAACACGGCACAGATTGATGAGGCCGAAGGCTTTCGAGGCGTGAAGTGCGCCTGCGCAGCTTCCGGCGCAACCGGTCCATTTCCGGCCCTACTAGCTATTTAACTGTTTCTGATTTATTTTAATAACTTCTGTGGATATTTCTGGGAAGGTTCTGATGAATGTTTCTATAGTTTATAAGCATTGTTTGTTTTATTACCGAATTTTAACTACTTTTGATTAATATCGACTGATGGGAAATTGAATTGGAGGATACTCGCAGTTCGTTCGAATTTTCAAGTTCGTTGAAAATTCGTTCGGTTGAATTGTTCAAACTCAAGCGTTTATTTGCTAAAAGCACAGTAAATAAAGATAACATTCAATAGTAATTAGCACATGTCAAATTAAATACTTCGAGCATGTTTCACTTTACGTTCTAGGTAGCGGTATTCGACTAATTACTAAATGTCTTCCAATACTTGAATTATTATCAATATCAGAACGAACACAAAATTAACATCAGATCTCCAGTGTAACCCTGTTTATGAGCGAATAAAACATAGTATCTTCCATTCATTTGGTTAGCTTAGCACTTATTTTGTTGATGGTTAAACAGGCCTTTACTTTTAAACCTTCTCTGTTCACATGCAAAAGATCGTTATAGTGTTATTAAGTAGAACATATAAATAAATATTAGACACCAATCACATACATTGCTCTGATCCCAAAGTAAGTAGCTAATACACTTGTGTTTTGAAAATCAGACACAACGGTGGTCCCACAAAACCCAGACCACCAATAGTATTTCATAATAAAAAGCCCGAAATACTTACAGACATACGAAAGCAATGTTTCTGAATCAATCAGTTTGCTCACGCAGTTCTTTAAGGCGACTTTTTAAATGTTGCCTTCTTACTTCATTTACGTCTGCAAAGTGAGATTCTCAACTAGAACAAAAATAAACAGTCGAGTCACTCAGTCAATTACTTTTAAAGACCATGATTTGTTAAAAGTGCTAAGTTGCCAAGTTACTAAATATTAAAGCTAACGAGTGGAGAGTCAAGAACGTCGAAAGAAGTAGGAATCAATTATTTTTGTATTTATATTTTTTGAGAGATTACGTTTTGAGTAACAAAATGATTGGTCTTGATTAGTTTTTTTTAAATACGAGTTTATGAATGGAGGAAATGCGGGGCTACCGTAGACTGGGGGCCTGGTTTTTAGGTGTGCCTGCATGTGAGTAGATTCTGCTAATACTTGCCACGCTTGGCAGGCGGGTTGGCGAGCGCAGGGACGCTACTCTTTTTGGCTGTGACGCTGCTGTCCGTCACAACCCGACACTAAGCTGCGCCGTTTTGTGAATGGTTATATCGCCATTCGGTCGGTAGCCAGAGCATCGACGGTTGAAACAGGTAGCACCATGTAAAGGTGAGGTTGGCTTGGAGCTGGAAGTCAGTAAAGCTTCCTTACGTCCCTTTGTTTCATTAAAAAACCACTGACATAATAGGCCAGAACTTTTTATATTTAAATAATGTTAGTTATTCCATCTTCAGCCCAAATTAAAAAAAAAATGTTTTCCACACTTTCAATTTAATTTAGCATAGCACACAAGCGTATTACAAATATTCATACGCAAATCTTGCTTTGAGGGGAGTTGCGGCGTATTTACAAATCCTCTTACATATCAGTAACAGGATTGTACGACGGTGCGTGTAAAATCCGAATATATTTTGTTCCCTCCATGAATACCGATCGCTGCCAGACATATAGAAGTAATAGGGTCTCGGACCGGTTGATGGTTCCTTGAATTTAACTAAGGTAGGTATTTGATACTTTGAAAGGATGACGGACATCAAATTGATTAGCACGCTGAGTTTCTTAGTCTTCCATATTGTTTACAAAAAAAAATGACACCTACCTGGTACCCAGAAATGTATAATATGACGACGCGTTTGGTGTAGTGATTAGCGATCTGACTATTAGGCCGGCCGTCGCGGGTTCGAATACCGCAAGGAGAGGCAAGACAAGTGTGATGAGCACGAAAATTTGATGCACGATTTTGACTTCGCAAAAATGGGACTAGCTAGACGGTATAACCTCCAGACAGGTGACAAAAAAATTAAAATCAGTCCATAAATGACTGCGATATGAAGTAACAACACCACAAAAAAAAAAAACATACAGTCGTATTGATAACCTCCTCCTTTTTTGAAGGCAGAGGAAAAGAGTTACTTTGACAAAACTGTAAAAGTTAGACATATGGTATCTCAGACTTTATTGTAGATATTGATGTCTTCTATAAAATTGTAGTACATCACTTTTCTCTTTTGTCAATCAGGATTCTAATGGTGAAATATTTTTTTAAGTTGCTTCTGTAGTTTCGGAGCCAAATCCAAGCAAACAAACAAACGATCAAATCTTTCCTAGATATGATAAGTATAGATTGTTATGATATATGAGTTACAACATCAATACAATAGCTTAGATATTTTCAATTTGAAAGATTTGTCTCCAATACTTTTTGGTACGTTAAATTTGTAATACACCCTCAGCACAGCTACCTCCTGAAAATTTAATTATAAGAAACGTCATAAACTGATACCCTGCCTCCATTTTTCAGAAGAAATTTCAATTAAGCTCCTATTCGTCGTATTAATCGGAAATGATGAATAAATTCCAGGCTTGAGAGTTGTTGTCTAAAAATAAATTATTTTTTATCTTTCCTGTTCGGAAAATTGAGTTTTCATGTGCAGATAGCCAGTTGGAAAATATCTTTGCTGTTGCTAGGGTAGAAAAAAATGGGTTTGATTGCTACGATCAGACATGGACTCAAAGATAGTGATAGTGATGATGTAGTTCATCATCACTATCACTATCACTATCACTACATAGTGTAATACAAAGTCGCTTTCCGCTGTCTGTATTATGTATATTCTCAAATCTTTAAAACAACTTAACGGATTTTGATGCGGTTTTTAGGATTGCGTTTTTTGCCATTTGGCTACGGAACCCTTATAGTTTCGTCAAGTCTGTCTGTCACAGAAGAAACTACAAGGTTTCCATTTTTTGCCATTTGGCTACGGAACCGTAAAAATGGGTGCACGCTATACGTTAGTGTTATTAGGACACTTTTTTTCTTATTTAACATTGTAATTTTTTAATTTTCTTTCTTTTTTTGACAATAATCTTTTTTGTTTTTGTTAAATAGTTAGTAGTCATCTTTCTTAATTTTTATAAATGTATTTGAGGGTTAACTTTGCTACCAAAAAATCAGCCTGCCACTTGCCTCTGTATTTGATTGACTTTACAGTTTTGTAGATTAGCAAGCAGGCAGAGGCGACTCGCCGGGATGTTGGTGTTCATTATAAATCTTCTACGCCTTTAGCTGCCACTCATAGCGCTACCTCATGAGACAAAATTGAATCCGGAATTTGACACAACCGGTGGTAGTTTAAGGTTAAGGTTGTGTTCTTCCATATTCTGTATTAACAAGGATTTCAATTAGAGATGCGCCGAGTAGCACTTTTGCCGAGTACCGAGTACCGAGTTTTACTCGGTTCATTTTTTTTCCAACCGAGTACTCGGCCGAGTAACTCGGTTTAAAATGAAATTCCTGTTTTGGGTGTGTAAACAAGTATAAACAGCTAATATAGCTAGCTATAAATAGCTTATATCTAGTTACTAGATCGCGATGATGCTTACAGCCCTATTACTTTAGAATATGCTGACGAAAGACAAAGAGTCCTTTCGAGTGGTGGGAGGGGCACCAAACATGGTATTTAGAACTGGCACGTTTACCACGAATGTTACTATTTACATCTTCAAGCACCACGCATAGCGAGTGATTACTTTCGGAGGCTGGTAACATCTACGAATAAAATATCAATAGGTTGTTACCAGAAATTGCAGAGAGCTTTGTGTTACTGCATCATAATTTTACTTAATGAAATTTCACATACCTATTATTTATTTTCGTTAACTAGTTCGCCTCATTTTGTCTCATTACTACTCGTTATCATAATTGAGATTGTGAAAAATTTCCCCTGATGTTTAGATGATATCTACCGCAATATATTGCTGTACTTAAACCGAGTATACTCGGCATTAAAACTGAGTTACTCGGCCGAGTACGAGTATCAAAAAACCCGCCGAGTATACCGAGTACCGAGTATTAACCGAGTACTCGGCCCATCTCTAATTTCAATTATTTGATATTGTTTTCTTCCGTGGAGTAACTAGTCTTTCTAATCGTGTGTTCTGTGTTGACGACAGTAAAGAAACTGACATGTTGTGTAAAAACCTTGAGGTTTCATTTGCCACGGAACTGCATAAAACTTCTTCATCACATCTACAATCACACAGCTAATTTTTTGTTCCTCACAGTCGAAATGATAAATAGTACCTTTTAGTACTCAGGCAAAAGCACCCATTTTACTCTCGAACTACAACTCTCAATATACGAGCAAACGGAGAAAATATTGCATTAACAAAACTTGTCCCAGTGGATGGAAAATGTCCAAAACTTCAGACATTTCGTACAGGATTAGGATCAATCGATTTAGGGTAGATGTTTCGCTTTTTACTTGTTTTTGTTTCATGGTCAGGATTTTCCGGCAATGTATTGCAACGTTATAGGCAGCTAGGGTATGCATAATAACCGGTAGGCTAACTTTTGAATAGATTAGATTTCAAAATAAAGAACTTAATAAAAACCAAAATAATACAATTGGAAATGTTCATACGTAAAGAAAATGGCCGGTCGAGTGACCTTAAAAAAACTATGCAAGACATAATTATATTATTTAACTATTACTAGGTGAAAGACAATAACTGTAATTTTAATAAACAAGTTAGTTCATGTGTTGTTTATAAAAAGTCCAGTAGCTCTGGTTAAAACAGATCGAGGCTGGACGTCAAGTTATTAAATTCCCGACACATTCTGTAAACAGGGGGCCAATTCTCGTGCAATTCGTATAAGAAAAAAATTCACCAATCGAATTATCGTTGTCGAAGAAAAAATAGTTTTTAATTTCTCAGTGTCACGATTTCTATGTATTTCGATTTTGTTCGAGCGATAGTTTTTTTACGTGTAGATATTTGACTTGATTTTTCAGGTAAAACGGTTTAACTCGCAATCGAATTACTGCACGAAAAAAGTTCGATTGCTGCGAGAATCGCCACCCAGGTCATCACATCATGACAACATTCTTACAAAAAGTGTATCAACTTTCAATTGTATACGCGTATGCTGGTGGCCTATCATCATTACATTAATAATTTATACATCTTCATTTATGTCGTGAGATGTTTTAAGTATTCTATTTCACAAATTAAAACTAAAATATAACATATGCCATGTATTATGAACAATAAAATATATTCCCTAATCAAAATATTGCTTATACATATTTAACGGAATGAGAGCGCTTACGTCACGGGTTAACTGATTTTGTGAGTCACAAAGTTCCGTCGGCCATTTTGTGGTTGTAATTAACTCTTAATCCAGATTTCGTGGTTCCGCCTTGTTAAGCCTTTGAGTGCAGATATTATGAAATCCGCCAAAAAAGGGAAAATAACTGCAAGGAGAGATTCCGAGAGATACTGGACCAATATCTTTGAGACTATCGTGCGGTGGTGCAGGTGGAATAATTGGCGGAATTGTCTACATTTGCGATCGAAAAACGCTTGCAGATCTGACGTTAACGTTTGCAGGCAAATTACGTTTTCAAATCCGTAAACCTATATGGAATAAGACAAATTAGGTCTGATTAGTTTTTTTATTATTAAATCGACAACTAAAATTTCCTAATTTCACCGAATATTAAAAGAGTTATTTCTAATAGTTCAACAAAAATAGAAATGATTGTGTTACTACGTATTTTTTAATTGATCTTCAAAGCTTAAGTACCCCCCATCTTGCTACCCTCTCTTCTATATTTAATAAACATTTAAACTTAGGGCCGGTTTCGTGATCGATAGTCAACTCAACTAATGGTCAAAAGTCGTTACCATTGGTTTGATATTTACGACTGTGCCAGCTTTAAAAAGTAAAAAAAAAAACTTTAGCAATAGTAATTAAAATACTCATTCTCTCTATTGTACTTTTGTTCAAAACGTGCCTGTGCATGTTTACTAAAGTTGATAGTAATACTCCAGTTAAAAGTTAACTCAAGTGTAGCGACATCTATGATCAACTGCTGTCACTACAAATTATAGCAACATGCTGAATCGGTTCGACGCGACTAGATGGCGTAATAGTCGAAGTATGGAAACTGAACCGCGATTTAAGAGATTTAGAGCGGACATATGAATAAACCAAGACGGTGATCATCGGACCTTGGTCCCCAGCCATAACACCCGGTCGGTAGGAAGCGCTTCCCCTTGCCTTCCTAAGACAGTTGCGCCAAACAAGTATTGGTTAAATGTTGATACGGTTACGACTGTAGGTTCTTATTCAATCGCTGGTAACGACATTTAACCATTACTTGAGTTAACTATCGATCACGAAACCGGCCCTTATAGTCCATTTTTCTTTACAAGTCTTATATTGTGAACAATCTTGTCATTCCTTTTTAACGAAATGATCAATTTTAAAATGAGATAAACAAAAACTCACTACTAACAAAAGTAATTCATCTTTTTATACTGAGATCTTTTTAAATCAAATAGTTTTTTTTTCTGATATTATTTTTAAAGTTATGAAATGATTGTTTACATTGTTGGACTAGCCAAGAAAAACGAAGTTTAATTTAAAAATCCATTAAATATACCCACTTAAAAATATTACTTTTTCTTCACAATAGATTTAATGTAGTGTTTTCCAAATCAAAACTGCGAAGTGGAAGCAAAATCAAAATGGAAGCCTTACGGAAAATAAAATTGGAAACACATTTTGTACTAAGTACATCGTGGACTAAAGTACTCTCGCCTTTTTAAGTCGATATTCCATAAGACCTTTTACATGGTGTAAAAATATTTTAATTAAATTGGTACTAGAGGTGTAAATTCTACTTTCGTAAGTTGTACAAAATGACACTTGACAACGTACAAGCTAACACGCGATCTCAACCAGAAACATCAATGTTTCAGACGAAGGTAATTCAGCCAGCAGTTACCAACAGTTGGATCATTTATCACCACATCCAGAGAAACGTTAAAAACGTATTACATCGCCAGGAACCAATCCTTTACCCGAATCAGAAGTTCGACAAATCCCCAGTGGATTTGCATTTGAACAGAAGACTGTATCATAATGGGAATGTTGTCAGTATGTATCCTAAGTATATATTTTGCAAAGCACGGTTACGGTTCAATAATTAATGAATATTTCTATGTTGGACAAAATAATCCAAAATAACCAACATATTAATGGTTTTGAATGTTTTTAACACTTACAGTGTCATATTTTATATTCATAAAGATGAAATAAGAAACCAAAAATTTGCGCATGGATGGGACTCGAACCAGCAACTTCTTGGCTAACCGGGCCAAACGCTCTACCGATTGAGCTACCGTGCTGTCTGTCCGACTTTGCGCAATTTGCGGTCTCTTACGGATACGTCATTACGCGTGACGTGTAGCGCCATCTACCCATCTGTTTAAGCAACAATGGGCCAGGTAGTTATTCATTACATAATAAATTCAACTTGGAAATTGATGACGCTTCGCTATTTAATGTTAGCGAAGCGCATGGTCCGAGTCCCGCCCGTGCGCAAAGTTTTGGTTTCTTATTTTATCTTTATGAAAACCAACATATTATTTAATATTAACACTTGGCAAGGAACCCTTATATTCAAGTGTATAAAAATGACATCCTTTTACAACCCGTTAGTTAGAATATGCCGCACGTATAACGAGTTGATCCAGGTTGGCAAAGACATAGATATTTTCAATATCAGTTCGAAAAAGGGCATATCCAACGCCTTGAAAGGTGAGGGCGGACCATGCTTGGACTTTATTCCATACAGTTTTAACGCGCTTTTGTAATTATTTGTTGTTTTATTAACGTACAATAATAAATCATGTTGTGTATACTTACTATGGGCTACGGTCCAGGTATTTATTTTAGTTTTAATTTATTGCTTCCTTAGGGTTACTTTTTGTTTATTAATAACAAACAAGAAGAAATAAAACTAAGACATGCTACATAAAAAAAACTTAAAGTCTACCTATTCAAAAACAAAACCATTTCCTTGAGGCAAGGAGGCTATGATGCTGGCTGCGTTGCCGCGTTGAATAGCTATGCTAATCCTTTGAGCAAGGAACCAGCCAGCTTTATTATTGGCTGTGACAGAATTTAATTTTGGCGCAATTTTACCAAACAGCAATTTAGCAGAGGGTCACGGCCCAAATGTTTCAACACCAAACGGCGCAAACACATAATCACTTGCAAGTGAGACGTACTTGCGACGCTTGGCGTTTTCAGCCAACTATTTATTGCTTGTATGCTTTCGTAAAATAAAAAATAAATACAATAAAAACATTATAATTGATAATTTAAATACTATTTAGTATTTAAATTTTGCCCGCAACCTCATCAGATTACCAAGAGACAAACTAACTACGCTTAGCCATAGGCACCATAACTAGTCATAGTCTCTTAAATAAACACATTTTCACATTAGGCGTCACAGAAAGACCCCTATGCAGAGGGTGCATGGGTGCAGAAGAAACACCACAACATGTGCTCTTGGAGTGCACAAGTGTGGTAGAACAACGGGCAACGTTGCGTTGCAGTCGCTATTTTTTCTCTGCATTGTCGCTGAGCGGACAGAACGCACTGTCACCTTGCTTTACCCAGTTACTCCACATACCCAATGATGCACGAATTTCAATGTCAACGTGTCGTCCATAACGTGGTAAAAACGAAATCTTTTGTAAAAAAGACAGGGCGTGGCGGTCGGAACGGATGGGACGCAAATATTTAGTTTTTGACTTGACGTTTGCCATTTCGATTTTTAGGGTTCCGCGGCCGAATGGCAAAAAACGGAACCCTTATAGTTTCGTCAAGTCTGTCTGTCCGTCTGTCTGTCTGTCGGTCCGTTCGTATGTCACAGCCACTTTATTCTGTAACTATAAGCATCACACTGTTGAAATATAGTAGAAAGATGTACCCTGTTAACTGTTAACCGCTTTACGATTCTCATACAAAAATAAAAGATAATGATATTTAAGGGGGGGCTCCCATACATGAAACTAAAACTGAAAAAAAACATTTTTAGTCGAACCTATGCTTATGGGTGTCTATGAGGTCTTTAAAAATGACATAGAGGTTCCTAAAACCATTTTTCTTTTAAAGTCTAACGCTTCATAGCTAGACGCTTACAAGGTGGTAAAATGGGTGTCCCCCCCCCCCCCTATTTCACTTCTCAACTAAGCAAGTGTAAATTTAAAAAATAATAATTATGAAGATCTTACCAAAACTTCCAACGAAAATTGGTTTGGACGGGAACGAACGAAAAGTTTTTGAGATATAGCACATTTTCAACAACCGCAAACATAACTTGGTTCTTTATACAAACACTATGAAAAACAGAGTTATATTTGCTGTCTACAAAATATTGTGGTATTTTACTAAGTGGAAGTAAGTGGATTCCCTGATTAAGTTAAAATTGGCACGGAACCCTCAGTGCACGAGATTGACTCGCACTTGGCCTTTTTTTGCGTAGTAGCCGGTGCGTTCCACTTCGCTTCGGCTGTCGAGGGCGCTTGCAAGTGCTTGCAGCTAAGTAAGCGCTTCATCATCATCATCATCATTCTCAGCCATAGGACGTCCACTGCTGAACATAGGCCTCCCCCACGGCTTTCCACAGCGACCGATCACTGGCGGTCTGCATCCAGTTTGATCCTGCGATCTTTTTAAGGTCGTCTGTCCATCTTGTAGGTGGACGTCCTACGCTGCGTCTTTGGTCGAAGGGTCTCCAATCTAGAACTTTCCTGTCCCAACAGCCATCAGTTCTTCGCGCTATGTGTAAGTAAGCGCTTGCGATTGCTATTTTATTTTTTCTTATATATACGTATAATATAAAAAGTTAACGTTATTATTATGTTTGTTTTTGTTATTTTCTTATGTTTTATATTTTGCTTGTTTTGTGTTTAATCTATACCCACAAGGCATGTTCTGAAAATCAGTGTCGTGGCATGCATCTTGCGGTCACGATTAATGCTAATACTTAATTTTTGACTCATACTCGATGTTATTGTTTATTAAGTGTGTGTGAGTGTCTGTTTATTGTATGTGTCTGTGAGTTGAATAAATGTATTTTCTTTCTTTCTTTCCATCTAAGGCCGCAGAGGAAGCGAGTTTTTAATTCATTTTTATTCAACTTTATTCATTCAGTCAGATAGACAGTACATTCCATTTGTGTTAGTAATTTCGTATGCTATATTAGTAATTAATCGAGATTTTATATTTATGTCCAAATACAATTCATTTGTTTATTTTATTTAATTAAATATAAATATTAAAATTAAATTTTTTGTCACTTACATTAGCTAACATGTGCGCCCGATTCTAATGCTGAATTATGGGACAATTTAGCCTTTCCAACAATGTGTTTAGAATTATGATGGAGTGCAGGATGGATAGTAGGTACTAGGGTAATATTTCTAAACTGCCACTACTTACGCCAATATTAGCTTTATAACTGCGTGATCGTTACCTTTTACATAATCTTAGAGCTTGCTTCTTTCTTTTACTTTATGTGAAAGGAATCGATCCACACTCGCCGTTATCGCACGCACTAAATTTCTCATGGGACGTGAAAAATGGCTGAGCTGTTTGATAGCAGACATCAAGGATCCCGGGAAGCTGTGATTTTACAATTGAACTATGTAAATATGCAACTAAAAATAAGTGAAGGAGATATTTTTAGAAAATGGATACATTTTTTCTTTCCTCCTTTAGCGTGGGCTACGATCCCAAGAACTGTAGGATGTTTTGTCATAAGAAAGCGACATAGGCATCTGAAATTCCGCGTATTGAGAGATGTAGTATATTTTGATCGTGCTCTTGACCAAAGTAACATGTCCAGTTCAATCATCATACCTAACCAATTTTTTTACAAAACAATTGTATACATAGTTAAGATAAGATAACTCTTTATTGCACACCAGAAAGGTTAAGAACAAATTCATTTCGAGAAAAATGTACAATTTAAGCGGTCTTATCGCTATAAGCGATCTCTTCCAGACAACCTTTGGATAAAGAAATAATGAGCTTATAGGAAGGGGTATTATGTGCATAATAAATTAAGTCAAATTATGTAATTAATAGTGTAATATTATTAATTTAATAATAATTAATAGTTTTTTTAAATCATGGTCAAGTCGTAGATGCTGGGAATTTAAACTTTACTTTATTGACTGTGGACTGTTTGAAATGATGTAGGCAGTACCAAAAGTTTCGATGAAAATTTGTGAGGATTCTTCTTTATTTTCACGTAGAAGCATTTTCATAATTTTCATATTTAACCGTGTATAAAACACGAAGAAACATCGATGGTAAGTTAGCTCGTCTGAAACACGTGGCTCATAAAAGTGGATTATCCCAGAAAATTGAATTTCCACTGCCTCAGGTCGCGTGTAAGTGATATTTTCGTCACACGCGCTGAATTCCTAACGTCACAGGATAAAAAATATATCCCGCTCCGCATTATATACGAGGCTCGGCACGTTTGAAAGTAAAATATTTGTAGTTTACCTTTTTATCCGTCTTTAATTTACTGTCACTGAAATTGAACCAACATGTCCATTTGGTTTTGGAATTTATGTGTTATAACTTCGGCATGTCCCCTGGTCTGTACCATAAAACGTGTGATTTACCAGTTAAATATAACAAAATGGCCGATTCTTACAATTTGGTTAGCAAAATAACAAAATTTTCAATTAAGTAATTCAACTACCCGTCCAAACAAACTGCGAAAACTGTGCGCATAGTAGGTATTTAAATTAATTATTCATGTAATTTTTGCTTTGATAGAATTGCGTATCAGTGGTCGAAATAAACAACGGGTTTGTGGAAACTGTCAAAACGGTCGGATCTAAGTTTTTTAGTCTGCGTTTCCACCAGGTGAGCAGCTCCAGATTCAATTAAATGTATATTTATCATTTAGTTAAAGGTTTAAAACAATTGTAAAAACAAGGTTTTATTTTTGTAATGCGATTGAATGAAAGATAGTTAGTTAAATGTGTTCAGTATGAAGATATGGCTGACCGCTTGTGAGGACTGAGTGATCCTCACAAGCGGTCAGCCATATCTTCATACTGAAGTAAGTTGGTCGAGTCTTTTTTTTGTTACACCTCTATTTAATTGGAGCCTGTAATTTCAGATCGTCACGTTTCGTATTAAAACATTTACTATTAATTTATTGTGCCCACTCCATCCACACGCTATTGTATCTCTATGAACCAACTATAGATTCGCATTCTATCGTTTACATTGTATGAATTGGCTAGAAATAGGACTATTCAGCATAAAAACAAACAACTTTTACTGTGCGTTCATGAGTAAAACGGATGCCTGGTGCTCACTCCGTCCGCCATCACTAAATACTTAAATATTTTTTGCTAAGTTAACGAAATAGTGAACATATGTTTTGTGCAAAAATACTATAAAATATTCGGCGGTACACAGTTTAATATTACTTTTTACTTTTATAGATATACAAAACTAAATTTTTGGTTTAAATGACATATAATAGGGTGTCTCTACGTGACAATAATAAGAGGACATAAAGTAAGACTGAAAAATGAGACGGTTTAATCCTTAACCAATTTTCGCACAATTCGTATACGAAAAAGTACACCGATCGAATTTTCTTTGTCAAAGAAAAAAATATTTTTAAATTTGTCAGTCACGATTTCTATATTTTTAGTTTTTGGTCATGCGATAGTTTTTACATGTATCTACATTCTTGATTTGATTTTTAGGTGAATAAGTTAAACTCGCAATCGAAGTACCACACGAAAAAAGTTCGATTGCAACGAGACTCGGCCTCCAGGCCGCGAAAACTGCTGGAAGAAATTAAGAGTTGCATATAGATTTTGGTTTTGGATAATGCCTTGTTTCATTCCTCATCAACAGAGTCCAGAAAATACTAAAAACCCTGAAAAAAAAAGAGGGAAATAATCCCTTTGCCTGGGTAAGGATTTCCTTTTTTTGGTCGCTACATATAATTCTTGTAAATTAATTTAAATTACGTTATATATATAAGGATGTTATTTTGCCAAAGTTTTATAAATATGCAATACATAGAAATGTCAGGAAAATTACCTAGTATTAAAAATAAAGTTATTTAATATTGACATAAACAGGCAAAAGACGTTTAGTTTCCACAAAACGCTTAGCTCCAACGGGCTAAGGACATATGTTCCCCACATGTTTATTTTCCTTATTTCACAAAGTCCCGCAAGAAATTACCATTTATTTTGTAATTCCAATTAAAAAAAAGGATCTCCAACATACCTAAAAATCTAACGGCGTATCTCCCTTCGTTTAGCCATAACCGATAAGAATCACGCACATTGACCGAAAATCACTTGTCAGTTAAAACTCAAATGGCAGTCAGTGTCACACACGGTCTAATTCTTAACTTATTTTTTGTTCTAGTATTTTCCTAATGTCCGTATTAAACCATTCGGCTATAGAGCTAGTGTTGAAAATGACTATTAAATAGTCAAAAATGGTCATTAACTGTCAGAAATGGTAATTCATATTGATTCAGTAATATTTTATTACTTTTTCGGTTGTGCGTACGCGATCGGTCGAATTCGGTAGGTCACGTGACTTTTGCGCAGGTCCGTGAAACACCGTTTTTTACATCTGATTTCAATCATATTTACAAAAAAAACAATAAAATGTCATAATAAGTAATCAAAACTCATTCACACTACGACACAAAATGTGTTTTTCTAGCGAAAACTGAGTCAGGAAATTGTATTTACGGTTCATCACATACGGTCAAATTGATTGATATTGACCGTATTTGACCGGTCATGTATGGTTTCTGACAAATGTGACCGGTCAGATATATATTTATTTTACATTTAGTACACAAAACCTCAAAATTTAAAATAAACCCAAACAAAGTACCTATTAAGAATAAAACCTTTTCCTTCAGACAAGTAAGCGAGGTTGACACGCAGCTAGCGTGAACACGTGAAGTTAAGTCAGCCAAGTCCTGCTATTTTATCACGTGTAGACACCCTATTCCATGTCCTTCATACAAAATATGAAACTTTGTTTAACTCTTAAAGTAAAAAGAAATATCAAACTGGGTACTTCCGAATATTTTATAATATTTTTGTACAAAAAAAAATCATACGTTCACTCATTCTTTTAAGTTAACTTAGCACAAAAGATTTAAGTATTTAGTGATGGCGGACGGAGTGAGCACCAGGCATCCGTTTTACTCATAAACGCACAGTAAAAGTTGTTTGTTTTTATGCTGAATAGTCCTATTTCTAGCCAAATTATACAATGTAAATGATGGAATGCAAATCTATAGTTAGTTCATAGAGATACAATAGCGTGTGGATCGTGTGAGCACAATAAATTAATAGTAAATGTTTTAATACGAAACTTGACGATCTGAAATTACAGGCTCCAATTAAATAGAGGTGTAACAAAAAAAAGGAACACTAAATGACTCGACCAACTTATTTCAGTATGAAGATATGGCTGACCGCTTGTGAGGACTGAGTGAGCACACGTTTACCTAAATATCTTTCATTCAATCGCATTACAAAAATAAAACCTTGTTTTTACAATTGTTTTAAACCTTTATCTAAATGATAAATATACATTTAATTAAATCTGGAGCTGCTCACCTGGTGGAAACGCAGACAGTTTTTTGCCAAAAGGTTGCTGGTTCATGTCCCACCCGTGCGCAAATTTTTGGTTTCTTATTTCGTCTTTATGAATATAAAATATGACACTGTGAGTGTTAAGAACATTCTAAACCATTAGATAGCACAGCTGTGTTCAACAGTGGACGTCCTTTGGGATGATGATGATGATTCATATATAGGGTCAAACAAAATTAACTGCATTGCTGCACCAACATCGTGATCCCACAAAAACATTTCACTCTCTCATTCTGAGTGCCGATCAGCTGATTCTTGTTTGCATGTAGAAGTCAAATTTAGTTAGAAGAAGTAGAAGTTTAATTTACTTGTAAGTATCAACAGGATCACCATCGAGAAGAAATGCAGTTGATTTTGTTAAACCCTGTATATAGCTAGTATTATCTTCGATTTTTGGTGCCTATAAAGAACTGATACCTACCGGAATCTCATATTTAGGTATCGGTAGTGATTTAAGAATATTTATCGGTAGTGATTTTAGAAAGTACCCGGAAAGGATTCCATTGTACCTTTGTAAAGTTTCCTGCTATTGTGCACATAAAAGGGTAGATTTTATCCGCTTCCGAGTTTTCTATTTCAGGAAATAAAAATGCCGATAATGCCTGACCGAAAGTTGAGAATGGATTTTTAACCGACTTCAAAAAAGGAGGTGGTTATCAATTGGACTGTAAGTTGTATTTTTTTGTATATATGTAATGAAGGACTTCATTGATAATCTTTATGGTTTTATTTCCTTTTAATAATTTGACAACTTTGACTGTATTGACACATTATGCCAAACAGACAAAGTTTATTTTGAAAGTTACGATGTCATTATTTTATTTAAAGATTTGTTATAACATTTGGAGTATCTATCTGTAAATGTTGTTTCTCTATTACAGGTAAATATTGTAGTCCATGAGGTGTGTGTAGTTTTAAGTTTGAGTTGTTATTAAAACAAATAAACTCCTCTATTACAGAGCAACACATTTCGGAGTTTATTCTATGAAACACAGGCTGTAGCCTCATATAGGTTGTTAAAGTACACTATAAAACAACATTTTTTTGAAGATATTTCAAACAACAATGGAAAAATTAGGGTTTGAATTTGTTGTGAAAAAGGATGAAGATCCGAAAACGAATATCATTTGTTTAACGTCAATTACTGATGTCAACAATCAAACGTTGCTAATACCTGATAATTTGCAAGCGGCAAGACTGCATGATGCTGTTACTAAAACCACATCTTTGGAAAAAGTAAAATCAACATCACAAAAACGACATGAAAAAAGAAAAGTCTGGATTTATATGACTCCTGAGATAAAGAATACGTATATGGATGAAGATGGTAACATGCAATTTAAGGGCTTTTTGTTGGAGGAAATGTTTTTAGATGTAGAGCCGCAAACTTTAACGACCGGAATAAACGCGGAAACTTTAACAAAGATTCTGGAAAACATTACTGAAAAAAAGAAGAAAATGCCAACATCCAGCAATGTAAAAATAGCAGTCGAAGAAGTCATTATACAAAAATTTAACAGAAAAATATCAAATATTACACAGTGGATCAATTTTTTTGAAACAGAATGTACTCGTTTAGGCATAGAAGAAGATACAACGAAGATAAAAACTTTCAGATTGTTTTTGGATGAATCATGTTTGGACTGGTACTCGTCTATGCTCATAAAGTATACAGTTAATTCAAGGTGGTCATTATCATCATCATCATCATCATTATCAGCCAAAGGACGTCCACTGCTGAACATAGGCCTCCCCCACGGATTTCCACAGCGACCGATCACTAGCGGTCTGCATCCAGTTTGATCCTGCGATCTTTATAAGGTCGTCTGTCCATCTTGTTGGTGGACGTCCCACGCTGCGTCTCTGGTCGAAGGGTCTCCAATCTAGAACTTTCCTGCCCCAACGGCCATCAGTTCTTCGCGCTATGTGCCCTGCCCATTGCCACTTGAGCTTACTGATTCTCAAGGCTATGTCCGTTACCTTAGTTCTTCTACGTATCTCCTCATTTCTGATTCGATCCCGTAGAGAAACACCCAGCATAGCCCTTTCCATCGCTCGTTGTGTGATTTTGAGCTTCATTATAAGGCCCATAGTAAGAGACCATGTTTCGGATCCGTATGTCATCACTGGTAACACACACTGGTTGAAGACTTTCGTCTTCAGACACTGAGGTAGATGAGATGAGAAGACACTCTTGCGCAATTTCCCGAACGCTGCCCAGCCGAGTTGGATTCGTCGATTGACCTCTTTCTCGAAGTTGGACCTACCCAATTGGATCACTTGTCCCAGGTAGACGTACTCGTCGACAACTTCGAGAGTTGAGTTCCCAACGGATACTGGAGTGGGTACGACAAGGGAGTTCGACATAATTTTCGTCTTTTCCATGTTCATTTTAAGACCCACTTGTTGGGATACTCGGTCAAGGTCTTCGAGCATAGTGCCAAGATCGTCCAGCGTCTTTGCCACAACAACTATATCATCGGCAAATCGGAGGTGTGTGATGTATTCGCCATTAACATTGATGCCGATTCCTTCCCATTCCAGAAGTTTGAAGGCGTCTTCCAATGCCGCTGTGAACAGTTTCGGAGATATGACATCTCCCTGTCTCACACCTCTCCGCAATGGAATCGCCTTCGTGTTCTGCTCCTGTACTCGGACCGGAACCGGTCATTATGGAAAGATTTATTTTGCGAAACCTATGCTGACAAAGGATGGTCATCTGTCAGGTATGCCATACAATTTAGATATAAACAGGGATTATTACTAGAATATGCAATTAAAAAGAAAAGACTCCTACTTGATATGAATAAATCAATTAATGAATCAACTTTAATTGACCTTATTGCCGTTGGGCTCCCTTATTTTGTCGCTGACAGTATTGACAGAGAGTGCCTTAACGACACAAAAGATTTGTTCAACAAGATTCGCGGACTAGAACATTTAGTTACAAAAAAAACTGAAGACAGGAAATTTTATTCAAAAGGGAAAGATGAATACAAAATAAAAGAAAAAAGTGTTAAAGACAAGCCATGCAAGATTTGTGAGAGAGAGAACAAAGGAAGTCGTTACCACCCTGAATCTATATGTTGGTTTAAGAACAAGAATGGTGAAAATTATAAATCAGAACAGATAAGGAATGTTAATAACTCAGAATTGAATGAGTTAAATCCAAAAAACTTATAATTCCGTCATTAATCAAAGTTCCCCTATCAATCAATGACACATTGAAAATCACATTGATTTATGATTCTGGGTCAAATGTATCTTTGATAAACTCAAAGTTACTATTATTAAAAAGTAATCATGCTGATAGTGAGAACGATAGATGTGCAAATTTAAAAACGATTAATGGCGTAAAAAGATCTACAGGAATGGTGACGTTGGATATAAAAATATTTGATATCAAGAAGAGTGTCAATGTTTTTGTCATAGACGGAGAAAACTTTGAACATGAATTTTTAATTGAATTAGACTGTATAGAAAGATTTCATCTTATTCAAAATGATAAGTTAGAAATATCACAAAATAAGAATATACTAAATGATAAAGAGAAAAAGGAAGAAAAATTCGAACATGATATAAATGATGAATCTATAATGAAAGCAGAAGAAACAAAAAAAAAATGAAATTAATTTCAACGAACATGAAGATGAAAAAAATTTTGAAATTGAAATAAATCAACTGAATCTTCAAGAACAATATGAAATAGATCAACTAATTGATAACTATAAGCATCTTTTTGCAAAAGATAAATATGACATAGGAACTGTGAAAGGTTATGAAGCACATATCGATTTAATAGTAGACAAATATTGCAGTAAAAGACCGTATAAGTGCACTATTGAAGATAAAAAAGAGATAGAACAGCAAATATCGAAGTTGTTGGAAAAAAATTAATAGAGGAATCTTATAGTCCTTTTGCGGCCCCTGTAACATTAGCATTTAAAAGAGAAGAAGGAAAAATAACAAGGCTTTGTATAGATTTTCGTGAATTAAATAAGAATGTAGTTCCACAATCACAACCATTCCCTTTGATTGAAGATTTGATGTTGAAGACAAGGAATTGTAAATATTTCACAACGCTTGACATAAATTTAGCGTTTTGGGCCATACCTTTGAAAATTGAAGACAGACAAAAAACAGCATTCGTAACTCAAGATGGCCACTTTCAATGGACTTGCTTACCTTTCAGTTTAAAGACATCTCCGGCTTTTTTTCAACGAGTACTACATAAATTATCGGATTTTACAGTAAACTATATTGATGACATTTTAATTTTTTCTAAAACATTTTCTGAACACGTAAGACATCTATCATCATTATTTGAAGCAATATCACAGGAAGGCTTTAGACTAAAGTTTTCAAAATGTAATTTCGCTAAAGATTCTGTCAAATATCTGGGTCATATTATCATGAATAATACGGTCACACCATTAAAGGATAATTTAGTTGCTATTAAAGAATATCCGACACCAGAGACACAAAAAAATGTTCGACAATTTCTTGGTCAAATTAATTTTTACGGAAAATATGTGCCAAATATGTCTATCATATTAGGTCCGTTACACAATTTATTACGTAAAGGACAGACATTTATTTGGACCGATAAATGTCAAGAGTCATTTATAAAAATAAAGGAGGCATTATGCTCGAAACCAATTTTAGCCATATTTGATCCGGATTTGCCAATTTATATTTAAACAGATGCCAGTATACACGGCATAGGGGCTGTTTTAAAACAAACACAAATTAACGGAGAAGAAAAGCCCTGTGCTTATTTTTAAAAAAATATTAATGAAACGCAAAAAAGAAAAAAAGCCATATATCTTGAGTGCTTGGCAATAAAAGAAGCTTTAAAGTATTGGCAACATTGGCTTATTGGGAGATCATTTATAGTTTATTCTGATCACAAGCCTTTGGAGAAGTTGAATATTAAATCTAGGACAGATGAAGAACTAGGAGATCTCACTTACTACTTATCACAATTTAATTTTGAGGTGAAGTACTATCCTGGAAAATATAATCTAGAAGCAGATAATTTGAGCAGAAATACTGTTTTGGAATCAAGTGAAAACCAAGATGATGTATTAAAAATTGTAAACTTGATTAATTTGGTAGATATACACAGTGATCAAGAGGAAAATGAATATATAAAGCAGAATAAAGACAAGCTAGAATTAAAAAATACGGTATATTATAAGAAAAGTGGGAAAAAGGATAAGATATTATTGACTGAAGAATTTAGCAAAAGAATCATAGAAAAAATACATTATCACTACTGTCACTTAGGAATTGAACAAATGAAACGAAAAATGAAAACATTTTATACAGCAAAAAATTTAGACACTAACATTAGAAATTATTGTGAGAAATGTGAAATCTGCATAAAGAATAAATCAAGAGGAAACTATAAATACGGTTTTATGTCTCATTTGGGTCCTGCTACTTACCCTTTTGAGATAGTATCAATAGACACCATCGGGGAATTTGGTGGATCACGTTCTACGAAAACATACTTACATCTTTTGGTCGACCACTTCACGAGATATGCTTTCATTGAAACTTCGAAAACCCAGAATGCTGGTGATTTCATAAAATTAATTAAAAAAGTAACCCAAAATCATAAAATTGGTTTAATACTGTCCGATCAATATCCAGGCATAAATTCAAATATATTTAAAGAGTACCTGAAAGCTGAAAATATACTTTTCGTTTTTACTGCAGTGAATGCACCATTTTCTAATGGTTTGAATGAAAGATTAAATCAAACATTAGTAAACAAAATAAGATGTAAAATAAATGAGAAAAATAATAATTTAGCCTGAACAACAATAGCACATAATTGCGTTAAGAAATATAATGAAACGGAGCATACTGTAACAGGTTTCACCGAAATATTTACTGGACGGAAAAAAATATGAGGTATTACCAATTGAATTGATGAAGGAAATATCAAATGATGATTTATCTAATGATAGAAAAATTGCGTATGAGAATTCCTTAAAATCGCACAATTATAATAAACAACGTTTTGATAAAAACCGAACAGAATATGAATTTAGATGTGGAGATTTGGTTTATGTCGAAAATGGAAATCGATTAAATAGGAAAAAGCTTGATGATTTGAAGATTGGACCATATAAAATCTTAGAAAAACTGTCGAACTCAGTTTATAAGATAGACACAGGACACGGAAAATGTGAGTCGAATCTGTTTCACATAACAAAGTTGGTACCTGTACTGGAAGCCAGTACAGACTCCTGAGGGGGGGAGATGTAATGAAGGACTTCATTGATAATCTTTATGGTTTTATTTCCTTTTAATAATTTGACAACTTTGACTGTATTGACACATTATGCCAAACAGACAAAGTTTATTTTGAAAGTTACGATGTGATTATTTTATTTAAAGATTTGTTATAACATTTGGAGTATCTATCTGTAAATGTTGTTTCTCTATTACAGGTAAATATTGTAGTTCATGAGGTGTGTGTAGTTTTAAGTTAGAGTTGTTATTAAAACAAATAAACTTCTCTATTACAGAGCAACACATTTCGGATTCTATGAAATACAGGCTGTAGCCTCATATAGGGTGTTAAAGTACATTATATATATGTTACCAAATATCACAGTCACTTGCGAACCGGTGTGAAAAATAATCTTCCTTGAAGTTATACCTTCTAGCTAGTTGGTCCCATTGTTGCCAAGTCGGGATCTGATAATGGGAACTTGGTGCAATCTAGGGAAACCGTCAAATTTTTGTATGAGATTAGAAGAGGCAGAATGTTGGGCCACTTGATACGAAACGACAGCTCATCGGAATTATAATAGAGGGAATAAAGAACGAAGAGAGAAGGTCCAAGAATAAGGCATAGGTCAAGGGATGGCGGTATAAAGTAAAAAATTGAAAAAACTCCGCCGTCAAGAGCCTAGCTTTTAAATTCGATGATGATGATTTTAATACAGGGTGGCGCAAATATCCTACATCGGAAGATGCTACAATACAATTTGATCCAACGTGTCTGTGTTTTTGTGCCATTACAACATTGTGCTTTAAAATGTTACAAGGCACGATCAAACCATTTCCGGAACATTATCAGATAGTTCCACGAACAGGGTTGTCAATGATCCTAATTATTAATTCATTAAACAAGCAATCGTCAAATTTTGTGTGCAGTCGGACCGATATACAAACAACCCATCACGCGAGCTCACCGCAACGTGTAACGAAACACGTTGTTATAATTAATTAATGAATACCCTCACCCACTTATTTTTCAACCCTATAGTAACATTGATACAGTTCAATTTCGAACACAATTGATAAGTCATTACGTTTTTGAACTGTGACGACCTTATCACTTACCCATAGATTCCAATATTATTCAGACTCAAAAATATCAAATTGGATTCCGCTAGGTAGGTCATATCAATGGGGTTTGAAGTATTAATTGTTTTTTTTGTACCGTTATGATATTACCCAAACCCCTCCGACGTTAACGACCTGCGTGGTGTAGTGGCTAAAAAGCACGCTGGGTTTTAAGGCGTCGATGCTCTGAGGTCCTGAGTTCGATTCCCGGTCGGGTCAATATATAAATCAAAATTATATTAATTATATAATCTTGAATCTTGTGGTAACACCGTTGTGTCTGATTTCCATAACACAAATGCTTTAGCTACTTACTTTGGGATCAGAGCGATGTATGTGATTGGTGTCCGATATAAAAAAAACCGGCTAAGTGCGAGTTGGACTCGCGCACTGAGGGTTCCGTGCTAACTTTAACTGAATTAGGGAATCCACTTACTTCTTCTTAGTAAAATACCACAATATTTTGTTGACTGCAAAATTAACTTTGTTTTTTATAGTGTTTGTATGAAGTACAAAGTTATGTTTGCGGTTGTAGAAAATGTGCTATATCTCAAAAACTACTAGTTCGATCTCGTCCAAACTAATTTTCGTTGAAAGTATTTGTTAAGATCTACCTTATATATTTTTTTCAAAATTTACACTTGCTTAGTTTAGAAATTAGATAGGGGGGACGCCCATTTCACCACTTTGGAAGCGTCTAGCTATGAAACGTTAGACTTTAAAAGAAAATGGTTTTAAAAACCTCTATGCCATTTTAAAATACCTATCCATAGACACCCCACACGCATAGGTTTGACTAAAAAAATTTTTTTGGTTTTAGTTTCATATATGGGAGCGCCAATATTTTTTATTTTTTGTATGAGAATCGGTAAGCGGTTAACAAGATACATCTTCCCACCACATTCCAACAGTGTAATGCTTATAGTTACAGAATTAAATGGCTGTGACATACAGACGGACAGACAGACAGACAGACAGACTTGACGAAACTATAAGGGTTCCGTTTTTTGCCTTTCGGCTACGGAACCCTAAAAAACTACACTATCTCCGTTGTGCAAAAAAATACGTCTTCCTAAATTAACGAATATTAAAAGTGTATTCAGAGATCACTTTGCAACTGCCCCTTGTAGTATAACTTGCAAACTTTTGTTTCCGAAGGTCGTTTAGTCACAAGTTTGCGAGCAAAAGGCTCCTTTTCTATACTTAGGGACTTTCTGCCCTGACTCGTCAAACAAGAAGCGACGCCCGAACTATAAATTGGGCACTTATAGTAGTTTTCAAGTATAGTTTCAGGTCACATATACCGTTGGATACTTTACCACATGACTGTAAAGGTTGCGAAGCTTGAAACTGTTTAGAGCGTATACTTTGAAGAATACCAATGCCAGATTTAAGGTTGGTGTAAAACGATAGTATCGGTTTTGGTTATTGCTGCTACTATGGACACTATCGATCAGACAAAACTTTTTATTGTATCCACAATTGCTGTCTGCTTATACAGGGTGTTTGGTACATCGTGTGCCAAGAAATGGTTAATGTCACTAGCTATAATTTTATGCTTTAAATGTTTTTGGTTTGGTGTTACTTTTTAATGATTTTAATGAAAATAAAACGTTCGGCAATGGAATTATATATTTTAAACTTTAATTGTTTTTCTGCATATTATTTTTGTGTGTTAGTGTGCATTACTTTGCGGTTTTACTTTCATCAAAGTTACATACACAAACCATCTAGTTCTTGTTTCATTTACTTGCAATTTTGCGGAACACAATTTTCTCAAATTTATCCTGCAACTTTTTATAGCTGTCATTAAAAAAAAACTTCCATCACTTTAACCATCAAGCATAAACTATCTCAGCACCGACTCCAAAAAGTAATTGTTTGCCTAAAATGGGTTCCACTCCTTTCAATAGTCAAGAGTTTATTTAAGACCGACTTCAAAACTAAACGCACTAAAAAGGCGTTTAGTTTTGAAGTCGGTTTTTACTTTTTTTAAAGTTAATTTTATTTCTTCATTTTTTGGAGATTACAGGAGAAGAAGAGGGAGGGAGGGGGAGAAGTTTTACCTTATGACTGTTCTATAAATAACTACAAACTACCTATTATACGTTCTTTGATTAAATTACGGAACTCCTAAGCGTTAAGGAGTTCCACCATCAGCTCAGCCCCACAAGATGTTGACTATCAGACGTAACAACACGTAAACATTAAGAGTCTAGTGAAGAAACACTATACGTGCCTTTAAAATTTGAAGACTTTCCTCGATTACACCAAGATCCCATCATCAGATCCTAAATTGGCAACAATGGAACCAACAAGAAGCTATACCCTCTTAGTAGGCGAAAAAAATTTTCGAATCGGTTGACCAACTACTGAGATATGAGGTAACATAGATACAAAAAAAAAACATACAGTCGAATTGATAACCTCCTCCTTTTTTGAAGTCGGTTAAAAAATAAACGAAAAATCGACTGGACTCGTCAGACTTCATGAAAACTTCTATACTTATCAAAAAGGTTTGCAATTTTTTATACATAACAATAACTTCGCTTTTATGTATTGTCCCAAGTCGCAAAATGCTGCGTACGAATGCCGAAATTGGGATACTTTTCATGAAAACCATTATAAAACACCGGGCCAAAAAAATAAAATAAAATGCAGATAATGATAGGTAATGAGTCCCATTAAAAGCAATTATTATTTGGCACATGATATACCAAATACCTTGTCAAGAGGTTATTGATTATATAAATTCGCTATACAAGGTGTTTTTTTTAAAAAACTACTCATCTACATATTCCTACATGGAACTCTTCTGAGGGCAGCTATAGCTTTTGATATTTTTTTTTGGGTTTTAGATATTTATGGGTAAGATAGTTTTACCGAGTCCAAAAAAAGCAGGAATACAATTCGATCTGTATTATGTGATATCGTCAGAATTGGATACAATTTTAGTATGTTGATGTGTGCAAAATTTCGTAAGTGTATATATGTTTGTCACAGGATTTTTCGAAAACGAGAAGTTATTGCAAGTTTTTTTTGTTCAAGCATGGTATAGTTTAAATTAGGGTACAGTGTATGTTTTAATGAAATCGGTCCAGTAGTTTTTAAGATATGACTAATGACTAAAAATCATGAATTAAAAAATAAATAACCGCCTTCAAATAATTCCAAAAGAATTCCTTTCTCCTAAAAAGAAGGCGAATGCATTATTTAAAACTTTTTAGTCAGGTTTTAAAGCCGGTTTATTTTTTTAAATATTGATATTAACTGCACTATCTATCACTCATACTTTATTCATCACATTAATATTTTTATCCAATTAGAAATATACTTTTATTCTTACTTTACACCGCACGCATTTATTTTTATTGCGTGATTTCTTGAGTGAAATTGAAAATGAAGAGAAGTTATTCAGTTCCACGAATGTACGGATACATTTTACGAATAAATTTTGGTTAAATGTAGATAACTCAGCTCATAAGTTTTGGGTTTACCACTATTAACAATTTCATCGAACATAATAATAATACAACGTATGTACAAACCCATCAATAATGACTGGAAATTGATATGACAATAGTCTGACAATATTTAAGCTGACCTGTTATTGCTTTTTCGGTTCAGCAAAAGCAATATATTTTAGCGTTCTAATTATGTTTTTCAAGAGGTCCATTTCCCAGTCTCTAACGACTGCCCACGGTCCAAGATTCAATTTCCTGTGCGTCCATCAACTCGTATTGGCTTAGGGGTGTGCTACAGTACCGACAGGTATATGATAATTAAATTAAAATTAAGGAGTGTCTGCGGGCGTGGTCTGAAGTAAAATTATTGACATTACGCGTAGACAATTTTTTTTCTATTTTTTGCTGCATTAAAATATTCTTTTAACTTACGTTATCTTTAAAAAATATTTAAATAAATGAGTTTTTTAAGCTTCATTCTTCTTCAAGTACACGAAACACCAGTTTCGTCTTAGTGTTTTCTGAGCGCCACCTGACCAAATTTTTTGACATTTCAAGTAGATAATGAGACAAAATTGTGTGTGTGTTTTAGTGTATTTATTGATTGAGAAGATTTTTTACATATAACTTAAAGAGTAAAGTCCGATTAATTTAGCTAGTCAATAATGTAATTCGTCTTTTTTAAAGGTTTAAAATCTAATTATCAGCGATAAAAAATATTAATCATTTGATTTAAAATGATCACAGTATTCGACGATGAATTAATCGTTGAATACTGAAATCTTTTTATATTCCTATTCCTGTAGAGAGTTGACTTTATCTTATTTAAAAATTAATAATTTCGTTAAAAAGCAATAAAAAGAAGAGCAGACTTTACAAATATTTATAGATGTAGGATAAAGCACAAACAGAAATTTTAAATTGTCTACGCAAAATGTTAAAAAATGTTACTTCAGATTGTGCTTACTGGACATCACTTCGAAAGGGTTTAGGACAAAAGAAAGTCAGCTACGTTGATCACATTTAAAAATATAAGTTATGTGAGTTGAATATAGATAATGATAATTTAAACATGAGATTTTATATTTTTTACCGTTAGCAAAAAGAAGGAGGTTATCGATTCTCCTGTATGTTTTTTATATGTATTAATAATAATTAATAATATTATCTGTATCATTCATGAACTGATTTGAAAGTTTAAGTAATGAATAATGTATACATTTCGATTTCGACTCGACATTTTAAATAATAATCTGATATTTTGTCATGTACATATTTTTATATAATTCATATTACGTTGACATTTGTAATTACCGTTAACTTTTGTTATTAGCTATGCAAATGACTGTAGTTTATAACCGACTTCAAAAAAGGAGGAGGTTATCATTTCCATTTATGTTTTTTTTTGTATCTATGTTACCTTATAACTCAGTCATTTGTCGACCGATTCGAAAATTTTTTCGCCTACCAAATGGGTACACCTTCTAGTTGGTCCCATTTTTCATTCTAGTTGGTCTAATTTGAGATTTTGTTGCAATCGAGGGAAACCCTTAAATTTTAAAGATACATACAGTGTATTTGTAATATCTCCGAAACTGTTTACAGCGGCATTGGAAGACGCCTTCAAGCTCCTGGAATGGGAAGGATTCGGCATCTCCGTCAATGGCGAATACATAACACACCTTCGGTTTGCCGATGGATATAGTCGTTGTGGCAAAGACGCTGGATCTTGGCACTATGCTCGAAGACCTCGACTGAGTATCCCAACAAGTGGGTCTAAAAATGAACATGGAAAAGACGAAAATTATGTCAAGCTCCCTTGTTGTACCCACTCCAGTATCTGTTGGGAACTCAACTCTCGAAGTTGTCGACGAGTAAGTCTACCTGGGACAAGTGATCCAATTGGGTAGGTCCAACTTTGAAAAAAGGACAATCGACGAATCCAACTCGGCTGGGCAGGGTTCGGGAAACTGCGCAAGAGCGTCTTCTCGTCTCAGTTACCTCAGTGTCTGAAGACGAAAGTCTTCAACCAGTGTGTGTTACCAGTGATGACATACGGATCCGAAACGTGGTCTCTAACTATGGTCCTCATAAAGAAGCTCAAAATTACACAACAAGCGATGGAGGGGCTATGTTCGCTGTTTCTCTACGAGATCGAATCAGAAACGAGGAGATACGTAGAAGAACCAAGGTAACGGACATAGCCTTGAGAATCAGTAAGCTTAAGTGGCAGTAGGCCGGGCACATAGCGCGAAGAAGTGATGGCCGTTGGGTCAGGAAAGTTCTAGATTGGAGACCCTTTGACCAAAGACGCAGCGTAGGACGTCCACCAACAAGATGGACAGACGACCTTAAAAAGATCGCAGGATCGAACTGGATGCAGACCGCTAGTGATCGGTCGCTATGGAAAGCCGTGGAGGAGGCCTATGTTCAGCAGTAGACGTCCTTTGGCTGATAATGATGATGATGATGATAGTGAATTTTACTAGAATCTTAATGTTGACGTGTCATTTTGTCTGATAGTCAATATCTTGTGGAGCAAAGAAATAAAATTAGTCGGTGACTTCACTTTGACCATCAAGTATCAACTATCAGAGTACCGACTGCATAAAGTGATTGTTTGCCTAAAATGGCTTCCTTTACTTTCCAGGGTTAAGAGTTTGTATAAGAGTTTTTATTGCACTTTGGGTTTGAAGTCGGTTTTTACTTTTTTAAAAGTTAATTAAAATAATTTTAACAGAACTTAATGAGTTAAAATTTAATGTGTCTACGAATAGGTTTTTCTTAACTGACTTTTGTAAATCTGCCCATAATTAAGTTGAAACTTAAGTATAAGTTAAGTATGTAGATGTATGTAGGTTGGTACGCTGTTATTTTTATGAATAAATTAATAAAACTTACTAATTATTACATATTGCAGGGTACATGGCGTGAAGAACTGATGGCCATTGGGGCAGCAAAGTTCTGATTTGGAAACCCTTCGACCAAAGACACAGCGTAGGACGTCCACCAACACGATGGACAGACGACCTTATGAAGATCACGGGATCAAACTGGATGCAGACCGTTAGTGATCGGTAGCTGTGGAAAGCCGTAGGGGAGGCCTATGTTCAGCAGTAGACGTCCTTTGGCTGATAATGATGATGATGATGATGATGACTACTTACTTGAACGTCTCACCCAGCAAAACATGCTTAACTTATATGTTTGAACACTATTTACCATGTAAAGTCCGTTTTTCTTTACTAGTCGAATATTGCAAACAATCTTGTGATTTCATTTTAACGAAATGCTTAATTTTAAAATAAGATATACACAAAACTCACACAACTTACTAACGTAATTCATTGTTGAATACTGAGATCTTAGAAAATCAAATTGTTAATTAATTTTATTTACTGATATTATTTTAAAAGTTATTAAAATATTGTTTTCATTTTTCAACTAGTAAAGAAAAACGTACATGTACTATGTTTTATGCAG
Source organism: Pyrausta purpuralis (assembly GCA_963924145.1). NCBI lineage: Eukaryota > Metazoa > Arthropoda > Insecta > Lepidoptera > Crambidae > Pyrausta > Pyrausta purpuralis. Next base: position 21,357,681 of record OZ001664.1, on the reverse strand, counting down.
ATAAATTAAATTGAATCGAATTGAATCGAGAGAAACCTTCAAATTTTAAAGGTAAATATAGTGTTTTCGTTAGTATATTAATGTTAACATGTTTTACGTCTGATATAAACATTGTATGGAGCTGAGCTGCTGGTGGAACTCCTTAACGCTTAGGAGTTCAGTGATTGAAGTAACAAAACTTAAAATGACGAAACTTGAAGTAACGAACCAAAAGGCGCAAACTTCTCTTCCTCCTTTAACCACTACAAATCTGCAAATAAAATTGACTTTTACCATCGTTTAGGCCATCTAAAGCATCATTACGGGCACCCACTCCAAAATAAAATTGTTCGTCTAAAATTGAGTTCTTGCCTTTGAACAGTCAAGGTTTATTTAAGACTATTAAGTAAATTTTGTTTTTGTAGTCAGTTTTTACTTTTCGATGGAAATTTATTTTTTGGGTTCCGTAGCCAAATCGCAAAAAACAGAACCCTTATAGTTTCATCAAGTCTGTATTTCTGTCTTTCTTGCCGTCCATATGACACAGTCATTTTATTATGACCCTTGTCCCACCCGTTTAACTTCTAAACGAAGCATGTGAATGTTTTGAAAAAGAAAACACAAATACTTTCAAGGGGAAAATTTGAACGAGTTAGTAGTTTTTAAGATATAGCACATTTTCAACAACCGCAAATATAACTATGTCCTTCATACAAATACTATGAAAAACAAAGTTATATTTGCTGTCAACAAAATATTATGGTATTTTGGCTAAGTGGAAGTATGTGGAACCCTAATTAAGTTAAAGTTGGCACGGAGTGTTCAGTGCGCAAGTCCGACTGGCACTTGGCCGGTTTTTTTTTATCTATCCTTGTGATAGGTAGAAAACCCTACAATCTTAAAGTACATTTGACTTATATAAGTACAAGGTTGTTTAACAATGATGAGTTTTTCTAGGCGTAATATAATTTTATTACAATGAATGTTAGAATTTGTACAAAACGGCGGTTGATTTTGATTCTTTTGGTGTCAGTTAAAGTAACTGAATTCAATCACACATAATTTTTGTTTCTGAACATTTAGCACTCGTCATAAGCGTTTATGCATATGTATTTTAAATACAAGTGTGGTAACACGTTAGCTGAAAAATGCCGACCATTTTTCAAAGGCAATCGGTAAATGTCTTCAGGTGCTATACCGGGAGGACGCCCGTAGTTTGTCAAAGTCTCGCAAATACCGGCGGAATGGTCCCTATGAATATTTATCGGATAACCCTGTATTTTACTAGCGCGTTCGCTATATGCAGTGGCGGGTTAAGCCGACTCGTGATTGGTTGTTACATGTGTTGTTAACTATTCTTATTGGACTGTAAGCTGTTCCGTTATTTTGTATTTGATCAAAAAATATAACGGTTTTTGAATACTTTTATCCTCTAGGTAGGTCACTACTACAGTACCAACATGCGATTTAAATAACGCAACTTAATAAGTGTGTATATTTGTGTGTAAAATATTATATAAGAGTCCTTCTAGCCCGAAATCCATAGGTTTTCAAGAGAAAACACACAACATAGCGCGCGTTGTGCTACAGTAATGGAAAAAACAATAGTTCTCAAATATTGTTACTTATGAGATGGCATTATTGTCGCTATCGTTAACCTTTGACCTTAAAAATAAAACAAATATTGAGTGTATACTCATAGGGTAAACCAGTATTTTTTTACTCTCTCACTGTCGCGACATATACTGACCTTTTTGGCACACTTGGGTGTTTTGTTTTATATTAATTTGTTTTTTTTTTATATAGTAATGTAATTTATTTCTAATTTCTATGTGTGTGTGTCAAATAAATGATAATTTTATTCTATTCCATTCTATTCTATTTTATTCCAGTGTCACTTATATGACAATATTACCTGGCATCAATAGCCTAACGGGTTTTAAGAGTCTACAAACTGATATTGGCTTCTGGAGGTCATCAAACTGACCAATAAGCCCAGAAGACAGTTGGACCAGGAAATAAGAGGGTCCCCCTCGAATGGAGCACGCCTTGTCCCCCTCGAATGGAGCACGCCTTGTCGTGGCGAGGGGGCTCAGTAGCCTGTCGCAATCCAGCGGCAGGTGAAGCCAAGATGCTCCGTGGAGAGTGCCGCTGCGTCTGTTCCCGTATCGGGCGGCAGTGGCCATAGTGAGTCGCGTCTGTCTCGCATCGAGCGGCGGCTCACTAAAAGTCGTTGGACTCCCGGCACCCCTCTGGTTTATCGGAGGAGGCAGGGGATGTCCTGAGGACTTTGGTCCTCTGGGCGAGCTCGGCGTGCATTTGCCGTCGGGCGTGGCTCGCCTCGTCGGGAGGGTCTCGGACAGACGGTGTGGGGACACCTATGTCCAATCACCAGGGACCCTCCTGAGGCGCCAGTGTGCCGTCGGGAGTGGGATTGCCCCACTCCGTGGAGATCCGCCCTCCTGAAAGAGGGTGGAGGTTGCGCTGACAAGGGTCGCGGGACTGTAGAGACACCGCGGCCCCTGCTGTCAAAGCCACCAAACGCGGCGGGCGTCGTCAGGTTATAGTGGGTATACCCGAATTCGGGGGAGTCCCACACACGCCCCTCCGTTCCCCGACGGAGAGGTACGGTGCGTAATTGTCATTTCCTGACGTTAAAAAAAAAAAGGAAATAAGAGGGTATTATTAGTATAAGCACCGTTCATTATTCGCAAAATAAGCAATTTAACCGAAACTAAATATTGAGAAGCTTCTTGGTCGCGTTAATTAAAATGTGTTCAGGCCTTTGTGTATTTAGGGTTACGGATTGTTGTTAATTTCCTTTCAAATTGTTTAATTTTTACCTGTGCTTGGGCTGAAATGTTATTTTTTTATTTTTAGCATAATTAGATCCTAATTACAAAATTTTATATTCTAAATCTGAAACTCCGTATAATCATTTTGTAACTATAAAAGTCGCACGTAAAGTTTTTTCGGAAGGAGTTTGACAACAATGTTGCGTTCCTCACAGGGTTGGAAAAAAAACAGTTTTTTTTAAATTTTATAAAACAAACAGTTCAAATTGTTTTAAACAAGTGTTTGTTTTGTTTTTTTTTTTTTTTTTTGTCCTTTTTAGTTTAGGGCATTATTTTAAATTAATTCGACCTATAATGTTTCATTTCCAGACTAGATCTTTTGACTTTTCAAATTTTCTATAGTAAAATAAATATTGACAAAAAACGATCAATGGATAAACATTTATTTTATGTTGCGTATCTCTAATCACTACTAAACGATTTACATTCACCCTGAATGTTTCCTAGCAGGACTATACCGGCGGGGAAATACCTATAAACTATAAATTCTATACTATGAATAGGGGCACCCCCAATATTTATTAATTAGTGATGGGCCGAATGTGGTTTGAACCGAATACGAATTTCGGCCGAACATTCGGTAAAAATCAAAAATGCCGAAGTTCGGTTTTTATTCTGCACTTATATGGTAACAACTAACAAACAACAACAATAAAATATACCTATAAGTAATTAATATATTGAATTTTCAAAAAGTTTATTTGATTCAAACAAATCATAAGACTTCCTAATTTAATAAGAACTTATTGAATTTGATTTTTTAATTCTAAAACTTAAGATTGAAATGTCGAAAAAGGGAACTGATAATGACAGTTAGTTACTTGATTAATAAATAAATTACCATGATTTTAAATTATGTAAAAGGCTTATTTATTTAATCAGGTATGAGTGAGTATGACAGATTTGATTTTTTTTATGTTTTATTAATCTTAAAATCAAAATTGTGCAACTATTTCACTCTTTTCTCATACCGAATGTTCGGCATTTCAACCGAATTTCGGAAGAATGCCGAAGTTAGGCCTATCCCTAATATTTATATTTAAATGAGGGGAATTTCCACTATTCCATTCGACAGCCATCCATTAGGGACTTTTTTCCTAACGGGACTTTACCGGCGGGGAATTACTTAATTAATATGAATTCTATAAATACGAGTGCCTTTCTTTCTCACATTTCATTTCATTATTAATTCTGCGACTGATAACACCTCATAAAAATGTCAACTCCAGGACGCAAAAAGCATGCAATTTGGGAACAATTCACATCGATCCCCCAAGAAAATACCACACTGAAGACCAATAGGGTGCGTTGCAGAAAATGTAAGAAAGAACTAGTTGGACTTGTGAAAAGAATGGAGGCACACTTCCAGCAATGTAGCACCACCACCGGTTCTAACACTGACGCAAATCTTGACGCGGACAGGGACGTGGAGGAGGAGGAGTTGTTGAGTGATGCTGGTTCTTCCCGATCAGATAATTCTTCTGCTACACCCACATCTTCTGTTACTACTCTTCAATCTAAAAATGCCAGTACCAGCAGCAGCGCGAGCGTGAACATTTCAATGAAAAGATTTATTATTGCTACAAGTCAAGAAGATAAGAAGAAAATTGATTTACAATTATCTCGTTATATGTTTGCTACTAACACGCCTTTTAACCACGTAGAACACCCAGAGTTACTGAAATTAATGGAAATTTTACGCCCAGGATATAAACCTCCAAACCGCAAACAAATTGCTAGCAAGCTACTCGACGAAGTCTACAACTCGACTCAAGAAGCCGTAAAAAATGAATTGAAAAACAAAGTTGTTAATCTGGCAATTGATGGGTGGAGTAATGTCAGGCAGGACTCGATAGTTTGTGTCTGTGTTACCGATGTGTTGACAGACTCAACTCATTTAATTGATACAATAGACACAGGAGCCGAAAGCCATACAGCTGACTACTTGGTTAAAGTTACTACTGCGGCAATAAAACAATGTGAAACTTACAAATGTACGGTGCGAAGTGTAGTGACAGACAACGCAGCAAATATGAGCCGTATGAGACGAGATTTAGCCCAACAGGAAGAACTAGCTTCTCACGAGGATATACTTACATACGGCTGTTCATCACACATATTAAACCTTCTAGCAAAGGATTTGAATGCAGAAGATATTACTGATAAAGTTAAGTCGATAATGCGGTACTTCAAATACACTCACTTTGCATCTGCCAAATATAAAGAAGCTGGTGGAAAAGCAATTGTTATACCACAACAGGTACGGTGGAACACAATGGCTGACTGCTTAAAAGTGTTATTAGAAAATTGGCATATAATGTCAGATATATGCTTAAATCATTCAACTGCTATAGATCTGTCAATTTCATTGAAAGTAAATGACATGGCGCTGAAGCAACAAGTCCAGGCTCTCTACAAAAAACTGGAAAACATCGCAGTTACACTTGACATCTCCCAAAAGACATCCTGCTGTATTGGCGAAGTGACTGAAGCATGGATAGAGCTTAAAAATATGTTTGAGGGAGAGAATGTACGACTGCGTGAGACCGAGTATTCATTGGATGATTTAAGGAAGTTCAAAGCTCGTTATGAAATGGCAATGTCTCCAGCTCATTTTGCAGCAAACTTACTACATCCTAAGTACAGGGGTGAAAAACTCACGAGTGAAGATATTTCTGAGGCTTTATTATTTATAGAAGCTTATCACAAAGAGGCGATGCCCTATGTTGTTAAATACAGGGCAATGACAGATCCCTTTCATAACTTTCTATTTGAAGATCATGTAGTAAATCAGGTCGGACCTCTCGAATGGTGGCAGTCATTAAAAAAACAAATTAATGGTCAAACAATGAACTTAGTGGCTCAGCTTCACACTGCTGTAGCTTCAAGTGCTGGAATTGAAAGACTGTTTTCAACATTTGGATTTATTCATTCTGACGTACGAAATAAACTGGGTACAGAGAAAGCTGCAAAACTTGTTACAGTTTTTAAATACCTTAATAAGGAAAAGAAGAAATAATTGTTATCTTGATCTTGTCATATTGTCTTACTCTCCTGACTGACAAACAATTTTGATTTTATAATGTTTATTAAATATAGGTAATTTTGTTTGTTATAATTTTGTTTTTGATTGATTTTAAATTGAAATTTTTAATATTCTATACTATCTAATACATGTTTCAAAAATACGTGTTATCTTATCCCATTACCCATATAAATCCTGGTACTTGGTAGGTACTTAGATCTTTGTTTGACTGAATAAATAACTCATCAAAAAAATATTACTTTCATTTTATATCATTCATTCGCAATGAAAAGTAGTTTTAAAGCATGTTTTTTTCTCATCGTTTTATACAATGTTTAAAACTTGTTTTAATCTGTGTTTTTAAACGTGTGATAAAAAACACGGTTTAAAATCAAACTGTTTTAAACATTGTTTTAAACATGTGTTTTAAAACCATTTGTTTTAATCATGCCAACCCTGGTTCCTCATAGTTATAGTAACGCAAATGATTACGCAAGTAAGTTTAATTCATTTTTTTTTATTTTTTTTTATCAACGATACCTAAATCAGTTAATTGTTCATATTGAGCCTATCAAACCATTATGCGTCTGAAAATCATTTCAATTTTTTAATTTATGCGAAAATACTTTAAGACGAAACTTGTAAGTTAATTTATATCATGATTAAAAAAATATTATGCATCCAAACGCCTTCGTCCCACACGAGTAGTTAGGGGTTAATAAATGATAAGGTCTCAAAAAGTCATCCAAATAAAAATAACGTACAAAATTGTCTCAATTGCCCATTGTGTCTACACAGCGGAAATATTAGAGTTTACGAGCAATTTTCATGAAATATACCTGCGTGAAAATGGTTACGTTGACTGCTGAAACTTTTGTTATTCATAGGAATAGCTAAAAATATAGCTAAAAATGTTTGTTTGCATCGTTTATGGTTAAACAAATAAATACCATGATATTCAAAATGTCAAGTAAGTTTATTTATAATAGTCGGAATTTGAATCATCTAGTTGGTCTAGAACGGCTAATAGTTCACTTGGGCATGGTCGATATGAATGAGCAGCACTAGTTAGCACCAGTTTAATACACCGTTCCATTTGTGTACTCACTACTCATTCGTTCGTTCGTTTGTGGAGCGACGAGTACGGACCGCGCCCGTATTCTGATCTTTTTTTTAAGGTGGAAATAATGCATTAAATTGCATACCCTCCGCTTGTCCAGACTTTTGTGTGGCTCTCCTCTCTAGGAGAGGAAAGGCCTACCCACTAAAATACCAGTTCTTTCTTGCTTTGTGTGGTTAACTTGGTGTAGCCAGGCGGAAGGCCTGGCTACACCTAGCTAGCGCTGGGGAAGTTCCTCAAACATTTAAGCAACGGCGAGCTCATCTCAGGCCATTCAATACCACAAAACAGGTCAGCCCTAGCGACCTTTCTCCAACTTTCTTTCCAGGGACCTCCAAAGTTGGGCATTAAACAGCAAAGCGGTTACTTTTTTTAACTTGGAGGCCAGGTAAGCGAAGAGGGCCTGAAAGTTACATCGGCTATCGAGCACCAATCCCAGGTACTTCATGGTGAATTTGATAGCGATGAACGCCACCTATTTCAGTGTGGCCACCCATGTGGCGAGGCCGTGGGTGGCGCTTTTCGAGGTCCATGAAAACACAATGCCTCAAATGTATGTCGGATTCGGTTCACGGCGTATGCGATACTGGCTGTAGATAGCAGCGCCGCCTACCCATAATCATATCCTCTTGCTAAGACGAAGGTGTCATCTGTGTAACAAACGATGGTCATTCCTCGGAGCATCACTCCTTTAATGGTCCAGTCATAGCCGATGTCAAAGGAGCGGTCAGAGCCCTGTGGAATACCGCATGTCACTCGCTTTCTGCACCATCCGCCTGTCGTGAGAAAGATGATTTCTCGGCTTTGCAAGCAAGCAAGCATTACTATTTCCTGAAGATACAGCGGCACGTTATCATACTTAAGTGCCTCTTTGATGCACTCATGAGGAAGATAATTAAATTAGTTGGCGATGACCAAAGATACCGCTTCGACAACTTCCTGTCGTGCCACTACCTCTTCGGTAAGAGTCTTCACTCGCTTTTTTGCGTCTATGGTGGACCCTTGCTGACGAAAGCCAAATTGATTATCAGCCAGATCCGGGCCCGTCTTTGAAATGTTTCTGTTGATGCGTCCAACAACTATGCGTTCCAGCAATTTAGTGCCTTCGTCCTTCTTTTTTAACGAGGACAAGTTAACCTGTCTTTCACATAACCGGAATGTGACCATTTTTAAAGCATGCTTTTAAAAGAGCTTGAAACCGGGATTCAAGTCCATTTTTAAGAGCTAGGACCCAAATCTGTCCCTGTATTCCATCCGGTCCTGGTGCAGTTTTCTTCGCCTGAAGTCTAAGATGGTTGCATCCAGTTCTCCTTCGGTAACTTCTGGGACTTCACCTCTGTCCGTTTCATGCTCCCTGAAGATAACTGGCGGTCGAACTACTTGATAAGCAGGGAACAGAGCATCTAGTACACTGCGTTCAAGATCTGGATCCATAGTTGCAGTCAGTGGTGGTGCCCAAGGGTACAACTATCTGACAAGTCACTCACGACAAGTCTGTAGAGTCTGCTTTGCTGATGACAAGTCTGTAGCGGCCTCTCCATGGATTCTGATCTAAGGTGGCGAGGAGCTCTTCCCAAGCGGCATTTGTGGCTTCTCCTATGGCAACCCTAAGTGTTTTCGTAGATTTTTCTTCCAAGCCTATTATTTCGTGTGAACCGCCTTGTGAAAAAAACATTACGTCGAGTTTATGTCCTGAAACTTTCAAAGATTTTTACTTTATTTTGATATTTCTTCACAAAATAACAAACGTTTGTGATGATTTTTGTATTTAGATTCAATCAGTAGCCCTGTTGTAATCTCAACTCCTTATAATAACAGTTAACGTTATTTATATAAAAACGAGTATTGTTACTTTATCGAATAACGTTATCGCTATTTAAAAATGGCGACACTGGATGCCCCTTCCCTTTTTAATTTCTGACTTGCGGAGTGCACTCGAAAGGCGAGCCAGTCTAGTACTGACCGCCGAAGCGAAAGGTTGATGGAAGGAACCTATGTTAAAATGTAGTTATATTTATTAATGTGGCTAGAGATAGTGATTTGTATCATAGATAAGTGTGTTGATCGAATAAAGAACTTTATAAACTCAACCGAGTTTGATTCACGACACGTCGGAAGTGGAAGAGGAAACCTTCAGCTCACATAGGGTACGTACGTACTATTATTCTTTTTTATACTATACGAATATTATAATATTTTATTATACTTTATTTGTTAATCGCTTATGAATTAGTTTTCGTAAAGTAACAAGCTTTTGCTTAAAATTGATCAGTTTGTTGGGATAGTATTCTGCTATGGTAAGTAGACTGTAGCGATACTATCCTGATAAAATTGTGTTAAGTTTCTAACTGACTATTTGGTCGAGGCTACTCCTTGATAATGTTCAGTGGATACGAGACACGAGTACGTGCAACTAAATAGCTAAATATGATAAATGACCTCAGTAGTTCCTCCATCCGAATAGGAAATACGAAAAGAAATAGGTATTAAATATTATCATGTCATTGCCTATTGTAGGTAGCTATGTTTAGTAGAACGGTTATTCTCAATAACCGTTCAACCTGCAACTGTTCTAGGGCTAATATTTTTGTTTTCATAAATAATTATACCTACAATAAAAAAAAAAACAGACTTTGCATTCATAATTTGTTAACAGACTTATAAACTATGTTAGTGAGTTCAACAATTGTGTGTTTTTATTCAATTGTGTTAATTTCAACCAATTCAATCCAATTTAATTATAAATATTCGAATCATTTCTTATTTCAATTCAATTTCGTTTGTTATATGACTTGAATTGAGTGCCCTTTAGGGTATATAATTTGTTATTACACCCATTGATTATGTAAGCGAGTTAAACAATACTGAGTTTTTATTTATTTATTTAACTGAGTTCAATTTAAACCAACTCAAGTAAATTAAATTAGAATCATTTTTCTTTCACTTCAATTCCATCTGATATGACTTGATACAAGGCATTTTCAGGTAAATGCCTTATTGCCAATTCAACCCAATTAAAATAAATATACATTTTTATTTTAAATTAATATTCATTCGAACTCATTCAATATATAACTTGAAATAAAGGCCATAGTGTCAGATTTTACAAAGTAGTTTTAGCGGCCAGGTGTGTCGCATGGGCCAAGTGTGTCCTTATGTAGCGACCAGGTGTGTCGCATGGACCAAGTGTGTCCTCAAATAGCGGCCAAGTGTGTCGCGTGGGCCAAGTGTGTCCTTAAATAGGGGCCAGGTGTGTCGCGTGGACCAAGTGTGTCCTCAAATAGCGGCCAGGTGTGACGCGTGGACCAAGTGTGTCCTTAGGTAGCGGCCAAGAGTGTCGCTTGGGCCAAGTGTGTCCATAGTTCTGTACATTTAATTATTCAAAAGTAGCAGAAGTGGCCAAGTCAGTCAATCAATCAACCAAATTCATTTATTGTGAAATACATGTACATTAGTTATGTACATGTAAGTTATGTTTAGTAGCTATGTACTTTCCTCGATTAGTTCGGGCCATTTGTGCCATGAAAGAGCTATGTATGTTTTACAAAAGGTCAAGTCTAACTGTGAATTCTTTTACTAGAAATTGTCATGTGAGCCATATAGGCGCTCTAATCCTGAACGCAAGTAAGAGCATTTGCAACATTATTCCTTTACTAAAATTATGCTCTAATAAATGAATAGGCTCCATAGTAATTAGATTTAAAGACATTTATTCTCATAAATACATACAGTTCATTTACAAAGATAATTATTGAAACCATAACTTAGTAAATAATTACCATATCCAAAATATGATTTTGTTGATAACAACACTAATGCTGGTATTCTTTTTCTTCCGAGGAGATGAGACTGAAGAGCACGAGACCAAACCAGGCTGGTTGGGCCTAAAAAGACGAAAGAGCTCGCGATCGAGGTTGAGGACATCGACATCTTCTTAAGGAAGACACATATCAAAAAGTACCCTTTCGGCGTCACCAACGCTCGAAACTGTCGAGTCACCTGAAATTACCGTTTTACACAATCCGAAGTGACTGTTTGGCTCCGATCACAAAAAAAAAGAACAACTACTATGTTTTAATTGTAGTATATTCATTCACTGGATAAGTCCTTGTACACACAATTCTGATATTTTTCGCGGAGGTTTATCTTGATTCCCGTCGTTTTAAAACCATTGCAGCGTTCGTGGTCGCGGGTACGCTGGGGTGTTATTTATCATTTACAAAAGAAAAAAATATCATCACTTCTTCTTAGTAGAATGGGTTATTTTGTTGCGATTGAGTACAGAATTTTGAATATATGTACAGTCGACAGCACATCAAATTACTCACTTTTGTTGCAAACTTAAACTTATTGCAATTGCATAAGATACCGCAGTTTTTACCTTGACGTGCTGTTTTCCGTACAACTGGTAATTTTGGTAGGTAAATGTATAAACATCAGAAGCCCTTTTCACCGTCTTGTATGAGATCAATTAAAAATAAATTAGTGTAGTATTTATATTGTAATCGCTCCCACAGACCTAATATACTAAGTTGACTTTGCGAAAAATACCGCGCATTTATCACGATCATGAGAAAAATATACCTATTAACACACGATGTCAGTAAATTCTTACTTGAATTAACCTTGTGATTTAATTATTTCAAAACAAAGATTTTATTCATTCATTGACGCGGTGATTTTATTGTCGGCTTACTTAAACGCCATTAAAGTTGCGTAACGCGTTATAATGCAGTTCGTTTATATAACATTCATAGAATATATCCTAACTTTCTCTATATAAATTGTTCTGTCGTTTTAACCATACTAGAACTATAAAGGGTAGCAGATTCCGTTGCAATTTTGATAGCGCAGTTAACCGCCAAACTTGTAAGACATAAAATGTATATAAAAAGTTTATCAATTATCATTTATTTAATGAAAGAAATACACAGTAGATAAATAATTAATTACAAACTTAACATCGCTCGCTACATGTAAGTACAAAAATTTTATAGGTGAGTTTTACCAGTTAATAAATTGTGGAGTAATTATATTAATTTTGGGACAGATGGTCCTATACTTATACATATTAATATTAATTTATGACTTCTATAAACATTTAGGAATCAAATAACTTACTACATATTTCTGTAATACTGCACAAACAATAAAAAAAATATGAAATTATACATCAATAACGAGCTTCGGTAGGTATACTTTACTTTTACTTATTAAATAATCTTCTTATAAGTATTCCTCACTAGTAGACAGTCAGTTATACATAAATTAATGTATCCTCAATGTCTACATAAATTTGTTTAAAATGAAATTTTTATCTATAAATCATTACTCCGACAATTTGTAAAAACATTAGTTTTGTAATATTATTTTTATACTTATTGTCTTTAAGCACCTTTATTATATACGTCTGTCTAGTTTTCGCTCAATCTAGTACTTACGTAAGAGACGAAAGGCATTGTCGTGGGACAGGGTTCCCTTAAAGAATAATATTTTTCTTGTTAGGAGAAATAAAATCGTATGCGGGCCAGTTTTCAAATAAAAAGAAAATGAGTCCTTTTTCTATGTTATTGTTTGATGCTCTGTTAAAATATTATCACTTAAAACGAGGTGACCTTACATAATATACTAAGTATTGACTTGAAAATAAATATATTTTCATTTATGAATTTTATATTGACGCCAAACAGCAACGTCGCGACGTTTGCTCTGCAATATGCTTGGGTTTGGAATAACTAAAGACGCGTCGCAATACATTTAAATGGGGACTAGGGACGTCTACACGCCAAAACGTAAATAGGAGACCGTGATCTCATAGGTCAATTAATAAATAATTATGCACAAAGGCTTTATTTCAAAACTAGTTTTTATTCTAGTTCCCCACTTTGATATTTTTCTGTATTCTTGGCAATATCATGCGGTTTATTCTTTTTTTTTCACATGTAACAACATAATATCGTTGAGTTTACTTTGCTGAGTAAATTGTATTCGTAGTAGGGCTTAATTATTAATGTCATTTGACTATTAAATCTAACCTCAATTCTATTTAAATTATTTGTATAATGATAAATAAAGTGAAGTAGGTACTTGTTCCTACTACTAAATAAAAACCACATCTTCATGTACTGTTCGTAAATAATTAACAAATATGTATTAATATGGGCCCTAGAATATTGAATTATTCTCATACGGATACACATAATATTAGGGAAAGTTAAACTACAAAGTAATATTTTATGGTAACAATAAATTGAAAGATCATAAGAGATTATATAAGTCACTCAGATAATATAATAATAATAATGATCCCTTTAATGACTGTATCTCTGTAAACAGTCTTCATAAGAGATTGAGAACAGACATTAAGGTGACCATTCAATTGCAATAAAAAAAAACAACGAGTTATTAATAATATACATAATAGCTTAATTCTACTCGTATGACTTTAAGTGCTAAGATTCATAACTTTCATTATTGATATGCGCCACGCAAATTACGAAATTTAACTTTTAAAAAAGTTATCTAAGTAGCTTCAATAATTCTTGATTATGTTCTCTCCGATTCAGAAGTGACATTTATTATTGATGCTTTAGTGATTTTCTTAATATCTATCTCAATACATAGGTTTATATCCTAATACATTACTTAATATGAAAAATTCAAATCATGAAACTGTGTTTCAGAAAGAAACTTTATTGTTTTCACCTTATTATTTTATTTACTTTATGCATATTATCATTATACAAATTGTGAACTATTATCATATTGTTGAATGCACCGTTCAGTCATTCCTTTAAGTTATTCAAAAATTGAATTAGATGCTAGAAAATGTCGATAATAGAAATTAAAGACTCGAAAACATATTGTAATGGAGTATAATGATGTTATTTGTAGTAATGAGGTATTAATTTGACGACCTCCGTGGTGTAGTGGCTAGGCACGCTGGTTTCAAGGCGTCGCCGCTCTGAGTTCCCGGGTTCGATTCCCGCTCGGGTCAATATAGATATCAAAATTTTCTATATTGTCTTGGGTCTGGGTGCTGTGATACCACGTTTATGTCTGAGTTTCATAACACTGAACAATGTATGTGATTGGTGTCCAATCATTTGTTTTTTACTGACTTGACTGATTTATTACTTTCTAAATGAACTGTTGTTTATGTAGATAAGGTTTCTTTAAAGTTAGGATCGTAAATATGTCACACACTTAAAACTACAAAAAGTTTCCATAAATATTCATTCATTCATCAATTTAAAAGTCAATTAAGTTAAAGATTCTTTCCATTTTGTTATCTTAAAATCATTTTTTTTTAAATTCCTATTAAATATAATAGACTGTAATAAAATAAAATAAAAATAGCTTCAATAAATGACTCTTTGTCATTCATAAACAGGAGTAAAAAAAAAGATTAGTCGCATTAATAATTACGATTGTGATCATAATGATAATAACATAACCATACTTAACTTATTAACCTTTAGAACGAAATAACTATGAAATTATAGGTACATACGAGTAATAGGTTATGAACCCGGTTACATAAAAGATACAAGATGTATAAAATGTTCGTTGCCGCAAGTCTTATAAGACACTGGATTAATCTCTCTTCTTAGTCGTCTCTTCATTTCTGAAGGTCGTGCCCGTCCTCATAAGCCTTGGTGTATGCTCTTACGAGGTGTAGGATTAATACTTCACCCTTAATAAAGCATAATCAATGTAAAGATTCAATACATCAATCGATATTGGTCAAGTAAACCAAAAATAATTATAAAAAGTACTAGAAATGTGATAATTGTTATTAATAAGTATATTTTGTAATTATGTATTACTGAGTGAGCTCAACAGTATGATTGTAGCATGACCTTTATTTCTTGTTAAACTTAAATGCCGAATGTGATGATTTCCTAATGTGTACTCAACAGCTTAATTTTGGCATAATTTTTATTGCTTGTAATATGATAAATTTAGTATACTGTAGTAGTATTGATATAAATGCGCTATTGTAAATATTTTAAAAAATGCACCAGGAGGTGCATTAGGTCAGATGGCCGAATGTGATGATTTTTTTATTTAGATTCAATCAGTAGCCCTGTTGTAATCTCAACTCCTTATAATAACAGTTAACGTTATTTATTTAAAATGAGTATTGTTACTTTATCGAATAACGTTATCGCTATTTAAAAATGGCAACACTGGATGCCCCTTCCCTTTTTATTTTCTGACTTGCGGAGTGCACTCGAAAGGCGAGCCAGTCTAGTACTGACCGCCGAAGCGAAAGGTTGATGGAAGGAACCTATGTTAAAATGTAGTTATATTTATTAATGTGGCTAGAGATAGTGATTTGTATCATAGATAAGTGTGTTGATCGAATAAAGAACTTTATAAACTCAACCGTGTCTGTTTCACGACACGTTCATAATGCGCGGGTTGAAGGAAACTTATTTTCGCGGTGCATAGGCGACGCCGCAACGCCGAGATACTTTTACCTTAAAATTTCTAACTTTGAGTCTGGGCTCTTAATAAGTCTATATGAATACATACTTAATTAAGTAAGAAAACAAACAAAGAGGAAGGAAAAGATTTTAACACTAAAATCTTAGTTAGAAAAATTTTGAGTAAGCCAAAATGCTCTCTGCACAAAACCTAAGCTCAGTGGATTCAACTGGAAACAAGCAGAAATCGACAGGGTTATTAACTATTGCACTGCAAACGGCATAACGTCATAATAGTTTTTATTCAAAATACCGATGTATGCGCATAAAAAAATTTGGTATCGTTGACATACAGGGTATTTAAAAAGTACAAGCCAAATCCAAAATCGGGTATTCATGATACAAGACATAAAAAAGGAAGAACCTTCATACAATTAAAATCGTGTCATTGTTATTTTACTCTCATTTTTAATTTATGCTATGATACTCAATATAAATATACAATTACCTTTGTGTATTGCTAGCAAATAGTTTTTGTATACCTTGTATATTACTTATGTATTTTCGACTTAACAACTTTTGATTTTGAATTTATAAATATGTTCGGTACAGTAATTTCGGCTACGAAAGGGCTCGTATTACTCCGGCCATGCCATACTCAATTTACATTGCAAGTGTAAAGTGTTAGATTACCAGTTACGTAATAATCTACAGTGACCGTACTGTGGAGTGTCACAAAGAAAATTGTATGTTTCATCGCTTTGCTACACTTCTAGGGACTGCATTATCGACACAGCCACATGTCGAGTGTATCTGGTCTTGACTTTACCCCAGATAATATAAACTTTACTAATATTATAAAGCTGAAAAGTTTGTTCGTTTGCACGCGCTAATCTCAAGAACTACTGAACCGATATAAATTGTTTTTTTTTTGATAGCTTATTTATCTAGGAAGACTTGAGGCTATATAACATCACGATACTCGTACAATTTTTACGAGCAGAGCAACAATAAAAATGTTGCCTTAGAATTTTAAAATATTTTTTTATAATCAGGATCTAATAACGCTAACAAACAAAAAATATTAATGATATTCAAACATTTCAGGCCAAGCACAGGTAAAATTAAACAGTTTAAAAGGAAATTATCAACAATCCGCAGCCCTAAATACACAAAGGCCTAATCACATTTTAATTAACGCGACAAAGAAGCTTCTCTATATTTAGTTTCGGTGAAAATTGTTTATTTTGCGAATAATGAACGGTGCTTATACTAATAATACCCTTCTATTTCCTGGTCCGACTGTCCTTTGGGCTTATTGTTCAGTTCGATGACCTCCAGAAGGTACAGTTACAATAATACAATAATTACAGTAATAACAGTTATTAGAATCTGAAAACGCGTAAGGCTATTGATACCAGGTTATCTCGTCATATCAGTGACACTGGACAATGATAGAGAAAAAAAAAATGTGAAATGGTTAACCCAATGCAATTTGTTAACACCGAATTTTTCTTTTATTTTTATGGTACATCAACGATAATGACAATAATATATTAATAAAAGACCCCTGGTCGATTTCGACTACGGTGGCCAGTCACAACGACTAACCGACTGAGCGGGACATATTATTGTACACAAGTGTGTGCGCAAATACAGGTGAACTCTCTATTTGTCTCACTCTCATAGCCCGATGGGACAGCAATCTGACACGACCGAAGAGAGATCAGACGCAGGACCAACGGTCTTACATGCTTTCCGAGGCACGGGAGTAAAACTCCGCCAACTTCCAAATTCCGGGCTACCCTGAGAATTTCTGAACAGAAATACGCAGGTATGTATTTTTGACCCGACCCGGGGATCAAACCTGGGACCTCTGGCGCAGCCGTCGCTTTAAAGTGCGACCCTCTAACCGCAGCGCCACCGAAGGCAGTCTGTCAATGACAATAATGCCATCTTATATGTAGCAATATTTAAAAACTAATTACATTATCAATTACATATGCACACCGCGCGCTATGTTGTGTGTTCTATAATAAATATTGCGCCCTTTGTGCTTTGTTGTATTTTTTCTCGATTAAGAGTTTTCGATAAGGAATTCAAAACTTTTGTTTACTTTAGTGTGAATTAAGTTCTTTTTTGAATGAGAACTTAAGTTTACATTACTAGTGAGGAAGCGAAGTTTATTTAAAGTTATCCAAAGCAAATTAATATTCAAAACAAGATGATTAAATGATGAAATTGTTAGGCGGCTCCAATAGCTCTTATAATCTTTTAGATTAACGGTTAGGTTTTAGGGTTCCGTAGCCAAATGGCAAAAAACGTAACCCTTATAGTTTCGTCAAGTCTGCCTGTCTGTCTGTCTGTTTTCCGTCCGTTTGTCACTGCCACTTTATTTTAATACTACTAGCATTATACAAATGAAACATGGTAGGTAGGTGTACGATGTTAACCGCTCTACGATTCTCATATAACAAATAAATAAATAACTATTCTTTGGACATTCCCACACATCGCCATCTAGTCCCAAAGTAAGCTACTCAAAGCTTGTGTTTATGGGAGCCGGACAACGGATATAATACTTAAATACTTTTTTTGTTTGTAAATACATACATGATATACATAGAAAACACCCAGACTGTCGCAGTCACTCCCGGCTAGTGTGGACAAAGGGTGTTTAAAAGGTACTAATATTCGAATGAAATAAAGAAATCCGGGTATAGCATTTGGCAACAAAAGTTTATTAAAATTTGCTATTTCACAATTACCTTTTAACACTTTCAAATACAAAACTTAATAGCTCAGAATACAGTAGAGACTAGGTAAGGTTCTAATTTAGTTATCTATATCTATACTATCAAGAAAAAATTAAACTAAGACATGCAACATAAAAAAATAACTTAATATTAATACCTATTCAAAAACGAAACCATTTCCTTGCGGCAAGGAGGCTATGATGCTGGCTGCGTTGCCGCGTTGGATAGCTATGCTGATCCTTTGGGCTAGGAACCAGCCAGCTTTATTATTGGCTGTTAAAGGTTTTAATTTTGGCGCAATTTTTCTAAACAGTAAATTAGCAGAGGGTCCCCACGGCCCAAATGTTTCAACGCTAAACGGCGCAAACACAAAATCACTTGCAAGTGCAACGTACTTGCGACGCTTGGCGTTTTCAGCCAACTCCGCTGCTGCTCCAGCTTTAAGGGCTGATTCTCTGAGATGGGAAGGGGCCAAAGAATCGACACAAGTTGCATCCCTAACTAAGGCCCGACCCCGTTCACAGGGAATAAGCGTTAGGCCATCGGGTCTCTTGCCATCATCACGGACCAAACCACGTGGTTCCAACGTGGAAGGAACATTAATGGTCGCAAGAGCTCTTCTGATGGCGTCATTAAGGGTAGCGTGACGGGCAAGACGCCCAGCGCTTTACTATTACAAATCTTTATGTTTACAAATTTCTAATAACATAAAGATAAACCACCAATTTAAGTTTTTAATTTCCTTATTGATTCCAAAATTTATCCTCAAAGGGATTCCTATGTTATGCTTAAATTAATAGCTAAACTATCCTACTTTTCACTTAAGTTAAAGTAAATACAAGAAAAACCAACCTTGGATTTCAACGGAGGTTACTATTTCAAATCTTTGTTGCATCAAACTACAGACAACTCTGCAACGTTACCCCAAAATTTCACAAATACCGGTCCATCCTCAAAACAGCAGACAAGAAGCAAATCATTCCATAAGTAAAATCTGACTTCAAAAATAATCCAAATGAGGTCTAAGTAAGGTCACTGAGGCTACAACATGATCACCGAATTGTGACTGTACAACTTATAGACACATATCAAAAGCGAAACCTGCAACAGCTGGCTCGCCATATAATTTCTGAATTGATTACTAAACATTTATGCTAATTATTCTATTTGAGACCATTTTCCCGTCATTTATATCAAATCATTTTCGAAATTAATTCATCCAAATTGACAAGTTGGCGGCGTCAGGAATAACTATCAAACTACAAAATAAATGGGGCGTGCCCCGTAATCAAAATTTTTACTTTTTGAAGTGAAAACTTCTTTAGCGGCGTTGAGCACTTTTGTGGGATGGGGGAAAAATGTGAAACTCGCGTCAGGACACGTGACCTGATCAAAAAACCGTAAGACGGTTGGCGAAATTATGGATGTAAGTTGATTTTTCTGAGAGATAAACATTTAATGTAATTTAATATAATATAAATTGTAATGTTTGTGTACGATAGCGAAATAAATAAATATTGTATTCTATAAAAATATTATATTATGATTATTATTATATTATTATTATTATTGTATTCTATCACAAAAATGATAGTACTTTTATATTGATAATAAGAGCAATTCATTCAAAATTATTCCCTAACTATTCCAAAAAATCAAAAATGCACAAAGTTGATATTCAAGTTTTCACTTCTGCCGGCACTCCCGGAGTGCATTTTTTTTTACATTTTAACACACGTTCCACTCCGACGCACGACCAACAGTGGCGGAACCGGAAAAAACATCAGCTGTCACACTTGACAAATGTCAGTGTCAGCATCCATCATATCTATGCCAAAATATGGACTGGAGGCCTACATCTATTTAGCTTTTCGTTTCATGCGAACTTAGACAAAAATATACAACGTTACAATACCCCCTCCCAAAGAAAAGAGGTTCACTACAGTGAACCGAAAGCTGTCCCCAACTTCCGCAACTGTAAAATATGTACTGTTACCAAATCTATACTAATCTATACTAATATTATAAAGCTGAAGAGTTTGTTTGTTTGTTTGTTTGTTTGAACGTGCTAATCGCAAAAACTACTGGCCCGATTTGAAAAAATACTTTAACGTTGGATAGTCCATTTATCGAGGAAGGCTTTAGGCTATATAACATAAAGATACGACGCATAAGACCACAGCAAAAATGAAAAATGTTGCTAAAACGGGAGAAAGATATTCCTTTTGAGAGCTTCCGCTGCATACGCTGCGGAAACCGCTTAAGTTACACAAAAATCATGTATGACAGGATTGTTACGCATTAAGAGTTCTATAATAAAATCCGCGACAGCATATGTCTATCTTTTATGGTTGACTTACTACAACCTTTTTTATGTTAATAAATTTGTTAAAAAAATTATGCATTATTTTTAGAGGTGTATTATACACACAGGTATTTATTCTTATCAAAATAAATACATTCATCATCACGAAAATTTCATTTAGAACCAAGTTGCCCTTTATATCATTTGATTTCAATAAATATCTTAGGAGCTATCACAGTTTTAACATAACTCCGCACCAAAATAATGTTCGCAGCTTAAGTATAACGTGCGCTTGCGCTAATATATTATAAAGCTGAAGAGTTTGTTTGTTTGAACGCGCTTATCTCAGGAAAGGATTTGAAAAAATATTTCTGTGTTGGATAGCTTATCTATCGAGAAAGGCTATAAAACATGATATAAAACATGACGCTGCGACGGGAGGGGAGGAAGCAAACTCAAAACGCGCGGACGAAGTCGCGGGGGACCGCTAGTGCCAAAATAAAATCAGAATAATTACCTTCCACTATCCAACAAGTCCTAACTGACACTAATGGGGCAAACAATTTCACAAGAACGATTCAAACTATTACTGTAGATCCAAAAGTATATACCAAAAAAATGATCAAAAAAGCCTCAAAAAAGCTAATTCTATGTTATTTAAGGGTGTTCTGCTAAAATTATTCAAAAGATCTACAAAAAACAATCAAAATCAACGCTATTTAAGAATATTCTATTCCAGAATATCGACAATACCTCAAAAAAATCTTAACGTCAACGCTATTTAAGATTTTCTGTTCAAAATATACAAAATACCTAAAAAAAACTCTAAAACGCCTTTTAAAATATTCCAACTAAAGACATCCCAAAATACCTAAAGATCTCAACGTCAACGCCATTAAAGATTGTTCAGTTCAAAATAATCCAAAAGCTCACAAAAAAAAATCAACTACATTGAATGTTCTGTTCAAAATTATCCAAAAGCCCTCAGAATAAAATCTCAATATCAAAGTAATTCCTTTTTTTCTCAATTTACTCATAAAGTTAATTATGTCAAAAACCGGGTAACAAACACATTCAAATAAATCCAAAACAACCTCATGCTAGACAACAATTCAAAATCATAAGTTTCAAGCGACTTAACTTAAGAGTTTCCGCTAAAACATACCCGCAAACAAATTAATTTCATTCTTCCACAAGCAAACAATCTTATCAACCTCGCCTTTCATACTTCATCATACAAAACTAAACAGTTTTATTTCTCAATCTAAATAAAACTGAACCCTTTCACTTTTGTGTTTAGAATTTTCATCAATTTAAACACAACTAAAGAAACTCTAGTCAAATCAAAACTTATATCTTAATATCCTTAATATGCCACGAACCGAGTGAACGACCATCCATAGCCTCCAACTCGTAAACAAAATGGTGAAAAATACCTCAGTGATCCCACACCAAACAAAAAACAAACAAACTGGTGCCAAATTGGGCATCACCTGAGTGTAGCTGGACTTCCAAACTACATCACCAATCAAAAACCAAAACGCATTTCTGCGCCCCAAAACAACAAAATTTGTGGCGTGTCTAGCATGGACACTAAAAACTTAAAAAAAAAACCTTTAAACAACCGAACTCACCGATATAATACTCCTTAGGCATAGTAACTGCGTACTCCGTCCCGGTATCCCTGTAAAATTATGTTAAGGAATGTTGTAACAAACCAGTGCCTCCCTGAATCACGATCCCATAATATGTGTCCAATTAACCACAATCACGGTTTCAGTAACTCATGAATCACTATAAAAGGTTTCTTAAATTTTTGGCAACATCCGTACCAGTAGCACGCTTAATAGGAAACAACAGAGTCAATTTACCAAAACAATGCGTTACACCAAGAAAATTGTAACTGATTTCTTGGTTTATATACAAAACAGACGCAAGTAACAATTTAATTCGATTTCAGAACAACTCCAATAACGCTGACGCGTAACCACAATGACCCTACTATTTACTTCATAACTCATTTATCAATGTAACCACAACAAAAGCAATAATTAAAATGCAAAATTATTTCAACTAATTCGCAACGCAAACTCATATAAATTACACTGTTATATCACTGTTTAGTAACATTAATTAATCATGTTAACTATTATTTGGTGGTTTATATTTTTACAAGTTTTCAAACAAAACAATATAAAGTGAGTACAAAATATCACTTCCAAAACAAACGCAAAATATATCACAATACTTAAACAGCTTGTGAGTATTTTAATCCCTCAAGCGTATGTGAACGAGACACAATGCAAATTCTATTGTTATGCGGTTGCCTGCAACCGCTCGGGTGTTGAAGCATTAAAAGGTAACTGTAATCAAACACAACAAATTGGGATTTCACAAAATATGTTTAC
Organism: Pyrausta purpuralis; assembly: GCA_963924145.1. Lineage (NCBI taxonomy): Eukaryota > Metazoa > Arthropoda > Insecta > Lepidoptera > Crambidae > Pyrausta > Pyrausta purpuralis. The sequence goes on along the minus strand of OZ001664.1, from coordinate 21,334,801 downwards.
ACCGTAACAATAACTTTTATTTGGTTAGTAAATACAAATTGTTTGATGCAACACTAAATTTGTGGGATAATTCCTAACCTGTTAGTAACACAGGCAAAATTAAACCTAAGCTAAATAATATGGTGGTTAATTAGCATTCAAAAAAAAAAAATCTAACAACAAAGTGCTCAAAATTGTACTAATAACTAATTCTAACGTTGGGCGCCATTTGTCGCAGTCACTCCCGGCTAGTGTGGACAAAGGGTGTTTAAAAGGTACTACTATTCGAATGAAATAAAGAAATCCGGGTATAGCATTTGGCAACAAAAGTTTATTCAAATTTGCTATTTCACAATTACCTTTTAACACCTTCAAATACAAAACTTAATAGCTCAGAATTCAGTAGAAACTAGGTTAGGTTCTAATTTAGTTATCTATATCTATACTATTACAAATCTTTATGTTCACAAATTTCTAATTACATAAAGATAAACCACCAATTTAAGTTTTTAATTTCCTTATTGATTCCAAAATTTATCCTCAAAGGGATCCCTATGTTATGCTTAAATTAATAGCTAAATTATCCTACTTTTCACTAAAGTTAAAGTAAATACAAGAAAAACCAACCTTGGATTTCAACGGAGGTTACTATTTCAAATCTTTGTTGCATCAAACTACAGACAACTCTGCAACGTTACCCCAAAATTTCACCAATACCGGTCCATCCTCAAAACAGCAGACAAGAAGCAAATCATTCCATAAGTAAAATCTGACTTCAAAAATAATCCAAATGAGGTCTAAGTAAGGTCACTGAGGCTACAACATGATCACCAAATTGTGACTGTACAACTTACAGACACATATCAAAAGCGAAACCTGCAACAGCTGGCTCGCCATATAATTTCTGAATTGAGTACTAAACATTTATGCTAATTATTCTATTTGAGACCATTTTCCCGTCATTTATATCAAATCATTTTCGAAATTAATTCATCCAAATTGACAAGTTGGCGGCGTCAGGAATAACTATCAAACTACAAAATAAATGGGGCGTGCCCCGTCATCAAAATTTTTACTTTTTTTACATTTTAACACACGTTCCACTCCGACGCAAGACCAACAGTGGCGGAACCGGAAAAAACATCAGCTGTCACACTTGACAAATGTCAGTGACAGCATCCATCATATCTATGCCAAAATATGGACTGGAGTCCTACATCCATTTAGCTTTTCGTTTCATGCGAACTTAGACAAAAATATACAACGTTACAAGACCAGTACAAACAGACATGTATGAACATGTGCACACAAATGTTTGTATTGTGCGGGGATCGAACCCCGCAACCCGCTGCGTAGTAGGCGATTTCTCGACCACTACACCAGACGGGTCGTCAAATAATAATAACATTTGAGAGTAGTCCCATACATGAAACTGAAATAAACAATTTTTTTTGCTCAAAACTATACGTGTAGAGTCTCTATGGATAGTTTTTCAAAATGTCATGGAGGTTACTAAAATCGGGGGGCAAGGCAGTGCCCCCGCCAAGTCGAGCGCGGAGCAAACACTGCCATACCATCCTTTAATGGAACCAAGTCTGTTGGTTATTTAGTTCAGAAGTTACTCACTACTGAACATTATAATAGAACTAGTACTTCCCATAAACTGAGAGAGCTGAAGTTTGGTACAGTGTTAGGGTTTAATGGCCACATAAACGAAAAACTATATAAACTAGGGGAGATCTGAAGTACCCGGTGATCCTGATTAGAAAACACAAGAGCCTAACCAACTATTAGAGATCGACATACTGCCTTTACAAAAATATTGAACTTGGTCGGCCGCTTCATTTGATGTCAAAAATCGAAGGAATGAAGTATCTGATGAAGAACCCTCAGCTGGTCTCAGCTGTGTTAGAGATATGGTAATGCCCCCTTCTACTATGGGTACTTAAAAATATACTGTCATTGCAAAAATCCAGCGTAGTGGGACACATCTTCTAATTTATTCTAGCCTATAGCGTCTCACTGCGAGGCGAATGCCTCCCCTTCTGCTTTTAATAGGCATATAAATAAAATGAATGAAGAACTCTGGATAAGATCAGACTGGCCTTAATACTTATACTTACAAGTTTACAAGAACAAATAGTCGAACGATTACTTTATTCTACTCGAACATTACACAAATATAAAAGCTTAAGCTTCAGCGATCACCGAATTTAACCGGCTTAGGCGTAAATACCGCGCCAATCTTTCGGAAAGTCCCTCTCAGATGTGTTTTTCAACAGTCTCTTGTAATACTTTTGTTTACGCGACCGCTGGCGATATTTTAATCCGTGAGCGTTTAAACCGTCTAAAAGAATAAATTATGAACGCGAATGGGCAATACGAAAAACTGTTGCTACCGTTCAATAATTACAAACGGAAAAAAAAGATTTGTAATAATAATAAAAAAATACTCCTAAAAAGGAAAAAAAACTGTGTCAAATAAGAAACTCCAACAATATAAATAAATATGCTCAAATTTCTAGAAAAAGAAGTTAAATCCCACCAAGAACATTCTGTAATAAAAAAAGTAAAAACCGAATTCAATACCAAAATCACTAAAAAGTCTCAAATATACTCTTGACTTTTTAAAGGAAAGAAATCCATTTTGCTTTCATAGTTGATGCTGGCACCGACTCCATAAATAAATTGTGCGCCTAAAATGGATTCCTTTCCTTTAAGAGTTCAAGAGTTTATTTAAGAGTTTTAAGTGCATTTTGGTTTTGAAGTTGTTTTTTTAAAGTTTTTTATTTATTTTATGAGTTCTGTAATTATAATCCTTAGTTCTAGTTCTAGGAGTTCAGCCTTAGCGTAAAGGAGTTCCATCGAGTGAGTGATGAGTTGATACTCATCTTCCCACAATGTTAACTATCAAACGCAACAACACGTCTACATTAAGATTCTAGTAAAAAACACTTAACGTGTCTTTAAAATTTAAAGGTTTCCCTCGATTGCACCAAGATCCCACCATCAGATCCCGATTCGGCAACAATGGGACCAACTAGACGATATTACTTCTACGTAGGCACAATTTTTTTTTGATTTGGTCTATAAATGACTGTGATATGAAGTGTCATATCACAGTCATTTATAGACCACACCGTAACACAGCCACAAAAAAAACCGGCCAAGTGCGAGTCGGACTCGCGCACTGAGGGTTCTGTGCCAACTTTAACTGAATTTGAGAATCCACTTAGTAAAATCCACAATATTTTGTTGACAGCAAATATAATTTTGTTTTTTATAGTGTTTGTATGAAGTACAAAGTTATGTTTGCGGTTGTTAAAAATGTGCTATATCTCAAAAACTTCTAGTTCGATTCCATCCGAACCAATTTTCGTTGAAAGTATTTGTTAAGATCTACATTTCATATTCTTTTTAAAATTTACACTTGCTTAGTTTAGAAGTTAGAGGGGGGGGGACACCCATTTTACCACTTTGGATGCGTCTAGCTATGAAACGTTAGACTTCAAAAGAAAATGGTTTAAGGAACCTCGGAGTCATTTTAAAAGACCTATCCATAGACACCCCACACGTATAGGTTTGACTAAAAAAAATTTTTTGGTTTTAGTTTCAGCCCCCCCTTGAATGACATTTTTATTTATTTTTTGTAAGAGAATCGTAAAGCGGTTAACAGGATACATACTTAGGAGTATGTACACACTGTATTACACTGTTGAAATTTGGTAAGCCAAATTTCAACAGTGTAATACTCATAGTTACAGAATAAAATGGCTGTGACATACGGACGAACAGACAGACAGACAGACTTGACGAAACTATGAGGGTTCCGTTTTTTGATATTCGGCCACGGAACCCTAAAAAGAGGTAAATACAGTCGAATTGATAACATTCCTCTTTTTTGAAGTCCGATAAACAACGAGCCAAGTCTCAATGGAACTACTTGTTTATATCTAAAAAGTAATGAAATCTAGACAAAGTCGTGCCAAGTCTAAGGAACTTTACTGCGATATCCTTAATATGTTGAACATTCTTTCTACGTTAGTGGCTTTATCAAGCCTACAATTGACTGGTCAACTGAATCAACGTTGAATCAACGTTTTTTCAAGTGGCAATTTTCTATCGTCATTATGTAGTGGTTCTGGCGACAGATTGGTGCAATGGTGTCACAGAGCACCTGGTTTTGTACCCTTGTGTACCATTCAACGGCCAAGTCACACAACATTGACTATAATAATAAAGAAATCGCAGTAAGGAACCTTAGACATGGCATGACTTTGTATAGATTTCATTAATTATAGAGAAAAACAAGAAGCTTGGCTAGCTTTTACAGAATGTTTTTATATCTAAAAGTCAAAAAAATGTAAGAGAGTCGCTTCCAAAGTGGTAAAATGGGTGACCCCATTTCTAACTTTTGAACTAAGCTAGTAAACATTTTGAGAAAAAAAAAACAATGGAGATCATTAAAAAACTTTCAAGATTAGTTTGGACGAGATCGAACTAGTAGTTTTTGAGATATAGCACATTTTCTACAACCGCAAATAGAACTTTGTCCTTCATACAAATATTATTATTATTACGCCCTCGACGAGCGCAAGCGACAAGCTATCTAAGGCCAGTTCAGATGGAAAACTTACACACTTTGGCTCGGAGCCGAACTTAAATGCACCTAATGTGCGTAATGTGACCAAACTTTTGCGCCGAGATAGTGATAGTGACGTTGCTGAAACATCACAGATAAAGGATGATACTATCCAACAAATAATTGCAGCGCAAGATTCGAAACTTGACACCATCATGGAATTCATGCGAGATATGAAATCCTAAATGAATGGAGTTACGGATTCTTTGGATTATATGTCAAATAAATATGATGAGCTTCTTAATCGCTTCAAAACCCTGGAACAAGAGAGGAAAGAAGATAAAATATACATACAAACACTGGAAAGAAAAATTGAATATTTAGAAAAGAATGACAGAATAATGAACATTGAAATTAAAAATATACCTTCTAACAACCGGGAAAATAAGGAAGATTTGCTGAAGATTTTGAAAAAAACTGGTGAAATTCTTAATTTCAACATAAAACAGCATGACGTTAGAAATATTCATAGTTTCTACGGCTGTGTCTGATAACAAGCCAATTATTGTTGAATTAAACAACACATTTAAAAAGGATGAAATACTGAAATCTGTAAAAGCCTTCAATATGAGGCACCCGAATAATAAATTAAACACAACTCATTTATCGCTGTCTGTACAAGCAAAGCCTGTATTCATCACGGAGTGTCTCACATTCAAAACCAAGAAACTTTATGCCATGGCTCGAGACTTTGCCAAATTGCAAAACTATAAATATTTCTGGACATCACGAGGTAACATATACTTACAAGTTAATGACGGGGCGCCCGCTCTTCGGATTAACTCTGAAACTGATATTAAGAAGTTTAAATTGTGACTATGTATGCAGAGCTCTTTAGTGCATCCTAACATTATAGGATACAATAAACTGAATATTGTTGTTGCAGAACAATATTTAGATCTGACAGGTTGTCATGGCTTATCACCTGCACACTCATTGGTGACACGAGAGACCAGTGGGACGTGCTTAGATCACGTACTTCTTTAAACAAAAAAAGATCAACTACAGTCATTGCACGTTCGACTCTTACGGATCATAATACTGTCATAACATGTCTAGTATCGGACGCAACTCGCAAATTTATGAAATTTACTTGAATTAAAATTGATAGTGAGGGACTGACAAAATACATTGGTAACATAAATTTTAATCCTATCTATAAAACAAACGACTGTAATACGGCGATTGACTATTTAATAAATAATATTAAAACAGGTATTGAACTTAATTCCAAAACAGTAACTCTTTCAAGCCGTAAAAGGCTCATTAAGCCTTGGATTACACAAGGCCTTCTCCGGTGCATTAAAAATCGGGATAAGTTGCATGAACAATTTAAAGTCGATCCAGAAAATTTAATTCTTAAAAAAACTTACACCCGGTATAGAAACTTTTGTACTTCTATCCTGAAAAAAGTTAGACGTGACTACGAACGGGAGTTAATTTGTAAGGAAAGTAATGACAGTAAAAAGATTTGGGACGCAGTCAAAAAAATTACATGTACTACAAAAAACACTGCTCTTCCTAAGGAACTGCTGGATCTATCAACCGATCCTCAGAGCTCAGTAAACGATATCAACGAATATTTTGTGAATGTGGGCAAAGATCTAGCCGAAAAAATATTATCGTCCTCCGTTTCTTCTGTTGAAATATCGCCACCCGAGTCATATCCTGACTCTTTTGTGCTTGGTGATACAAATGAGGCTGAGGTAAATAATATCATATTAGGGCTTAGAAATGTGTATTCAGCAGGCTGGGATAACATATCCAACAAAATTCTTAAGGACCACAGAGACACACTTGTGTCACATTTAACACATGTTCTGAATATGTGCTTAGCGACAGTAGTTTTTCCTAAAGCACTAAAAGTGGCTCATATTCGTCCAATATATAAGGGAGCAGGGGAGAGAAATCGGGTCGAGAGCTACAGACCCATTGCAATACAGCCATCAATATCCAAAATTTTAGAAAAAAATATAAACAACAGACTAAAAAACTATCTTAAAACGCATAACTTTTTATCAAATTGTCAATACAAATTTCGACATGGAAAATCAACTAGTGATGCAGTGTTAAGTCTGACAAACTACGTAGTTACTAATTTGAATAGAGGTTATAAATGCTTATCAATATTTTTAGATCTGGCAAAGGCATTTGACACGATTTCGATCCCCATCCTTTTAAACAAGTTGGAAAAAATAGGTATCAGAGGCACCCAAAAGGATCTTTTAGCCGATTATTTAAGAGACAGATACCAAAGTGTAAAAATTGATTCACATATCAGCACTGAACTACTTATTTCATACGGTGTGCCACAAGGCAGTATTTTGGGACCAACCCTCTTTTTGGTCTATATAAATGATCTTTTGTCTCTGAACTCCTTTCCGGGAAGATTCATTTCGTACGCTGATGATACAGCGCTACTTTTTGCTGCTAAAACCTGGAATGAGACATATAGGTTGGCTCAAAATGGCTTTAACATGGTTACAAAATGGCTTCAAAACAATATTCTAACATTAAATACTAATAAAATATTCCCTTGGAGCGTGTTGATTCCACAAAATACTTGGGGATAATAATTGATAACCATCTAAGCTTCAAGCAATATATAAAAACCTTAACCAAGAGAGTTCGAAAACTGCTGTATGTTTTTAAAACTCTGAGACATGTGGTTCCACCTATTACCCTGAGACGAATTTACTTTGCTTTGTGTCAGTCAATACTAAATTACTGCATATCGTCCTGGGGAGGGGTTCCCAAAACGACTCTTAAACTGCTAGAGATATCACAAAGAGCCATTCTCAAAATATGCACTTTTAAACAATTTCTATTTCCAACAGACCTCTTATATCAATATACAGAAGTATTAACAGTTCGTCAGCTATTTCTTTTAAAGGGGAATGCCGAAATTTGGCCTTGACTGCACAGCATTTTCAATTTTATGGATGAACACAAAATATTTTATTTTTAATATTCTCGCTGTTCGTTTTTCAAAATAACTTGGGAATAGTTTTACTGAAAAAAAAACGATGAAAACGACTACATTTTTTTTTTGTATTGCGTTTCCGTAACTTTTCGGCATCAACAAGTTACCATATAAAAAAAACGAGGGATCAGACTGTTATTTATATGTATGTAATATAAAGCTTTTATAAAAAACATATAGTTCTATGTTCCTATATATTCATTATTATTGTTAAAAGATGCATAATGCAGTTTTTTATTCATGAACATTATAGTAATATTATTTATAAAATAGCAATACCGAGTGGCTTAAAAAAAAGTCAACAAATGACAGCCGGCTGACATTTGTCAAAACAAAACATTCTTTATATTCCTTGCTGCGTTTGCTTAATTTCTTGACGTCTTAGTGGTATATGACGATAATTAATTATATGAATGATTTTCTAGCTAAGAATGAATATTGGTGATTGGGCATGTTACAATCAAGGCCGTCGCCAGCTTATGACTAAGGGGGCGCAATATTATGGAGGATAAAAAATATGAACGCCTAGAGCCTATTGAACATTGATTTTAAAGATAATAAGGAATGTTTTTTATAAACCCAACCCCGAGTTGTATAATACCCTATCTTATCATAATTGGTTATTAGTATTAAATACAATAATCCCATAATAGTTTTATACGTGTGCACTAAGGGCCTAAATTACTATGGCCGTCTGGCATTCCCCTTTAATAATAAAACAACACTCGATGCTAGAGTATTCCCCGGATTTTGTAAAAAAGCGCAGATGGTATACTGTTTGCAAACGGCCCGCCATGACAAAAACTATGTGGTCCCACAGATTCTTTCCCTTCTTAGCCCCTATCACGTACAACAAGGTTAATAAAATACTGAATATTACCCTATGCACAAAAACGGTGTCAAAATTTCAGTATCTCGCTTTCTGATGTCAAAACCCTATGTTGAGACTGAAAATTTAATTGTAGCTTGCTGTAAGTATACTTCATACGTCAAACTATTGCTTCTTCTAAACTTAGAAACTTATAGATTTATTTTTCTTCAAAATTGAGAGAATTGTGTTCACCTGAATTCAATTTCATACATTACACGTACATTTTACACACCCTCTTACATACACTCATTCACTCACATCTTACACACGGAGAGGACTATCAAACCAAATTGTATCTTAGATTTAGAAATTAAGTCGAGAAAATGTATAATTACTTATTCTGAGTCTTGTTTATTCATCATGTTTTTCTGTACGGATTGTTGTATTTTGATTGTTTTTGGTAACTTGCTTTTAGTTAAATATGTATGTAGGATATTAGCCGAGGTGAGAGGCGCTGTATACCGAAATACAGGATACACCTATCCTAGTTCGGTAGCAGATGCTTTGTAATACTTTTGTAAAGAAAGAAAGAAAGAAAGAAAGAAATATTTATTTGCATTAAACATGGTATACAAAGATGTTAAATTTTTCACAAAGAATCTCATATTCAGCCAATAAATTATGACATGCAAATTAAATTCATTTTTAACATTCATTTAACAATAAATAAATTGTGAATTATACATTAATATTAATAAAATCAATATAAAGATGAAACAAAAAATGTCAATAGGATGTCAATTAATTACAAATGTCAACTCAATTCTATAAAATGTCAATGTCTGTGTTCAAAAAATTCCTTAACACTATAAAAAACTATTAATACTGAGCCATTCATACAATTTCTTTTTGTATTGATTACTGCTAAGTTGTTTAAATTCATTTGGAATCTTATTGAAGATTTTTACACACATGGCCAAACAACTGTTTTTGTATTTGCGAGATTTTGGATTGACACTTAAAACAAGTTTATGTTGATTCCTACGCTGTCTAGAATTTATGCAGTCGCTAGCTTTCCTAAATAATTTCAGATTGTTTCTTACAAAATTGCCAATTTCCAAAATATAAAGTGATGGTAGTGGCAATAAACCAAGACTTTTGTAAAATGGTTTGCAAGACACGTCTGGCTTGATTCCACAGATCGCTCTGATGCACTTTTTTTGTGCTATGAATGTTCTTTTCCAGTCTGTACTGTTGCCCCACATCAACAAACCGTATCGCAATACTGATTCCACGTAGGCACGATAAGACATTATGGCCGTTTGTTTGTTTGTTACTTTTTGTACTTGATAAAGAGCATACGCAAATCTATTAATTCTATTACATGTATTATTTATATGCAGTTTCCAATTTAAATCCTCGTCAATTGTAACACCTAAGAACTTTATGTGCTGTACCTGCTGAATTTTCTCTATATTTAATTTAAAATTGTATTTGTCATGTTTCGATCTATTAAATTGAATAAAGAAAGATTTTTGTAGATTAATTGTCAAATTATTATGTTCTAGCCATTCTATTACTTTATCAACTAGGTTATTATGTATCAGAATTACTTAGTTTAAGTTGTATTGTAGAACGTGATGATATGAATTATGAGTTCATGACTGTAATTCCTTTTTGAAATAAAGAAAATTGAAACCCTATTAAAAACAAATGTTTTTTTTTATGATTACTTTTTTACAGTAATCATAAGAAAGTACCTAATCGCAAACCAAATACATGCCTTTACTACACGTAACTACTATTTATTTGTTGATATTTATTTACATGGAAAAGTCCGTCTAACACAATGTTTGGATTTAGGTATATGGTGTGCTCTAATTATACTAGATACACTATTTCATAACTACTCGAAACTAAATTTCAGAAGCACCATGTTTCAAATGTTAAATAACCTAACATACTCCATACGAAAAAACAGGAGTTACGGTTATAGTTATGATCAGTTAAGTTTGCGCAACAGAGCCTCAGCAATCACGGAGTCTAATAGGTCAGCTTCGCTGAAACTGTTGAAGCTGCAACTATTCTAAGGTCAAAGACAGTTGGGCCGGCAAATTGCCTGCCAGTTTCGGCTATTCCTTGTAACGAACGTTTGCGCTAGTGCGCTTGAGTTAGATTTACGCGAACGAGCTTTAGTGTAACAGAGTGGCAAAGAGTTTATCGTTAGGTTGGTAAATAAATTCTTAGGCAAAATCACTACAAAAATAAAACTGTCAAAAATAAACAAATATATATAACTTACTCTAAGCTACATAAAAAATGTATAACACGTGCCAAAAAAAACACTAATAATAAATACGTACTAAAAAGTAAAAATACATGCAAAGCCACCTGGAAGGTGATACAGGAGGAAATAGACATCAGGCCGCAATATAATAACTTCATTGACATTATTCAACATGACAAAAATCTTATCACTAGCCCTAATCAAATTGCAAATTTATTTAATAATTATTTCATTGAACTGACAAATAAAGAAAATAAAAAATGTAATAATTTAAATGACAAATCAAATCTTATGTTAAATAATTCTATTTTTTTAAACCCTATTGTCGATAGTGATATACATAAATTAATAATGGCCTTAAGAAATAGCAACTCTGAAGGATATGACGGTGTTTGTACAAAAGTCATCAAGGCATGCAGTAAGGAAATATGCCATGTCTTGGCATTCTTGATAAATTTGTCATTGGTCTCTGGCACTTTCCCTGACAAACTTAAATTTTCTTTGATAAAGCCATTATTCAAAAGAGACGACAAATCAATTTTAGACAATTACCGACCAATTGCTTTGGTTCCAATTCTATCAAAACTGTATGAAAAGGTTATGCAAACAAAACTCATTTCTTTTTTTGATAAGTATCATATCCTGAAGCAAAACCAGTATGGCTTTCAGAAGGGCAAATCAACCGCTCATGCCATTTTTGATATGGTACATGAAACTCTCACATGCTTAAATAAAAAACACTACACAACTGCTCTTTTTTTCGACATGTCGAAGGCCTTCGATTATGTTTCACATAATTTGCTTCTGGAGAAATTGGAATATTGTGGTATTAGAGGCAACGCCTTGAGCTGGATTAAAACTTATTTGAAAAATAGAAAACAAGCTGTGGAAGTGAGTAAACCTGACTTCAAAAATGTTTTACAAAAATATCAATCAGACCATAAAAAAAACGAATACGGCGTCCCACAGGGAAGTGTTCTAGGCCCACTGCTGTTTTTGATATATATAAACAATCTTCCAAGTGTAATTAAACACAAATGTATCTTGTTCGCGGACGATATATCTGTGATAGTCAAAACAGATAGCAAGCAAACACTTGAAAACCACATTGATGACATAAATAATACTGTAAAAACAATAATTGCATGGCTGGAAAATAATAATTTACTAATAAATCTTGACAAAACTTATTTTATAAATTTTAATAATATATTATATCAATCAATGAATATTAATTATGATGGACATAAACTTAAAGGTACAAACATGACAAAATTCCTAGGGGTATGGATAGACGACAAATTAAATTGGAAATATCAAATCGAAAATGTCTGCAAAAAAATTAATAGATTCTCATACGCTCTGTACAAATTAGGTAAAGTTGCCACTAAAAATACCGCGCTTACTGCATACTTTGCATATGTCGAATCCGTCTTGCGCTATGGACTCATTATATGGGGTTATAGTACTGATGCTCATAAAGCTTTTCTGGCCCAAAAAAAGTGCATCAGGGCGATATGTGGCACTGCGCCTGACGAGCCATGCCGTCCATTATTCCTGTCGCTAAATATTCTAACCCTTCCAAGTCTGTACATTTTTGAAATTGCCAAGTTTGTCAAACAAAATATGTATTATTTCAAACAAGCAAAAGAGATTTACTTGCGAAACACCAGGAACGGCAATAGACTTGTTGCAGATGCCATACCAAAAAGTGCAAGATATGAAAACAATTGTTACTATATGTGCACGCTTATATATAATAAAATACCCCAGAATTTAAAGATTTGCCCTTAAATAGATTTAAATGTGTCCTTCTCAAGTGGTTACAAGAACAATCTATACTAATATTATAAAGCTGAAGAGTTTGTTTGTTTGTTTGTTTGTTTGTTTGTTTGAACGCGCTAATCTCGAAAACTACTGGCCCGATTTGAAAAATTTTTTTTACGTTGGATAGTCCATTTATCGAGGAAGGCTTTAGGCTATATAACATAAAGATACGACTCATAAGACCACAGCAGAAATGAAAAATGTTGCGAAAACGGGAGAAAGATATTCCTTTTGAGAGCTTCCGCTGCATACGCTGCGGAAACCGCTTAAGTTACACAAAAATCATGTATGACAGGATTGTTCAGCATTAAGAGCTCTATAATAAAGTCCGCGACAGCATATGACGACCCGTCTGGTGTAGTGGTCGAGAAATCGCCTACTACGCAGCGGGTGCGGGTTCGATCCCCGCACAATACAAACATTTGTGTGCATGAACATTTTATTTTTGTATTGGTCTGGGGGTTTCTATGTATATCATGTATGTATTTACAAAAAAAAAAAAGTATTTAAGTATTATATCCGTTGTCTGGCACCCATAACACAAGCTTTGAGTAGCTTACTTTGGGGCTAGATGGCGATGTGTGGGAATGTCCAAAGGATATTTATTTATTTATTTATATGTCTATCTTTTATGGTTGACTTACTACAACCTTTTTTATGTTAATAAATTTGTAAAAAAATGATGCATTATTTTTAGAGGTGTATTATACACACAGGTATTTATTCTTATATCAAAATAAATACATTCATCATCACAAGCATTTCATTTAGAACCAAGTTGCCCTTTATATCATTTAATTTCAATAAATATCTTAGGAGCTATCACAGTTTTAACATAACTCCGCACCAAAATAATGTTCGCAGCTTAAGTACAACGTGCGCTCGCGCTAATATATTATAAAGCTGAAGAGTTTGTTTGTTTGAACGCGCTTATCTCAGGAACTGCTGGACCGATTTGAAAAAATATTTCTGTGTTGGATAGCTTATTTATCGAGAAAGGCTTTAGGATATAAAACATGACGCTGCGACGGGAGGGGAGGGAGCAAACTCAAAACGCGCGGACGAAGTCGCGGGGGACCGCTAGTGTTTTTATAAGGTGGATGAGTTTTTAAAAATGACGTAGGTAAGGTATTCTATAATTTTTGATTGACTTTTATTAAAATGGTATAAATTTAATTGTAATATAATTTTTATGTAATTGATGTAGCAAACTTGTGACTTAAATAATAATATAATGAAGACATTGTGATGAAAATGTTATAATTCATAGTCAATAATTTAGTAAGATTGTAAAATATTTGCATGCTATTTATGATAGCTGGAAAAGCTGAACCGCAATATTTATAACACCTTCAAAAATGTACCCTTTTCCAAAGGCAAATAAAATATTCATTTCATTTCATTTCATTTCATTTCATTTCATTTCATTTCATTTCATTTCATTTCATTTCATTTCATTTCATTTCATTTCATTTCATTTCATTTCATTTAAACATTGTCATTTGGGGATAACGAAATGACGACTTTTATAACACACTTTGGAATTTCTAGTGTGTATTTTTCAATTTCGGGAAACTTTATAAAAAAGAGACATTGAATTTAACGATAATGGCGTCTTTGTATTAGATTATTGCGTATTTTATTTCACTTTACTTTTGTCGACATTTCGTCCTTGTCAGTGACAGACCATTAAAAGATCCAGCCAACCTTCAGTTCGCTTAAATGGAATGCCTATGAGACTGTCGCACAGTTTAGGTATCTTGACCACAGTTAAAGATGAAAGCAATGTAATAGATAGCGTTGTACATTTTTGTTGTAAGATTTAAGCCCCCGTCCAAGGTAATAAAAACTTATTTTATTGTCGAAGAAGAAAATAATTTTGCATGGTCTTTCAGATGTGTTAAAAATATATTTTCAAATGTATTGGTGTGGGTACTTCGTTGATTATGTCGTAGTAAACTGGTTACAGTTTGTGTAATTTCATTGGAAAAATTCATTAAGTTTTCTTTTGATTTTTATTATATTTTATTGGCAATTCAGTGGTAGACCACTCGGGATGACTCACAAACAGCAGACTTTATGGGCCTGCGTATCTTTAACTACTGACCCTTGCCAATAAGTATCATTGTTACTAACCCATGTGAAGATTATAACTCTGAAGTAAATGTTTTTTTTACATTTTTTATTTCTTAACGTTATTAATAGTCAATTTTTAGCCAACTTTGAGGTTTTAGCATCTCGAAGAGACTTTAAGGGCGGGTATCTATCATAACACAGATTTTTTTGATATCGAATTTCATTTCACAGAAAACTATTCAATGAATGTTAATATTTTTTTTCTTGATTAATCGAATAGTTAATAATCGTTGTTTCATAACATCGAATAACAGTTCACCAAAAAAATGTTTCGCAACTGTTTTATTAAGCAGAATAACGATATATCAAACTAATGTTTCATAGAATTATTGAGTTATCGATATAACCTCTCATAAAAACTTGTTTCAATGTGTAACGGTTCCCATATTTTGTTTTTCCTCAAATAACTTTTAATGCAAGTAAGCACATGCATGCATACGCATGCAAGTAAAAAGGGGTACGTATTACAATACCGAATTTCAAAATACCGAATTTCATAAGCCCTACAAACGGAAGGCCGAATTTTAGAATGCCGAATGTTTATATGATCGAAAGTTCTAAATACCGAAAGTTTGAAATCCCGAAAATTCAAAATACCGAATCTTATAAGACCTATAATTGGAATGCCGAATACTAAAATACCGACTGTTCATATGACCGAAAATCAATATACCGACTGTTTATATGACCGAAAGTTTAATATACCTAAAAATTTAAAACCTGAAGATTTTTGATTTTTTCTGAACCTGAGCATTTCCCCTGAAATACAATATGTCTTACTTCTGTATTAACTACAAAACTGTCAAATTATCAATTTACCCAAAGCACACTCCAAGATCATTAATTCATCACAAGAAATTGTACATTTTGCAAACAAAAATAAAGTGTTTCTCAGCGTAATTCCCTCATTCATTTCTTACAAATTGAGAAGTGCTTTACCCTCGTTTTACTATCGCGAGTAATTTGTATGAGTAATTCGTTGTGTCTTTGATGACGTAACGGTCCTTCAGAGGCAGGGCAGCCGGGTAGTGACGTCACTTCTCTTTTGAGATAAACGTAAGTCTGCGAAGTAAAAATTGTCTGTGTTTTAATACGGCAAGGAATAGATGATATCGCATTCTTAAGAATTAAAAAGGTAGGATGTTTAGATTCTAAAATAAGTTCCCATTATAAAGTTTTTATAACATTAACTTACTTGTTAGTTCATTCGTTCGTATAACTGAGTCAAATCTGGCAACAGTATTTTGGAAAACCGGCCAAGTGCGAGTCGGACTCGTGAACGAAGGGTTTCGTGTCTGCTATGTACCTATATAAGCACATTCCTCTCTAAAACTTAATTAAGACGCGTTTTGGAGGTTATTTTTTTTAATTGAAAATTATTTTGCTTTTAGTTAATAGACTTTAGCTCTGTGATTTCTTTACTTATCATAGCCGTGATAGTTTTCCTTCCAAATTCATCATTATGCTAGTGCTGTGGTTTTTTTTCACGTATCCACCTACTACTATTTAGTTGGGAGAGAGTGGGGACTCTAACAAAAAAAATAGTCCTTTAAAATGAATGTTACGGAAACAGGTCACTTTATTGAAATATGATGTTAGAAAACTTATGATCATTTGAAAATAACTATTTAACGATGCACCTCACGATAGGTTTGATAAGGTAAAAAAAAAAAACCACGTTAACCGTTAAGGTTGTAGAGGTACCCAAAAAAATATATTTAAAAAATAGATTTTACCAGTTTGGCTGAGTGATAAGAATACTAACAAATGGAATTTACACTTTCGTAGCATCTCAGGTCTCTGCGCAGAACTGTGGACAGACGGATTGACGGACATGGCGAAACTATAAGGTTCCTTGTTGGACTACGAAACCCTAATAGTAAGTATCTCCTATTTAGTACATGAAATGTATTATTATATAATCAAATAAATCATTTTCGTTGATTGAAATACAACTTTGCTGTTATCATCTTATTCCTTTATAGATATTAAAAAAGATATTAAAATAAGCTGCCTTGTGTTCAATCAGGTTTTCAGTGACCTTATAAAAATTGCCCTCACGGCTTAAATTAAAAATAATAACTTCAAGATGAATAGGTAACTGTAGTGGTTTTATATTGTTGGAAGGTATCAATATTTTTTCCTTCAGACTATTTTTTTAACCGACTTCATAAAGTAGGAGGTTATTAATCCCACTGTACCCCTGTTGCTGTTATTTTTTTGATGTGCTACCTCATATATCAGACGTTTAAGGACTTTCTAGTTGGTCCCATTGTTGCCAAGTTGGGATCTGATGGGGCTCGCATTAAAGGCACTAAGGTATCTTAAAGTTGACATGTCTTTACACTTGATAGCTACCATTTTTAGGAGCTGAGCTGATGGTGGAACTCGTTTACGCTTAGGAATTCAGTGATTTTGACACCAGAACTTATGTCGGCTACTTTTTAGCTAATTAAAGAAAAGTCAAAAAGTGCAACCCCAAACTTTCCCGGTCCTAATACACGACTAAAGAGTTGCAACAACAAAGCTACAACTTTTTAGCAATGTATTAGGACCGAGAGAGTGTGTGGTTGCGACTTTTAGTAAAATAAAATAGTCGTTAATTAGACTTTTTAGTGCATTTTGTTTTTGAAGTCATTTCTTACTTTTTTCGTAAGGTGTAAATTTTCATGACATTTTTATTTAGATTTCATAAACTTTCGCGTTGCATTACAATGTGAATTAGACATGTAACGTTGAGTAGTGTGTTGTATTCACTCATATTGCTGTTATGTCTAGTTCATGACATAATTTGAATTAAGTAACCTGAGAATCTCAAAGCTCAAGTGGCAATGGATAGGGCACAAAGCGAGAAGAACTGATGGTTATTGGCGCAGAAAAGTTTTAGATTGAAGACCCTTTTACCAAAGACTCGGCGTAGGATGTCCACCGACAAGATGGACAGACGACCTTGTCCCAGAGCCTAACTAAATGCAGACCGCTTGTAATCAGTCGCTGTGGACTACGGTGGGGGAGGCCTTCAGTAGTGGACGTCCATGGGCCGATAATGATGATGATGATAGGTACTGTATATATACTGTATAGATTGTCAACATTATAGATTGTAGCAAGTGCGCAAACTCTAAAAGTACAATGTAAAACCTCCCAATTCATTTGATACAAGTAACGTCCGAGGACCTTGCATGACCTATTACTTAAATAAAGAACAATCTAGACAGCTTGCCATAATCGCTAATGCTTTGCGACCTTATAACTTGGCATGAGAGATTCCATTCCATTAGGCTAAGTTAATTTTACGAGCATCAGTCAGGCTTGTATTGATCTCGGCGATTGGCTTAAAATGCCTTTTTTATGGCATATAGCTTTTGGCCAGTTCATAAGCTTAGGGCACACATAACGTTGGTCAATATTAAGCCTTACTACCTATCAATTATCTACATTTTGTAACCGATAAGATATAACTAAACACGTTTATGGTCGGTCTCGTGATCAGTAGTTAACTTATGATTTAATATCGCTATCAGTGGTCAAGTATTTTGAAGAAAAAAGTCGCCTGCCTGTCGGTTTTTTCCCGTTTTATTTTGAAGAGTGTGCAAAGAACTCCGTGACCTCATCCCACCAGCTCCCTTGTTCTATCGCACAACAAGACGCGCTGCGAATTACCACCCATACCTCGTTGATATTGCACTGACCCGAGCAAAGCGCTTCTCATCAACTTCCATAATGCGCACAGCAAAAGAGTGGAACTCTCTGTCCGCATCTGTGTTTCCAACCGTATACAACCCTGTTATTATCAAAAAAGAGTGAACAGGCTTCTTCTGGGTGAGCGCTTCATCGTCGTCCCTGTCTATGCCTGGTTTGGTAAAGTCTACAGACAAGAGCAAAGCCAAAACATATTAGTAATAATAACTTAATTAAACATCGCAATGGCTATTTTATTGGTCATTTTTAAAGATACTTTGTGCTATTACAAATCAAATACTTCTCATTATTTTTGCTACTGTGTCTGAGTTGTTTTCACTGCTTTGTTTTAATTTTACACAAGCCCATTATTGGCCGCACAGGAAGTCCTGTGTCGAACGTTAGCGAGTCTCATGTTAAAAATAATCACTTCATAAGACGGTAGACCTAGAATCGTATCCGTTTTAATAATGCTTTAGAATGTTTTTAACACACACAGTGTCATATTTTATATTCATAAAGATGAAATAAGAAACCAAAAATTTGCGCACGGGCGGGACTTGAACCAGCACCCTTTTGGCAAACCGGGCCAAACGCTCTTACCAATTGAGCTACCGTGCTGTTAGTCCGACCCTGCGAAATTTGTGGCTTCGTATGAAAACGTCAATTGCGTGACGCTTAGCGCCATCTAGCCGTCTGTTTATGAAACAGATGGCCCAAGCAGTTATTCTTTACAGAATAAATTCAACTTGGAAATTGATGTCGCTTCGCTATCTAATGCTTTAGAATGTTTTTAACACACACAGTGTCATATTTTATATTCATAAAGATGAAATAAGAAACCAAAAATTTGCGCACGGGCGGGACTTGAACCAGCAACCTTTTGGCAAACCGGGCCAAACGCTCTTACCAATTGAGCTACCGTGCTGTTAGTCCGACCCTGCGAAATTTGTGGCTTCGTATAAAAACGTCAATTGCGTGACGCTTAGCGCCATCTAGCCGTCTGTTTAATGTCAATTTTATTTCTCGAAAACTGCCCAATGTGTGCCCGCCCTTACCGCCGCCCGCCCAAAACGTAATATGTCGTCCAAATGGGCATAGTGGGACGTCAGACTGAGGTTAATGGCTTATCTTTACTTAATAATGATGTGTAGCCAACTTGGCGTTGGAAGTTACATACATTTTGCTTCGGAGGTTAGTTTTTTACAACTGACGTTTCTGTACAACTGACAGACTTGTTGAAATAACGATTGGTTTGTTTTAATACTTATATTGACTATTTTTTTGGACTACATGTTTTTTAGAATGAACAGATCAAGGTTCGAACACGATAATTGAAATATAAAAAATATATAAATATGAGCCAGCCAAAACACCAACTATCGTGTTTTAAAAAAAGCGATTTTCTTAAATTGCGAATACGAGACAACGATTAAGACGGGAACGTCTCCCATACATACTTATATACATATAATTATCTATGCATTTCGTGCTCCTCACAGACACATTAGCCCCTTGTGGGACTCGAATCTGCGACGGCCGGAATATAAGTCAGAAGTGTTAACTACTACACCAAATGAAATGAAATAAATATTTTTTTTAATTAATATTTTATTTGCCTTTGCAAAAGGGTACATTTTTGAAAGTGTTATAAATATTGCGGTTCAGCTTTTCCAGCTATCATAAATAGCATGCAAATATTTTACAATCTTACTAAATTATTGACTATAAATTATAACATTTTCATCACAATGTCTTCATTATATTATTATTTAAGTCACAAGTTTGCTACATCAATTACATTAAAATTATATTACAATTAAATTAATACCATTTTAATAAAAAGTCAATTAAAAATTATGGAATACCTAACCTACGTCATTTGTAAAAACTCATACAACAACAACAAACGATAGATAACATTACCGTGCCAAACGCGTTAGCAACAGAGATTGTAGACGCAATGAAAATCGGCATTAATACACTCCAACTTTTTATGTAGATTGCTAGACATTTGACCACGACCTCAAATTATGGTAAGTGACAATGCGACCTAAGATGGACCTTATTAACTAACATAAGGCCAGGACTCCACCAAAGCAGAGATGTGTGCGGTGCGCTGTGTGCTGAAGAGACGTTTTTCAGCTCGGGTGCAACGCGTTGAATGCTCAGTATTGTCGTAATTTTCAAATAAATAGCTGCTATCATTTATTCGAACTGGTATTTATAACAGTTACATTTAAATTTATTTGCTGGCAACACCGATATATTTTGGAGGGGAGTTCTGTATTCGGGAAGAGCGCGTAGTCCGGCAGTTCAGTTAGTTTTTGGCATCAAGTTGAAGAGGTTGTACATAAAGTTATACCCTTTTGGCGCAACTGTGTTAGGAAGGCAAAAGGAAGCGCTTCCTACCGACCGGTTGTTATGGCCAGGGACCAAGGTCCAATGATCGGGAACCCATCACTTAATCGCAATTTTCTTCACGATTTTCATTTCCCATAAAACGTTTCGCAGATGTTTCAAAATAATATTCAACAAATTCTAGAGTCTTGTTACATCACAATTACATTTACTCGAATGCTTATTATCTACAAACTTACTTCATCGTTACTTCTTTTCATAAATTACATATTTTATCGAAGTAACGTTATCTTTCTATTTTGTTACCCATAATTTTATTTCCACGTAAGTTTCAATATGCAGAACTCTTGAAACATCGAATTTTACTTCACTAAAGTCCGTATTTCCAAACAAATTTGTTACTATCTTATATTGCATTCTTTATAAATAGACAATTTAAAGCATAACTGATATAAATTTGTAATAAATTTTAATCTAATAAATAAACTGCGTTAATCCCGACTCGCCGTGGTCTCCTCGCCGTGGTACTAGTCTGCCCGATACTAGAGTGTAATTTAAAAGCCGGAGGCGCGGAGGGAGAGCAGCCTCCGCCCGCTGAAACCAGGTGTAGGCACCCGCGCGTGGGTGACTGCGCCTTGTTACGCAAGAGCGACGAGGCTGCTATTCCCGCAGCGCCGGAGACGACGAAATCCTAATGCATGCTGCTTGTTTGCATGCCTGCTTGCTTGCTCCATGCATGCCTGTTTGCTTGCATGCATGCATTTATGCATGCCTGCTTGCTTACTTGCATGCATTAATGCATGCATGTATGCCTTCTTACTTGCATGCGTATGCATGCGCATGCCTTCTTACTTGTATGCGTATGCAAAAATATATGGGAACCGTTACATATTGAAACAAGTTTTTATGAAAGGTTATATCGATAACTTAATAATTCTATGAAACGTTAGTTTGGTATATCGTTATTCTGCTAAATAAAACAGTTGCGAAACATTTTTTGACATTGTGTATTTAATTTATTTTATTTTATTTTTTATTTTACCTATTTGTATGCCAGTATGGCTGATCACAGCATGTACCTTTTTTCACCTTATCTGTAATAACACCATATTTACCTGTGTTTCACAAATAAAATTGATTTGATTTGATTTTTTGGTAAACTGTTATTCGATGTTATGAAACGACGATAATTAACTATTCGAATTAACAAGAAAAAAAGATACAAGGGTCAAACTGAAAATTCTTAGAACTGGCCACTTATAAACAATATAATAAAAAAAATATTCTAAAATTTGAAAATAGAACTCTTTGCCAATATTACTGAGTATATATTTCATTCATTTGTCATTTGTTTTACGATTTGGCGGCAAATTGAAAATTGTCTGTGTCACGTCAACATGAATTTAACACGAGAAAATTTTCGTGCAATGATTTTTTATGACTTTCGATGTCATTTAAGTCAACAAGAAAGTTATGATAGACTACGATTGGCCTTTCACGATGAAGCCCCATCTCGTGCGACTGTTTACAACTGGTTTAATGAGTTTAAACGTGGTCGCACTAATCTCACTGATGATGTACGTGAGGGACGGCCTTCTACGGCGACGACTGAAAATAACATCTGTGTTGTGCGGCGTATGATAGAGACTGACAAAAGAGTGACCTATCAGCAGATTCGGACAAGCTTAGGCATCGGTATGAGTCAAGTGCACAAAATCCTCCACGAACATTTAGCGGTCAGGAAGCTTTGCGCCCGGTGGATACCTCATAATTTGACTAAGGCTCAAAAACTCCATCGTGTGGATTGGTGCCGTAAAATGATTGAAAGATTTAACGGAGGTGACTCAAATGCTGTGTTCGACATACTAACAGGTGACGAAAGCTGGATTTACTGTTATGATCCTGAAACCAAAAGACAATCTGCTCAGTGGGTGTTTCCTTTCGAGGAGTTGCCAACTAAAGTGAAGAGAGATCGAAGTGCGGGAAAAAAAATGGTGGCCTCGTTCTTTGGAAGGATAGTTCGCAACAATTGTGTTAGAGGATCAAAAAACAGTTTCTGCAGAATGGTACACTACCAATTGTTTGCCACTTGTCTTGGAAAAAGTTCGAGAGAAACGACCTCGCAGTAGGATCCTCCTTCACCACGACAACGCCTCGTCGCACACCGCCAAGCGAACGATCGACTATTTGGCGACATCAAACGTTGAATTACTGGGTCACCCGCCGTATAGCCCCGACCTCGCGCCTTGTGATTTTTATTTATTTCCAAAAATTAAAGAAAAACTTAAAGGAAATCGGTTTATGAATGCTGAAGAAGCGGTGGCTGCGTATCGCGATGCCATTGAAGAGACCCCTAAGGACGAGTGGGCAAAGTGCTTTTCCCAGTGGTTCCATCGCATGCAGCGGTGTATTGACGTCAATGGACAATATTTTGAAAAGATATAATAAAACTAATAACTGGCTAATGTAATCAGTTTTTGATTTTCTAAGAACTTTCAGTTTGACCCTCGTATTAACATTGATTGAATAGTTTTCTGTGAAATGAAATTCGATATCAAAAAATTCTGTGTTAGTGATGTCGCTCACTGCTCGTCGCTCACATATCTCGTCTCCACTGCGCCACGGTAATATTAACTGCGCGTCGTCGAAGCCATACAAATATTAGCTTAGCGATCTTCACTGAAGCTAAATGGAAAACATTGTGTCAATAACATAATTTTGTAGTTTAAAAAACATCTCCTCACCGCTCGTCTCCTCGCCGCATTGGTGGAGTTCCGGCCTAAGCCTATTCACTCTCTTCTTGAAAGTGTCCGAATTAAAGGAGGTAATGTATAGTACATTTTTTTTATTCGATAAAAAGTCTTGAGAGCTTTAACCTTTTCGTAATAGGCCCAATCCCTAATTAACGTTTTTAAGACAAAAGTGCAAGCTTTGTCTTTTGTTCCAATCGCAAAAATATTGGATGTCTTTGAACAAAAGCCTTTAACCTTGACATTTTTGTAAGGGTTTCGTAACGCAGGCACTTCGCCCTTTGAAATTCAACCTTTGGGACGTGATTGGTGGACGCTAAGATTGAACCAATTACTTCAGTTACAGTTGCAAAGGGCCCATAAGTCTTGTCTTTTAAACTGATGAAGGTTAAAAGTCACTTACCAAATAAGGTTTAGAAGGGAATGTCGCATAGCTATACTTAGATCTATTTATAAAGTTGTAATAAGGAACCAAAAATTTGCGCACGGACGGGACTCGAACCAGCAACTTCTTGGCTATTCGGCCAAACGCTCTACCAATAGAGCTACCGTGCTGTCTGTCACATATCTGTGTTACTTACATGTCTGCATACTGTTTGTTATGGATACTTGCTAGGTCTATGGAAGTCGCCCGCAGAAATTTTATGAGATTAATGATTCATACTTACCTCTTTTACGCCCCTTAAGTCAAATAGCATGCAGATCTTTGGTTAGTTTAAGTCTTGGTTTTTCTGGGTTTTTAGTAACGCCGTGAACTCTTTTGTATTGTCGTCGGTTTATGTTTGAAAATATAAGTTATCCTTCTCGTCATACTTCACGAAAGTAACAATAAGATACAGCTCTAAGAGGAACCTATCAAATGCCAGTTCTAGAAAGTAAACAGCGCATGTCTCATAAATAAGGCAATATTTATCTCACACACATAAATTCATATGATTTATGCACACTACAATCGGTTTAGTATTTGTGTTAAGATGCTACTGTATTTTATCTGTGTTACGCTGTGTCAAAACCAATATGAACAATTGAGTTTAAGTTCAATAAACAATCCTTCTCTGAGTACTTACGCTTCCTAACACGAAGTTGCTTCAATAAATGATTTGACTCAAATTCAAATAACTCAAATACTTGAAGACGTAAAAAAGTGTGCGAAAATGCAATTTTAATTTTTATCGCTGCCTGTATTCCCAAGCCTTGAATTTGCTGAAAGAATTTGAATGTTTATCAAAAGGGAGAAGGTCCTATATTGGATGTCAGTAATAAAATATTTTTTGTTATTCAGTCCGAAGATACGGACGAGTCGTGAGAACTATGTTGTATGTTATCTGTGGGACTGTATTAATTAGACCATAATAACATCTAATTACAGCTTTCGCGTCTTTAGCACAGGGTATAATTAATATATGGTGTTGAGATATGTATTTGGATAGTAAAATTGGCTTATTAACCTTAGTTAATGACTTTTCAGTGTCGGAAGTCTCGACATAGTTCCGTGTAAAACCACTAGGTGGCGCTCGAAAAATGCTGAGACAAAATTGGTGTTTTCGTGTATTTATTGATTGAGAAGAATTTTTCAATGATGCTTAAAAAACTACAAATATTTCTTAAGATTCATTAAAAATGTAACTACGTAAGTTAAAATGATATTTGATGAATTAGAAAATCATAAAATTGAAATTGTCGACGCGAAATGTCAAAAATGATGCTTCAGACTTCGCCCGCAGGAGTGATTTTGCAATGAAGGACCACTAAAGATAATAATAATGTAATAATAATAACTAATTCTAAATCCTATCTATAAATATTAAAAATTGTACTTATCGTTTATAAACAGAGTTTTTTCGTGGGGTAATCCGATTGCGAGCTAAACTGTTTTATTCCAAATAAAATAAGTAATTTATCCATACATAAAAAAAAAAACAACCGCACCTACGAAATCGAAATGCATTATAAAAACGTGATTCTGATAAATCAAGTCTTTTTTTTCGACAAAAAAAGTCGATCGGTTAACTTTTTTCTTATACGAACTGCATGAATCTGCCTTCTAGGCTATCTGTGCGCGTTCGCTGTGCCTTTCTATCTATACTAATTTTATAAAGCCGAATAGTTTGTTTGTTTGTACTCGCTAATCTCAGGAACTACTGGACCGATTTAAAAAAATATGTTTGTGTTGGATAGCTTGTTTATCGAGAAAGGATTTAGGCTATAAAACACACGCTGCAACGGGAAAGGAAGAAGTATATAAGTAATTTTGCAAGACACAAACTGAAAGGGTTACTAAGTCACAAGTGCAATTGTCTTGCAAAAGACCTGCTATATGTGTGTATGTAACACTTAGTTGACAAATAAATGAATATGAATCAAACTCAAAACGCGCGGACAGAGTTGCGGTGGACGTCTTTTCCACCACGAGGCCGGCGGTCTTTCTCTTTCCTTTTATATTAGTAAATATAACCATCTCTTACTCTTATCTAACTTTATCTATGTACAGTTATATCTATAACGCTACAGCTAATTTATAGCGAAATTAAGATTAATTATTCTTTGGTAATTCGATATATTGTTAAAACTGCCTCGGTGGCGCAGCGGTAAGGTAAGAGGGTCGCACTTTAAAGCGACGCACGGCTGCGCCAAGGTCTCGGGTTCGATCTCCGGGTCGGGCCAAAAATATATACCTTGGTTTTTCTGTTCATAAATTCTTAAGGTAGCCCGAAGTTTGGAAGTTGGCGGTGTTTCACCCCCGTGCCTCGTAAAAGCACGTAAAGACGTTGGTCCTGCGCCTGATCTCTCTCCGGTCGTGTCAGATTGCTGTCCCATCCGGCTTTGAGAGTGAGAGGAATTGAGGGTGCAACTGTGTAATCCTGTGTACCCCAGTTAAGACAAATAAATGATTCTGATTCGGTGTTTGCGTACACACTTGTGCACTACAATATTTCCCGCTCAATTGAATAGTCGTTGTGACTAGCCACCGTAGTCGAAATCGGCTAGGGGGACTACTACTAATATTATATTGTTTGGATTGCTACTCGTAGTACTAAAAAATGTTGCGAATCATATTCCATTATAAACAATGAGTGCTTTTATAAACCAAGTAAAATAGCATATGAATATCTAATAGGAATCATTGACACTTCGAACACTTCTCGTAACAATCAGACAATAAATCTATAACAGTACAGTAAGCCAAATAAATCAGCTCCTTCTGCATGTCGCCATTCTTACCGATTTAAAAATGGTGGTAATCAATTCAATGTGTATGTATGTCATATTGTTGGATTTTGATAATATTTGAGTATGTTTATCTAGTAAGGTTCCAAATACATGTGCAAAATTCCGTAAGTGTATGTATGTTAATTTGTATGTTTGTCCACGGATTACTCAAAAACGAGAGACATATCGAGATGATTCCTTTTATTTCAAACAAGTGTATTTCAACTTAGGGTACAGTGTTTTTGAGATAGGGGTTATAACTAAAAAAACATTAATTAAAAAAATATTTTAACAAATGAAAACGCCTTCAAAAGCTGACTAAAAAGCTAAAAATAACACATTTAACCTCTGTTTAGGAGTAACAAATTCATTTAGAGTCGGTGCATGATCTCAAGCTTACGTTTATCAATAGTCTACACACATTATGCACCGGTTCTTTAGTTTATTTTTAATGATCACCTTACGAAATTTGATATAATTTTAAGAAGTAGTTATGTATCCTAACTTATTGAAAAGAATCTCAATAACTCATAGTCATATTAAGAAACCAAAGCACTTTGCTATGAAAATCCGAAACAACAACGATAGCACACCAACATTGATATATTATAGTTACTCCACACAGAATCGAATGTCCTACCTATAAAGTTAGGTTTTGTTAGTAACTGCTATGAGCTCAGGCTGAAATAAACTTGTATTTATTAACTAGCGGTCCCCCGCTACTTTGTCGGTGCGTTTTGAGTTTGCTCCCATCCCTCTCATCGCAGCGTGATGTAGCCTAAAACCTTTCTCGATAAATAAGCTATTCAAAACAAAAATATTTTTTGCAAATCGGTCCAGTAGTTCCTAAGATTTGCGCGTTCAAACAAACAAACTTTCAGCTTTATGATATTAGTATGGATTTATTTATTTTTACTTCGAACACATGTTCCTAGACACGAAAACATGTGCTCAAGTCCGTCCAAGTTTTTCTTTGTTTGGCGTATATTGCAAACGATAGTTGAATGAATGAATGAATTTGAATGAATGAATGAATGAATGAATTTTTATTTATTTGACACACAAATAAAATTACATTATATAAATTAATTACATTATATAAATTAAAAACATAAATAAATTACATTATATAATTAAAAACAACTAAAATTAAATTAATACAAAAAAAAACAAAAACAAAGCGCCCAGGTGTGCCAAAAAGGTCCCCGCTCAGTATATATCGTGACAGCAGATGGTTAGCATGCCACGACACTGATTTTCAGCGGGAACCCCTGTTAGGCGCTGGGTGTAAACACACACTTGAAAAGAAAAAGAAAAAAAAACAACAACAAAACACAAAAAAATAAGATTACATTAATTATAATTAAATAAGATAAATAAATTATTCATTTTACATTCAAATTATCAGATTCTTCTTAGGTACTAGCTGCGCTTGCAGCGCCCTCATCTCACCGGTCTCGTACCGGTCGCGCGGGCGTGCGTTCCCACCCTAGAATCTGTCATCTGTCAAATAAGTAGACCCGCTCTGTAACCCACACCTAACCAAAAAAAAAAGTAAAAGAAATTCGCCACGTTTCGCTTTGTTAAAAACCACACCCCAGATTCAAAATTAATTTCAGTTTGTAGCCGGGTTTAAATTAGAAGCACGGCTGAACGAGGAAACAGAAAGCGATCTAGCCTCCTGTTTGGTGCGTGGATCTTGCCGTGCCCCCACGTACGACGCGCATACTACGTTGGTAAGTTGATGGAACTGAAATCACATGATTTTTTGCCTCTTCTTGTTGGCTTGAGAGAAAGGCTTTTTTACATTGTAACTGAAAGGTTTTTTTCCCTTTCAGGGCGCGCACTGGAGGGGGCAAGGAGTTCCAGCACCGCGTGGCGGCGAATCGGAAAGATCCCCGGAAGGTCACTGTGCGATGTCGGGGAGTCAGAAATACAGGCGTGCACGCTCTTCTCCCCCGCCCGTTCCCACCCCATGCCCAAAGCAGCTTTTCCTCCAAATATGCAGGTTTATGGGTTTTTATTACTCCAAATAGCAAAGTTGCTAGGTGTAGTTTTCGGCGTGCTTCCATTTTTAATATATTTGCTGCATTAAGATATGGCGTCACATAAGTCCGTGGTGGAATGTGAAAGCAAAACCTTGCACATGCATTTTGCACCCGCTGGATGAGCTTTGCAGACCTTGCGAGTAAGCATGGACCATATACTGTGTCGCAGTAATTGAGTTTCGAAAGAATCAGCGATTCGCACAATGCTATTCTCAGTTTTACACATAAATAAGGTCTGATTTTATACAGCAGCCTCAGTCTGTAGAAACAATTCTTTACACATTCTGCAACATGGCTCTCGAATCTGAGGTTGCTGTCAAAAATCAAGCCCAGGTTCCTTGCCCTGTCCACTCTTTCAATTGGTTCAGCGTTTATTGTTATTTGAATTGCAGCATTATCAAGTTTAGCCAAATTCTTAGCCGTTCCAACAACCATAACCTTTGTCTTCCTTGCGTTTAATGTAAGTGAGTTTGCAGAGCACCAGTTCACTATTCGCTGCAGCTCATCATTGATCCTGGTAACAGCGTCTTCACATTCTGCAGGGACAAATGGCAAGTACAGTTGTATGTCATCAGCGTACATGTGGTACCTGCAATATCTGATACATTTTGTGATGTCTGCGCTGTAGATAATGTACAGGATAGGCCCCAGAATTGATCCTTGTGGCACTCCTCTGTTAACAGTTCTCTGTTTAGATTGCAGTATAGTGCCGTCAGGTCCTTTCAGCTCCACATATTGTCGTCTATCAGTCAAGTAACTGTGGAACCATTTTACTGTGCTAGTGTCCAAGCCAAAGTACCTCAGCTTAGATAGGAGCAGGGGTATGCTTATGGAGTCAAACGCCCGTGAAAAATCAAGAAGTAGCAGGATTGTCACCAGTCCCTGGTCTTGGGCTGTCAGAAGGCCGTCCACAACATCTGCCAGGGCCGTGGCCGTCCCAAATCCCTTGCGAAAGCCTGACTGCAGAAATGGAAGCAAATTATTTTTCTCTAGGTAGCTGGTCAGCTGGTCGCATACTATTCTCTCCAACACTTTAGAGGCACATGGCAGAAGACTTATTGGCCGAAGCTCCTGCAGGGATGTTGGGTGGCTGGACTTAGGCAGAGGCTTGACAATGGCCACTTTCCATTCATCGGGGAATTGACTCTCCATTATAGAGCGATTGACTATGGCTGTGATTGTAGCCAGTGAGTGAGGGAGGGTCAGCAGCAACATATCCAACGATACTCCGTCACTCCCCAGAGCATTTGATTTCAGTCCTTTTATTGCCTTCATAACTGTTTCCTGCCCCACCGTTTGCAAAGAGAAGGTAGCAGAGCCATCAATTCTATGGTACTCAAAATAAGTCAGCTGTGAGATGGTGACCTCACTAGCACTGGGAACATTAAGGAAGAATGAATTGATTGTATCAGGGTCATTGAATATTATCGGTAGTGCAGTGTTGGATTTTTTGTTTGGAAGTACCGAGTCCTTAAGGTTTTTCCATAACCTTTTTGGATCACTGAGTTTATTATTGATATTATAGGTAAAGAAGCAGGACTTTTCATGTTCGATTGCTCTTATCACAACTTGCTTCATTTCCCTGTAGCTGTCTCTGAGCAATGGAGTCCCCTGCAGTCTATATTGTTTATGATACTTATCCCTGAGCCTCATCATTTCTTTAATAGTATCTGTTATCCATGGGTGAGGTGGATGCTTGAATTTTTTTGTCTTCAGTGGTGCATGCAGGTCCATGAGGCCACGAACACAGAGAGTAAAAGCTTTTGTTAGGCAGTTCACATCCTCAATGCTATTGAGACCCTCCCACTGGATAACATCAAGGTCTGCAACCAGTCTCTCGGGCAGTATGCTCTTCAGTGGCCTATATGATACCCAGCAGGGGCTGGCCTTTTCCTTTTTTAGTTTGACTTATATCTTTTATAATATCAGTAAAAAAATGTATTAACTATTTGATGTAAAAGATTTCACTGTTCACTGATGAATTAATTCACTTGGTGTGAATTTAGTGTTTATCTTTTTTTAAATAGAATAATTTTTGTTTATAGGAATTTCAATATTGTGTCCAATATTTGCCAAGCAAAGAAAAACTGACTTTAGTTAATTTTTGACACCTGCAAAAAATGAAAGTTTTTTATTTGAAAGATATTTTTAACGCTGACTGTACTTGACACTTAAAACAATAAGATGGCTTATCGATGGATTATTGAACCTGTAAATAACTTTAGTTAATTTTTGACACCTGCAAAAAATGAAAGTTTTTTATTTGAAAGATATTTTTAACGCTGACTGTACTTGACACTTAAAACAATAAGATGGCTTATCGATGGATTATTGAACCTGTAAATAAGATCCCATTGAATTGATCATGAGACTTTCAATTGGATCTGCTCATTTCACACGTTTTCGTTATGGATTCTATAAAAGTTATTGTGTAGGTTCTTACTTCAATATTTTTGTGTATCTTGTGTATCATTCACTAGCGGCCCCCGCGACTTCGTTTGCGCGTTGCTCTCTCCCCTACCGTTGAGGTTTTATAGCCTAAAGCCTTCCTTAATAAATAAGCTATCCAACACAAAGATATTTCAAATCGGTCTAGTATTTTGCTGAGAATAGCGCTTACAAAAAAACAAACAAACTCTTCAGTTTTATAACATTAGTATAGATAAGCATATTCTCAGATCTCGTTTTAAGTACCTACCATAAAGTAGAAGGTCGACCAATTTAAGTTTAGTGTTAAACTTAAAACCTAAGTTTTAAATTAAAAGCCAAAAGTGATGAAAGTTTGTCCGGAATATTCATTGGTTATAAGATCACGGAAATGAGGAAATATTACATTGAATAGTTAGTGTTTAGATCTGTATTCGTATTTTGGAATTCGAAAGCAAGCAACTTTTCAATTCACTTTGTTTCGGGCCGCGAATTGGAAAGCCGTCGTAAAAATTTCTGTCAATTGTCCCGTCCAAACAACCCATGTCACATGCTGCGTTTGGAGTGGAGCACTTTGGTATCACTCACCCTGATCGATACAGGGTGTCTGGGACTCGTAGCCCCTTTAATGATCGTAACCGGAAAAATTTGATTGACACTTGGCATAACCTATGAATATGTGATCATTAACAGGTATTTTGACTTTACCCGCGTAAATTTTGGATCTCGATAAATATTACTTTTAATTAAAGCCTGTGCCTTATACCGCTATTGTAAAGTTTCATCAAAACCCATCCAGCAGTTTTTGCGTAAAGAACTTTCCCATTTATAATATAGGATTTGTGAGTATGTTGTTTCAACTTACCACAGACATCATATTAATGAACTTTAGCTGATCCTGTTATATTTATGATAGAATAGAAGTAACAGCGAATTCGAAAATGTAAGATAGAAACATTAAACATTATCACTGTTAAATTGATAGGCAACAGCGAATCAAAAAATATAAGATCGAAGTATATAAAAATATTATCTTTTTGTAGTAAATTGATATTCGCATTCGAGTGAGTACTTCGTCACGGCATTCTTGATCGGCTTGATCGTAGGTGCCACCGGAACGAAGTGGATGGACATCGAGTATTTTTTTAGGTTTGGATGAGATGTCATAAACATTTATGATTATAAACGAGTTTTCATAGGTCAATAATTATGAAAAACGTAGATTTTACTAAATTAGATAACAGTGCAATGACTATTGCAACGCAGTTTAACTATCCCTTTCTTAGTGGCAAAGGCATACGAGCGGAGAGCGTAAGACACGGTGTTGGATTCCTCGTCTCACACAGTTGCTTTTATCAAGTGCATTTTATATTATTAAGTTTGTGTAGAGACAATACACTATAAAAACAAAAATATAATTATAAATTGGCTTCATTCATCTTACCCGATTGTTAGATATTTGTCAAAATATTTCCTTCGGATATTGTGAGAGCAATCTCGCAACATTGATGAGGTCACGCAGCCTCGCGTTAAAGGAAGCACTTGCAAAATTGTAACAGGCTTGCCAATGTGTCAGTGACCGAGTGGCATAGGCATACGCCCGGATAGCGTAAGACACGGGGTTCGATTCCTCGTTAGACACAGTTGCTTTTTTCAAGTGCATTTAATATTATTAAGTTTGTATGGTAACAAAACACTATAAAACAGAAATATAACTATCCCTTTCTTCTTTGATGTAGTTCCTGCCTTCTGCAACCTGCAAAAAGTACCTCTCTGTAAGAAAAAAATAATAGTGAATACGTCACGCAATTATTTTTTACAACCAATATATTAATAGTTAAGTGCGTCTAAGAGGCGAGCTATGTATTGTATGCTATAAAGCGGATTCTAAATCTGGATCTGCTTATTCAATCCAGGCAGTTCAGGAGGAAACTTTTAAATTATTCTTAAGCATACATCTCTACAACATATCTAGAGGAGTTCCACCAGCATGGGATCCTATTCTTTCTAAGACCCGGACAACATCACATACTGCAAGATCTTAAGACACAGTAAGCTCTATCTGCGTATATAAGAATGTTAATTAATATTAATGAGTGATGATAGTTATATTTTTCATAACTATGTTATAACAAATAACACCTTAGTCTGTTAGTCAGTTTAAAAAGTTTTAATTAAATGTGCGCGAAATAAAGCCTTAAAGTCTTTCTTTGCAATGAGTAGTATTCGCGTAAACTTCAGAACGAAATATTTAGAGGTATAGTAAGGCTAGCCAACCCTCAATAAGCCTAACTTTTCGCCACAGCCACAGATTTGCGACGAGGTAGAGCTGGCAGCATTGTTTGTAACCCAACTAGCCGCTAGTCACGCTTCGGACAGGGTTGTCAGCTGACTGAATATCCGGAACTTCGGTCTAGTGATGTCACTTAACAGTCTATTATCGAAAGATGGTATTAATTTATTAGACTGTGACAAACGGATTGAATCGAATAAATTGATTAATAACTATTTGAATGCTTCTAATATTTTTTCTAAATAATAAATCAGAAACTAATGCTTTAGAATGGTTTTAACACTCACAGTGTCATATTTTATATCTAGCCATCTGTTTCATAAACAGACAGACAGATTTACATAAGAAACCACAAATTTCGCAGGGTCGGACTGACAGCACGGTAGCTCAATTGGTAAGAGCGTCTGGCCCAGTCTGCCAAAAGGTTGCTGGTTCAAGTCCCGCCCGTGCGCAAATTTTTGGTTTCTTATTTCATCTTTATAAAGATCAGAAACTATTTGGATACAGAAAACTTAAGTGGAACTTACGCAACACCACATTTTGCGGCATTGTTTGATGATACGTTGTGCCGTCATAATAGTTGCCTGGTATTTGTAACACAAGAAAGATATTTATCAATTGGTGTGCTGTCTGCGTAAATTTATTTATTAAGTGACACTACAGTCTCGATTTCTATTTTTGTAGTCGCTGGAATTCTTTCTCCGTAATAAATCCAGATAAGTATTAACCTCAATATTTATACTTTAAATTTAACCAAAATTACATACTTTGTGAAGTTTTGGTAGCTCCAATCAGTAAAAACTTTAGTAGCTAGCTTATCTATTATAACCTTAAACTAATTGATTATGCGATATTATCTATTTGTAGAATTATCGATGGTTCACTTCACTTATCCGGCGATAGCAGACAGCTCGTGACGTCAGTTTTAGAACGCATCTGTTTCGTTCGGTTTCCTTTGTAAAAATAGGAATTATTGTTATCGTTTAACTGCTGTGCTTGTCATCGGAACATGTAGGCTACGGATTGTATAGAGATAACAGTAATATTTTGTACCCCTAAAGCGTAAAGATGCTGTTATTTTTTAAACATGTGTGGATTTAATAGTTAAAATTTCTTAACACATTTCTCAACAATTCAATACGTTAAGAAAGTGTCTCAATATATTTTATACCAAAATAATAAGACAAAAACTTCTCAAAAAA
Source organism: Pyrausta purpuralis (assembly GCA_963924145.1). Lineage (NCBI taxonomy): Eukaryota > Metazoa > Arthropoda > Insecta > Lepidoptera > Crambidae > Pyrausta > Pyrausta purpuralis. Next base: position 21,300,164 of record OZ001664.1, on the reverse strand, counting down.
ACGCCAATATCAGCGTCAAAATCCGGTGTTATAATTTTGATCAGTACTTATCGTTTATTTGCCAGTTTATGCTTGTTTATTAATTAAATAAATAGCGTTATTGACTTTTGCAGCAAAACCTACATAATTGCATTTTTTATTGAGTACAAATAACTTCTCGTAGCCCTATTAGTAGCAAATCATGCTTCACAAATAGGGTTGTCATTATCCAAAACCCCGGACTGCTGCACACGCGTCAGGAGGCCTGCTATGTATCACGATGTCTGTATTTTTTATTCTAGCTGTCCCTGTCTCTCATACCAGCATGGCATTGCAGGTGAAAGGGATGGCTATATAAAATGTGGGTTATGTCTTACTGAGTAGGGTATTGAGCCCAATGGAGCGCACGCGGTGGCGAAAATCGGATATTCGCTTTGTGTGAATCATTCTGTATTTCAAATGTATAACATAAGAATATTCGTTGATAATCTAATAATTCACAAATAATGTTTATAATCCTAATGGTTTGACCTCTTTTAAATGAAATTACAAAAAGTGTCTACTCTCGGCTTTGCCTGCTTAAATATCGGATCTTCCGTAAAAACCCGGAGAAGATTCCCGGAAAATAGAAAGAAACTGTTTGTGACTCTCTATGGTTCAATATTATCCTTTTTAATTCGTAAACGTCCATCAGGGGGAGATTTGAGATGTAATTTGATACGTTCAATTTTCAGGCAGATCAATTTCGACTCAGTGTAAACGAATACTATCAATATAATAATATTATAATGATACTCCAATAATATTTCGTCAAGGATTTTTTTGTTATAATAATATTATAAATAGTATGCGAAATCGCAATACCAATTGCTAATGTAGCAGCAACAACATGTGTTGCCAGAAACAGTCACAGTATGTGCGTTCGTATATATAATCTGCTACCAAACCACATTCAAAATTTGCCATTCAATATTTATCAAAGAATAATTTTTAGAGTGCTGGTTGAGAACTGTTTCTATAGCGTAGACGAGTTTACAAGATTTTGCCGTGACGGACACTTAAAGCGAATTGTAATTGATAACTGACATCTTTTTATTTATGAATTTTCGACGTGACGAAACAATTACGTAATTTGTACTATATTATTATTAATATTATAATTTTAATAACTCTTAAATTTATATAATAATTTCAATGTTGACATTAATGTATCAATAAATTTATAATTTTACTTTCGAATTGTATGTCAGATAGTATTGCATGACGACGAAATGTTTGCATATCGATAAATCGATGAAACACGCATGTTCACTTTTAATTTTTAAGAACCTGACAAATGTACCGTGTTTTATGCAAATAAATAATTATTCTATTCTATTCTATTCTAATTTGACAGTAAAGCTGAGCCGCTCACCTATCAAAATTGCATCGCAATACACGTCCAGTTCCTATATCTCCCATCTTTAGTAGGTCTAAGCCTAATCTGTGCCAGATTTGGTACACTTTTTTTTTGGCAGTTGTATGTTTTGGATCAAGATTCGAAATCGCAAAGGCGAAATTTAAAATAAAGGTAAATAAACTTTTGTGCATCGTTCCCTTAAAATATAAGCGCGTACATACCAGTATTTCGCCACAAACTAACGTTATTTCCTTCGATACCGAAACAACAAGCGAATCAAAATATGTGTCAGAAATGATGGACGAGCCGACGAATTGATGGATAACAGTAAAGTTTACCTGTAAACACTCATGCCTTGCGAAATAGCTATTTGACGAAATAATATTTATGCTTGGGCTACCTCGTAAGATACTTACAGTATTTTCAACTGCAGCCGTCTGTTAGTCGTTTGAGACAAAACTAAAGATACTAAAGTCGACTCTAAGTCGAGTCAAGCACTCGCTCTTTAAACTAAGTATCAAGTTCAGGACCGTACTAAAATATTAACAGGCCAATTTCGAAATAATTACATAGTGATTCTGTGGCTCGTATCTGTAACGGCACACCACAAATATTTGAATTCGTTGACAGCTAGGGGTATTAGCTTCGCCGCTTACTTCTATATTTTTTTACTTTTCCCTTGTGTTCTTGTATCTCTTTACGTGATTCAGAGACCTATTTTCTATACATATTCTACCAAGATCTCTTACTTATCAAGCACATCCGATTCGCGGTGTCCATTCAAAGATAAGTTGAATAATTTTGTACACGACAACAACGTTCAGCCATCTTTTTTTTTGCTCCAACTGTACGAAACGATTGAAATTCTTCAAACGAAAATAGTCGTATTTTGTTTTGCTTGTGGTGTTAAACTTGACACGAAAATATTCCATCAATCAATCTGTTACTATAACAACATATTTATTTGAACAACCTACGTATGCGTTGTTTGTTAACGTACCTACCCTTTGCTGCTGATTATCTATCATTAAACTATTTTAGGACGCTTAGAATAAAGATTTCTATGCGGTTAAAGAAACCTGTTAAAAGCATTTTCGATAGAATATCTCGACCGGAAACTTTAACCTCAATATGTCGAAGTTTGCCGAAATCGATAAAATGGGACAACTTCGAAGGCTGATTTTATCATAGACGAACTTCAAGTTATAGAAAATGGTAAAAAATATATCTGTTAGATGTTTTTTCGAAATAATAACTGTCGAAAACAAAAAGTAAAAAAACAAATGAGTTTTTGTCTGCTTTTTTAAGTAATGAATACTTCGTTTTTCAACATTGAAAAAACCACTACAAAAACGAAATTGTTGTACTTGTGTTATCAATGAAATAAAGCCATAGATTTCAAAACAGGGGTTTCTGACCAATCTCTCATCTTTTATTTCAGTCTATTATTTATAAGGGACCAAAACGATACTACAACTTATTCTTAACATAGTTATAACTGTAACTGTTATTCATAAAACTACCTTTTATCCTTTGATCAGATAAAATATTTTTCTTTTCTACAGCATTCATCTGTAGCCAGCAGAGAACATTTTAATTCTCATAAAGCATAAACTGAGACACAGCATAGTTATAATGAGTAGTACATTTTTAAGACGTTAGCATTAGCTTCTTCTGCGAGGCCTAGAGGTGGGTCACTACCATCACTTTCTAACCTGCAGCAAAATTCAAAAACTTATCTCTACGCATTCGAGTACTCAGGTCTGGGAACTCGAAGGTAAATGGGCAGAGTGCTGGGCAATGGGCTGCCACTTATCCAGCAAGGTAGTCACACTAATACATTATATTCATATCTAATTGATAAATAAACAATAATAAATATTGGACACCAATCACTTACATTCCTCTGATCCCAAAGTAAGTAGCCAATGCACTTGTGTTATGGAAATCAGACACAACGGTGGTACCACAACACCCAGACCCGCCACAATATAGAAAAGATCATTTTCTACATTAACCCGACCGGGAATCGAACCCGGAACCTCACAAGATGGCGATGCTTGAAACCAGCGTGCTAGCCACTCGACCAGATAGGTGTTTCAAACCATTGACTCTACTGATACACTTTTATCCTGTGTTAGTGGAATAGTGGAATTCGTTCACGGGGCGTTAGCGTCGAGTTTACGACATATTTACATGAATGTTAAATTTAATTTAGTTATGTTGTGTAACTGTCGACACCCGGTACGCAGATATGTGTCTATGAAATTAGCAAGTACTCTCTAAAAGCTAACGTTTGGAAACACGATAATATTTCTTATGATCTGAAAAATGTATTTGCAACACTTTTAATGTTATATTAGCCGTAAAAGGATTTTCATTTGCATTTGAGACATCCATTGCAATCTTTATTTAATTTAGAATTTGAGTTTTAAAGCGGCATTTTAGAATAATTATTAAAAAATAACAGAATTCAATAACATTTGCGCAATTGTGTGTGCTGCAAATATTTTCCTTTTTTACAAAATTTAAAAAACTATTCTGTTATCTACAGGGTGATTTTGAAAACATTGGCAATATTTTAAACTAAGAACTCATGATTTATAGACCCTTCCACTTATCAAAATGAAAATCAATTGATGGAATGGAGAAAAATCATGAAGTATCACTCCGATTTTCGAGATCCTTTTAGGTGGAGTAATTTATAATACATAAATATTATTTGTCAATTTTAGAAAATCTGTAACTGTAATTTAGTTGTTCAATTTGAAGCAAAATGGTCAATTATAAAGTTTTTAATATGTTTTTTTTTTGGTTTAGTCTAATTATATTTCATAACGATTAATTTTAATATGTGGAAGGGACTACAAATCATGAGTAGATTCTTAGTTTAAAATATTGCTAATGTTTTCGAAGTCACCTTGTATATTCTATCAAAATAAGTCTGATAAAATTATATTGATAATAAGAAATTCTTCAAAAATAAACGACTTGCAGCTTATTTCTGCAACAATGAAGTAAAATTTGTACAGCCAATGTAAAAAATAGCCCAGCTTTGTCACCTAGAAGTGGGAATACTGTTGTTTTTTTACACATTTGATATTCCTCAATATGAAATAAAACCAATAATTGCGGGACTTCTTGCTAAGCGGGCCAGACGCTTCGCGATGCAATGGTTTCTAGAATGTTTTCAACACTCACCGTGTCTTATTTTATAATCTTAAAGTTCATCATTAAGAGAACATGTCATATTATATCTTATCCAATAAAATTCTCGTGTCACAATGTTCGTTCCCGTACTCTTCCGAAACAGCTATACTGATTCTTACCAAATTTTATATGCGTATTCAGTAGGTCTGAGAATCCGCTACTATCTATTTTTCATACCCCTAAGTGATAAGGGTTGGTCACCCATTATTTTTTTAAATTTTTTGACGAATTTTTTTGTTTTTATTTTTTTATCAGTAATGTGGCATTAAAAATACACATACATACAACCCTAAATTTTTCCTTCTTTATCACCAACCCCTATTTTGTAAAAGCCATTTTAGTAATTTGATCATTTTTCATCCCGCTGGATAACTGATCAATTATAGTGTTTTCCTTAACTTTTAAAATTACGAGGCTGGGTGAGACGAGCACAAGACGGGACGGTGTTAGGGGCGAAGCAAAGTTCGCTGGGCCCGCTAGTACCTATATAAAATCCTCGTGTCACGATGTTCGTTCCCGTACTTCTCCGAAACGGCTTTACCGATTCTGATGAAATTTTGTGAGCATATTGAGTAGGTCTGAGAATCGGCCAACATCTATTTTTCATACCCATCATAATTTTTTATAAGTTACTCTGAGACCGCTTAAAATTTTAAATTACGGGACTGGGCGGGACGGGGCCGGGGAGAGATGAGAATGGGGGCGAAACAAAGTTCGCTGGGTCCGCTAGTAACAATTTAAAAATGTCAATGTGAGTGTTAAAAACATTATAAAACATTTAATGATATTGCTACATACTTAGCGAGACAATCGAGTTCACATAGTTACTATATTTTAGTTTGACGATCCATTTTGCGACCCATCTGACTCCATCCATCATCTTTTCTCTCGAACAAAAATAATGCTTGGGTCTAGTGGCATTTTCCTACTATTTTTTCGCCTCCAGCCACATTTTTTGTCTTTATTTTAATCCATTATAGACTAAGTTCTCTAGGGATTAAACTGTTCTGCGATAAATCAGAATTTTCAAACTTTGGAGCCCAACCGCATAAATAATATGATTGTAATGATTTCTTAATTATAATTTATTGATTAATCACTCAACCAATCAGCTGTCTTTAAATGTCTAAAATCTTAAATCGTTGCTATTTCACTTCACTAAACCAAACGTCTCATAAAATATAGCAATAAGCCATTTGACTACAATCCCACTAAAAGATTGAGCGTGATGGCTTAAGTAAAAGAAATCAGTTCCAGATCTCTCTTGTTCGGAATTTGACCTATTCCACCCGCTCGTTCATTCTGAAAATACTCTAATTTCGAAAGTGTATTTACTATTTAATCGTTTCGCAATTAATGCCGTCGGATTAAGTTAAAAGAAGTTTAGTTTGAGAGCATTTTCAACTAGTAGTAAATGTGATAAAATGCGTTTCTATATATTTCTCTGACTGGTATGCGTAATGAGTTGGTGACGATGTATAGGTAACCCTGTGTGTCTGTTTGGTGTACTTTGGGGTCAGAACAATGTAATATATGATTGGTGTCCGAAATGTATACTATATATATACAAGACTGTAATTTCGATGATATGAAACGATCCAACAGAGTAGGGGATCTACTTCAGACGATACTTGAGACATTTCGTGTTTTCTAACGGTGGGTTAGAATTGGTTCATGAGACGGTTTGAAACGGAATTGGTTTTAATTTTTATAGGTACAGATAGAACGATGATCGATCTATACATTCAGTAATTCTTATTGAAGAAATCTATGATATAATAAGTTGATGAAGAATTAAACTAATGTTCGTTGATGGAAAATGAAAAATTTTTCTGTATCAAATAACATCATAATAGTATGAAAACCTTTTGGATTAGATAAAAAATGTGTCTTAACATTTTTTTGGACACCAACAACATACATTGCTCTGATCCCAAAGTAAGTAGGTAATCAAGTGCATTACCTACTTACTTTTTTGTAGAAAATTATGATCGAAATAAAACAACTTTTTTACGGATTAACTTTTCGCGAGTTTATTCATTTTATCCCGACGTTCCAAACACTTTACAGCATTCGTGTCACGAGTAGACTAGAAACAAGTATGAAAATTATGATTTCAACTTTGACCCGATCGGGAATCGGACCCGGGAGCTCGGAGCGGTGACGCCTTGACCCAGCATGCTTAGCCACTAAACTACTGTCAATAAGTAATAATAATCAGTAGCGAAGTTATTTTATTAGTCACCAAATTGGTTGTTTCACTTTATTCGATTTATTATATAAATTTAACGAAATATATTCCTTAGGTTTTTTAGTATTATTACTTGGGTTCATTTGACAATCTGTTTCAGATACAACACGCTTTAAGAGTTATTATAAACATTGAAACGCTAAGCTGCATTCGAGTAACATAATTTTCCTACGGAATTACCCACCAGCATAAAAGTATATGTTCCTACGATACCAGATGTGAACGAACTGTGATTCTAAAGGAATCCAAGATTTTATGTTTATCCCGTTAATAATACCACATGAATCATACCATCCTTCGAAGTCTAGACTACACATCTGGAATTCTTCAGGCGCTAACTGCAAATTGTTAGGAAACTTATAGACCGAAACGAAATGAGAGAAACAATGGTCGTGTTCAAGTTCGGAAAAAGCAAGCGCTTGGTAGCACTACGCTGTACGTGCGCTTAAAGTGACCGTCACGCTTAGTTCAAAGTACAATTTCGTTAGCTTTTTGTATTTTTTTACCACAATAGCCCGTAATATTAATTGTATAGTCCGGTCCGGTGAATATCTTCTAGCAGCAGCAGTATTCGCTCTTGCTATAATTAAACATATCCGATGTTATAGTTTCAAGGGAAGACAAGCAGGCAGCGATTTCAATTTCCAAGCTGCAAGCATCCGAAAAGAGTTTGGCAAAGCGCTCTTTACTGGCAGGTGGATTGCAAACAGCATAGAGTTAAATGCTATGCTAGCTTACGTCTGGGCACCTAAATAATGAAAGGGGCAAATAGCCGTAAACTTTTTTTTTTTAAAACCGGCCAAGTGCGAGTTGGACACGCGCATTGAGGTGCCAAATTTAACAGAATTAGGGATGCACTTAGTTATTTAGCCAAAATACCACAATATTTAGTTGAAAGCAAAAATAACTTGGTTTTAAAGAAGACAAAGATTTGGGGTTTTTGACAATGTGCTATAACTCAAAAACTTTGGTTTCGTTAAGTTTGGTTATACAATTTTCTTTGAAATTATTTGTAAAGCAGTACATTGTATATTTTTTGAATTTTCACTTGCTTTGTTCAAATGTTAGACGGTGACGGAGGGGACGCCCATTTTACCACTTTGAAAGCGTCTATCTCCCAAGTGTTATACTTTTAAAAAAAATGGTCTTAGGATCCTCAATGTCATTTTAAAAAACCTATCCAAGGATATCCTTCACGCATAGGTTTGAGTAAAAAAATGTTTTTTTTTGCTACCCCTTTAAGTATTAGTTTTTTATTATTTGTATGGGAATCGTAAAGCGGTTAACAGAATACCAAGTTTCAACTGGTAATAATTTCAGAATAAAGTCGCTGTGACATACGGACGGACAGACAGACTGACTGATTTGACGAAACTATAAGGGTTCCGTTTTTTGCCATTCGGCTACGGAACCCTAAAAAATAACAAATTGCTATATTGACAACTAACGCTATCCAATCAGCAAACAGAGCTGAACGTCAGCCATTTTGCTTGCAAGCACCATCTTCGTCTGTAAACACAATGGTTACGGACTGCAATAAACAGGGCTATTCCGAGCCGGTAATACATTACAAAATTACGGCTGTAATACCGATGGTCTGTATTTCATGAGCTCCCGGTTTATTTGTATCAGGCAAACATTTACGCTCTCCGCTAGAGCGGGCGGTACTAAAACAAACTATTGGTTTCAGATAGCGAGAATATCTTAGAAGTTAACACATTCAGAGATAAGATTTAACTCGATTAAAATCAACGCGTACTTCTGTTTTTGGTTATAGCTAAGATAGGTAATGATGATTAAACACATAGTCAGCTAACCCACAATTGTACCATTACACTTCTGTGATATGTTCTAGAGTTATTTTCTTGTATATTTCTTTTATGAAGCTTTATATTCTGTAGTCACAACCTTCTTGAGCATGTGGCAACTAATAATTTTATAATAAGCTAAGATTGTAGAGAACGGTCTAAGTTTTATCTTTCACTTGATTCATGCACCGAGAGTGCAGTCTGATTTCTGTTTAGATGTATGCTTGTTTAGTCAGAGCTATCGACAAATAGTATGACTGATTCCTTTAACACACAGGCGCACCGGATATTGTTTACATAAATAAAATTGTTTATCTATCATACACGTGTGCTCAAGAAATATAAAAACAGAAATGCAACGTCGAAAGAAATCAACGCAGAAACAGAAGAATAAATCTTACTCCCACTAACTGTTTTATTTTAGCTCACTAATACCTAAAAATTCTCAATTAATATGAACATAAAGTGGTATACAAAATAACTTTAAAGTTAAAGAGGTATATCGGTTGGTTCAGGGTAATCCAATTTTAACACTTAGTAACGAATATTATTAAAACATATTACCAAGTAAAATTATATTTCAGTTTCATAAACTCGCTCTTTCATCGTTATAGGATTAAACTCTTACAGACAAAGCTTTTATGAAAAAATGTTGTTTACCAATGCCGTAATTAGGGGCGGATTTCCAAGAAGACCCCATATTTTGGAGGAAAATGTTTCACGATAAGAAAATAATAAAACCATACAGGGATTACCGAGAATTTGAGTTATGAATTGAATATACATAGTTGATTTTATATCAAATAATGATTACAAAATAATATTGCTGTCCTAGATGCTATAGTTAAATCTGAAAACTAAAAGGGTCAAATCCCATCAACTTTAACTTGTGGCAATTCTTTTACATTTACACAAACAGTGAAAACTAATGGTATCAACATACTTGTACATACTTGTTTTTGGCTTAAATATAACGTGAATTGCTATAAGCTACATACATACATACATATAACTACGGCTTTAAGTTACAATATGTAGTAAAAACGTGTCAGCAGACAAGAGTAACAATATAGAAACTCCCAAATAGTATGACATAATTTTAATGTTGGGAGGTAAAAATATTTTTGTCGCCGTGACGTCATTAGCGGAACAAATCCCTCGAGAATTTCGAGAATCAAACAAAAATGTTGGCAATATAAAAGTTTGAATGAGCATAAAATATTTTTACGCCAAGTACGAAAATAAAATATCACATTAATCAACGCGAATTTCTGGCAGACTTAATAATACAGAAAGTATACAACGGTTTCTTTTTGTTTTTAGGAAAATTAAGTATATACATCAAGCTACGAGGGTCAAACTGAAAGTTCTTAGAAAATCAAAAACTGATTACATTAGCCAGTTATTAGTTTTATTATATCTTTTCAAAATATTGTCCATTGACGTCAATACACCGCTGCATGCGATGGAACCACTGGAAAAAGCACTTTGCCCACTCGTCCTTAAGGGTCTCTTCAATGGCATCGCGATACGCAGCCACCGCTTCTTCAGCATTCATAAACCGCTTTCCTTTAAGTTTTTCTTTAATTTTTGGAAATAAATAAAAATCACAAGGCGCGAGGTTGGGGCTATACGGCGGGTGACCCAGTAATTCAACGTTTGATGTCGCCAAATAGTCGATCGTTCGCTTGGCGGTGTGCGACGAGGCGTTTTCGTGGTGAAGGAGGATCCTACTGCGAGGTCGTTTCTCTCGAACTTTTTCCAAGACAAGTGGCAAACAATTGGTAGTGTACCATTCTGCAGAAACTGTTTTTTGATCCTCTAACACAATTGTTGCGAAATGACCTATCCTTCCAAAGAACGAGGCCACCATTTTTTTCCCCGCACTTCGATCTCTCTTCACTTTAGTTGGCAACTCCTCGAAAGGAAACACCCACTTAGCAGATTGTCTTTTGGTTTCAGGATCATAACAGTAAATCCAGCTTTCGTCACCTGTTAGTATGTCGAACACAGCATTTGAGTCACCTCCGTTAAATCTTTCAATCATTTTACGGCACCAATCCACACGATGGAGTTTTTGAGCCTTAGTCAAATTATGAGGTATCCACCGGGCGCAAAGCTTCCTGACCGCTAAATGTTCGTGGAGGATTTTGTGCACTTGACTCATACCGATGCCTAAGCTTGTCCGAATCTGCTGATAGGTCACTCTTTTGTCAGTCTCCATCATACGCCGCACAACACAGATGTTATTTTCAGTCGTCGCCGTAGAAGGCCGTCCCTCACGTACATCATCAGTGAGATTAGTGCGACCACGTTTAAACTCATTAAACCAGTTGTAAACAGTCGCACGAGATGGGGCTTCATCGTGAAAGGCCAATCGTAGTCTATCATAACTTTCTTGTTGACTTAAATGACATCGAAAGTCATAAAAAATCATTGCACGAAAATTTTCTCGTGTTAAATTCATGTTGACGTGACACAGACAATTTTCAATTTGCCGCCAAATCGTCAAACAAATGACAAATGAATGAAATATATACTCAGTAATATTGGCAAAGAGTTCTATTTTCAAATTTTAGAATATATTTTTTATTATTTTGTTTATAAGTGGCCAGTTCTAAGAACTTTCAGTTTGACCCTCGTACATAAATAAAGGTCGTGTCAAAATATTTTTATAAAGAAACAAAAAAGGTTGTTTGTTTTTAGTTTTATACAAGGTAATCTAATTACCACTTTGCACTCGGTGTGTCCTAATAACAGTAGTAAAATGAGTTCTAGTACGGCTGGCAAAGAACTCTTTTGAACAGTAAGTGGTGGCTGAGGGTTCTTAACCAAAAACGTTCTTGCGATGAGCATGGTAACCTAGTTTTGTAAAATCATTTACAAGTCAAGCAACACATCATTATTACGTTTAGATGGCTGTAGGCTATTGGAAGTTGTAAATTTATCGCTAAAACTTTTTTTAAATATATTTACGTGTGATATTTCACAATGGTCAAAAATAAAAAAATGAGATAATCTATTCTTTTATAATACTTTGCCTTGAATTACTGACTGACTGATGTATCAACGCACAGCATAAACCACTTATTGCATGGACTTGAATTTTGGAGGGTGTGTTCTTAGTATACCTACGTTATACGATCCGAAAAGAAAGGATTTTTCAAAATTCTATCCCCAAGGGGGTGAAAAAGGAGGACAACGTTTGTATGGGACAGCGTGATTACTGGTCTAATCTTTTCGTATTTTATTGAAATTAATCTTTTAACATGGTTAAAAATTAGTGGCAGAAAGTTATTTGCGGATGATTTCTCCAGAATCAATATCGATACTTTTGATGCTACTAGTGATTGTATTTCTTTTTCTTATTTTGTCTATTATATGACATGTTTAAAAGACATATTTTGACGTTTGTTTCTTATTTTATAATGAAATGCCTGATTGGGCAAAAAACTTACTTTTACTTTTAATAGTGTCTTTTTTAAGAATTAGTTACACCACATCATTTTTTTTAAATAATATATAAAAACAACCCACTTCACGACGTGAGAAAAACGGATGATCAAACGAATTTACCTTAAATGAAGTTCGATCCAAATTTTGCTGACCGAAGAGATTTAATTGACCATGTAGTACAAGGAATATATACTCTACGATGTAGTATGCCCTACTACGCGTCTATTCACTCGCACACAGGTTTAACGCAAGTAAGAGAAGGTAAATAACCTCACTCTCTCCCACGCCTCACAGCACTGCCAGCCGCCTGTCGCTCATTCATTTCAGAGCAAGGAGACCGATGTATGAGTTGTACAACATTGATTATACTTATTGTAAGGGTGACGATTATTTTTGCATAAAAAACGTACACGGGAATTGGGAAGGGTAGGATCTTAAATCTCTTCATCGAAGTCAGGACAATTTGGATCGAACTTCACATAAGGTAAGTTTGTTTGATCATCCAATTGTCCTGCCTTCGACTCTGAGATTTAATTGACCATGTAGATGTGTGGAGTAAAATCAATGTTGTTACAATATGATAAGTTGACATCTCTGATGTTAGTAGTGTTTGATCATTAAAACGATCATATTAAATAACAATTCATTGTTCATGTCACTATCTTTGACATTTACATGTATCACTATTACTAAAAAAACATTAGATGTATGATAACTATGATAAGTTATAACTTTCTACTAATAAAAATATTTTATTAGGAAGAAAGAAGATATTTGTTAGTATTTTTTATTAATGATTAACTAAAAGTTGTTTTTTTTTTTACTAATCTCAAACTGAAATAGGGAATTTTTGTTTAATTAAGGCATGTTATAAAAATTGCAAACAATACGGAATACGTATTGTTGGGCTGAGACGGTTTGCGAATAATACAGTTTTACACACTGAATTTGGCACGTTAAACAAAAGATAATTTTATTACGAGGAAAGCCACATACAGAAAACACTTTTTAGTTAGCACCTTATCTTTGGTAAGGAAAAGGGCGTGAAGGTTAGTCTGACAAATCGTTATCTTTGTCTTGCAGTTTTTAGCATATTTTGTAATTATAGATTTGAAATACAAAGGGACATGATATGCTATTGCTTCTCAGTATGGGCTATTTAGGTATTAATGCGACTGTTTGAAAGATATTTGACCGAATACCAAACATATTTGCTAATGAAATTTTATTTGCTCTTCTTTCTAGCTCGCTCTAATTTGGTGATAAAATGTGTTTGATGATTTGTATTAAAGTAATTGATTAAAAGATTCATTCTTAGGAATGTAATTCTTTTAAGATCATGATTATTTTCACGGGTCCATCAATGATATATGATTATTAGCTGTGTTAGAAAAAGAATACGATAATTCAATGGCTTTGAAATATTATCGTTATCAGAAAGTTAAAGGCATATGTAGGTAGGTATTGTTTTTTTATGTACTATTTATATTTCATTAAGTATATTAGTTCTTTTTCTAAAAATGCCTCAGATTTATGTCGGATTCGGTTCACGGCGTATGCGATACTGGCTGTAGATAGCAGCGCCGCCTACCCATAATCATATCCTCTTGCTAAGACGAAGGTGTCATCTGTGTAACAAACGATGCTCATTCCTCGGAGCATCACTCCTCTAATGGTCCAGTCATAGCCGATGTCACAGGAGCGGTCAGAGCCCTGTGGAATACCGCATGTCACTTGCTTTCTGCACCATCCGCCTGTCGTGAGAAAGATGATTTCTCGGCTTTGCAAGTAATCCATTACTATTCCCTGAAGATACAGCGGCACGTTATCATACTTAACTGCCTCTTTGATGCACTCATGAGGAAGATAATTAAATTAGTTGGCGATGACCAAAGATACCGCTTCGACAACTTCCTTTCGTGCCAATACCTCTTCGGTAAGTATTCACTCGCTTTTTGCGTCTATGGTGGACCCTTGCTGACGAAAGCCAAATTGGTTATCAGCCAGATCTGGGCCCGTCTTTGAAAGGTTTCTGTTGATGCGTCCAGCAACTATGCGTTCCAGTAATTTAGTGCCTTCGTCCAGCAAAACAATTGGTCTATAAGCTGAGTCAGCTGGTCAGCCTTTCTTTTTTCACGAGGACAAGTTAACCTGTCTTTCACATAACCGGAATGTGACCATTTTTAAGGCATGCTTTTAAAAGAGCTTGAAACCGGGATTCAAGTCCATTTTTAAGAGACAGGACCCAAATCTGTCCCTGTATTCCATCCGGTCCTGGTGCAGTTTCCTTCGCCTGAAGTCTAAGATGGTTGCATCCAGTTCTTCTTCGGTAACTTCTGGGACTTCACCTCTGTCCGTTTCATGCTCCCTGAAGATAACTGGGGGTCGAACTACTTGATTAGCAGAGAACAGAGCATCCAGTACACTGCGTACAAGATCTGGATCCATAGTTGCAGTCAGTGGTGGTGCCCAAGAGTACAACTGTCTGACAGGTCACTCACGACAAGTCTGTAGAGTCTGCTTTGCTCATGACAAGTCTGTAGCGGCCTCTCCATGGATTCTGATCTAAGGTGGCGAGGAGCTCTTCCCAAGCAGCATTTCTGGCTTCTCCTATGGCAACCCTAAGTGTTTTCTTAGCTTTTTGGTAAGATGCGTACAGCGGAGTGTCTTGGGTATCATCTCTAAGCCGACCAGTAAGCGTGTTAGATTTTTCTTCCAAGCCTATTATTTCGTGTGAACCGCCTTGTGAAAAAATCATTACGTCGAGTTTATGTCCTGAAACTTTCAAAGATTTTGATATTTTGATATTTCTTCACAAAATAACAAACATTCATAATGCGCGGGTTGAAGGAAACTTATTTTCGCGGTGCGTAGGCGACGCCGCAACGCCGAGATACTTTTACCTTAAAATTTCTAACTTTGAGTCCGGGCTCTTAATAAGTCTATATGAATACATACTTAATTAAGTAAGAAAACAAACAAAGAAGAAGGAAAAGATTTTAACACTATAATCTTAGTTAGAAAAATTTTGAGTAAGTCAAAATGCTCTCTGCACAAAACCTAAGCTCAGTGGATTCAACTGGAAACAAGCAGAAATCGACAGGGTTATTAGCTATTGCACTGCAATCGGCATAACGTCATAATAGTTTTTATTCAAAATACTGATGTATGCGCATAAAAAATTTGGTATCGTTGACATACAGGGTATTTAAAAAGTACAAGCCAAATCCAAAATCGGGTATTCATGATACAAGACGTAAAAAAGGAAGAACCTTCATACAATTAAAATCGTGTCATCGTTATTTTACTCTCATTTTTAATTTATACTATGATACTCAATATAGATATACAATTACCTTTCTGTATTGCTAGCAAATATTTTTTGTATACCTTGTATATTACTAATGTATTTTCGACTTAACAACTTTTAATTTTGAATTTATAAATATGTTCGGTACAGTGATTTCGGCTACGAAAGGGCTTTAATTACTCCGACCATGCCATACTGAAATTCATTGCAAGTGTATGGCAATAGATTGCCAGTTACGTAATAATCCTGCGGAGTTAATCTACAGTGACCGTACTGTGGAGTGTCACAAAGAAAATTGTATGTTTCATCGCTTTGCTACACTTCTAGGGACTGCATTATCGACACAGTCACATGTCGAGTGTATCTGGTCTTGACTTTACTAATATTATAAAGCTGAAAAGTTTGTTTGTTTGCACGCGCTAATCTCAAGAACTACTAAACCGATTTGAATTTTTTTTTGATGGCTTATTTATCTAGGAAGGCTTGAGGCTAAAAAACATTGCGATACGATTTATAAGAGCAGAGCAACAAAAAAAATGTTGCCTTAGAATTTTAATATATTTTTTTGTAATTAGGATCTAATAGCGCTAACAAACAAAAAATTGTGATATTCAAACATTTCAGGCCAAGCACAGGTAAAATTAAACAGTTTGAAAGGAAATTAACAACAATCCGCAGCTCTAAATACACAAAGGCCTAATCACATTTTAATTAACGCGACAAAGAAGCTTCTCTTTATTTAGTTTCGGTGAAATTTGTTTATTTTGCGAGTAACGAACGGTGCTTATACTAATAATACCCTCCTATTTCCTGGTCCGACTGTCCTATGGGCTTATTGGTCAATTCGATGACCTCCAGAAGGCCAATAACAGTTATTAGAATCTGAAAACGCGTAAGGCTATTGATGCCAGGTTATCTCGTCATATCAGTGACACTGGACAGTGATAGAGAAAGAAATTGTGAAATGGTTAACCCAATGAGTATACGCCGAATTTTTCTTTTATTTTTATGGTACATCAACGATAATGACAATAATATATTAATAATAGACCCCTAGTCGATTTCGAATACAGTGGTCAATCACAACAACTAACTAACTGCGCGGGACATATTATTGTGCACAAGCGTGTGCGCTAACACAGGTGCACTCTCTATTTGTCTCACTCTGATAGCCCGATGGAACAGCAATCTGACACGAACGAAGAGAGATCCAACGGCTTTACGTGCTTTCCGAGGAACGGTAGTGAAACACCGTCAACTTCCATACTCCGGGCTACCCTGAGAATTTCTGAACAGAAATACGCAGGTATGTATTTTTGGCCCAACCCGGGGATTGAAGCCAGGACATCTGGCACAGCTGTCGCTTTAAAGTGCGACCCTCTAACCGCAGCGCCACCGAAGGCAGTCTGTCAATGACAATAATGCTATCTTATAAGTATATTTGAAAACTACTTGCATTGACAATTACATTTGCACACCGCGCGCTATGTTGTGTGTTCTATAATAAATATTGCGCCCTTTGTGCTTTGTTGTATTTTTTCTTGATTAAGAGTTTTCGATAAGGAATTCAAAACTTTTGTTCATTTTAGTGTAAATTGATCTATCATACTTTAATGAGAACTTAAGTTTACATTACTAGCGAGGAAGCGAAGTTTAATTAAAGTTATCCAAAGCAATTTAATATTTGAAACAAGATGATTAAATGATGAAATTGTTAGGCGGCTCCAATATCCAATAGGGTTAGGTTTAAGTAGCCAAATGGTAACAAACGTAACCATTATAGTTTCGTCAAGTCTGCCTGTCTGTCTGTCTGGTTTCCGTCCGTTTGTCACTGCGACTTTATTTTAAAACTATTAGCATTATACATATAAAACATGGTAGGTAGGTGTACGATGTTAACCACTCTACGATTCCCATACAACAAATATATAATAATAACATTTGAGAGGGGTCTCATACATGGAACTAAAATAAAACAATATTTTTTGCTCTAAACTATACGTGTAGAGTGTCTATGGATAGGTTTTTAAAATGTTATGGAGGTTACTAAAATCGGGGGGAATGAACATTATAATAGAAATAGTACTTCCCATAAACTGAGAGAGCTGAAGTTTGGTACAGTGTTAGGGTTTAATGGTCATATAAACGAAAAACTATATAAAATAGGATAATCGGAGATCTAAAGTACCCGGTGATCGTGATTAGGAAACACAAGAGCCTAACCAACTATTAGAGATCGACATACCGCCTTTACAAAAAATATGGAACTTGGTCGGCCGCTTCATTTGATGTAAAAATCAAAGGAATGAAGTATCTGATGAAGAACACTCATCTGGTCTCAGCTGTGTTAGAGATATGGTAATGCCCCCTTCTACTATGGGTACTTAAAAAAAGTGCCAGGCGAATGCCTCCCCTTTTACTTTTAATAAGCATCTAAATAAAATGAAAGGAAAACTCTGTATAAGACCAGACTGGCTTTTATACTTATACTTACAAGTTTACAAGAAGAACTAGTCGAACGATTACTTTATTCTACTCGAACTTTACACAAATACAAAAGCTCAAGCTTTAGCAATCACCGAATTTAACCGGCTTAGGCGTAAATACCACGCGAATCTTTCGGAAAATCCCTCTGTGTTTATCAACAGTCTCTTGTTATACTTTTGTTTACGCGACCGCCGGCGATCTTTTAATCCGTGAGCGATTAAACCTTCTAAAAGAATAAATAATGAATGCAAATGGGCAATACGAAAAACTGATGCTACCATACAAGAATCAGAAACGGAAAAAAAAGAAAGATAAAGAAATAGAAAGTACTCCTAAAAAGAAAAAAAAACTGTGTCAAATAAGATAATCTAATAAAATAAATCAATATGCACACGATTCTAGAAAAAGTTAAATCCCACCAAAAACATTCTGTAATAAAAAAAAGTAAAAACTGACTTCAAGAAGCATTTTAGGCGCACAAATTATTTTTGGAGTCGGTGCCAGCATCAACTTATACAGAATGGATTGCAGAGCAAAATGAATCCACTCCTTTCCTTTAAAAAGTCAAGAGTTTATTTGAGACTAAAAGTACATTTTGGTTTTTGATAGGCGACGAATGTTCCTCGTCTGTCACACAGCCAAAGTTGTTTTTACAAGTGCAATTTATAACATTATACGTATCCATAAAGATGAAATAAGAAAGCAAAAATTTGCGCACGGGCGGGACTTGAACCAGCTTTTTTGTCATCTGTTTCATAAACAGATGGCTAGATGGCGCTAAACGTCACGCAATTGACGTTTTCATAAGAAACCACAAATTTCGCAGGGTCGGACTGACAGCTCAATTGGTAAGAGTGTTTGCCAAAAGGTTGCTGGTTCAAGTCCCACCCGTGCGTAAATTTTTGGTTTCTTATTTCATCTTTATGAATATAAAATATGACACTGTGAGTGTTAAAAACATTCTAAAGCATTATACGTATCCCTAAAATTTGAAGGTTTCCCTCGATTGTACTAAGGTCTTATCATCAGATCCCGATTCGGCAACAATGGCACCAACTAGTAGGTATAACCTCTAGGTAGGCAAAAAATTATTCAAATCGGTCTATAAATGACTGTGATATGAAGTAACGCAGCCACAAAAAAATAGAAAAAAAACATAGTACAGGCGAATTGATAACCTCTTTCTTTTTTGAAGTCGGTTAAAACTAGCCAAGTCTCGATGGAGCTACTTGTTTATCTTTAATAAGTATTGAAATATAGACAAAGTCGCGCTAATTCTATGGTATCTTACTGCGATATTTTTATTGTTATAGTTAATGTTGTGTGACATGGCCGTTGAACATTCTTTGTACGTTAGTGGCTTTTTCAAGCCTACAATTGACTGGTTATTGAATCAACGTTTTTCCAAGTGGCAATTTTCCATAGTCAATACGTAGCGGTTCTGGCAGATTGGTGCAATGGTGTCATGGAGCACCTGGTTTTGTACCCTTGTGTAACGGCCAATTCACACAACATTAACTATGATAAAGAAATCAAGACTTGGCTAGTTTTTACTATATTTTTTGGAATGGGATATCTAAAAGTCAAACATTTTGGAAGAGAGACGCTTCCAAAGTGGTAAAATAGGTGACGCTCATCTCTAACTCTCAAAATCAGCTAGTAAACATTTTGAAAAAAAAAAACGAAATGTAGATCTTTAAAAATACTTGAAAGAAAATTAGTTTAAATGAGATTGAACGAGTAGTTTTTAAAATATAGCCCATTTAGCCCGTAATATAACTTTGTTCTTCATACAAATATTATAAAAAAAACAAAGTTATTTTGCTGTCAACAAAATATTGTGTTATTTGGCTAAGGGCCGATTTTTCAATGGTCAGATAAATCTTATCAGACTGATAAATTATAAAGCAACAGATTTAAAAAAAATGACAGGTACCTATGATTGCTGACAGTTAGGTGACGTTTTCAAATTAGCCATATTGTATTTTGTTCCAGGAATATTTCTTATCTGACAATTGAATCATCAGCCCTAAGTGGAAGTAAGAGGATTAATTTAGTTAAAGCTGGCACGGAACCCTCAGTGCGCGAGTCCAGCCAGCCATATCTTTATAGATGTATTGTTTTATAGCTCAAGTTTAAGGTTGTCAGTTAGAAGAAAGAGTGTCAAGTTTTATAAGGAGTTATTAAAGTTTTTCCTTCTAGGATAACCACAGGTTAAAAACCGTAATTGTGATTTATTCTTAACAAACAGTAATCTTAAGTAAGTATCTAATCATAAAGCAAATACATGCCTATATTACATGTGTACTACTATTTATTTGTTGAAAATCATTTACATGGAAAAGCAAGAATCGATCAAAATTTTTACGTTTGAGCACACTATATAGTGTGCTCAAATAATACTAGGTACCTAATTACTTACACTAAACTTATGTTTTGAAGCACCATTTAACTTAAACTTTATCAAATGATGAATAACTTAACATTCCCCATACGAAAAAACAGGAGTTACGGTCATAGTTATGATCAGTTAAGTTTGCGCAACAGAGCCTCAGCAATCACAGAGTCTGTTAAGTCAGCCTTTCTGAAACTGTTTAAGCTGCAACTATTCTAAGGTCAAAGACAGTTGGGCCGGCAAATTGCCTGCCAGTTTCGGCTGTTCCTTGTAACGAACGTTTGCGCTAGTGCGCTTGAGTTAGATTTACGCGAACGAGCTTTAGTGTAACAGAGTGGCAAAGAGTTTATCGTAAGGTTGGTTCATAAACATTGCCATTTGGGGATAACAAAATGACGACATTTATAACAAAAATACTTTGGAATTTCTAGTGTGTTTTTCGTTTTCGGGAAACATTATAGAAAAAACTTGCCAAATTGTCTGTGTTTTGTCTCGAAGCGCTAGTAGGGCCCAAAAGATAAGGAGACATGTTCTAGCCCCATACGGGCCAAAATTGATTGATATTACACTAATTATTGACGTTCATAAGTGGCATTTTGTGTCCTAAATTGAATAAATTACTTTTGATTTTGATTTTTTGATTTTGGAGAAGATATCAATTAGGATGGATGCAGCTCCTCTCAACTGACAAGGAACTAGATTCGGGCTCTATCAAAATAACCTTTGTCTGGCGCCACGCTCGAATCTGGCTTCCCACTTAACTTAGGAGGCACTCCGAGCTGCAGCCTATTCTCGTGTGAGGGGGCCGCAACGACAATTATGTCATGGTTATAAGAAAGGTTTTAAGATAAGTTTATTTTAATACTTATATTTACTATTTTTGGGCTACATGTTTTTTAGAATGAACAGATCAAGGTGCGAACACGATAATTGAAATATAAAAAATAAATAAATATGAGCCAATTATCGTATTTAAAAATTTTTTTTTCTTATATTGCGAATACGAGACAAGGATTTTGACAGGGACATCTTCCATAATTACTAAAATACACATAAACATTCATGCATTTCGTGCTCATCACAGAAATATTAGCCCCTTAGACAACCGGCATGGTAGTCAGAAGCGCTAACTACTACCTTCACCAAACGATGATAACATTTCCATGCCAAACGCGTCAGCAACAGAGATTGTAGACGCAATGAAAATTGGCATCAATACACTCCAGCTTTTTATGTAGATAGCCAGACATTTCACCACGACCTCAACTGATGGTAAGTGACAATGCGACCTAAGATGGACCTTATTGACCAGGGCCAGGCCAGGCCTCCA
The DNA here is from genome assembly GCA_963924145.1 of Pyrausta purpuralis. NCBI lineage: Eukaryota > Metazoa > Arthropoda > Insecta > Lepidoptera > Crambidae > Pyrausta > Pyrausta purpuralis. Next base: position 21,278,539 of record OZ001664.1, on the reverse strand, counting down.
CCAAAGCAAAGATGTGTGCGGTGCGCTGTGAGCTGAAGAGACGTTTTTCAGCTCGGGTGCGACGCGTTGAATGCTCAGTATGCATTCTGACATTCGGAGGGTGATGTCGCTCACTGCTCGTCGCTCACCTATCTCGTCTCTGCTGCGCCACGGTACTGTTAACTGCGCGTCATCCAAGCCATACAAATATTCATAAAGATGAAATAAGAATCTGCACTGCCTGGAGGTAATTCTGACCCTCATCAATTGCAAGTTGAAGGAGTGTTTTAATTGCTAGGTACGGAGCACATGCAGTCCCAAACGTCACTGTGAGTAATCTGTAATCTTTGATTGGATCAGATGGGTAATCTCGCCACAGTATTCTTTGAAAATCGGCGTCATCTTTAGATATCAAAATCATCCTGTAAATTTTTTCAACATCTAATACAAAACATATTTTATGCATTCTCCACCTAATGATTAAACTTCTGAAATCATCTTGCAAAATTGGACCTGTTAACAACTTATCGTTCAGCGATACTCCGCTTATTCCCTTCGCAGAGAAGTCATACACGACTCTTACGTTAGTTGATTCTTTATCTTTACGGATAATAGCGAAGTGTGGCGCATAGACTGATTTCCTTGTTTCTTTCTCATTATCAGGAAATTCTTCTAAATGTTTCATATCTTTGTATTCGTTTATCACTTTCATGTATTCTTTGTGTCTTTCTGGCATTCGCTGGAACATGTTTTCTTGATGTAGTAATCTGTTCATAGCTACTTCCCTTGTATTGCCTTCTGTAGATTTAAGCTTTTCTGTTATAAAGGGTAACTTCACTACGTATCTGCCTTCATTGTTTCTTGTGTATGTATTATTATATATATCTTCACATAGTTGTTCTTCTCGTGTGTATTTTCTTCTACGATCGGTATCTATCTCCCAAATTGTCTTTAACATTTCTTCTACGTCTACTTGGTGGTGAATGACAACAATCGTTTCGTCATGCGAATTGGTGTGTATATCTCCGAATAAAATCCAACCTAGACTGGTTCTCTGTGCACAAGGTGAGCCTGGTGGACCTTTGATTACATCTTGTTGAACGATTTGTGCGTATTCTTTTACACCTAAAAGCAGATCTATAGCCCCTGGTGTATAATAAGTTGGATCAGCCAGGTTGAGTCCTTCTAGGTGTGACCAATTTGATACAGGTATTCTCTTGGCGGGGATTTGTGATGTAAGCTGCTTGTTCATGACGTAAGCTTGTTTATTCAGACTAAAATTGGGCTCACATCTTGATAGAACTTGAAACTGAACGACTTGATTTACGCTCGTTTTTGTAGATCCTACGCCAGTAATATTTCCTCTCGCAGTTTGTCTTTTCAGCTTGATAATTTGAGCCGCTTTCTCACTAATGAATGATGCTTGGGAGCCGTGGTCTATCAGCGCACGCAAAACAATAGTGTGTCCTTGTTCGCTTTAATACTGTCACCATTGCGGTGGCTAATTGTGCTATTCCCTGTCTGGTATTGCAATAAGGATATGACGTCATCATTGTGTTTACTTGAATATCTTGCTCTTCTACATTGGATACTGCAGATACCGTCGGTTGCATATTTTCTGAATCACCTCTTGCGTTACTGGTTTGATGTAGAAGTGAATGATGCCGCTTGCTACATACTCGACAGGACATTGGAGTTCGACATTTCATCACAGGATGCCCTGGTACCAGACAGTTAAAACATAACCGGTTACTGTTCACGTACTCACTTCGCTCTGAAGGAGACAGCTTGATAAATTCTTTGCAGTGACACAGCGTGTGATTATCTTTACACATTACACAGCTTTTTTCTCTGGTTGCAACTTCTTTGGCAGCAGATGTGGATGGAGTAACAATTTATAATGTACGAAATTTGCTTTCTAAAAACTTCTTCAAGTCGTTCCACTTGGGCAATTCTTGTGAATTATCCTTGTAGGCGTACTCTTCCCATGATTGATGCGACTCCGGGTCCAGTTTCTGCACCACCAGAAATACAATTAATGGATCCCAGGAATCGGTTGATATTTTCATATTATGTAAATTGTTTAAACATTCGGAAGTAGTGTCCAAAAGTAATTTAACCTGATTAGCTGAAGGTGTAATTTTCTTTTGATTAAATAGCCTTTTCAAAATGGAATTCACGATGATGCGTTTGTTGCCAAATCTGTCTTTTAATGTATTCCATGCTTGTAAATAATTGTTTTCTGTCACTTGTATATTTCTCAGTAAAAGCTCTGCTTCGCCATCGACACTGCACTTTAAATAATGTAATTTTTCGACATTACTAAGCGAGGAATTGTTGTGCACTAAGGACTCAAACATGTCTTGGAAAGCTGGAAACTCTTCATAGTTTGAATAAAACTTTTTCACTTCTATCTTGGGTAATTTCGCGATACTGAAGTCAGAATGCGATGCAGCAGTGCTTTGAAGATCACTTCGAGGTAGAAGGCTTGCTAGAAGATCCTTAAGATCGGCTACCATGGTAATGTATAATTCTTCATGAAAGTCTCATCACCGCTCAGCGATCTTCACTGAAGTTAAATGGAAACGAACATTGTGTCAAAAAACATAATTTTGTTGTTTAAAAAACATCTCCTCACCGCTCGTCTCCTCGCCGCTTTGGTGGAGTTCCGGCTTTAGCCTATTCACTCTCTTCTTGAAAGTGTCCGAATTAAAGGAGGTAAAGTAGATTAATCTAAATAACGTTTTAAGACAAAAGTGCAAGCTTTGTCTTTTGTTCCAATCGCAAAAATATTGGATGTCTTTGAACAAAAGCCTTTAACCTTGACATTTTTGCAAGGGTTTCGTAACGCAGGCACTTCGCCCTTTGAAATTCAACCTTTGGGACGTGATTGGTGGACGCTAAGATTGAACCAATTACTTCAGTTACAGTTGCAAAGGGCCCATAAGTCTTGTCTTTTAAACTGATGAAGGTTAAAAGTCACTTACCAAATAAGGTTTAGAGGGGAATGTCGCTTAGCTTTACTTAGCTCTATTTATAAAGATGAAATAAGAAACCAAAAATTTGCACGCGGGCGGGACTTGAACCAGCAACTTCTTGGCTATTCGGGCCAAACGCTCTACGGCAATAAGGCAATATTTATCTCACACACATAAATTCATATGATTTATGCACACTACAATCGGTTTAGTATTTGTGTTAAGATGCTACTGTATTTTATCTGTGTTACGCTGTGTCAAAACCAATATGAACAATTGAGTTTAAGTTCAATAAACAATCCTTCTCTGAGTACTTACGCTTCCTAACACGAAGTTGCTTCAATAAATGATTTGACTCAAAGTCAAATAACTCAAATACTTGAAGACGTAAAAAAGTGTGCGAAAATGCATTTTTAATTTTTATCGCTGACTGTATTCCCAAGCTTTGAATTTGCTGAAAGAATTTGAATTTTTATCAAAAGGGAGCAGGTCCTATATTGGATGTCAGTAATAAAATATTTTTTGTTATTCAGTCCGACGATTACGGACGAGTCGTGAGAACTATGTTGTATGTTATCTGTGGGACTGTATTAATTAGACCATAATAACGTGTAATTACAGCTTTCGCGTCTTTAGCACAGGGTATAATTAATATATGGTTGAGATATGTATTTGGATAATAAAATTGGCTTATTAACCTTAGTTTCAAGCACGTAGAGTACTTTTTCATCGAAGGATCACTAAAGATATTAATAATTGTTTTGAAATTCTAAACCGGAACCTATCTATAAACATTATAAATTGTTCTTATCGCTTATCAATGGAGTTTTGTTCGTGTGGTAATACGTTTGCGAGCTTAATCCCAAAATAATCAAGTAATTTATCCATACGAAAATTCGATCGGTTAACTTTTTTCTTATAGGAATTGCATGAATCTGCCTCCTGGGCTATCTGTGCGTACGCTGTGCCTATCTATCTATACTAATATTAAAAAACCAGCCAAGTGCGAGTCGGACTCGCGCACTGAGGGTTCCGTGCCAACTTTGACTGAATTAGGGAATCCATTTACTTCTATTTAGTAAAATAGGTACCACAATATTTTGTTGACTGCAAATATAACTTTGTTTTTCATAGTGTTTGTATGAAGTACAAAGTTATGTTTGCGGTTGTTGAAAATGTGCTATATCTCAAAAACTTCTTATTCGATCCCGTCCGAACCAATTTTCGTTGAAAGTTTAATTGTGTAATGCTTATAGTTACAGAATAAAATGGCTGTGACATACGGACGGACAGACAGACAGACTTGACGAAACTACAAGGGTTCCGTTTTTTGCCATTCAGCTACGGAACCCTAAAAACCTAAATAGTTTGTTTGTTTGTACGCGCTAATCTCAGGAACTACTGGACCGATTTGAAGAATTATATTTGTGTTGGATAGCTGGTTTATCGAAAAAGGATTTAGGCTATAAAATACCACGCTGCAACGGGAAAGGAAGAAGCAACCTCAAAACGCGCGGACAGAGTCGCGGGGGACCATATCTTCCACCACTTGGACGGCGGTCTTTCTCTGCCCTTTTACATTAGTAAATATAACCATCTCTCACTCTTATCTGACTTTATCTATGTATACAGTTATATCTTTGACACTACATCTAATTTACAGGCAAATTAAGATTAATTATTCTTCGGTAATTCGATATATTGTTAGAACTGCCTCGGTGGCGCAGCGGTAAGAGGGTCGCACTATGCGATCGATCCCCGGGTCGGGCCAAAAATATGAACCTTGTTTTTCTGTTCATAAATTCTTAAGGTAGTCCGGAGTTTGTAAGTTGGCGGTGTTTCACCCCCGTGCCTCGTAAAAGCACGTAAAGACGTTGGTCCTGCGCCTGATCTCTCTCCGGTCGTGTCAGATTGCTGTCCCATCGGGCTTTGAGAGTGAGAGGAACTGAGGGTGCACCTGTGTAATCCTGTGTACCCCAGTTAAGACAAATAAATGATTCTGATTCGGTGTTTGCGTACACACTTGTGTACTACTTTATCCCCGCTCAGTTGAATAGTCGTTGTGACTAGCCACCGTAGTCGAAATCGGCTAGGGGGACTACTACTAATATTATATTGTTTGGATTGCTACTCGTAGTACTAAAAAATGTTGCGAATCATATTCCATTATAAACAATGAGTGCTTTTATAAACCAAGTAGAATAGCATATGAATAACTAATAGGAATCATTGACACTGCGAAAAGTTCTCGTAACAATCAGACAATAAATGTATAACAGTACAGTAAGCCAAATAAATCAGCTCCTTCTGCATGTCGTCATTCTTACCGATTTAAAAATGGTGGTAATCAATTCAATGTGTATGTATGTGATATTATTGGATTTTGATAATATTTGAGTATGTTCATCTAGTAAGGTTCCAAATACATGTGCAAAATTCCGTAAGTGTATGTATGTTAATTTGTATGTTTGTCCACGGATTACTCAAAAACGAGAGACATATCGAGATGATTCCTTTTATTTCAATCAAGTGTATTTCAACTTCCCTAAGTTGAAATACACTTGATTGAAATACCCTTATAGTGTAAGTTTCATCGAAATCAGTCTAGTAGTTTTTGAGATAGGGGTTATAACTAAAAAAATATTAATTAAAAAAAAAATTAACAAATTAAAACGCCTTCAAAAGCTGACTAAAAAGCTAAAAATAACACATTTAACCTCTGTTTAGGAGTAACAAATTCATTTAGAGTCGGTGCATGATCTCAAGCTTACGTTTATCAATAGTCTACACACATTATGCACCGGTTCTTTAGTTTATTTTTAATGATCACCTTACGAAATTTGATATAATTTTAAGAAGTAGTTATGTATCCTAACTTATTGAAAAGAATCTCAATAACTCATAGTCATATTAAGAAACCAAAGCACTTTGCTATAAAAATCCGAAACAACAACGATAGCACACCAACATTGATATATTATAGTTACTCCACCGAGAATCGAATGTCCTACCTATCAAGTTAGGTTTTGTTACTAATTGCTATGAGCTCAGTCTGAAATAAACTTTTATTTATAACTAGCGGTTCCAAGCTACTTCATCCGCGCGTTTTAAGTTTGTCTGCGCGTTTAGAGTTGGCTTCCTCCCCTCTCATTGCAAGCGCAGCGTGATGTAGCCTAAAACCTTTCTCGATAAATAAGCTATTCAACACAAAAATATTTTGTCAAATCGGTCTAGTAGTTCTTACGTTTAGCGCGTTCAAACAAACAAACTCTTCAGCTTTGTAATATACTTAGACAAATTTATTATTACTTAGAACATATCTTCCTAGGCACGAAAATCGCGCTCAAGTCTGTCCAAGTTTTTCTTTGCTTGGCGTATATTGCAAACGATAGTTTGACTTATATCTTTGTATAATAACATCAGTAAATAAAATGTATTAACTATTCGATGTAAAAGATTTCACTGCTCACTGATGAATTAATTCACTTGGTGTGAATTTAGTGTTTGTTTATCTCATTTTAAATAGAATAATTTCCGTTAAAAGGAATGCCAAAATTATTTCGACGGTTCCAGGGCTATTTGTATTAAGCGACATTTTGGGCGAAATTGACTTATATACAAGATTTCAACATGAACAAGTCTGCTGCCATTTAAATACGCAACCATATAACTTAAATACACTTATAAATCAAAAACCCGCTTTAAAATCATTTTTAAGACATGTCCAATATATAGTAGATACGCTCAAGGAATACAATAATACTTAACTACCAATATTTTCATAGCACGATTATTAGACGAACACAAATACACGCAGTCAGTATACTAAATTCATGGATATTCTATAAAAACATAATTTTGAACACAACGTAACATTATAACATACTTTAAATCTATAAATGTTCTAAATTTATTTATCTGGAGAATTACCCAAAGTAATAGTTTGGCTCAGTGCGGACGTGCGGACGCGGGTTGGTGGAGCGGGAGGCGCTGTTGCCGCTCCGCTCGGTCAGCCGGCGGCTCGCTGCGCGACCGACGACAGACCGCCGCGCGGTATTCACCTAATATTGTTATTATGCTCGCGATGCTCCCGCGCGGTATTTAGATAGGTACCTACTTATATCGATATCGTTATTTATTATAAAGCTCTTCTAGCACGCATGAAAAATTACTACATTATTTTTAAGCTGTGTCAATGGGTCATAATGATAACATTAGCTTTACCTTGGTATGTTTAACTTCAACTTCTTTAAAAAAAATAAAAAAATAAAAAAAAAATAGTACTATGTTTCCACCGCTGTTTTCTCTTCTCATTAATTGTAAAAATACATTGTATCACATATCAAAGATATATTTCAATACGTAATAGATAATATAATTCAATACGTAATTTTAAACTGTAATGAAGGGACCGGTCGTAGACCAATAGCGACGATCCCTTCAAATTCATTATAATCATGTAATTAATAGGCTTAATTAGTTTATAAATATTTTTTTCAATAAACAAGTTTCAAATAAAAAAAAAAATGTATACATATTCGGAATCAGCAAATTTTTCCGCGTCGTTTGAGCTGGGTTTTGTGACGATCTGAGCACTTTTTTGTCGCTTCATACATTCGCATTTTCGGAGCCCATTTTGCACTGCGATGTATGTACTGACACAAAATTTTGTCAAATTTAGGGACTGTGTACTTAAGCTCACTATGAAATACCAAAGAGTTACTTAAACCCTCATTCCTGGATCAAAATTTACAGGCAATGTACGTTAAACCAATTAGCCTCACCTTATAAATATTTTGAAATGTCGCTTCATACAATTCGCTTTACCTTATGATTATATAAGATTGACGCTTAATACAATTGGCCTTTTCTTACAGCTACATAATAATGTCGCTTCATACAATTAGCTTTACCTCATAAATACATAAGAATGTCGCATAATACAATTAGCTAGATACTTGAATTTGCTAGATGTGGTCACTTCAAACATTAGGTTATTATGTGAATTGTAATATGACAGTCGCTTGAGCCATTTAAGGTTTCAACATTAAAGTAAAGACGGCGAATAAACCTATATTCTTTACTATTATATTAAACTTGCACTGTCGCTTCAGTTACTACAAAAGCAAAATGTTAGTACTTCAAATAAATTTAATAATAGCTGCGTACACTTAATACAATGAAAATTGACTATGGATTAACTATTGAGGCGTTGGTTAAAAATTGGTTTTGGTACCGTTGCGCTGGCACCGCAGCGCAACAAACCGCACGAGATTTTACATTCCCGTGATTTTATAGTTCGTACCTCTGATTCTGACGTGTTAAGTGTTTCATGGGAGCTCGGGCCGCGCAGAGTATTTAGTCATCAATACCTGGATTTTTGGTGAGTTTTTATATTCATGCATTAATTATTGTTTTACATTTTTAGGAGTATCACTGTTTAATGTTAACTTTACTTGCTTGATGAAGGTAGGTATAAATCGAAACATACAAGAAGTATTGGTTACCTCCTTATATTTTCCTATACTAAGATGCCGGTTTTCATGGTATAACTTTCTCTGAGTTCGATTCTCGGTCGGGTCGATATTGAAACTAGTTATCCTATATTGAGTTGGGTCCGGGTATTGTGGTACTATCGGATTTGCATAATACAAGTGCTTTGGCTACTTTGAATGAATGTTTTTAACACTCACAGTGTCATATTTTATATTCATAAAGATGAAATAAGAAACCAAAAATTTGCGCACGGGCGGGACTTGAACCAGCAACCTTTTGGCTACTTACTGGCATCTGGCATCAGATGAATGCACTTACATGATGTTTTCCCACTTACCGAAATAACGAATTAATTAACTAATCATCACCATTAGTAACATTTGTTTAAAAAACTGGATACCTGCGTATTTTAAATAATTTCAATTTTTTATTGTTTTGCAGTTCGATATCCAATTATGGCACCGAAAACGAAAAAGTGTTAAGAAAGTTCAATATTTTTCGGGGCCTGAAATACCAGAAAAAAAAAGGTTAAGGATAATAAAGTGCAAGACCAAAAAAAAAAAAGGTGAATCCGTTGTCTGAAACGGTAACAGTTTTCGGAAGTCAGTCTTACATGGTACAAAACAAAGATCTGCTTATTCTGCAACTGTTAGATTTAAAAAATGGTACCCAAAATGTAGAAAATGACCTGAACACTAAAGATGAAGAACAGTGGTAAAATGAAAAAAAAAACACCAGTATCAAATGAAGAAAATTAGGCGGGTATCTATTTTTAATTATAAATCAAGTAAATTTATTAATCCTACTAATATTATAAATGAGAAAGTTTGTAAGGTTGGAATAAAAAATAATAAGTATGTATATAGAAGAAGAAAAAGAGTAAAGAAAGAAGAAATTATACTTACAAGTATTAAGGAAAGGTTTCGTTGAATTTTAATTAAGGCGTTATTTTTTTATTAATTGTAATTAATAAAATTAAATGTGATTGTAGTACAACTACATGATATTATTGTTTAAGAAGTTTTTTTGTAAAGGGAGAGAAACAAGGCACGGTTCTTCGAAGAAAAGAAGATTAAAATGCTTAATTTTTTGTTTTGTTTTTAATTTGAGATAGGTAGGTATATGTAAGAATACTAAGTCGTCATCATCATCATCATTATCAGCCAAAGAACGTCCACTGCTGAACATAGGCCTCCCCCACGGCATTCCACAGCGATCGATCACTAGCGGTCTGCATCCAGTTTGATCTTGCGATCTTTACAAGGTCATCTGTCCATCTTGTCTTCTCGTCCTACGCTACGTCTTTGGTCGAAGGGTCTCCAATCTAGAACTTTCCTAGCCCCAACGGCCATCAGTTCTTCGCGCTATGTGCCCTGCCTATTGCCACTTGAGCTTACTGATTCTGATGGCTATGTCCGTACACCGAGCATATCCCTCTCCATCGCTTTGTGGTGTTGAGCTTCTTTATGAGGCCTATAGTTAGAGACCATTTTTTGGATCCGTATGTCATCACACACTGGTTGAAGACTTTCGTCTTCAGACTCTGAGGTAGTTGAGATGAGAAGACACTCATCCCTTGCGCAATTTCCCGAAGCTGCCCAGCTGAGTTTAGAATACTAAGTAGCTAAATAAATTTAACATAAGTATGTATGTAGTTCGTTTAAATTATATATATTGAGACTATAGGCTACATAAATAAAATACTGTTAACTTGTGATTTCTATACAATTGTGATAAAAACCTTAGTGGTTACTCTGGTAAACTGAAAAGTTACTGTAGTTCCTAGCTGATGATAATCAAAATAAAAAGTAAATTTGAGCAAAACAATCTGTTTTATTTCTCATTTCCTAATTGTTGACGAGATAGTAATTCCTAGGTTCCTTTAAATTCAACAATATTTTAACTGCCCCTTTCAGTAAACTTCATTACTCAGGCACGATTAGAAACAAATTAGTAATCAGCGTAAGTAAATCGGCGCTTAAACTGAATGGGCCATACACGAAATTGTATGGTTTGTGGCACTTGAATCATTTAGCTCAGCTATGAAATATGAAAACTCTTCAATTTAAACCATTTAACCTGGAGCTATTACATTCAGTATTAGGTGGTTAGGTCATTTAAGCTGGAGCAAGTATTAATAAACCTAGGCGGATAAGTCATTTAGCCAGGAACAACAAAACCTAATGTTAGGCGGTAGAATCATTTAGCCTGGAACAAAAAAATAATAAAATAAAAGGATCATTTTGCATTAAACGACATGTATCTTCGTTAATAATAGGAATATCAGAAAAAAAAAACCTATTAGATTATGCAGACTATGAACCTAATCAATAAATATCCATTTTTTTCTGAAATTTTACTATTTGCGATAGTTATGTTTTTTTTTTCAAAAATCAAAACTTTAAACAGCTCTGGTATAAAGTTTACAAAATGTCGCTTAATACAAATAGCCCGGGAACCGTCGATTTACAATATTCGCCAAGCAAAGAAAAACTGACTTTAGTTAAGTTTTGACACTTGCATAAAATGAATGTATTTTATTTGAAAATCATTTTTAACGCTGACTGTACATAACACTTAAAACAATAAGATGGCTTATCGATGGATTATTGAACCCGTAAGTAAGATCCCATTGAATTGATCATGAGACTTTGGTTCGATTTGCTCATTTCACACGTTTTTGCTATGGATTCAATTAAAATTACTGTGTAAGTTTTTACTTCAATATTTTTGTGTATCTTGTGTATCATTCACTAGCGGCCCCCCGCGACTTCGTGTGTGCGTTTTGAGTTTTCTCTCTCCCCTACCGTCGGTGAGGTTTTATAGCCTAAAGCCTTCCTTAAAATAAATAAGCTATCCAACACAAAGATATTTCAAATCGGTCTAGTATTTTGCTGAGATAAGCGCTTACAAACAAACAAACAAACTCTTCAGCTTTATAATATTAGTATAGATAAGCATATTGTCAGATCTCGTTTTAAGTACCTACCATAAAGTAGAAGGTCGACCAATTTAAGTTTAGCGTTAAACTTAAAACCAAAGTTTTAAATTAAAAGCCAAAAGTGATGAAAGTTTGTTCGAAATATTCATTGGTTATAAGATCACGGAAATGAGGAAGTATTACATAGAATAGTTAGTTAGTGTTTAGATCTGTATTCGTATTTTGGAATTCGAAAGCAAGCAACTTTTCAATTCACTTTGTTTCGGGCCGCGAATTGGAAAGCCGTCATAAAAATACCTGTCAATTTGTCCCGACCGAAACATCCCATGTCACATGCTGCGTTTGGAGTGGAGCACTTTGGTATCACTCACCCTGATCGATACAGGGTGTCTGGGACTCGTAGCCCCTTTAATGATCGTAACCGGATATATTTGATTGACACTTGGCATAACCTATGAATATGTGATCATTAACAGGTATTTTGACTTTACCCGCGTAAATTTTGGATCTCAATTCAAGCCTGTGCCTTATACCGCTATTGTAAAGTTTCATCAAAACCAACTTTCCCATTTATAATGTTAAATAGGATGTATGAGTATGTTGTTTCAACTTACCACAGACATAATATTATTAAACTTTAGCTAATATTATTATTATGTTTAATGGAAGTATCAGCGAATTTGAAGGTATAAGAGCTGGAATTGTGTAAAGCAATCGTATTCATTTGACAGTTCATAACGTACGGTTTGATCTGTCAAACGCTTTGTTCTTCACCGTTTGACAGATCATACCGTACGATAAACGATGATCGGTTTGAACTGTCAAATGAATACGATTGCTTTACACAATCGCACCCCAGATCTAAATGTTTAAAATGTTATCTCTGCTAAATTTATAAGCTGTTTATAGCTTATTAGGCCTTCATTCGCATTCGAGCAGGTACTTCGTCACGTCATTCTTGATCAATGATCATTCTAACCATTGAAGTGGACGGACATCGAGTATTTTTTTTTGTTTTGGATGAGATGTCATAAACATATGATTATCACGGGTTTTCATAGATTATGAAAATCATAGATTTTACAGATTTACGAGTAGATCACGGTACAATGACTATTGCAAAGCAGTTTCACTATCCATTTTTTCTTTGATGAAGTTGTCCTGCATTTTGCAACCTGAAACAAGTATCTCTCTGTAAGAAAAAAAGAATAATAAATATATCATATAATTATTTTTTAGTATCAAGACCATTATTAATAATCAAGTGAGACTCACTTGATTATTAATAACTCACTCACATAGCGGCGAGCTATGTTGTATGCTATAAAGCTGAATCTGGATTTGCTCTTAAAATGCAGGCAGTTGAGGAAAAACTTTATAATCATTCTAAAGCCTCTACATCAAGCATATCTAGTGGAGTTCCACCAGCATTGGTATCCTTTTCTTTCAAAGACCCTAACAACGTCACATACTGCAAAATCTTAAGACACAGTAAGCTCTTTTTCTGTGAATAGAAACGTCAATTAATATTAATGAGTGTAAATATTTTTATATTCCAAAACCACGGACCACGGACCACGGATGCTGTAAAGCATTCGAAACCTCAGTTTGTATAGTTTTATTAAATGTGCTGGAAATAAATCCGTAAAGTCTTTCTTTTCAATGAGTAGTATTCGAGTAAACTTTAGAACCAAATATCTATGGGTATTGTAAAGCTAGCCAACCTATCGATAAGCCTAACTTTTCGCCACAGCCATAGATTTGCGACGAGTTAGAGCTGGCAGCATTGTTTGTGACCCAACTAGCCGCTAGTCACGCTTCGGGCAGGGTTGTCAGCTGACTGAATGTCCGGAACTTCGGCGGCATCGTTCGATGATATATTTTGCCATCATAATGTTGTCAGGTTCGTAACACAAGGGAGAAATTCATAAAGATGAAAATAAAAAACCAAAAATTGCGCACGGGCAGGCCTCGAACCTGCAACTTTCTGGCTAAAGGAGCCAAACACTCTTCCAATTGAATTTCGCACGGTCGGACCGACAGCAGCGGTGGTTTAATTGTAAGAGCTTTTGACCTAGTTAAATTGCAATTGCCGTGTGCAATTTTTAGTATCTTATTTTCATCTTTATGAATATAAAATATGACATTGTGAGTGTGAAATACATTCTAAACCACAAGGGAGAAAATCATCGTTACCAAGACAATTGGTATGCTCTCTGCGTAAATTTATTTATCAATTGACACTATATTCTTGATTTCTATTTTTCTAGTAGCTGTAATTATTTTTTCGTAATAAATCCAGATAAGTTTTAACCTCAATATTTATACTTTAAATTCAACAAAATTTACGTATTTTGTGATGTTTTGGTAGCTCTAAACGGTAAATACTTTAGTGGCTAGCTTATCAATATAACCTTAAACTATTCGATTATGCGATATTATCTATTTGTAGAACCATCGATGGTTCACATCACTTATCCGGCGATAGCAGACAGCTCGTGACGTCAGTTTTAGAACGCATCTGTTTCGTTCGGTTTCCTTTGTGAAAATAGGAATTATTGTTATCGTTTAACTGCTGTGCTTGTCATCGGAACATGTAGGCTACGGATTGTATAGAGATAACAGTAGTATTTTGTAACCCTAAAGCGTAAAGATGCTGTTATTTTTTAAACATCTGTGGATTTAATAGTTAAAATTTCTTAACACATTTTTCAACAATTCAATGCGTTAAGAAAGTGTCTCAATATATTTTATACCAAAATAACAAGACAAAAACTTCTCAAAAAAACGCCAATATCAGCGTCAAAATCCGGTGTTATAATTTTGATCAGTACTTATCGCTTATTTGCCAGTTTATGCTTGTTTATTAATTAAATAAATAGCGTTATTGACTTTTGCAGCAAAACCTACATAATTGCATTTTTTTATTGAGTACAAATAACTTCTCGTAGCCCTATTAGTAGCAAATCATGCTTCACAAATAGGGTTATCACTATCCAAAACCCCGGACTGCTGCATACGCGTCAGGAGTCCTGCCATGTATCACGATGTCTGTATTTTTTATTCTAGCTATCCCTGTCTCTCATACCAGCATGGCATTACGGGTGAAAGAGATGACCTTATAAAATGTGGGTTTTGTCTTACGGGGTAGGGTGTTGAGCCCAATGGAGCGCACGCGGTGGGGTAAATCGGATATTCGCTTTGTGTGAATCATCCTGTATTTCAAATGTATAACATGAGAACGTTCGTTCTCAACATGGCTGAATAAAAACCTTCTCACCTTAAATATAAAAAAAAACAAATATATCACCTTTTCCACATCTAAAGTCTCCCAGCCTAGGCCAGATTCCTACTATATCAAGATCCATCATTGTGATTCTGCAAACTCTAACTGTCATTGCATACCAATAGAGCGTACAGACACAGTCAAATATTTAGGGGTTCTGCTCGATAGCACGCTAACCTGGATACCACAAATAAATAGTATGACATCGCGTATTCGGAAAATCATCTACGTCTTTAAAAAGTTAAGAAGCTCGGCGGACTACAGGACTCTGAAATAAGTCTATTGTGTTCTGGCTCAATCTATACTCACGTACTGTATTCCATCTTGGGGTGGAGCCTATACTACTTACTTTTTAAAACTTGAAAGAGCACAAAGAGCTGTATTAAAAGTGATGGGAAGGAAACACTTTCGATATCCGACGGTCGAACTTTATAAAGACTGGGAAGTGCTCACTACTAGGCAACTATATGTGCTACAAATGACGCTTCGCAAACGTCGCACGCTCCCACCTCCTGAAGCAGGAGATCGTAAAAAAAGTGGCCGTCGTATAAAATACAAGGTGTGTGAACAAGTCCCATACAGAACCGCGTTTGCAGGCAGACAATTCCATGTTCGTAGTAATCTCATATACAATAACATTAATAAACAATTAAACACATTCACACTTACCTCAAGAAAATGTAAACAGGTTTTGCATCAGTGGTTACAAGGAATGTCCTACAATGAAACCGAGGAACTTTTGAAAATTTCAAACTAAAATTAAAGTGGAAAATTTTAACAAAAATACACACGCACACACACACACACACACACACACACACACACACACACACACACACACACACAAACACACACAAACACACACACACACACACACACACACACACACACACACACACACACACACACACAAAATAATCTTTGTTTAACAATAAATGGGTCTTTATATGGTAATATTTTAACCTGATCCTTGTTAGTCCGGCGGAGGGCGCTAACGACTGTCATACAGTTTTCTCATAAAACTAGTACTTAACTAGTAGTTAACGAACATCCGTATCTTACTAGTAAGCGTGTACTCTAAGAGGTTAACAGAAATTATTGTTTTAATTATACATATTCTCGATAATAACATTAAGTTAAGATACCATGTACAACTCTTCTTGTTAGCAAATAAACTTTACTTTACTTTACTTTACGTTGATAATCTAATAATTCACAAATAATGTTTATAATCCTAATGGTTTGACCTCTTTTAAATGAAATTACAATAAAATAAACTTTAAAAAAAGTAAAAACCGAATTCAAAACCAAAATGCACTAAAAAGTCTTAAATGAAAGGAACCCATTTTAGGCAAACAATTTCTTTTTTGAGTCGGTGCTGTGATAGTTGATGCTTGATGGTCAAAGTGATGGCACCGACTCCAAAAAGAAATTGTTTGCCTAAAATGGGTTCCTTTCCTTTCAATAGTCAAGAGTTTATTTAAGACTTTTTAGTGCATTTTGGTTTTGAAGTCGGTTTTTACTTTTTTTAAAGTTAATTTTATTTCTTCATTTTTAGATATTACAGGAGAATGAGGGGGGGCACCTTATGACTCTGTTTTTTGAAAAGCTACAAACTAACTATTATAAGTTCTTTCATTATAATTACTGAACTCCTAAGCGTTAAGGAGTTCCACCATCAGCTCAGCCCCACAAGATGTTGAATATTATACGTAACAACATGTCAACATTAAGATTCAAGTAAAGAAACACTATACGTGCCTTTAAAATTTGAGGGTTTCCCTCGATTACACCAAGATCCCATCATCAGATCCCAAATTGAAAAAATGGGACCAACTAGAAGGTATACCCTCTAAGTAGGCGAAAAAATTTTTCGAATCGGTCGACAAACGACTGAGATATGAGGTTACAAACATACAAAAAAAAAAAAAACATACAGTCGAATTGATAACCTCCTCCTTTTTTGAAGTCGGTTAAAAAGTGTCTACTCTCGGCCTTGCCTGCTTAAATATCGGATCTCCCGTAAAAACCCGGAGAAGATTCCCGGAAAATAGAAAGAAACTGTTTGTGACTCTCTATGGTTCAATATTATCCTTTTTTAATTCGTAAACGTCCATCAGGGGGAGATTTGAGATCTAATTTGATCCGTTCAATTTTCAGGCAGATCAATTTCGACTCAGTGTAAACGAATACTATCAGTATAATAATATTATAATGATACTCCAATAATTTTTCGTCAAGGATATAGAGTATTTTATACTACAATGGTACGAATATTAATATTTAGGTTGTTTTGTTATAATAATATTAAAAATAGCATGCGAATTCGCAATACCAATTGCTAATGTAGCAGCAACAACATGTGTTGCCAGAAACAGTCACAGTATGTGCGTTCGACTATATAATCTGCGACCAAACCACATTCAAAATTTGCCATTCAATATTTATCAAAGAATAATTTTTAGAGTGCTGGTTGAGAACTGTTTCTATAGCGTAGACGAGTTTACAAGATTTTGCCGTGACGGACACTTAAAGCGAATTGTAATTGATAACTGACATCTTTTTATTTATGAATTTTCGACGTGACGAAACAATTACGTAATTTGTACTATATTATTATTAATATTATAATTTTAATAACTCTTAAATTTATATAATAATTTCAATGTTGACATTAATGTATCAATAAATTTATAATTTTACTTTCGAATTGTATTTCAGATAGTTTTGCATGACGAAGAAATGTTTGCATATCGATAAATCGATGAAACACGCATGTTCACTTTTAATTTTTAAGAACCTGACAAATGTACCGTGTTTTATGCAAATAAATAATTATTCTATTCTATTCTATTCTAATTTGACAGTAAAGCTGAGCCGCTCACTTATCAAAATTGCATCGCAATACACGTACAGTAACCCAATCACGAACTTTTGACGTATTCGTAACGTTAGCGTAGCGAGTTCACGCAGTACAACGTTAGTCGGCATCACGAAGCACTCTCGTGTCGTGTAGTAAACTCGATAGCATTGACGAAGATGACGTCATACTAACGTAAATATGGCCGTTGAATGTCACGTCCAGAAACATGTTAAGCGATCTTTTTTATGAATATTATCGAAATATATCATGATATTCCAGTAAAATCTAAGAGAAATCAATAATGAAATAAAATTACGAACAATATGTTTGGCAGGGTTAGCAAATGTAAAACTATTGGTTTATTAAAATATAAAGATATATGTTTTTCTGTAATCTTTAGATTTTTGAACTGTTTACTAGACTGTCAATTGACAGATTGACGTTATGCCATCATATTGTGACAAATTCAAAAGTTTTACATAAGATCTAGTTAAAAAATATGAAAAAATATTAAGTCGTTTGCAGTACAACGGAACAATATTTGAATTTTTGAAAAAGTAAGTACGTGAAAGTAATACAAGAATTTGTTATTAAAGTGCTTTTCTTCATTGGCTATTTATAGCGAGGTAAACTCTAGCTAGGACTTATTTCGCAAGAAATTGTGATTTATCCAAGCCCTCAGCTCTCCAAGAGGACACTGTTTCTAACAAATGGAATGAAAAGCATTAACGTCAATATGAAACATATATATTATTTTTCAGAATAAAGACAAGATCAAAATACAATGTTTATAAATACGCCTACCCAGTTGGAAGAAATAAAGTGAGTCTAGCAGTTCCGGCGGTCTTCGTTACTCCCATATTCATAATCAGAGCAAAGATGAACCCAAGAAGATCAAAATCGATACACCTGTTACAAGTGCCCTGTTCCTGATTTCTGTTCAAGTTAAAAATAAGGAATATAAGACAAAAAACATTGTAATTAATTTCATATTTCTACTGCAATGTCTTAATTTTAGAATAATAAATATGACCACTACCGTTTTCTTTATTCCACACGTTTCTTTTTTTCTCGCCAAAAGTCAAAGCTCTGTCAGTTGTTATATGTGAGATTTTGAGCACATATAGTAAGAAACTATTTTGTTATTATTATTATTGTTATTATTACATGAAGACGCTCTTGCGCAGTTTCCCGACCTCTGCCTAGCCGGCCGCGTCGGTGATAGATCTCTTTCTTAGAACCACTTGTTGTAAGGCTCGGTTAAGGCTTTCGACTGTAGTTCCGAAATCTCATCTTTGCCTGCACGAATAGTATAATATCAATAAACCGGAGGTGAGAGATGGATTTGCTATTGACATTGATGCCGAATCTTTCCTATTCCAGGAACTTGAATCCGTCTTCAAATGCAGCTGTATGACAATTTTCGAAAAAAAAAAACAATTTAGGCGGTCTTATCCGTAAAAGTTACCTAGTTTCTCTTCGCTCATTGTTGACACTCAGAATCTCAAGTAATCTTGTTGCAAGTCACGATACTATACGTCAAAGAAAGGTTCGTGATCGTAAATGCAGTTTAACACTATAGAAAATGTTTACGCACAATAAATGTTAGGTATTTGAGCTGCCAAATTTAGTTTGTTTTACGTCCGATAGAGGCGCTTTCAGATTCTCGTACAAATGATTACGTTACTATACGAATTCTTTGACGCAAATTATTCGTGATAGGGGTACAGTTCCTATATTTCCCATCTTTAGTAGGTCTTAGCCTAATCTGTGCCAGATTTGTTACACAACATTATTTTGTCAGTTGTATGTTTTGGATCAAAATTCGAAATCGCAAAGGCCAAATTTAAATAAAGGTAAATAAACTTTTGTGCATCGTTCCCTTAAAATATAAGCGCGTACATTGGTATGTACGCGCTACGCTTTACACTTTCGCCACAAACTGACGTTATTTCCTTCGATACCGAAACAACAAGCGAATCAAAATATGTGTCAGAAATGATGGACGAGCCGACGAATTGATGGATAACAGTACAGTTTACCTGTTAACACTCATGCCTTGCGAAATAGCTATTTGACGAAATAATATTTATGCTTGGGCTACCTTGCTAGATACTTTCGGTATTTTCGACGATAGCCCTGTTACTCGTTTGAGACAAACTAAAGATGACTTAGACTCAAGCGCTCTCTTCAAAAACTTAGTACCAAGTTTAGGACATTACTAAAGTCGTATTAGTCTCTTTTATCTTAGTCGAAAAATGTTATTATAATGTACAAGAATTTTTAGATGACAAATTTTGTCATATTTGACATTGTTTTTTTTATCAAATATTATTTAATTATGACTTGATGGAATTATGATATTTAAATACAATTTGTTCACTTTTAACGTCATTTTTACACGCCGTATATTGGCAAAACATGTTGACACTAAAATCACTATTTCATTTTCATCATTTATGTACACACATGTTAAGTAAATAATTATCTTTATCTTAATCTTAATGGACCAATTAAAAAATATCATAATGACACTGCGGTAAGACGTAAATACACACCCCGAATATTTGAATTGGTTGACACCTTAATAGGGGTAGGGTAGCCGCTCACATCTAGATCTTTTCTCTATTTCCTTATGTTCCTGTATCTCTTCATGTGATTCAGAGACCGACTTTCCCTTCATCTTCTTCCAAGACCGCTGACATAGCCTACACATCTGATTCGTGCTGTCCATTTAAAGGTAAGTTGAATAATCTTGTACACGACAACAACGTTTAGCCAACTTTTTTTTGCTCCAACTGTACGAAACAACAGCCATATTTTTTTGCTACAACTGTTGAAGTGTGAATTGAAATTCTTTAAAAGAAATCAGTCGTCTTTTGTTTTGCTTGTGGTGTTAAACTTGACACGAAAATATTCCATCACTCAATCTGTTACTAAAACAACGTATTTATTTGAAGTACCTACCTATGCGTTGTTTGTTAACGTACTACCCTTTGTTGCTGAATATCTATCATAAAACTATTTTAGAACGTTTAAAATAAAGATTTCTGTAAGCCTAGCATGCACGCCTCGATACCGTTTATCGCGTCGATAAAATAATTTTATTTCCTAAACAACCTATTTTGACAAGTATTTTCCACTTGTAAATCAATCCTAATTGCTTTTAAAAACAAATGAATGCAAGAAAGTAAGTAAAACCTCTTTAAATATGACAATAATGACGTTTGAAATGTATCGATTGCCGCGATAAATGATAAATAGGCGCGCATCTTAGGCCCGCAGTACTGTTAACGAAACCTGTTAAAAGCATTTTAGATAGAATATCCCGACCGGAAACTTTAACCTCAATATGTCGAAGTTTGCCGAAATCGATAAAATGGGACACGCGTTCAACTTCGAAGGCTGTTTTTATCATAGACGAACTTCAAGTTTTAGAAAATGGTAAAAATATATTTGTTAGATGTTTTTTCGAAATAATAACTGTCAAAAACAAAAAGTAAAAAAAAAACAAATGAGTTTTTGTCTGCTTTTTTAAGTAATGAATACTTCGTTTTTCAACATTGAAAAAAACATAAAATTATTATCCCTTTGGAATAGAACGACAAAAGCGAGATGTCACTAGCAGCAAACTGTGGGATAAAAAGAGATGGGTAGCAGAACCATTTTTGTCAGATGTCAAACAGTTGACCGCCCCGCAGAAGCTCGCTGAAAATTACGTGCATTTGATTTTTTATATTTAAAAGTGAAATTGTGTATATTTTGGGGAAATAATGCGTCTGAAACATAGTGACTTGATCGGTGATTGATTGTTATGCATTACAGCGGCATAACCCTAACAAATAATCATTTAACAGGTAGATTAGTCCAAATCGAAGCCTCTTAATATACGACTTATATTTACCAATGCGCTTCAAATTTAAAGTACGCAGTTTGATTATTCTATTCTACAATCGTTAATTTACGTAAAAAATAAAGACAGAATAACACAGGGAATGTATAACGACGAATATTTTGTATAATTAAATAACATTTAGTTTTACACTAGAGCTGCATGTTCAATATTTTGTGTCGACTGTTTATCATGCAGTAAACTACTATATTTAACTTAGGAACATTGTTATAAATCACCTGATCAAAAGGTTATCTCATTTAAAGCTACAAATGTTACTTACTTATGTTAGTTACTGACATTTTAAATCGGTTTCGTTTGACAGCTTTTACTTGTTCTTCTATTCCGATAGGAATATTAATTTTATGGAAAAAACCAGTACAAAAACGAAATTGTTGTACATGTGTTATCAATAAAATAAAGCCATAGATTTCAAAACAGGGGTTTCTGACCAATCTCTCATCTTTTATTTCAGTCTATTATTTATAAGGGACCAAAACGATACTACAACTTTTTCTTAACATAGTTATAACTGTTACTGTTATTCATAAAACTACCTTTTATCCTTTGATCAGATAAAATATTTTTCTATTTTCTCTACAGCATTCATCTGTAGCCAGCAGAGAACATTTTAATTCTCATAAAGCATAAACTGAGACACAGCATAGTTAAAATGAGTAGTACATTTTTAAGACGTTAGCATTAGCTTCTTCTGCGAGGCCTAGAGGTGGGTCACTACCATCACTTTCTAACCTGCAGCAAAATTCAAAAACTTATCTCTACGCATTCGAGTACTCAGGTCTGGGAACTCTTAGGTAAATGGGCAGAGTGCTGGGCAATGGGCTGCCACTTATCCAGCAAGGTAGTCACACTTATACATTATATTCATATCTAATTAATAAATAAACAATAATAAATATTGGACACCAATCACTTACATTGCTCTGATCCCAAAGTAAGTAGCCAATGCACTTGTGTTATGGAAATCAGACACAACGGTGGTACCAAAACACCAGACCTGAGAGAATATAGAAAAGATCGTTTTTTACATTGACCCGACCGGGAATCTCACAAGATGGCGATGCTTGAAACCAGCGTGCTAGCCACTCGACCAGATAGATGTTTCAAACCATTGACTCTACTGATACACTTTTATCCTGTGGCCCTGTTAGTGGAATTCGTTCACGGGGCGTTAGCGTCGAGTTTACGACATATTTACACGAATGTTAAATTTAATTTAGTTATGTTGTGTAACTGTCGACACCTGGTACGCAGAGATGTGTCTACGAAATTAGCAAGTACTCTCTAAAAGCTAACGTTTGGAAACACGAAAATATTTCTTATGATCTGAAAAATGTATTTGCAAACACTTTTAATATTATATTAGCCGTAAAAGGATTTTCATTTGCATTTGAGACATCCATTGCAATCTTTATTAAATTTAGAATTTGAGTTTTAAAGCGGCATTTTAGAATAATTATTTAAAAATAACAGAAATCAATAACATTTGCGCAATTGTGTGTGCTGCAATTATTAACCTTTTTTACACAATTTAAAAACACTATTCTGTTATCTACAGGGTGATTTTGAAAACATTGTCAATATTTTAAACTAAGAACCTACTCATGATTTATAGTCTTTTCCACTTATTAAAATGAAAATCAATTTATGAAACGGAGAAAAATCATGAAGTATCACTTCGATTTCCGTGATCCTTTTAGGTGGAGTAATTTATGATACATAAATATTATTCGTCAATTTTAGAAAATCTTAAACTGTAATTTAGTTGTTCAATTTGAAGCAAAATGGTCAATTATAAAGTGTTTAATATGTTTTTTTTCGGTTTCGTCAAATTATATTTCATAACGATTAATTTTAATACGTGGAAGGGACTACAAATCATGAGTAGATTCTTAGTTTAAAATATTGCCAATGTTCTCAAAGTCACCTTGTATATTCTATCAAAATAAGTCTGATAAAATTATATTGATAATAAGAAATTCTTCAAAAATAAATGACTTGCAGCTTATTTCTGCAACAATGAAGTAAAATTTGTACAGCCAATGTAAATAAATAGCCCAACTTTGTCACCTAGAAGTGGGAATACTGTTTTTTTTTACTCATTTGATATTCCTCAATATGAAATAAAACCAAAAATTGCGGGACTTCTTGCTAAGCGGGCCAGGCGCTTCGCTATGAAATGGTTTCTGGAATGTTTTTAACACTCACCGTGTCTTATTTTATAATCTTAAAGTTCATCATTAAGAGAACATGTCATATTATATCTTATCTAATAAAATTCTCGTATCACAATGTTCGTTCCCGTACTCCTCCGAAACGGCTATACTGATTCTTACCAAATTTTATATGCGTATTCAGTAGGTCTGAGAATCGGCTACTATCTATTTTTCATACCCCTAAGTGATAAGGGTTGGTCACCCAGTTATTTTAAATTTTTGGACGATTTTTTTTGTTTTTATTTTTTTATAAGTAATGTGGCTTTAAAAATACACATACATACAACCCTAAATTTTTCCTTCTTTATCACAACCCCTTTTTTATAAACGCCATTTTAGTAATTTGATCATTATTCATCCCGCTCGATAACTGATCAATTATAGTGTTTTTCTTAACTTTTAAAATTACTAGGCTGGGTGAGACGGGCACAAGACGGGACGGTGCTAGGGGCGAAGCAAAGTTCGCTGGGCCCTAAACCCATTTAAAATTACCTATATAAAATCCTCGTGTCACAATGTTCGTTCCCGTACTTCTCCGAAACGGTTTGACCGATTCTGATGAAATTTTGTGAGCATATTGAGTAGGTCTGAGAATCGGCAAACATCTATTTTTCATACCCATCATATTTTTTTATAAGTTACTCTGAGACCGCTTAAAATTTTAAATTACGGGACTGGGCGGGACGGGGCAGGGGCGAGATGAGAATGGGGGCGAAACAAAGTTTGCTGGGTCCGCTAGTAAAAATATAAAAATGTCAATGTGAGTGTTAAAAACATTATAAAACATTTAATGATATTGCTTTATACTTGGCGAAACAATCTAGTTCACATAGTTACTATATTTTAGTTTGACGATCCATTTTGCGACCCATCTGACTCCATCCATCATCTTTTCTCTCGAACAAAAATAATGCTTGGGTCTAGTGGCATTTTCCCACTATTTTTTCGCTTTCAGACACATTTTTTGTCTTTATTTTAATCCATTATAGACTAAGTTCTCTAGGGATTAAACTGTTCTGCGATAAATCAGAATTTTCAAACTTTGGAGCCCAACCGCATACATAATATGATTGTACTAATAAATTTATACTTTCGCAATCCAATCCAAGTGTGGTTCAGAAACATACATTGTTATACGTTAAGACTTGAAATTGCTCAAAGATGCTTTGTCCAAACACATTAAAAGTCCAATAGAGATATCCTGAAGAGAGACCTAGAACTATTAAAACCAATTGGCTGAAAAGTCCCATGCTTTAGAATGTTTTTAACACTCACAGTGTCATATTTTATATTCATAAAGATGAAATAAGAAACCAAAAATTTGCGCACGGGCGGGACTTGAACCAGCAACCTTTTGTATTAAGTCCCGCCCGTGCGCAAATTTTTGGTTTCTTATTTCATCTTTATGAATATGAAAAGTCCCAGCTGTACTATTTATTGTTTACTCGTTAATCTGAATCTTTAGGGCCTATTCACGCAAATCACTCAACCAATCAGCTGTCTTTAAATGTCTAAAATCTAAAATCGTTGCTATTTCACTTCACTAAACCAAACGTCTCATAAAATATAGCAATAAGCCATTTGACTACAATCCCACTAGAAGATTGAGCGTGATGGCTTATGTAAAAGAAATCAGTTGATCTCTCTTGTTCGGAATTTGACCTATCCCACCCGTTCGTTCATTCTGAAAATACTCCAATTTCGAAAGTGTATTTACTATTTAATCGTTTCGCAATTAATGCCGTCGGATTAAGTTAAAAGAAGTTTAATTTGAGAGCATTTTCAACTAGTAGTAAATGTGATAAAATGCGTTTCTATATATTTCTCTGACTGGTATGCGTAATGAGTTGGTGACGATGTATAGGTAACCCTGTGTGTCTGTTTGGTGTACTTTGGGGTCAGAGCAATGTAATATATGATTGGTGTCCAAAATGTATACTATATATATACAAGACTGTAATTTCGATGATATGAAACGATCCAACAGAGTAGGGGATCTACTTCAGACGATACTTGAGACAGTTCGTGTTTTCTAACGGTGGGTTAGAATTGGTTCATGAGACGGTTTGAAACGGAATTGGTTTTAATTTTTATAGGTACAGATAGGACGATGATCGATCTATACATTCAATTATTCTTATTGAAGAAATCTATGGTATAATAAGTTGATGAAGAATTAAACTAATGTTCGTTGATGGAAAATGAAACATTTTTCTGTATCAAATAACATCATAATAGTATGAAAACCTTTTGGATTAGATAAAAAATGTGTCTTAACATTTTTTTGGACACCAACAACATACATTGCTCTGATCCCAAAGTAAGTAGGTAATCAAGTGCATTACCTATTTACTTTGTTGTAGAAAATTATGATCGAAATAAAACAACTTTTTTACGGATTAACTTTTCGCGAGTTTATTCATTTAATCCCGACGTTCCGAACACTTTACAACGTTCGTGGTCACGAGTAGACTAGAAACAAGTACGAAAATTATGATTTCAACTTTGACCCGATCGGGAATCGGACCCGGTAGCTCCGAGCGGTGACGCCTTGACCCAGCATGCTTAGCCACTAAACTACTGTCAATAAGTAATAATAATAAGTAGCTAAGTTATTTTCTAAGACACCAAATTGGTTGTTTCACTTTATTATACTTATAAATCTAACGAAATATATTCCTTAGGTTTTTAAAATAAAAAGTATAAAATAAAAGTGTATGTTCCTACGATACCAAATGTGAACGAACTGTGATTCTAAAGGAATCCAAGATTTTATGTTTATCCCGTTAATACCACATGAATCATACCATCCTTCGAAGTCTAGACTACACATCTGGAATTCTTCAGGCGCTAACTGCAAATTGTTAGGGAACTTATAGACCGAAACGAAATGAGAGAAACAATGGTCGTGTTCAAGTTCGGAAAAAGCAAGCGCTTGGTAGCACTACGCAGCGCTTAAAGTGACCGTCACGCGTAGTTCAAAGTACAATTTCGTTAGCTTTTTGTATTTTTTACCACAATAGCACGTAATATTAATTGTATAGTCCGGTCCGGTGAATATCTTCTAGCAGCAGCAGTATTCGCTCTTGCCATAATTAAACATATCCCATGTTATAGTCTCCGGGGAAGATAAGCAGGCAGCGATTTCAATTTCCAAGCTGCAAGCATCCGAAAAGAGTTTGGCAAAGCGCTCTTTACTGGCAGGTGGATTGCAAACAGCATAGAGTTAAATGCTATGATAGCTTACGTCTTGACACCTAAATAATGAAAGGGGCAAATAGTAACGAACTTTTTTTTAAAAACCGGCCAAGTGCGAGTTGGACACGCGCATTGAGGTGCCAAATTTAACAGAATTAGGGATGCACTTAGTTATTTAGCCAAAATACCACAATATTTAGTTGAAAGCAAAAATAACTTGGTTTTAAAGAAGACAAAGATTTGGGGTTTTTGACAATGTGCTATAACTCAAAAACTTTGGTTTCGTTAAGTTTGGTTATACAATTTTCTTTGAAATTATTTGTAAAGCAGTACATTGTACATTTTTTGAATTTTCACTTGCTTTGTTCAAATGTTAGACGGTGACGGAGGGGACGCCCATTTTACCACTTTGAAAGCGTCTATCTCCCAAGTGTTATACTTTTAAAAAAAATGGTCTTAGGATCCTCAATGTCATTTTAAAAAACCTATCCAAGGATATCCTTCACGCATAGGTTTGAGTAAAAAAATGTTTTTTTTTGCTACCCCTTTAAGTATTAGTTTTTTATTATTTGTATGGGAATCGTAAAGCGGTTAACAGAATACCAAGTTTCAACTGCTAATAATTTCAGAATAAAGTCGCTGTGACATACGGACGGACAGACAGACTGACTGATTTGACGAAACTATAAGGGTTCCGTTTTTTGCCATTCAGCTACGGAACCCTTAAAAAGAACAAATTGCTATATTGACAACGAACGCCATCAAATCAGCGAACAGAGCTGAACGTCAGCCATTTTGCTTGCAAGCGCCATCTTCGTCTGTAAACACAATGGTTACGGACTGCAATAAACAGGGCTATTCCGAGCCGGTAATACATTGCAAAATTACGGCTGTAATACCGATGGTCTGTAATTCATGAGCTCCCGGTTTATTTGTATCAGGCAAACATTTACGCTCTCCGCTAGAGCGGGCGGTACTAAAACAAACTATTGGTTTCAGATAGCGAGAATATCTTAGAAGTTAACACATTCAGAGATAAGATTTAACTCGATTAAAATCAACGCGTACTTCTGTTTTTGGTTATAGCTAAGATAGGTAATGATGATTAAACACATAGTCAGCTAACCCACAATTGTACCATTACACTTCTGTGATATGTTCTAGAGTTATTTTCTTGTATATTTCTTTTATGAAGCTTTATATTCTGTAGTCACAACCTTCTTGAGCATGTGGCAACTAATAATTTTATAATAAGCTAAGATTGTAGAGAACGGTCTAAGTTTTATCTTTCACTTGATTCATGCACCGAGAGTGCAGTCTGATTTCTGTTTAGATGTATGCTTGTTTAGTCAGAGCTATCGACAAATAGTATGACTGATTCCTTTAACACACAGGCGCACCGGATATTGTTTACATAAATAAAATTGTTTATCTATCATACACGTGTGCTCAAGAAATATAAAAACAGAAATGCAACGTCGAAAGAAATCAACGCAGAAACAGAAGAATAAATCTTACTCCCACTAACTGTTTTATTTTAGCTCACTAATACCTAAAAATTCTCAATTAATATGAACATAAAGTGGTATACAAAATAACTTTAAAGTTAAAGAGGTATATCGGTTGGTTCAGGGTAATCCAATTTTAACACTTAGTAACGAATATTATTAAAACATATTACCAAGTAAAATTATATTTCAGTTTCATAAACTCGCTCTTTCATCGTTATAGGATTAAACTCTTACAGACAAAGCTTTTATGAAAAAATGTTGTTTACCAATGCCGTAATTAGGGGCGGATTTCCAAGAAGACCCCATATTTTGGAGGAAAATGTTTCACGATAAGAAAATAATAAAACCATACAGGGATTACCGAGAATTTGAGTTATGAATTGAATATACATAGTTGATTTTATATCAAATAATGATTACAAAATAATATTGCTGTCCTAGATGCTATAGTTAAATCTGAAAACTAAAAGGGTCAAATCCCATCAACTTTAACTTGTGGCAATTCTTTTACATTTACACAAACAGTGAAAACTAATGGTATCAACATACTTGTACATACTTGTTTTTGGCTTAAATATAACGTGAATTGCTATAAGCTACATACATACATACATATAACTACGGCTTTAAGTTACAATATGTAGTAAAAACGTGTCAGCAGACAAGAGTAACAATATAGAAACTCCCAAATAGTATGACATAATTTTAATGTTGGGAGGTAAAAATATTTTTGTCGCCGTGACGTCATTAGCGGAACAAATCCCTCGAGAATTTCGAGAATCAAACAAAAATGTTGGCAATATAAAAGTTTGAATGAGCATAAAATATTTTTACGCCAAGTACGAAAATAAAATATCACATTAATCAACGCGAATTTCTGGCAGACTTAATAATACAGAAAGTATACAACGGTTTCTTTTTGTTTTTAGGAAAATTAAGTATATACATCAAGCTACGAGGGTCAAACTGAAAGTTCTTAGAAAATCAAAAACTGATTACATTAGCCAGTTATTAGTTTTATTATATCTTTTCAAAATATTGTCCATTGACGTCAATACACCGCTGCATGCGATGGAACCACTGGAAAAAGCACTTTGCCCACTCGTCCTTAAGGGTCTCTTCAATGGCATCGCGATACGCAGCCACCGCTTCTTCAGCATTCATAAACCGCTTTCCTTTAAGTTTTTCTTTAATTTTTGGAAATAAATAAAAATCACAAGGCGCGAGGTTGGGGCTATACGGCGGGTGACCCAGTAATTCAACGTTTGATGTCGCCAAATAGTCGATCGTTCGCTTGGCGGTGTGCGACGAGGCGTTGTCGTGGTGAAGGAGGATCCTACTGCGAGGTCGTTTCTCTCGAACTTTTTCCAAGACAAGTGGCAAACAATTGGTAGTGTACCATTCTGCAGAAACTGTTTTTTGATCCTCTAACACAATTGTTGCGAAATGACCTATCCTTCCAAAGAACGAGGCCACCATTTTTTTCCCCGCACTTCGATCTCTCTTCACTTTAGTTGGCAACTCCTCGAAAGGAAACACCCACTTAGCAGATTGTCTTTTGGTTTCAGGATCATAACAGTAAATCCAGCTTTCGTCACCTGTTAGTATGTCGAACACAGCATTTGAGTCACCTCCGTTAAATCTTTCAATCATTTTACGGCACCAATCCACACGATGGAGTTTTTGAGCCTTAGTCAAATTATGAGGTATCCACCGGGCGCAAAGCTTCCTGACCGCTAAATGTTCGTGGAGGATTTTGTGCACTTGACTCATACCGATGCCTAAGCTTGTCCGAATCTGCTGATAGGTCACTCTTTTGTCAGTCTCCATCATACGCCGCACAACACAGATGTTATTTTCAGTCGTCGCCGTAGAAGGCCGTCCCTCACGTACATCATCAGTGAGATTAGTGCGACCACGTTTAAACTCATTAAACCAGTTGTAAACAGTCGCACGAGATGGGGCTTCATCGTGAAAGGCCAATCGTAGTCTATCATAACTTTCTTGTTGACTTAAATGACATCGAAAGTCATAAAAAATCATTGCACGAAAATTTTCTCGTGTTAAATTCATGTTGACGTGACACAGACAATTTTCAATTTGCCGCCAAATCGTCAAACAAATGACAAATGAATGAAATATATACTCAGTAATATTGGCAAAGAGTTCTATTTTCAAATTTTAGAATATATTTTTTATTATTTTGTTTATAAGTGGCCAGTTCTAAGAACTTTCAGTTTGACCCTCGTACATAAATAAAGGTCGTGTCAAAATATTTTTATAAAGAAACAAAAAAGGTTGTTTGTTTTTAGTTTTATGCAAGGTAATCTAATTACCACTTTGCACTCGGTGTGTCCTAATAACAGTAGTAAAATGAGTTCTAGTACGGCTGGCAAAGAACTCTTTTGAACAGTAAGTGGTGGCTGAGGGTTACTTAACCAAAAACGTTCTTGCGATGAGCATGGTAACCTAGTTTTGTAAAATCATTTACAAGTCAAGCAACACATCATTATTACGTTTAGATGGCTGTAGGCTATTGGAAGTTGTAAATTTATCGCTAAAACTTTTTTTAAATATATTTACGTGTGATATTTCACAATGGTCAAAAATAAAAAAATGAGATAATCTATTCTTTTATAATACTTTGCCTTGAATTACTGACTGACTGATGTATCAACGCACAGCATAAACCACTTATTGCATGGACTTGAATTTTGGAGGGTGTGTTCTTAGTATACCTACGTTATACGATCCGAAAAGAAAGGATTTTTCAAAATTCTATCCCCAAGGGGGTGAAAAAGGAGGACAACGTTTGTATGGGACAGCGTGATTACTGGTCTAATCTTTTCGTATTTTATTGAAATTAATCTTTTAACATGGTTAAAAATTAGTGGCAGAAAGTTATTTGCGGATGATTTCTCCAGAATCAATATCGATACTTTTGATGCTACTAGTGATTGTATTTCTTTTTCTTATTTTGTCTATTATATGACATGTTTAAAAGACATATTTTGACGTTTGTTTCTTATTTTATAATGAAATGCCTGATTGGGCAAAAAACTTACTTTTACTTTTAATAGTGTCTTTTTTAAGAATTAGTTACACCACATCATTTTTTTTAAATAATATATAAAAACAACCCACTTCACGACGTGAGAAAAACGGATGATCAAACGAATTTACCTTAAATGAAGTTCGATCCAAATTTTGCTGACCGAAGAGATTTAATTGACCATGTAGTACAAGGAATATATACTCTACGATGTAGTATGCCCTACTACGCGTCTATTCACTCGCACACAGGTTTAACGCAAGTAAGAGAAGGTAAATAACCTCACTCTCTCCCACGCCTCACAGCACTGCCAGCCGCCTGTCGCTCATTCATTTCAGAGCAAGGAGACCGATGTATGAGTTGTACAACATTGATTATACTTATTGTAAGGGTGACGATTATTTTTGCATAAAAAACGTACACGGGAATTGGGAAGGGTGGGATCTTAAATCTCTTCATCGAAGTCAGGACAATTTGGATCGAACTTCACATAAGGTAAGTTTGTTTGATCATCCAATTGTCCTGCCTTCGACTCTGAGATTTAATTGACCATGTAGATGTGTGGAGTAAAATCAATGTTGTTACAATATGATAAGTTGACATCTCTGATGTTAGTAGTGTTTGATCATTAAAACGATCATATTAAATAACAATTCATTGTTCATGTCACTATCTTTGACATTTACATGTATCACTATTACTAAAAAAACATTAGATGTATGATAACTATGATAAGTTATAACTTTCTACTAATAAAAATATTTTATTAGGAAGAAAGAAGATATTTGTTAGTATTTTTTATTAATGATTAACTAAAAGTTGTTTTTTTTTTTTACTAATCTCAAACTGAAATAGGGAATTTTTGTTTAATTAAGGCATGTTATAAAAATTGCAAACAATACGGAATACGTATTGTTGGGCTGAGACGGTTTGCGAATAATACAGTTTTACACACTGAATTTGGCACGTTAAACAAAAGATAATTTTATTACGAGGAAAGCCACATACAGAAAACACTTTTTAGTTAGCACCTTATCTTTGGTAAGGAAAAGGGCGTGAAGGTAAGTCTGACAAATCGTTATCTTTGTCTTGCAGTTTTTAGCATATTTTGTAATTATAGATTTGAAATACAAAGGGACATGATATGCTATTGCTTCTCAGTATGGGCTATTTAGGTATTAATGCGACTGTTTGAAAGATATTTGACCGAATACCAAACATATTTGCTAATGAAATTTTATTTGCTCTTCTTTCTAGCTCGCTCTAATTTGGTGATAAAATGTGTTTGATGATTTGTATTAAAGTAATTGATTAAAAGATTCATTCTTAGGAATGTAATTCTTTTAAGATCATGATTATTTTCACGGGTCCATCAATGATATATGATTATTAGCTGTGTTAGAAAAAGAATACGATAATTCAATGGCTTTGAAATATTATCGTTATCAGAAAGTTAAAGGCATATGTAGGTAGGTATTGTTTTTTTATGTACTATTTATATTTCATTAAGTATATTAGTTCTTTTTCTAAAAATGCCTCAGATTTATGTCGGATTCGGTTCACGGCGTATGCGATACTGGCTGTAGATAGCAGCGCCGCCTACCCATAATCATATCCTCTTGCTAAGACGAAGGTGTCATCTGTGTAACAAACGATGCTCATTCCTCGGAGCATCACTCCTCTAATGGTCCAGTCATAGCCGATGTCACAGGAGCGGTCAGAGCCCTGTGGAATACCGCATGTCACTTGCTTTCTGCACCATCCGCCTGTCGTGAGAAAGATGATTTCTCGGCTTTGCAAGTAATCCATTACTATTCCCTGAAGATACAGCGGCACGTTATCATACTTAACTGCCTCTTTGATGCACTCATGAGGAAGATAATTAAATTAGTTGGCGATGACCAAAGATACCGCTTCGACAACTTCCTTTCGTGCCAATACCTCTTCGGTAAGTATTCACTCGCTTTTTGCGTCTATGGTGGACCCTTGCTAACGAAAGCCAAATTGGTTATCAGCCAGATCTGGGCCCGTCTTTGAAAGGTTTCTGTTGATGCGTCCAGCAACTATGCGTTCCAGTAATTTAGTGCCTTCGTCCAGCAAAACAATTGGTCTATAAGCTGAGTCAGCTGGTCAGCCTTTCTTTTTTCACGAGGACAAGTTAACCTGTCTTTCACATAACCGGAATGTGACCATTTTTAAGGCATGCTTTTAAAAGAGCTTGAAACCGGGATTCAAGTCCATTTTTAAGAGACAGGACCCAAATCTGTCCCTGTATTCCATCCGGTCCTGGTGCAGTTTCCTTCGCCTGAAGTCTAAGATGGTTGCATCCAGTTCTTCTTCGGTAACTTCTGGGACTTCACCTCTGTCCGTTTCATGCTCCCTGAAGATAACTGGGGGTCGAACTACTTGATTAGCAGAGAACAGAGCATCCAGTACACTGCGTACAAGATCTGGATCCATAGTTGCAGTCAGTGGTGGTGCCCAAGAGTACAACTGTCTGACAGGTCACTCACGACAAGTCTGTAGAGTCTGCTTTGCTCATGACAAGTCTGTAGCGGCCTCTCCATGGATTCTGATCTAAGGTGGCGAGGAGCTCTTCCCAAGCAGCATTTCTGGCTTCTCCTATGGCAACCCTAAGTGTTTTCTTAGCTTTTTGGTAAGATGCGTACAGCGGAGTGTCTTGGGTATCATCTCTAAGCCGACCAGTAAGCGTGTTAGATTTTTCTTCCAAGCCTATTATTTCGTGTGAACCGCCTTGTGAAAAAATCATTACGTCGAGTTTATGTCCTGAAACTTTCAAAGATTTTGATATTTTGATATTTCTTCACAAAATAACAAACATTCATAATGCGCGGGTTGAAGGAAACTTATTTTCGCGGTGCGTAGGCGACGCCGCAACGCCGAGATACTTTTACCTTAAAATTTCTAACTTTGAGTCCGGGCTCTTAATAAGTCTATATGAATACATACTTAATTAAGTAAGAAAACAAACAAAGAAGAAGGAAAAGATTTTAACACTATAATCTTAGTTAGAAAAATTTTGAGTAAGTCAAAATGCTCTCTGCACAAAACCTAAGCTCAGTGGATTCAACTGGAAACAAGCAGAAATCGACAGGGTTATTAGCTATTGCACTGCAATCGGCATAACGTCATAATAGTTTTTATTCAAAATACTGATGTATGCGCATAAAAAATTTGGTATCGTTGACATACAGGGTATTTAAAAAGTACAAGCCAAATCCAAAATCGGGTATTCATGATACAAGACGTAAAAAAGGAAGAACTTTCATACAATTAAAATCGTGTCATCGTTATTTTACTCTCATTTTTAATTTATACTATGATACTCAATATAGATATACAATTACCTTTCTGTATTGCTAGCAAATATTTTTTGTATACCTTGTATATTACTAATGTATTTTCGACTTAACAACTTTTAATTTTGAATTTATAAATATGTTCGGTACAGTGATTTCGGCTACGAAAGGGCTTTAATTACTCCGACCATGCCATACTGAAATTCATTGCAAGTGTATGGCAATAGATTGCCAGTTACGTAATAATCCTGCGGAGTTAATCTACAGTGACCGTACTGTGGAGTGTCACAAAGAAAATTGTATGTTTCATCGCTTTGCTACACTTCTAGGGACTGCATTATCGACACAGTCACATGTCGAGTGTATCTGGTCTTGACTTTACTAATATTATAAAGCTGAAAAGTTTGTTTGTTTGCACGCGCTAATCTCAAGAACTACTAAACCGATTTGAATTTTTTTTTGATGGCTTATTTATCTAGGAAGGCTTGAGGCTAAAAAACATTGCGATACGATTTATAAGAGCAGAGCAACAAAAAAAATGTTGCCTTAGAATTTCAATATATTTTTTTGTAATTAGGATCTAATAGCGCTAACAAACAAAAAATTGTGATATTCAAACATTTCAGGCCAAGCACAGGTAAAATTAAACAGTTTGAAAGGAAATTAACAACAATCCGCAGCTCTAAATACACAAAGGCCTAATCACATTTTAATTAACGCGACAAAGAAGCTTCTCTTTATTTAGTTTCGGTGAAATTTGTTTATTTTGCGAGTAACGAACGGTGCTTATACTAATAATACCCTCCTATTTCCTGGTCCGACTGTCCTATGGGCTTATTGGTCAATTCGATGACCTCCAGAAGGCCAATAACAGTTATTAGAATCTGAAAACGCGTAAGGCTATTGATGCCAGGTTATCTCGTCATATCAGTGACACTGGACAGTGATAGAGAAAGAAATTGTGAAATGGTTAACCCAATGAGTATACGCCGAATTTTTCTTTTATTTTTATGGTACATCAACGATAATGACAATAATATATTAATAATAGACCCCTAGTCGATTTCGAATACAGTGGTCAATCACAACAACTAACTAACTGCGCGGGACATATTATTGTGCACAAGCGTGTGCGCTAACACAGGTGCACTCTCTATTTGTCTCACTCTGATAGCCCGATGGAACAGCAATCTGACACGAACGAAGAGAGATCCAACGGCTTTACGTGCTTTCCGAGGAACGGTAGTGAAACACCGTCAACTTCCATACTCCGGGCTACCCTGAGAATTTCTGAACAGAAATACGCAGGTATGTATTTTTGGCCCAACCCGGGGATTGAAGCCAGGACATCTGGCACAGCTGTCGCTTTAAAGTGCGACCCTCTAACCGCAGCGCCACCGAAGGCAGTCTGTCAATGACAATAATGCTATCTTATAAGTATATTTGAAAACTACTTGCATTGACAATTACATTTGCACACCGCGCGCTATGTTGTGTGTTCTATAATAAATATTGCGCCCTTTGTGCTTTGTTGTATTTTTTCTTGATTAAGAGTTTTCGATAAGGAATTCAAAACTTTTGTTCATTTTAGTGTAAATTGATCTATCATACTTTAATGAGAACTTAAGTTTACATTACTAGCGAGGAAGCGAAGTTTAATTAAAGTTATCCAAAGCAATTTAATATTTGAAACAAGATGATTAAATGATGAAATTGTTAGGCGGCTCCAATATCCAATAGGGTTAGGTTTAAGTAGCCAAATGGTAACAAACGTAACCATTATAGTTTCGTCAAGTCTGCCTGTCTGTCTGTCTGGTTTCCGTCCGTTTGTCACTGCGACTTTATTTTAAAACTATTAGCATTATACATATAAAACATGGTAGGTAGGTGTACGATGTTAACCACTCTACGATTCCCATACAACAAATATATAATAATAACATTTGAGAGGGGTCTCATACATGGAACTAAAATAAAACAATATTTTTTGCTCTAAACTATACGTGTAGAGTGTCTATGGATAGGTTTTTAAAATGTTATGGAGGTTACTAAAATCGGGGGGAATGAACATTATAATAGAAATAGTACTTCCCATAAACTGAGAGAGCTGAAGTTTGGTACAGTGTTAGGGTTTAATGGTCATATAAACGAAAAACTATATAAAATAGGATAATCGGAGATCTAAAGTACCCGGTGATCGTGATTAGGAAACACAAGAGCCTAACCAACTATTAGAGATCGACATACCGCCTTTACAAAAAATATGGAACTTGGTCGGCCGCTTCATTTGATGTAAAAATCAAAGGAATGAAGTATCTGATGAAGAACACTCATCTGGTCTCAGCTGTGTTAGAGTTAAGGTAATGCCCCCTTCTACTATGGGTACTTAAAAAAAGTGCCAGGCGAATGCCTCCCCTTTTACTTTTAATAAGCATCTAAATAAAATGAAAGGAAAACTCTGTATAAGACCAGACTGGCTTTTATACTTATACTTACAAGTTTACAAGAAGAACTAGTCGAACGATTACTTTATTCTACTCGAACTTTACACAAATACAAAAGCTCAAGCTTTAGCAATCACCGAATTTAACCGGCTTAGGCGTAAATACCACGCGAATCTTTCGGAAAATCCCTCTGTGTTTATCAACAGTCTCTTGTTATACTTTTGTTTACGCGACCGCCGGCGATCTTTTAATCCGTGAGCGATTAAACCTTCTAAAAGAATAAATAATGAACGCAAATGGGCAATACGAAAAACTGATGCTACCATACAAGAATCAGAAACGGAAAAAAAAGAAAGATAAAGAAATAGAAAGTACTCCTAAAAAGAAAAAAAAACTGTGTCAAATAAGATAATCTAATAAAATAAATCAATATGCACACGATTCTAGAAAAAGTTAAATCCCACCAAAAACATTCTGTAATAAAAAAAAGTAAAAACTGACTTCAAGAAGCATTTTAGGCGCACAAATTATTTTTGGAGTCGGTGCCAGCATCAACTTATACAGAATGGATTGCAGAGCAAAATGAATCCACTCCTTTCCTTTAAAAAGTCAAGAGTTTATTTGAGACTAAAAGTACATTTTGGTTTTTGATAGGCGACGAATGTTCCTCGTCTGTCACACAGCCAAAGTTGTTTTTACAAGTGCAATTTATAACATTATACGTATCCATAAAGATGAAATAAGAAAGCAAAAATTTGCGCACGGGCGGGACTTGAACCAGCTTTTTTGTCATCTGTTTCATAAACAGATGGCTAGATGGCGCTAAACGTCACGCAATTGACGTTTTCATAAGAAACCACAAATTTCGCAGGGTCGGACTGACAGCTCAATTGGTAAGAGTGTTTGCCAAAAGGTTGCTGGTTCAAGTCCCACCCGTGCGTAAATTTTTGGTTTCTTATTTCATCTTTATGAATATAAAATATGACACTGTGAGTGTTAAAAACATTCTAAAGCATTATACGTATCCCTAAAATTTGAAGGTTTCCCTCGATTGTACTAAGGTCTTATCATCAGATCCCGATTCGGCAACAATGGCACCAACTAGTAGGTATAACCTCTAGGTAGGCAAAAAATTATTCAAATCGGTCTATAAATGACTGTGATATGAAGTAACGCAGCCACAAAAAAATAGAAAAAAAACATAGTACAGGCGAATTGATAACCTCTTTCTTTTTTGAAGTCGGTTAAAACTAGCCAAGTCTCGATGGAGCTACTTGTTTATCTTTAATAAGTATTGAAATATAGACAAAGTCGCGCTAATTCTATGGTATCTTACTGCGATATTTTTATTGTTATAGTTAATGTTGTGTGACATGGCCGTTGAACATTCTTTGTACGTTAGTGGCTTTTTCAAGCCTACAATTGACTGGTTATTGAATCAACGTTTTTCCAAGTGGCAATTTTCCATAGTCAATACGTAGCGGTTCTGGCAGATTGGTGCAATGGTGTCATGGAGCACCTGGTTTTGTACCCTTGTGTAACGGCCAATTCACACAACATTAACTATGATAAAGAAATCAAGACTTGGCTAGTTTTTACTATATTTTTTGGAATGGGATATCTAAAAGTCAAACATTTTGGAAGAGAGACGCTTCCAAAGTGGTAAAATAGGTGACGCTCATCTCTAACTCTCAAAATCAGCTAGTAAACATTTTGAAAAAAAAAAACGAAATGTAGATCTTTAAAAATACTTGAAAGAAAATTAGTTTAAATGAGATTGAACGAGTAGTTTTTAAAATATAGCCCATTTAGCCCGTAATATAACTTTGTTCTTCATACAAATATTATAAAAAAAACAAAGTTATTTTGCTGTCAACAAAATATTGTGTTATTTGGCTAAGGGCCGATTTTTCAATGGTCAGATAAATCTTATCAGACTGATAAATTATAAAGCAACAGATTTAAAAAAAATGACAGGTACCTATGATTGCTGACAGTTAGGTGACGTTTTCAAATTAGCCATATTGTATTTTGTTCCAGGAATATTTCTTATCTGACAATTGAAACATCAGCCCTAAGTGGAAGTAAGAGGATAATTTAGTTAAAGCTGGCACGGAACCCTCAGTGCGCGAGTCCAGCCAGCCATATCTTTATAGATGTATTGTTTTATAGCTCAAGTTTAAGGTTGTCAGTTAGAAGAAAGAGTGTCAAGTTTTATAAGGAGTTATTAAAGTTTTTCCTTCTAGGATAACCACAGGTTAAAAACCGAAATTGTGATTTATTTTTAACAAACAGTAATCTTAAGTAAGTATCTAATCATAAAGCAAATACATGCCTATATTACATGTGTACTACTATTTATTTGTTGAAAATCATTTACATGGAAAAGCAAGAATCGATCAAAATTTTTACGTTTGAGCACACTATATAGTGTGCTCAAATAATACTAGGTACCTAATTACTTACACTAAACTTATGTTTTGAAGCACCATTTAACTTAAACTTTATCAAATGATGAATATCTTAACATTCCCCATACGAAAAAACAGGAGTTACGGTCATAGTTATGATCAGTTAAGTTTGCGCAACAGAGCCTCAGCAATCACAGAGTCTGTTAAGTCAGCCTTTCTGAAACTGTTTAAGCTGCAACTATTCTAAGGTCAAAGACAGTTGGGCCGGCAAATTGCCTGCCAGTTTCGGCTGTTCCTTGTAACGAACGTTTGCGCTAGTGCGCTTGAGTTAGATTTACGCGAACGAGCTTTAGTGTAACAGAGTGGCAAAGAGTTTATCGTAAGGTTGGTTCATAAACATTGCCATTTGGGGATAACAAAATGACGACATTTATAACAAAAATACTTTGGAATTTCTAGTGTGTTTTTCGTTTTCGGGAAACATTATAGAAAAAACCTGCCAAGTGCGAGTCGGACTCGCGCACTGAGGGTTTCGTTCCAACTTTAAATTAATTAGGGAATCTACTTACTTACACTTAGTAAAATGTCACAATATTTTGTTTACAGCAAATATAACTTTTTCTTTCATAGTGTTTGTATGAAGAACAAAGTTATGTTTGCTAATTCTTTTAATGGTATTTAGTTCAGTTCACTTAAATGGAATGCCTCTGAGACGTGTCGCACAATTTAAGCTTATTGGCCACATTGTGACGGAGAACGTGAGGGACGTTGGCACACAGTCAAACGGTGTACCACCACTACTGATGTTAAACTCATGCTATTCAGAGTTTTTACACCTGTGGATTGTGGTCCAACTTTACGCTGAGATTGTATGGTTGCGCGTTCAATATAATTATAAGATTAAACGAACTTACCTTAAGTGAAGTTCTATCTTAATTATACGTAGCACTTTGTCCAAGATGATTTTAACTTGTAGTAACGCTGAGTGTCCAGCGCCGTCACTAAATTTCAAAGCATTATAGAAGAAAAAAAAAAACATGACATCTCACGACTGACAGTTGTCTTTTACGTCATATCGTTTGAAGTTGATACTGGTACTTTATTTTATGAACAACCTATTAAAAGGGATAATTTTTAGGAATTATGGGGTGGGTATTTTTGGGAGTATCATCTTGGACAAAGTGCTACGTATAATTAAGATAGAACTTCACTTAAGGTAAGTTCGTTTAATCTTATAATTATACTTCGCCACTTTGTCCAAGATGATTTTAACTTGTAGATGTTTGAAGTCAGGTTGTGAATAAATAAATGTATAATTTCAGTAGATAACATACGGATTTATTATCATTAATTATGAAATTAACAGATAAAATACCAATCACAAGAGTACCTACTACTAACAATTGTGTTAACCGAATAGGTCATTATTTTTTATAAAATAAAACAATTAATCAACAAAAAATAAATTTGCATTCATTATTAAATAACAAATAAAAATAATCAATGATTGAGCTGACCACATATAACTTCACTAAAACTACTAGGACCTTTTGCAATTGGACGATTATAATGTCTAGCAAAGGTTAATGAATGATTTGACCATCCCGCAGTTTTATGAATTTGGTCAATACTTAACCCCGATTTGAAAGCTGCAGAGGTAGAGGCATGCCTAGTGCTATGTGCTGAAAAAATGCTTGTGTCTATGCCAGCATCTTTTAGTATAAGTTTTATCCAACGACTTAGGGTCTGTGTGGAAGCAGGTTTATGTGGTTTTTTAAAGGATAATAATAATCTATCTTTATTACCTCTGATGGGTTCGGTGATTTTTATGTAATTTTTTAAATTGGTCACCGGGCAAATTTCAAGTTTGCTTTGGTATGTTTTCAAATAAAGAGTTGGTTGGAGGCTTCCCTTTCTTGAAGTTTTAATTAGATTGGGTATAAATATTTGAACAGAATTACTATTAAAGACTATATTATTCAATTTTATCAATGATAAGGTTTGTACTCGCTGACCAGTAGCCAGTGCTAGTAATGTTACTAGTTTTTTAGTTAAAATTTCTAGGGATGTATTTTCCAAAGGAACAGTAGCTAGATGTCTTAGTACAACTCCCGGATCCCAAGTTATATTATATTTTGGGGTTGGTGGTTTTGAACGAAAGACCCCTTTCATAAACCTTTTTATCCTGTCATCCACACCCACTCTTGGACCTATTATTAGCGAAAGTGCTGACCTAGTTGTATTTAATGACCCATATGACAGTCCATTCTCAAAGCATTCACTTAGGAATTTTAGTATGTATGGAACTGAGGCTTGATAAGTATCTATGTCCTGTTTTTTGCAAAAACTCCACCATAATTTAAGGGATGAGTTATATTGTTTCATAGAATTATTAGATAGAGAATTCAACATAAGGTTGAGAGCGGAAACTGGGGTTCCTCGTCTTAGGTAGGCTTCCCGGACAGCAGCCCTGCAGCCAGGGTAAGTTGGTGGTGGAGAGGGTGGGTCTTCCTGAAAGGTGATGACAGTATGTCTTTGTTAGGACTAAAAATTAAAAGGTTACTAATGATTAGCGTTTTTAGCAAGGGGAACCATGGCTGAGATGGCCAGTAGGGAAAC
Source organism: Pyrausta purpuralis (assembly GCA_963924145.1). Classification (NCBI taxonomy): domain Eukaryota; kingdom Metazoa; phylum Arthropoda; class Insecta; order Lepidoptera; family Crambidae; genus Pyrausta; species Pyrausta purpuralis. Next base: position 21,236,312 of record OZ001664.1, on the reverse strand, counting down.
ACCAATATTCCAGTGGCCTTATCAGTTTGAATTTTATTTATGCATTTTAACACTAGAGAGAAAGGAGGAAAGGCATAAAAGAAAAAATCTTTCCAATTTAAAGTAAAAGCATCAATTGCAAAAGCCTCCGGATCACATTTCCAAGAAACAAATCTACTACATTTATTATTAATCCTTGAGGCAAATAAATCAATATCTGGAGTGCCCAATGTCCTTGTGATTTTTAAATATATTTTGTTGTTGAGTTCCCATTCTATATTTACTCTCCTAGATTCTTTATCTGCCTCAAAGTTATCTTTGGTATTAATATATGAGGCAAATACCCAAATATTTTTGCTTTCACACCACTGCCATATCTCCCTAGTTATGCTATCCAAGTGTGGATATTGAACACCCCCCATTTTGTTAATATATGCTACTGCTGTGGTGTTGTCTACTCTCAATAGAATTTCACAATTACTCATGTTTTTTGCAAAACACTTAAGACCTAAAAATGCAGCTTTTAGTTCCAGAAGATTAATATGATGTCTTGTTTCTGTGTGTGACCATGAGCCTGAGGCTCTTTCATCATTGCAGACTGCACCCCAGCCAGTAAGAGAGGCATCAGTATGTATTTCTAAATTAAATACATGTAACTTGATAGGATTGTGATTTTGTATATTTTTATACCACCAATCTAAATCAGAGTGAACAAAATTTGTAAAAACCATAATTGCATTATAGTTGTCTTGTGATTTAAGCAAAGCTAAATACTTGTGTCTTTCTAGAATTTTGGTATATACCATGCCATATGGAACTGCTGGGCAAAGTGAATTAAGAGAGCCCAGTAGTTGAGAGAACTCTCGTATGCTGCAATTTGATCTTTGTTTAAATGATTGGATTTTTGCTTTTATGGCAAATTGTTTTAATGGTGGAACTGATATTGACATGTTTGATGAATCTAATATAAATCCTAGATATTGGCAAGTTTTGCTCGGGTTGAGACTACATTTATCAAAGTTAATAACAAATCCTAAATCCTGTAACAGTGTGTATGCCTGTTCCACACTAGCTTTGCAAATAACTTCAGACTGTGCATAATAGAGACTGTCATCTAAGTAAGAGGTAAGGATTATATTTTTCTGGCTACGAAGATAAGTACTGACTGGTTTCATGAGTTTTGTGAAAACAAAAGGTGCAGAGCAAAGACCGTAAGGTAATGCATTAAATTGGTATAATTGACCATTGAAATTAAATCTGAGGTACTTCTTTGAGTGTTCCGACACAGGAACAGAAAAGTACGCTTCTTTCAGGTCAATTTTTGCCATAAAACTGTCTTTGGAAATCAATTTGCATGCTGTTCTTATATCTTCCAATTTAAAATGCTCTGTTTGAACAAACTGATTCAATCTTTTTAAATTAAGGATAAATCTATAGGAGCCATTTTGTTTTGGTGTAAGAAAAATTGGTGATGTAAACTGGTCTGAACGGTAAGAGCAGGCTGAAATTGCCCCTAAGGTGATTAACTTTTGTATTTCAATAGATATTAGCTCAGATTCAGATTTTGACCACAGCTGAGTAGCGGCCTGGAATGGTGGGGGTGGCTCAGTGAATGGGATTTCATACCCTTGTATCCAATTCAAAATCACTGGGTCATTTGTTATTTCTAACCAGTTATTTACAAATATTTTAAGTCTACCGGCATGTACCTGTTGTGTGTTCAGCGGCGATAGCTGGGTCTGGGTTGGCGTCTGTGATCCCTCTGAATCTGGTGAGACCGCGCGTGATTGTACTGCCTCCTCGGAGGTTGATAGTGCCCGCCGCGGCCCCGACCTCGCTGATGCCTTTGCTGTGGCGGGCTCCTCCAGTTTCCCTGTTTCTTGGGTGCAGTAATTTGTTGTGGTTTTTGAGCGGCTTTAGTTGTATTACTGTCACTCTTAATTTGTGAACTTGTTTTTTGAATAGCTTGTGCAGCTTTAATATTTTCAGCACAATTCTTCCCAAAAAGGAACTCATCAGGATTTTCATTTCTTAAGGCATCTTTCACCGTTTGGTTTGCCCCTGCTAGTGCGAAGAACTTTCGGGAAGAAGAATCTTGAAAGTGAATTTCAGCGGCAAGTTTGGCAGCATCATTAACTTGTTCTATAAGGACTTTTGAATTGATATCGCCTTTTAAGAGGCTAGACAAGGCCTTGCCTAGACAGGCCATTATGTGGCCAACTGTGTTCTGTCGGGCCATAATTCTCTTGTCCCTCTTAATTGTTAATTCTGGTAGAGAGGAAAGTATTTCTGGATTAATAGCTGGAGCTATTGCCCTGGGAAAGTTTTCAGGTGTTGGGTATTTTTTAATTATTAGATCTTTGGCCTCCTTTCCTAGGCCACTTGTCATTAGTTTTGTCCATCTAGCAGCCAGCTCAGATTTAATTGGAGACCCCACTTGGTATTTCTCTTCTCCTTCCTGGCCAAGCGCAAGGAGAAATTCTTCAGGAATTGTGTCTTCATCTGGAAAAATTCGTGGTGTCGATTAGCTTTCCTGGATTGTAATTAACCTTAGTTTATTGAATAGGATAATATAATGCCTGTCTATCCGCTTAGTGATAGCGCTAAGGCTTGAGGAGCAAGGTCTGTCCGCACAGTGACAGCGCTAGCTTGCTTAAAAAATATTACTGCAAGGTCTGTCCGCACAGTGACCGCGCTAGCTTGCTTCAAAAATATTACTGCCAGGTCTATCTGCTTAGTGATAACACTAATTTGCCCATGGGATAATATTTGCAAGGTCTATCCGCTTCGTGATAGCACTTACTTGCTAGAGATCTGGTCTTATGTTTACCAACCCAAACGTTTAAAGTCAAAAGGTTTTGAAGAAAAAAAAAAAAAAAAAAAACTGCACATACCCAGTTGTAAATCATTATCCTCAATTATTTGAGATGGGCCCTGCTGCTGTGTATCTTGTTCCTGTATTGACACCAGCTCTGCCTCCTGATTCTGGGAAGGGGATTCTTCAGTCTCTAAGTCTAAGCTCTGTTTCTTTTTTAGTCTTTTTTCTAGTTTTCTGATCTTCTTTCTAATATATTCTTCATCTTCTTCTGCATTTTTTCTTTTTCCCATGTTTCTTTAGGTTTTCTTCTTGTTTTAAGATGGAAATAATAACAGCTTCGAACAAGACGCAAAAAGAAATGGCCGTTTTTTCCGAAATTCCGACTAAAGCAAGTTTGAAACTTAACAACAAAAACACTTTATCCAACAAAAAGAAAATAATTTTTCGAATTCCATAGACGGATGTGGAAATAGAGCAAGCGATGTATCGAATTTTACCGATAATTCGAGAGTATCAGGTGAACGAATGATAGACAACCGGAAATTGTTTATTTGTGTTGGCAAAAACACGAAACATCAACAATGAGGTTATAATATAACTTCTTAATTTTTTCCCTTTCCCAGTGCTTTTCCCACCGATTTATGTAAATTGTGTTTAAAAGTATTGTTTACTTACCAATATTCCTTTTTTGGTTCCTAAAAAGAGTGTAAAGATACCACAAACCTTTGTTCACTTTTATCACTGATATTAATGTATTTTCCACAAATAAATACGATAGCACAACCTTATTTCTGTATAAACTCTACCGTTGTATGTGTTGCTTGACATAATTGAGTTAAAATAGAGGTAAACAAATTACTTTTAATAATTAATATCGCGAGATGAATTGACCGGCGCTTACACTAAAAACGTAATGACGTAAAAGACAACTGTCAGTCGTGAGATGTCATGTTTTTTTTTTTTTCTTCTATAATGCTTTGAAATTTAGTGACGGCGCTGGACACTCAGCGTTACTACAAGTTAAAATCATCTTGGACAAAGTGGCGGAGTATAATAATATTTTCAGGGACGTGTTGCGACTTCCGCGTTTCAGCAGTGCATCAAAATTGTTTGCAGTCGCTGCTGTAGATATCTTTTTGGAATTATGCACAAGAAGACGCTTTCTATAGTGGGCAGAGAGATGGCGAGCAGTAACGAGATCCTGGATTGGATCCTGGATTGGACAATGAATTCATACCTGGGAAATTGTGTTAAATTTTTCAACAATATACCTAATAATGTCATCGAACTACCTATTCATAAATTTAAGTTATATTTCAAAACTACCCTTATGTCGAAGAGGTATTATAAAATTCAAGACTATCTTAATGACGAAAATGTATGGACAGTCCAGCCTTCACCAAACTGATGTACCTGTTTATTTTGATTTGTATCATTTTTGAGGCAGCTAGTGGTGACTGAGTTTGTTCCGGCGTTTCTTCTCAGCACTTGCCAAATTGTCTGTGTTTTGTCTCGAAGCGCTAGTAGGGCCCAAAAGATAAGGAGACATGTTCTAGCCCCATACGGGCCAAAATTGATTGATATTACACTAATTATTGACGTTCATAAGTGGCATTTTGTGTCCTAAATTGAATAAATTACTTTTGATTTTGATTTTTTGATTTTGGAGAAGATATCAATTAGGATGGATGCAGCTCCTCTCAACTGACAAGGAACTAGATTCGGGCTCTATCAAAATAACCTTTGTCTGGCGCCACGCTCGAATCTGGCTTCCCACTTAACTTAGGAGGCACTCCGAGCTGCAGCCTATTCTCGTGTGAGGGGGCCGCTCGGGATGACTCACAAACAGCAGACTTTATGTGCCTGAATACCTTTAACTACTGACCCCAGCCAATAAGTATCATTGTTACTAAGCCATATGGAGATAATAACTCTGAAATCAATGTTTTTTTTTGTCTTAACGTTATTAATTGTCAATTTTTAGGGTTCCGTAGCCGAATGGCAAAAAACGGAACCCTTATAGTTTCGTCAAGTCTGTCTGTCTGTCTGTCTGTCTGTCTAGCTGTCTGTCTGTCTGTCTGTCCGTCCGTATGTCACAGCCATTTTATTCTGTAACTATAAGCATTACACAATTGAAATTTGGTAGGAAGATGTATCTTGCTAACCGCTTACCGATTCTCATACAAAAAATTAAAAATAATGACAGTTAAGGGGGGGTCATCATACATGAAACTAAAACAAAAAAAAATTTTTTTGTCAAATCTATGCGTGTGGGGTGTCTATGGATAGGTCTTTTAAAATAACATAGAGGTTTCTAAAACCATTTTCTTTTAAAGTCAAACGTTTCATAGCTAGACGCTTCCAAAGTGTCCCCCCCTCCCCATCTAATTTCTAAACCAAGCAATTGTAAATTTTGAAAAAAAATATGATATAGATCTTAATATATACTTTCAACGAAAATTGGTTCGAACGGGATTGAACGAGTAGTTTTTGAGATATAGCACATTTTCAACAACCGCAAACATAACTTTGTACTTTATACAAATACTATGAAAAACAAAGTTATATTTGTAGTCAACAAAATATTGTGGTATTTTACTAAGTAGAAGTAAATTGATTCCCTAATTCAGTTAAAGTTGGCACGGAACCCTCAGTGCGCGAGTCCGACTCGCACTTGGCCGGTTTTTAGCCAAGTTTTGATAAATTGTGAGGTTAACATCACGAAGAGATTTTTGGGGCATTATTTTTTTGTTATGTAAAAAAAAACTCTCTCGTCATTTTCCTAGTACTACTGAAATACAGTACGTCTTACTTCTGTATTAACTACAAAACAGGTCAAATTATCAATTTACCCAAAACTCCAAGATCATTAATTCATCAGAAGAAATTGTACATTTTGCAAACAATAAATATACAGTATTTTAAGTACCCAAGTAAAGTATTTCTCAGCGTAATTCCCTCATTCATTTCTTACAAATTGAGAAGATCTTTACCCTCGTTTTATTATCGCGAGTAATTTGTATGAGTAATTCGTCGTGTCTTTGATGACGTAACTGTCCTTCAGAGGCAGGGCAGCCGGGTAGTGACGTCACTACTCTTTTGAGATTAACGTAAGAGTCTGCGAAGTAAAAATTGTCTGTGTTTTAATACGGCTAGGAATAGATGATATCGCATTCTTTAGAATTAAAAAGGTCTAGCTAGGATGTTTAGATTCTGAAATAAGTTCCCATTATAAAGTTTTTATAACATTAATTTACTTGTTAGTACTTGTTAGTTCATTCGTTCGTATGACTGAGTCGAATCTTCGTCAGTATTTTGGAAAACCGGCCAAGTGCGAGTCGGACTCGCGCACGAAGGGTTTCGTGTCTGCTATGTACCTATATAAGCACATTCCTCTCTAAAACTTTATTAAGACGCGTTTTGGAGGTTATTTTTTTTTAATTGAAAATTATTTTGCTTTTAGTTAATAGACTATAGCTCTGTGATTTCTTTACTTATCATAGCCGTGATAGTTTTCCTTCCAAATTCATAATTATGCTAGTGCTGTGGTTTTTTTTCACGTATCCACCTACTACTATTTAGTTGGGAGAGAGTGGGGACTCTAACAAAAAAAAATAGTCCTTTAAAACGAATGTTACTGAAACAGGTCACTTTATTGAAATATGATGTTAGAAAACTTATGATCATTTGAAAATAACTATTTAACGATGCACCTCACGATAGGTTTGATAAGGTAAAAAAAAAACCACGTTAACCGTTTAGGTTGTAGAGGTACCCAAAAAAATATATTTAAAAAATAGATTTTACCAGTTTGGCGGAGTGATAAGAATACTAACAAATGGAATTTACACTTTCGTAGCATCTCAGGTCTCTGCGCAGAACTGTGGACAGACGGATTGACGGACATGGCGAAACTATAAGGTTCCTTGTTGGACTACGAAACCCTAATAGTAAGTATCTCCTATTTAGTACATGAAATGTATTATTATATAATCAAATAAATCATTTTCGTTGATTGAAATACAACTTTGCTGTTATCATCTTATTCCTTTATAGATATTAAAAAATATGTTAAAATAAGCTGCCTTGTGTTCAGTCAGGTTTTCAGTGACCTTATAAAAATTGCCCTCACGGCTTAAATTAAAAATAATAACTTCAAGATGAATAGGTAACTGTAGCGATTTTATATTGTTGGAAGGTATCAATATTTTTTCCTTCAGACTATTTTTTTAACCGACTTCATAAAGTAGGAGGTTATTAATCCCACTGTACCCCTGTTGCTGTTATTTTTTTGATATGCTACCTCATATATCAGACGTTTAAGGACTTTTTTTTCAGCTACCTAGAGGGTTTACCTTCTAGTTGGTCCCATTGTTGCCAAGTTGGGATCTGATGGGGCTCGCATTAAAGGCACTAAGGTATCTTAAAGTTGACATGTCTTTACGCTTGATAGCTACCATTTTTAGGAGCTGAGCTGATGGTGGAACTCGTTTACGCTTAGGAATTCAGTGATTTTGACACCAGAACTTATGTCGGCTACTTTTTAGCTAATTAAAGAACAGTCAAAAAGTGCAACCCCAAACTTTCCCGGTCCTAATACACGACGAAAGAGTTGCAACAACAAAGCTACAACTTTTTAGCAATGTATTAGGACCGAGAGAGTGTGTGGTTGCGACCTTTAGTCAAAAAAAATCAGTCGTTAATTAGACTTTTTAGTGCATTTTGTTTTTGAAGTCATTTCTTACTTTTTCGTAAGATGAAAATTTTCATGACATATTTATTAAGATTTGATAAACTTTCGCGTTGCATTACAATGTGAATTAGACATGTAACGTTGAGCAGTGTGTTGTATTTACTCATATTGCTGTTATGTCTAGTTCATGACATAATTTGAATTAAGTAACCTGAGAATCAGTAAGCTCAAGTGGCAATTGATAGGGCACAAAGCGCGAAGAACTGATGGTTATTGGCGCAGAAAAGTTTTAGATTGAAGACCCTTTTACCAAAGACTCGGCGTAGGATGTCCACCGAGAAGATGGACAGACGACCTTGTCCCAGAGCTAAACTAAATGCAGACCGCAATTGTAATCGGTCGCTGTGGACTACGGTGGGGGAGGCCTTCAGTAGTGGACGTCCATTGGCTGATAATGATATGTATATATGTATATATACTGTATAGATTGTCATCATTATAGATTGTAGCAAGTACGCAAACTCTAAAAGTACAATGTAAAACCTCCCAATACATTTGATACAAGTAACGTCCGAGGACCTTGCATGACCTATTACTAAAATAAAGAACAATCTAGACGGCTTACCATAATCGCTAATGCTTTGTGACCTTATAACTTGACATGAGAGATTCCATTCCATTACGCTAAGTTAATTTTACGAGCATCAGTCAGGCTTGTATTGATCTCGGCGATTGGCTTAAAATGCCTTTTTATGGCATATAGCTTTTGGCTAGTTCTTAGGCTTGGGATACACAATAATAAGGTTGGTTATTAAGCCTTACTACCTATCAGTTATGTACTTTTTGTAAACGATATGACATTTAATAAAGCAAATGACGTTTAGGTCCGGTTTCGTAATTGATAATTAACTTAACTTATGGATAAATATTTACGATTGTGCGTATATTGAAGAATAAACACCTAAACCAAACATCGCAATGGCAATTTTTAGGCCATTTGTAAAAAATATTTTGTGCTTTTAAAAATCAAGTCTATCATTATTTTCCTGAACGTGAATGGTGTCTGAGTTGCTTTGTTTTAGTTTTACGCTAGCCCATTATTGACCGCACAGGAAGTCCTGTGTCAGACGTAACGAGTCTCATGTAAAAAATAATTTCTTCAAAGGAAGATGTGCCTAGAATCGTAGACGTTTTAATAAATTTATTCCTCGCAAACTGCCCAATGTGTGCCCGCCCTTACCGCCGCCCGCCCAAAACGCAATATGTCGTCCAAATGGGCATAGTGGGACGTCAGACTGAGGTTAATGGCTTATCTGTACTTAATAATGATGTGTAGCCAACTTGGCGTTGGAGGTTAGATATATTTTGTTTCAGAGGCTAGATTGGAAAAAATGGACTTACACGGTTGTTGTATAACTGACAGATTATTTAAATAACGATTGGTTTGTTTTTTATTTTTTTATTAAAAAGGTACACCATCAGTTTACATATCGTACAAACTTAACTAGAAATACATTGACAGTGTTTGCCATCTATTAAGTAGAGTCATTAAAGGCGTACACAGCATTGTAGTAAACAGAAAAACAAACAACAAGTTAAATCAATTAGACAATCATGTCATGGTTATAAGAAAGGTTTTAAGATAAGTTTGTTTTAATACTTATATTAACTATTTTTTTTTGGCTACATGATTTTTGGAATGAACTAATCAAGATTCAAGCACCATAATTGAAATACAAAAAATATATAAATATGCGCCAGGCAATATACCAATTAGTGTGTTTAAAAAAAAATGAATGTTTCTTTCTTTTATTGCGAATACGAGACAGGGATTTTGACAGGGACATCTTCCATAATTACTTAAACATTCATGCATTTCGTGCTCATCACAGAAATATTAGCCCCTTAAACGGCCGGCATGGTAGTCAGAAGCGCTAACTACTACCTACACCAAACGATGATAACATTTCCATGCTAAACGCGTCAGCAACAGAGATTGTAGACACAATGAAAATTGGCATCAATACACTCCAACTTTTTATGTAGATAGCTAGACATTTAACCACGACCTCAACTGATGGTAAGTGACAATGCGACCTAAGATGGACCTTATTAACTAACATAAGGCCAGGACTCCACCAAAGCAGAGATGTGTGCGGTGCGCTGTGAGCTCTCTTCAGCTCACAGCGCACGTTTTTCAGCTCGGGTGCGACGCGTTGAATGCTCAGTATGCATTCTGACATTCGGAGGGTGATGTAACTCACTGCTTGTCGCTCAAATATCTCGTCTCTGCTGCGCCACGGTACTGTTAACTGCGCGTCATCCAAGCCATACAAATATTCATAAAGATGAAATAAGAAACCAAAAATTTGCGCACGGGCGGGACTTGAACCAGCAACCTTTTGGCAGACCGGGCCAAACGCTCTTACCAATTGAGCTACCGTGCTGTCAGTCGGACCCTGCGAAATTTGTGTTTTTTTATGAAAACGTCAATTGCGTGACGCTTAGCGCCATCTAGCCGTCTGTTTATGAAACAGATGGCCCAAGCAGTTATTCTTTACAGAATAAATTCAACATCCAAGCCATACAAATATTTCTCATCACCGCTCAGCGATCTTCACTGAAGCTAAATGGAAAACATTGTATCAATAACATAATTTTGTTGTTTAAAATACATCTCCTCACCGCTCGTCTCGTCGCCGCATTGGTGGAGTTCCGGCCTAAGCCTATTCACTCTCTTCTTGAAAGTGTCCGAATTAAAGGAGGTAATGTATAGTACATTTTTTTTATTCGATAAAAAGTCTTGAGAGCTTTAACCTTTTCGTAATAGGCCCAATCCCTAAATAACGTTTTTAAGACAAAAGTGCAAGCTTTGTCTTTTGTTCCAATCGCAAAAATATTGGATGTCTTTGAACAAAACCTTGACATTTTTGTAAGGGTTTCGTAACGCAGGCACTTCGCCCTTTGAAATTCAACCTTTGGGACGTGATTGGTGGACGCTAAGATTGAACCAATTACTTCAGTTACAATTGCAAAGGGCCCATAAGTCTTGTCTTTTAAACTGATGAAGGTTAAAAGTCACTTACCAAATAAGGTTTAGAAGGGAATGTCGCATAGCTATACTTAGCTCTATTTATAAAGATGAAATAAGAAACCAAAAATTTGCGCACGGTCGGGACTCGAACTCGAACTTCTTGGCTAACCGAGCCAAACGCTCTACCAATTGAGCTACCGTGCTGTCTGTCACATGTCTGTGTTACTTAAATGTCTGCATACTGTTTGTTATGGATACTTGCTAGGTCTATGGAAGTCGCCCGCAGAAATTTTATAAGATTAATGAGTCATACTTACCTCTTTTACGCCCCTTAAGTCAAATAGCATGCAGATCTTTGGTTAGTTTAAGTCTTGGTTATTTATTTAGTGATGCCGTGAACTCTTTTGTATTGCCGTCGGTTTATGTTTGAAAATATAAGTTATCCTTCCCGTCATATTTCACGAAAGTAACAATAAGATACAGCTCTAAGAGGAACCTATCAAATGCCAGTTCTAGAAAGTAAACAGCGCATGTCTCATAAATAAGGCAAGATTTATCTCACACACATAAATTCATATGATTTATGCACACTACAATCGGTTTAGTATTTGTGTTAAGATGCTACTGTATTTTATCTGTGTTACGCTGTGTCAAAACCAACATGAACAATTGAGTTTAAGTTCAATAAACAATCCTTCTCTGAGTACTTACGCTTCCTAACACGAAGTTGCTCCAATAAATGATTTGACTCAAAGTCAAATAACTCAAATACTTGAAGACGTAAAAAAGTGTGCGAAAATGCATTTTTAATTTTTATCGCTGACTGTATTCCCAAGCTTAGAATTTGCTGAAAGAATTTCAATTTTTATAAAAAGGACGAAGGTCCTATATTGGATGTCAGTAATAAAATATTATTTGTTATTCAGTCCGACGATACGGACGAATCGTGAGAACCTATGTTGTATGTAATCTGTGGGACTGTATTAATTAGACCATAATAACGTCTAATTACAGCTTTCGCGTCTTTAGCACAGGGCATAATTAATATATGGTGTTGAGATATGTATTTGGATAGTAAAATTGGCTTATTAACCTTAGTTAATGACTTTTCAAGCAGGTAGAGTGCTTATGCATTGAAGAACCACTAAAAATAATAATAATGTAATAATAACTGTTTAAATAATCTAAACCGGAACCTATCTATAAACATTATGAATTGTACTTATCGCTTTTCAATAGAGGTTTTTTCGTGTGGTAATCCGTTTATGAGTTTTACCTTAAAAAATCAAGTAATTATCCATACGTAAAAAACTACCGCACCTACGTGAAAACGTGATCCTGATAAATCAGAAATCTTTTTTTTCTCACCTTTTTTATCACTTCTGTCCAAATAAATATCCTTTGGACATTCCCACACATCGCCATCTAGCCCCAAAGTAAGCTACTCAAAGCTTGTGTTATGGGTGCCAGACAACGGATATAATACTTAAATACTTTTTGTTTGTAAATACATACATGATATACATAGAAAACACCCAGACCAATACAAACAGACATGTTCATGCACACAAATGTTTGTATTGTGCGGGGATCGAACCCGCAACCCGCTGCGTAGTAGGCGATTTCTCGACCACTACACTAGACGGGTCGTCGACAAAGAAAATTCGATCGGTCAACTTTTTTCTTATACGTACTGCACAAATCTGTCTCCTGGGCTATCTGTGCATTCGCTGTGCCTATATATCTATACTGTTATTATAAAGCTAAATAGTGTGTTTGCGCTACAATATTTCCCACGCTATTGGTTAGTCGTTGTGACTGGCCACCGTAGTCGAAATTGGCTAGGGGGACTACTACTTATACTACATTGTTAGGAATGCTAGCATAAAAAAATGTTACGAATCATGTTCCATTATAAACAATAAGTGCTTTTATAAACTAAGTGGCATAGCATATAAACAACTAATAGGAATCATTGACACTGCGAAAACTTCTCGTAACAATCACACAATAAATCTATAACAGTACAGTCAGCCAAATACATCACCTGTTTCTGTGTGTCGCCATTCTAACCGACTTCAAAAAAGGAGTTTATCAATTTAATGTGTATGTATGTGATAATGTTAGAATTTGATAATATTTGAATATGTTGATTTAGTAAGGCTTCTTAACACGTGTGCAAAATTCCGTGAATGTATGTATGCTTGTATATTCCCATGTTTGTCCACTTGGATTACTCAAAAACAAAAGACATAGCGAGATGATTCCTTTTATTTTAATCAGGTATATTTCAACTTATGGTTCAGTGTAAGGTTCATTAAAATCGGTCCAGTACGTTTTGAGATAGGGGTAAAACTAAAAAAAGAAAAAATAATAATTTAATAATTTAAATCGCCTTCAAAACATGACTAAAAAAAAAGCTCAAAATAAATCATTTAACCTCTGTTTAGGAGTATCAAATTCATTAAGAGTCGGTGCATGATCGCAAGCTTACGTTTATCAATAGTCTACACACATTATGCACCGGTTCTTTAGTTTATTTTTAATGATCACCTTACGAAATTTGATATAATTTTAAGAAGTAGTTATGTATCTTTACTTATTGAAAAGAATCTCAATAACTCATAGTCATATTAAGAAATCAAAGCATTTTGCTATGAAAATCCGAAAGAACAACGATACCACAGAAACATTGATATATTATAGTTACTCCACCGAGAATCGAATGTCTTACTTATAAAGTTAGGTTTTGCTAGTAACTGCTATGAGCTCAGGCTGAAATAAACTTGTATTTATTAACTAGCGGTCCCCCGCTACTTTGTCGGCGCGTTTTGAGTTTGCTCCCATCCCTCTCATCGCAGCGTGATGTAGCCTAAAACCTTTCTCGATAAATAAGCTATTCAAAACAAAAATATTTTTTGCAAATCGGTCCAGTAGTTCCTAAGATTTGCGCGTTCAAACAAACAAACTTTCAGCTTTATGATATTAGTATAGATTTATTTATTATTACTTCGAACACATCTTCCTAGACACGAAAACACGCGCTCAAGTCTGTCCAAGTTTTTTCTTTGCTTGGCGTATATTGCAAGCGATCGTTTTACTTATATATTTTATATTAAAATCAGTAAATAAAATGTATTAACTATTCGATTTATAAGATTTCACTGCTCACTGATGAATTAATTCACTTGGTGTGAATTTAGTGTTTATCTTTTTTTAAATAGAATAATTTCCGTTTATAGGAATTTCAATATTGTGTTCAATATTTGCCAAGCAAAGAAAAACTGACTTAAGTTAAGTTTTGACACTTGCATATGTTTGACTATGTTATTTGAATATGTTATTTATAAGATATTTTTCACGCTGACTGTACTTGACACTTAAAACAATAAGATGGCTTATCGATGGATTATTGAACCCGTAAATAAGATCCCATCGAATTGATCATGAGACTTCGATTCGATTTGCTCATTTCACACGTTTTCGTTATGGATTCAATTAAAATTACTGTGTAGGTTTTTACTTCAATATTTTTGTGTATCTTGTGTATCATTCACTAGCGGCCCCCCGCGACTTCGTGTGCGCTTTTTGAGTTTGTTCTCTTCCCTACCGTCGGTGAGGTTTTATAGTCTAAAGCCTTCCTTAATTAATAAGCTATCCAACACAAATATATTTCAAATCGGTCTAGTATTTTGCTGAGATTAGCGCTTACAGACAAACAAACAAACTCTTCAGCTTTATAATATTAGTATAGATAAGCATATTGTCAGATCTCGTTTTAAGTACCTACCATAAAGTACGGTCGACCAATTTATGTTTAGCGTTAAACTTAAAACCAAAGTTTTAAATTAAAAGCCAAAAGTGATGAAAGTTTGTTCGAATTATTCATTAGTTATAAGATCACGGAAATGAGAAAGTATTACATTGAATAGTTAGTTAGTGTAAACACTAGATCTGTATTCGTATTTTGGAATTCGAAAGCAAGCAACTTTTCAATTCACTTTGTTTCGGGCCGCCCCGCGAATTGGAAAGCCGTCATAAAAATACCTGTCAATTTGTCCCGTCCGAAACATCCCATGCTGCGTTTGGAGTGGAGCACTTTGGTATCACTCACCCTGATCGATACAGGGTGTCTGGGACTCGTAGCCCCTTTAATGATCGTAACCGGATAAATTTGATTGACACTTGGCATAACCTATGAATATGTGATCATTAACAGGTATTTTGACTTTACCCGCGTAAATTTTGGATCTCGATAAATATTACTTTTAATTAAAGCCTGTGCCTTATACCGCTATTGTAGTTTCATCAAAACGATCTTTCCCATTTATAATGTTAAATAGGATGTATGAGTATGTAGTTTCAACTTACCACAGACATAATATTATTAAACTTTAGCTAATAATATTATTAAGTTTAATGGAAGTGTCAGCGAATTTGAAGGTATAAGAGCTGGAATTGTGTAATGCAATTCATTTGATTCATTTGACAGTTCATTCATAACGTACGGTTTGATCTGTCAAACGCTTTGTTCTTTACCGTTTGACAGATCATACCGTACGTTTTGAACTGTCAAATGAATACGATTGCTTTACACAATCGCACTCCAGATCTAAATGTTTAAAATATTATCTCTGCTAAATTTATAAGCTGTTAACAGCACTATTAGGCCTCCATTCGCATTCGAGCAGGTACTTCGTCACGTCATTCTTGATCAATGATCATTAACCATTGAAGTGGACGGACCTCGAGTTTTTTTTTTAGTCATATGTTTATGACGAGATGTCATAAACATATGACTATCACGAGTTTTCATAGATCAATAATTATGAAAATCGTAGATTTTACAGATTTACGAGTAGATCACGGTACAATGACTATTGCAAAGCAGTTTCACTATCCATTTTTAGGGTTCCGTAGCCGATGGCAAAAAACGGAACCCTTATAGTTTCGTCAAGTCTGTCTGTCTGCCTGTCTGTCTGTCTGTCTGTCTGCCTGTCCGTCCGTTTGTCACTGCCATTTTATTCTGTAACTATAAGCATAACACAATTGAAATTTGGTAGGAAGATGTGTCCTGTTCACCGCTTACCGATTCTCATACAAAACAAAAAAAATAATGACATTTAAGGGGGGGCTCCCATACATGAAACTAAAACCAAAATAATTTTTTTTTGTCAAACCTATACGTGTGGGGTGTCTATGGATAGATCTTCTAAAATAACGTAGAGGTTCCTTAAACCATTTTCTTTTAAAGTCAAACGTTTCATAGCTAGACGCTTCCAAAGTGGTAAAATGGGCGTCCCCCCCATCTAACTTCTAAACCAAGCAAGTGTAAATTTTGAATAAAATATATGATGTAGATCCTAACAAATACTTTCAACGAAAATTAGTTTGGACGAGATCGAACGAGCAGTTTTTGAGATATAACACATTTTCAACAACCGCAAACATAACTTTGTACTTCATACAAACACTATGAAAAACAAAGTTATATTTGCAGTCAACAAAATATTGTGGTATTTTACTAAGTAGAAGTAAGTGGATTCCCTAATTCAGTTAAAGTTGGCACGGAACCCTCAGTGCGCGAGTCCGACTCGCACTTGGCCGGTTTTTCTTTGATGAAGTTGTCCTGCATTTTGCAACCTGAAACAAGTACCTCTCTGTAAGAAAAAAAGAAAAATAATAAATATATCATATAATTATTTTTTAGAATCAAGATCATTATTAATAATCAAGTGAGACTCACTTGATTATTAATAACTCACTCACATAGCGGCGAGCTATGTTGTATGCTATAAAGCTGAATCTGGATTAGCTCTTAAAATTCAGGCAGTTGAGGAAAAACTTTATAATCATTCTAAAGCCTCTACATTAAGCCTCTATAGCTCGAGGAGTTCCACCAGCATTGGTATCCTTTTCTTTCAAAGACCCTAACAACGTCACATACTGCAGAATCTTAAGACACAGTTAGCTCTTTCTTCGTGAATAGGAACGTCAATTAATATTAATGAGTGTAAATATTTTTATATTCCAAAACTATGTAAAGACAAATAACACCTTAGTCTTGCCTGGGCCCACGGATGCTGTAAAGCATTCGAAACGTCAGTTTGTTTAGTTTTATTAAATGTGCGGGAAATAAATCCGTAAAGCCTTTCTTTTCAATGAGTAGTATTCGAGAAAACTTTAAAACCAAATATCTATGGTTATTGTAAAGCTAGCCAACCTATCGATTAGCCTAACTTTTCGCCACAGCCACTGATTTGCGACGAGTTAGAGCTGGCAGCATTGTTTGTAACCCAACTAGCCGCTAGTCACGCTTCGGGCAGGGTTGTCAGCTGACTGAATGTCCGGAACTTCGGACTAGTGATGTGATTTTAACAATCTATTGTCGATAGTCTGGTATTAATTTAATAGACTGTTGTGACGAATGGCTTGAACAAATTGAATTGATTAATAACTATTCAAATGTTTCTAAATATTTTTCAAAATAACTCATAAACATGATGAGCTGAAAATTGAAGTGGAAAACCCTCGTGGCTCTAAAAGCGTTTTAAGCAATTAGTCCTATGCTGAACCTCACGCCACGTCACATTTTGCGGCATCGTTCGATGACATATTGTGCCATCATTATGTTGTCTGGTTCGTAACACAAGGGAGAAATTCATAAAGATGAAAATAAAAAAACAAAAATTGCGCACGGGCAGGACTCGAACCTGCAACTATCTGGCTAAAGGAGCCAAGTACTCTTCAAATTGAATTTCGCACGGTCGGACCGACAGCACCGGTGGTTTAATTGTAAGAGCTTTTGACCTAGTTAAATTTTTTGACGACCCGTCTGGTGTAGTGGTCGAGAAATCGCCTACTACGCAGCGGGTGCGGGTTCGATCCCCGCACAATACAAACATTTGTGTGCATGAACATGTCTGTTTGTATTGGTCTGGGTGTTTTCTATGTATATCATGTATGTATTTACAAAAAAAAAGTATATAAGTATTATATCCGTTGTCTGGCACCCATAACACAAGCTTTGAGTAGCTTACTTTGGGGCTAGATGGCGATGTGTGGAAATGTCCAAAGGAAAGGAAAGGATTTTATTTAAATTGCAATTGCCGTGTGCAATTTTTAGTATCTTATTTTCATCTTTATGAATATAAAATATGTCACTGTGAGTGTGAAAAACATTCTAAACCACAAGGGAGAAAATCATCTTTACCAAGACAATTGGTATGCTCTCTGCGTAAATTTATTTATAAATTGACACTATATTCTTGATTTCTATTTTTCTAGTAGCTGAAATTATTTTTTCGTAATAAATCCAGATAAGTTTTAACCTCAATATTTATACTTTAAATTCAACAAAATTTACGTATTTTGTGATGTTTTGGTAGCTCTAAACGGTAAATACTTTAGTGGCTAGCTTATCAAAATAACCTTAAACTATTCGATTATGCGATATTATCTATTTGTAGAACCATCGATGGTTCACATCACTTATCCGGCGATAGCAGACAGCTCGTGACGTCAGTTTTAGAACGCATCTGTTTCGTTCGGTTTCCTTTGTGAAAATAGGAATTATTGTTATCGTTTAACTGCTGTGCTTGTCATCGGAACATGTAGGCTACGGATTGTTTAGCGATAGCAGTAGTATATCGTAACCCTAAAGCGTAAAGATGCTGATATTTTATAAACATGTGTGGATTTAATTGTTAAAATTTCTTAACATATTTTTCAACAATTCAATACGTTAAAAAAGTGTCTCAATATTTTCTATACCAAAATAATAAGACAAAAACTTCTCGAAAAAACGCCAATATCAGCGTCAAAATCCGGTGTTATAATTTTGATCAGTACTTATCGCTTATTTGCCAGTTTATGCTCGTTTATTAATTAAATAAATAGCGTTATTGACTTTTACAGCAAAACCTACATAATTGCATTTTTTTTATTGAGTACAAATAACTTCTCGTAGCCCTATTAGTAGCAAATCATGCTTCACAAATAGGGTTGTCACTATCCAAAACCCCGGACTGCTGCACACGCGTCAGTAGGCCTGCTATGTATCACGATGTTCATATTTTGTTATTCTAGCGGTCTCTGTCTCTCATACCAGCATGACATTGCAGGTGAAAGAGATGACTATATAAAATGTGGGTTATGTCTTACTGAGTAGGGTTTTGAGTCCAATGAAGCGCACGCGGTGGCGTAAATCGGATATTCGCTTTGTGTGAATTATCCTGTATTTCAAATGTATAACATGAGAACATTCGTTGATAATCTAATAATTCACAAATAATGTTTATAATCCTAATGGTTTGACCTCTTTGAAATGAAATCACAAAAAGTGTCTACTCTCGGCTTTGCCTGCTTAAATTTCGGATCTCCCGTAAAATAGAACGTATATCGTATACGTATTATCCTTTTTAATTCGTTAACGTCCATCAGGGGGCGATTTGAGATCTAACTTGATCCGTTCAATTTTCAGGCAGATCAATTTCGACTCAGTGTAAACGAATACTATCAATATAATAATATTATAATGATACTCCAATAAAATTTGCGTGAAGGATATGGAGTATTTTATACTACAATGGTACGAATATTAATATTTAGGCTGTTTTGTTATAATAATATTATAAATATCATGCGAAATCGCAATACCAATTGCTAATTTGACAGTAAAGCTGAGCCGCTCACCTATCAAAACTGCATCGCAATACGCGCCCAGTTCCTATATTTCCCATCTTTAGTAGGTCTAAGCAAGCCTAATCTGTGCCAGATTTGGTACACTTTTTTTTTTGGCAGTTGTATGTTTTGGATCAAGATTCGAAATCGCAAAGGCGAAATTTAAAATAAAGGTAAATAAACTTTTGTGCATCGTTCCCTTAAAATATAAGCGCGTACATACCAGTATTTCGCCACAAACTGACGTTATTTCCTTCGATACCGAAACAACAAACGATTCAAAATATGTGTCAGAAATGATGGACGAGCCGACGAATTGATGGATAACAGTACAGTTTACCTGTAAACACTTATGCCTTGCGAAATAGCTGTTTGACGAAATAATATTTATGCTTGGGCTACCTCGTAAGATACTTACAGTATTCTCAACTGCAGCCGTCTGTTAGTCGTTTGAGACAAAACTAAAGATACTAAAGTCGACTCTAAGTCGAGTCAAGCACAGTTCAGGACCGTACTAAAATATTAACAGGCCAATTTCGAAATAATTACATAATGATTCTGTGGCTCGTATCTGTAACGGCACACCACAAATATTTGAATTGGTTGACACCTAGATAGGGGGGTATTAGCGTCGCCGCTTACTTCTATATTTTTTTCTTTTCCCTTGTGTTTCTGTATCTCTTCACGTGATTCAGAGACCTATTTTCTATACATATTCTACCAAGATGTCTTACTTATCCAGCACATCCGATTCGCGGTGTCCATTCAAAGATAAGTTGAATAATTTTGTACACGACAACAACGTTCAGCCATCATTTTTTTGCTCCAACTGTACGAAACGATTGAAATTCTTCAAACGAAAATAGTCGTATTTTGTTTTGCTTGTGGTGTTAATCTTGACACGAAAATATTCCATCAATCAATCTGTTACTAAAACAACATACTTATTTATTCGAACTACCTACGTATGCGTTGTTTGTTAACGTACCTACCCTTTGCTGCTGATTATCTGTCATTAAACTATTTCAGGACGCTTAGAATAAAGATTTCTGTACGGTTAAAGAAACCTGTTAAAAGCATTTTAGATAGAATATCTCGACCGAAAACTTTAACCTCAATATGTCGAAGTTTGCCGAAACCGATAAAATGGGACACGCGTTCAACTTCGAAGGCTGTTATCACAGACGAACTTCAAGTTATAGAAAATGGTGAAAATTTTAAATTGTTACTTGTATTTTCGAAATAATAACGGTTAAAAACAAAAAGTAAAAAAAAAAACAGCGAGTTTATGTCTGTTTTTTTAAGTGATTACTACTTACTTTTTCAACATTGAAAAAAAAAATACTACAAAAACGTAATTGTTGTACTTGTGTTATCAATGAAATAAATCCATAGATTTCAAAACAGATGTTTCTGTCTATTATTTATAAGGAACCAAAACGATACTACAACTTATTCTTAACATAGTTATAACTGTAACTGTTATTCATAAAACTACCTTTTATCCTTTGAACAGTTAAAATATTTTTTATTTATTTTCTCTGCAACGTTCATCTGTAGCCAGCAGAGAACATTTTAATTCTCATAAAGAATAAACTGAGACACAGCATAGTTATAATGAGTAGTAGATTTTTAAGATGTTAGCATTAGCATGTTCTGCGAGGCCTAGAGGTGTGTCACCACCATCACTTTCTAGACACTAACCTGCTTCTTTCTGGTCGTTCCCTCAATGCTGAGGATCGTGACTGTATGTCAATCTTCTCCTCTTGGTCCGGTTCTGCGCCGTATGTACCGCTCCCTGTATCTGGCCTCCAGTCAACTCCTTGAGTTGGTCCACCCATACTAACCGGCAGTAAAATTTAAAAACTTACCTCTGCGCATCCGAGTACTCAGATCTCTGACCTCTTAGGCAAACGGGCAGAGTGCTGGGCAATGGGCTGCCACTTATCCAGCAAGGTAGTCACACTAATTTATAACACACTCATATCTAATAGATAATAATAAATAAATAATAATAAATATTGGACACCAATCACATACATTGCTCTGATCTAAAAGTAAGTAGCCAATTCACTTGTGTTATGGAAATCAGACACAACGGTGGTACCACAACACCCAGACCCGCCACAATATAGAAAAGATCATTTTCTACATTGACCCGACCGGGAATCGAACCCGGAACCTCACAAGATGGCGATGCTTGAAACCAGCGTGCTAGCCACTCAACCAGATAGATGTTTCAAACCATTGACTCTACTGATACACTTTTATCCTGTGGCCCTGTTAGTGGAATAGTGGAATTCGTTCACGGGGCGTTAGCGTCGAGTTACGATATATTTACACGAATGTTAAATTTAATTTAGTTATTTTGTGTAACTGTCGACACCCGGTACGCAGATATGACATATCATTTGACACATTGTGTCTATGAAATTAGCAAGTACTATCTAAAAGCTAACGTTTGGAAACTCGAAAATATTTCTTATGATCTGAAAAATGTAAATGAAAACTCTTTTAATATTATATTAGCCGTAAAAGGATTTTCATTTGCATTTGAGACATCCATTGCAATCTTTATTAAATTTAGAATTTGAGATGTTTTCAAAGTCACCTTGGATATTCTATCAAAATAAGTCTGATAAAATTATATTTTTAATAAGAAATTCTTCAAAAATAAATGACTTGCAGCTTATTTCTGCAAAAATGAAATAAAATTTGTACAGTCAATGTAAATAAATAGCCCAGCTTTGTCACCTAGAAGTGAGAATACTGTTTTTTTTTTACACATTTGATATTCCTCAATATGAAATAAAACCAAAAATTGCGGGACTTCTTGCTAAGCGGGCCAGGCGCTTCGCTATGCAATGGTTTCTGGAATGTTTTTAACACTCACGGTGAGTAGTCTTATTTTATAATCTTAAAGTTCATCATTAAGAGAACATGTCATATTATATCTTATCTAATAAAATTCTCGTATCACAATGTTCGTTCCCGTACTCCTCCGAAACGGCTATACTGATTCTTACTAAATTTTATATGCGTATTCAGTAGGTCTGAGAATCGGCTACTATCTATTTTTCATACCCCTAAGTGATAAGGGTTGGACACCCATTTTTAAAAAAAAATTTGGACGAAATTTTATGTTTTTATTTTTTTATAAGTAATGTGAATGTGGCATTAAAAAATACACAAAATTTTTACATCTTTATCACCAACCCCTATTTTGTAAACGCCATTTTAGTAATTTGATAATTTTTCATCCCGCTCGATAACTGAACAATTATAGTGTTTTTCTTAACTTTTAAAATTACTAGGCTGGGTGAGACGGGCACAAGACGGGACGGTGCTCTGGGTCTAATGTTAAGACTCCCCATTTGCGGGCTCCATGGAGGGTGGTGAGCGCGGAGGGCGAATACCTTCTCTGTTTAATTATGGCTTCACAAAATTCACAAAAAAGACCAACCCCAGCTGCGAGGCAGCCACAAACGTATGTACATCAGAATTAAGTAGGTGTCAACCATCCCAGGTGATGTTCGGAGCCCCCGACATACCAAAGGTACAGAGGCGTTCATCGAAGCGACTTCGGGGCGTAGGTTCAGACTCTGAGACAGCTTCTGAAGCAGAACGAGAATGTCCTGGAACGCCGGCAAAAACAAACAAAACGCGCAAAAGCTATACTGTTACGGTCACTGCGAAGAAAAACGCATCAGTCGCGCAAGCTGAGTATGACCGACTACATGAGGAACCATTTGTCTCATCGGAAATTATAGAAATACAGGACTTGGACTCGCCTGTCACCACGGATAGTATTCGTGACAGAGCATTGAGAGAGATAGCTAAAATTGAAAAAGTATCTAAAAACGAGAGCGCTAAAGGTATTTCAGAAACCCTGAGCACAGCATCCGTTATTCTCAGAGATGCCATTAACTAACTGGCGCTTCAAAACAATGTGGAAGAGATAACCCGTCTTCGGTTGGAAAATGATCGACTGAATAGCATCGTGACAGAACTAAGATCAGAAGTCGATGCTCTACACGGTGCCATCGCTGAAAGAGCACCCTCTGAGGAAGACCTTGCTGAACGACTTGAGAGGACCATAATGATATCTGTGGGGGAAAAGATCGACGCATTGTTTGCTGATATAGAAGACCGCCTACCTCCTCCAAGAAATTTAAGACCGCCTCTGGCAGCGGATCACAAGAAAGTGACAAACTTGGCTAAGAATGCCTCTGCTCTTCTAGCGGCACCCGAACCAGCGACCATGCTGTCGCAAGGAACTAGATCTCAGGCTGAATTTACCGGTCCCTCGTTGATGCCATCACATGCTAGTGGGTACGATACAGCTTTAGAGTCAGATGTACATTCAGAAGCATGGACAAAAGTTTCACGGAAAGGTAAAAAAAAAGAAAAAGGTGACCCGACCCGAACTGCCTTCACAGGCGACACAAATTATTGAACTCAACCAAAACTCCCAAAGCCGGGTTCCTGCGGAAAAAGGGGCTAGACCAGCTTCGGCACAGAAAAAAGTCACAAAGACAAAATTGAAGAGTCCTGAATCTAATGTGGTGATCGTGACGTTAGCTTAAGATGCTGAAAACAATGGTGTTACATACCAAAGTCTTATGGAGCAGGCTAAGGCTGCTTGCAGCCTAGAAGAATTAGGTCTCGATGAAGGGGTTCGCTTTAAAAGAGCTGCATCAGGAGGGGCTATACTGGAAATCCAAGGCGCGACAAGTGGCCCCAAAGCCGACACATTAGCTGGAAAACTTAGAACTGCCTTCGGGGAGATTGCGAAAGTTGTCCGGCCTGTGAAGTGTGTGGACTTGTATATCTCAGGTCTTGATGACAGTATAAGCAAAGACGAGGTTAAAAGAGCCATTGCTATAAAAGAAAGCTGTACACTGGAACAAGTGAAGTGTGGAGAAATTCGTAAAAGTCTCAGAGGCGTAGGCGTAGTCACTGTACAATGTCCTATTGAAGTTGCCAAAAGGTTAACAGGAGTTGGGAGACTTCTAGTCGGTTGGTCTTCTGCCCAAGTAAAAGCACTCGAACCTAAACCACTCCGTTGTTACAAATGCATGGGTGTTGGTCACACTCGGCCCCAATGCACTTCAACCTTTGACCGTGCCGAGCTTTGTTTCCGTTGTGGTAAAGAAGGACACAAATCTTACCAATGTTTGGCCGAACCGCATTGCTTGGTCTGCGTAAGTGCTGGTTACCCTGCCAACCATGTGATGGGCGGACGTAGTTGTGCACCACCACCCACTTACAAAGGTAGGGCCAGGGCTGTCACAAGCACACGACCTAGTACATCCCCAGACAGGTATCACCCACAGTCGCAGATTTCAGTATCGAGCCAAGTCCAAACTCAAGCGGTAGGTGACACGACAGACTGACTAGGCGTACACAACACCGGCGGTAAAAAGTTTCTACAGGCTAATCTAAATCACTCTAGCAGGGCACAGGATATGATCATGCAATATTTGACTGAGTGGTCAATTGATGTTGCAGTAGTCTTTGAGCCATACCACATTCATGAAAGGCTTAACTGGGCTGGAGATACTGCTGGACTAGTAGTAATTATAACATCAGCAGACGCGCACTCTCCTCCCCTTATAATTAAAGCTAAAGGCTCTGGGTATATAGCAGCAGCATGGGGAGAAATAGCCCTGATTGGAGTCTACTTCTCTCCAAACCGAACAATAGCTGAGTTTAAAACCTTTATGAATGAACTTGGTGCAGTAACCCAGAGACTTCACCCAATGCAAATATTGCTTATGGGCGATTTAAATGCCAAATCTGCCGCATGGGGTTCTCCTATCACAAATAGTCGAGGCAAGGTTGTCGAAGAGTGGTCTGCTGAGTCAGGCATGTGCTTGCTGAATAAGGAAAATTCCGTTACTTGTATACGATGGAACGGCGGATCTGTGATTGACGTCTCTTTTGGCACTCCCGTCATTGCAGAACGTGTTCAAAAATGGCGAGTTGTCGATGAGGTAGAAACTCTTAGCGATCACTTATACATCAGGTTTGAAGTCAGTGATTCAGGTGCAACGAGGGCAGTACGACGCCGACCAATGGTTCGGGCTGCTACATTTCCACGCTGGTCCCTTGGTCGTCTCAATAAAGATGACGCTGAGTGTGCAGCAATAGTAGCTAGTTGGGTCAAGGTGCAAACAGATAATATAGACGAGCAAGCGACCTACCTTCGGAATACTCTTACAACTGTGTGCGATGCAGCCATGCCACGTGCCTCAGCTCGTCCTCCCAAAAAGGCAGTTTACTGGTGGACACCGCAAATTGCTCTTCAGCGATCCACAACATAAGCAGCTCGCAGAGCTTACCAACGGCAACGTGCAAGGAGACCCCGTATTGTAGATGAAGAAAAAGAAGCTCGTCTCTATGAAGTTTACCGCCACGCAAAGAAAAATCTGCAAAGTGAAATTGGCAAAGCTAAAGAATCAGCCTGGCAGGAGTTTATTGACGACCTAAATCGAGATCCGTGGGGGCGTCCGTATCGTGTAGTTCGTAAAAAGATGAAGCCTGGACAAGCGCCTCCTACAGAAACGATGGATACCGAGCTTCTCGATGTCGTTCTTGCTGGGCTCTTTCCAGAACGGGCTGATTATCCATCTCCGGTTATGTTTTCTCAAAGCACTGAACCAGAATTGATCGAGGATGCTCCTATGGTCACAGCTACTAAAGTTGGAGTAGCTCTTCTTAGGCTAAGAGGCAAAAAAACTGCACCTGGCCCAGATGGCATTCCCGGTCGTATTTTACTACTTGCATCAAAGTATTTGGAGGACCATTTTACTGACCTATTTAACAGGTGTCTTGAAATAGGCAGCTTTCCAAAGATCCGGAAGAACGGCCGGCTGGTTCTATTACGTAAAGAAGGTAGACCAGTGGACTCACCTTCAGGCTACCGACCGATCATCCTCTTAGATGAGATTGCAAAAATATTTGAACGTATTCTGGTAGCCCGTCTCGCCAAACACCTGCAAGAAGTCGGCCCAGATCTTTCTGACCAGCAATTCGGGTTTAGGTCCGGCCGATCGACAGTCGATGCCATCACCGTGCTTAGAGACTTAGCAGCAGAAGCGGTCAGGAACAAAGAGAGCGTTATCTAAGGCAGTATCACTGGACATAGCCAATGCTTTTAACTCTCTCCCCTTCACTTGTATTGAGGAAGCGCTCAGATATCATGGAGTGCCTATCTACTTGCGTAGAGTTATAAAAGACTACTTATTGGGGAGAGAAGTGCTCTACACAGATAGAAACGGCAGTCTGCAAGCCAGGCTCATGTCTTGTGGTGTTCCCCAGGGCTCGGTAATCGGCCCATTTTTGTGGAATGTTGCGTACGATTGGATTCTGCGTGCTCCACTACTACCCGGCATGCACATAATTTGCTACGCAGACGACACCCTTATTGCAGCAAGGGCCAGTGGCTTCAAAGAAGCGGCAAGACTGGTATCTGCCGGAGCCACAGATATTGTACGCCGTATACGACTACTCGGTTTGGAGGTGGCATTGACCAAAACAGAAGCAATATTTTTCCATGGGCGAAAAGGCAATGCCCCAGCAGGTGCTTACGTACTTGTGGATGGCGCTCGTATTTTAGTCAAAAGCCACATAAAGTATTTAGGCCTAATCCTTGATGGCCGTTGGTCGTTCAACGAACATTTTCGCCGTCTTACCCCAAAGCTTATTAAAACAGCAGGATCCCTCAGCAGTCTGTTGCCAAACCTTGGCGGCCCAAATTCTAGCTGCCGTCGCCTATATTTAGGTGTGGTACGCAGTATGGTGCTATACGGGGCACCAGTGTGGGAGCAAGCTCTCTCACGCGCTAACAAAGCTGCACTCCGCAGGCCGCAGAGGGTGTTGGCTATACGAGCTATAAGGGGGTATAGATCGATCGCAGGAGATGCTGCTTTTATTTTAGCCGCATCGCCCCCGTGGGATCTTGAAGCGGCAGTCCTTTCAGAGGTTTATTTTTACAAAGTTGATGCGGTGAAACGCGGTGAACGCCCAGCTTTCGATGAAATTAATCGAGTCCGAGAGCTGGCGCAACGAGGAATGATTCTGCGCTGGCAAGAGAGCCTTGAAAACCCAGTCTATGGAAAATGGACCTTGGAGGCCATCCGCCCTTGCCTCGTAGAATGGGTTTCCCGTCGCCATGGACATCTCTCTTTCAGGCTTGTGCAAGTTTTATCTGGACATGGCTGCTTTGGCCGCTACTTGTACAAGATTGCTAGAAGAGAACCATCACCGAAGTGCCACCACTGCAATGCCGCGGAAGACACAGCTGAGCACACTCTGGTCGAGTGCCCTGCATGGGACCCTCAGCGTCAATTGTTAATGACAGTTATAGGCCCGAACCTTTCGCTAGAAAGCATACTTTTCGCAATGACCAGCAGCGAGGATGCTTGGAAATAAATGGCTTCTTTTTGCGACACAGTCATTGCGGAAAAGGAAACAGCGGAGAGAGTTAGGGAAGTAGATGCCCAGGCAGATCCACTCCGACGCAAGCGACTAGGAGCCCGCAGAAAGCGCTACGATTACTTAGCAACGCCACTGAACGTCGTATCTGATCACAACCAGGTTGGGGATCCCCGAAGAATGGACGAAAGGGCAGCCTTAAGTTCCCCGAGGCAGCCCCATGATGAAAGTCAACAGGCTACCGCTGAGGCGACGAAGTGCATGCGTTAAGCGAACCTCCGTCGTCTCACTTAAAGCGGATTGAGGGAACCGCGGAGGTTTTAGTGGGTAAACCTAGCCGGACGAAGGGAGTCCCACATAACCCACTGCCCTGCCGGGTATGCATGAAGCATTTCCTCCGCGAAAAAAAAAAAAAAAAGGGGCGAAGCAAAGTTCGCTGGGCCCTAAACCTATTTAAAATTACCTATATAAAATCCTCGTGTCACAATGTTCGTTCCCGTACTTCTCCGAAACGGTTTGACCGATTCTGATGAAATTTTGTGAGCATATTGAGTAGGTCTGAGAATCGGCCAACATCTATTTTTCATACCCATCATAATTTTTTATAAGTTACTCTGAGACCGCTTAAAATTTTAAATTACGAGACTGGGCAGGACGGGGCCGGGGCAAGATGAGAATGGGGGCGAAACAAAGTTCGCTGGGTCCGCTAGTAACAATATAAAAATGTCAATGTGAGTGTTAAAAACATTATAATAGTAGTTTATGAAACTGGTACATAATGAGAGGTATTATACGCGAGTGTGAGTTTAAAAAACGAGCGAAGCGAGTTTTTTAAAAGTATCACACGAGTGTATAATACCTAGTTATGTGCAGTTTCATACACTACTTTATCTACTCTCATTGAACACGAACATATCAAATAAAAGATAAAGATTTCCATGCTAAAAAGTCTTGATAACATTTATCGTATAATTTTCTTGACTTTACTGTTAGTAGATTAAGACAGACTGCTGTCGCAGTCTCTAAAATGTCGGGCGGCGTCAAATTTTCTGCACTTTCACTATCAGACATTTTAATAAACACTAATAATTATCTACCGAAACACAAACGTACTATGACGCCAAAATTCCCGTTATCACCGCGCATGCGCCAAAGCGCGCGCAGCCACAGATAAAAAATTAGATGTATCTATGATCTGTAATCTGTATCGTAATGAAACAAAATTTTATTATAACATTATTTTGTTAGAGAAATAGTGTCATAATTATTTTTTTTAATTTCATTTCGATATACTATTTATAAAGTACGTCTATATACACTCGTTTTGAGTTTTGTATTTTGAATTTAACGATATGAGAGTAGATAAAACATTCAATGATATTGCTACATACTTGGCGAGACAATCTAGTTCACATAGTTACTATATTTTTGTTTGACGATCCATTTTGCGACCCATCTGACTCCATCCATCATCTTTTCTCTCGAACAAAAATAATGCTTGGGTCTAGTGGCATTTTCCTACTATTTTTTCGCCTCCAGCCACATTTTTTGTCTTTATTTTAATCCACTATAGACTAAGTTCTCTAGGGATTAAACTGTTCTGCGATAAATCAGAATTTTCAAACTTTGGAGCCCAGCCGCATAAATAATATGATTGTAATAATAAATTTATACTTTCGCAATCCAATCCAAGTGTGGTTCAGAAACATACATTATTATACGTTAAGACTTGACATTGCTCAAAGATGCTTTGTCCAAACACATTAAAAGTCCAAGGGAAATATCTTGAGGAGTGACCTAGAACTATTAAAACCAATTGGCTGAAAAGTCCCAGCTGTACTATTTATTGTTTACCCGTCAAACTGAATCTTTAGGGGCCTAATCTACCTAGTTCGCATTTTCAACCTCGCCCCACTGAGGCATTCACGCAAATCACTCAACCAATCAGCTGTCTTTAAATGTCTAAAATCTAAAATCGTTGCTATTTCACTTCACTAAACAAAACGTCTCATAAAATATAACATTAAGCCATTTGACTACAATCTCACTAGAAGATTCAGCGTGATGGCTTAAGTAAAAGAAGTCAGTTCCAGATCTCTCTTGTTCGGAATTTGACCTATCCCACCCGTTCGTTCATTCTGAAAATACTCCAATTTCGAAAGTGTATTTACTTACTATTTAATCGTTTCGCAATTAATGCCGTCGGATGAAGTTAAAAGAAGTTTAGTTTGAGAGTATTTTCAACTAGTAGTAAATGTGATAAAATGCGTTTCTATGTATTTCTCTGACTGGTATGCGTAACGATGTTATGGTAGGCAACCCTGTGTGTCTGATTGGTGTACTTTGGGATCAGAGCAATGTAATATATGATTGGTGTCCAAAATGTATACTATATATATACAAGACTGTAATTTCGATGATATGAAACGATCCAACAGAGTAGGGGATCTACTTCAGAAGATACTGAGACATTTCGTGTTTTCTAACGGTGGGTTAGAATTGGTTCATGAGACGGTTTGAAACGGAATTGGTTTTAATTTTTATAGGTACAGATAGAACGATGATCGATCTATACATTCAGTAATTCTTATTGAAGAAATCTATGATATAATAAGTTGATGAAGAATTAAACTAATGTTCGTTGATGGAAAATGAAACATTTTTCTGTATCAAATAACATCATAATAGTATGAAAACCTTTTGGATTAGATAAAAAATGTGTCTTAACATTTTTTTGGACACCAACAACATACATTGCTCTGATCCCAAAGTAAGTAGGTAATCAAGTGCATTACCTACTTACTTTTTTGTAGAAAATTATGATCGAAATAAAACAACTTTTTTACGGATTAACTTTTCGCGAGTTTATTCATTTTATCCCGACGTTCCAAACACTTTACAGCGTTCGTGTCACGAGTAGACTAGAAACAAGTATGAAAATTATGATTTCAACTTTGACCCGATCGGGAATCGGACCCGGGAGCTCGGAGCGGTGACGCCTTGACCCAGCATGCTTAGCCACTAAACTACTGTCAATAAGTAATAATAATAAGTAGCGAAGTTATTTTATTAGTCACCAAATTGGTTGTTTCACTTTATTCGATTTATTATATAAATTTAACGAAATATATTCCTTAGGTTTTTTAGTATTATTACTTGGGTTCATTTGACAATCTGTTTCAGATACAACACGCTTTAAGAGTTATTATAAACATTGAAACGCTAAGCTGCATTCGAGTAACATAATTTTCCTACGGAATTACCCACCAGCATAAAAGTATATGTTCCTACGATACCAGATGTGAACGAACTGTGATTCTAAAGGAATCCAAGATTTTATGTTTATCCCGTTAATAATACCACATGAATCATACCATCCTTCGAAGTCTAGACTACACATCTGGAATTCTTCAGGCGCTAACTGCAAATTGTTAGGAAACTTATAGACCGAAATGAAATGAGAGAAACAATGGTCGTGTTCAAGTCAAAAAGCAAGCGCTTGGTAGCACTACGCAGCGCTTAAAGTGACCGTCACGCGTAGTTCAAAGTACAATTTCGTTAGCTTTTTGTATTTATTTACCACAATTGCACGTAATATTAATTGTATAGTCCGGTCCGGTGAATATCTTCTTAGTAGCAGCAGTATTCACTCTTGCCATAATTAAACATATCCGATGTTATAGTTTCAAGGGATGATAAGCAGGCAGCGATTTCAATTTCCAAGCTGCAAGCATCCGAAAAGAGTTTGGCAAAGCGCTTTTTACTGGCAGGTGGATAACAAACAGCACAGAGTTAAATGCTATGATAGCTTACGTCTTGACACCTAAATAATTAAAGGGGCTAATAGTAACGAACTTTTTTTTTAAAAACCGGCCAAGTGCGAGTTGGACACGCGCATTGAGGTGCCAAATTTAACAGAATTAGGGATGCACTTAGTTATTTAGCCAAAATACCACAATATTTAGTTGAAAGCAAAAATAACTTGGTTTTAAAGAAGACAAAGATTTGGGGTTTTTGACAATGTGCTATAACTCAAAAACTTTGGTTTCGTTAAGTTTGGTTATAAAATTTTCTTTGAAATTATTTACAAAGCAGTACATTGTACATTTTTTGAATTTTCACTTGCTTTGTTCAAATGTTAGACGGTGACGGAGGGGACGCCCATTTTACCACTTTGAAAGCGTATATCTCCCAAGTGTTATACTATAAAAAAAATGGTCTTAGGATCCTCAATGTCATTTTAAAAAACCTATCCAAGGATATCCTACACGCATAGGTTTGAGTAAAGAAAAGTTTTTTTGCTACCCCTTTAAGTATTAGTTTTTTATTATTTGTATGGGAATCGTAAAGCGGTTAACAGAATACCAAGTTTGAACTGCTAATAATTTCAGATTAAAGTCGCTGTGACATACGGACGGACAGACAGACTGACTGATTTGACGAAACTATAAGGGTTTCGTTTTTTGCCATTCGGCTACGGAACCCTAAAAAATAACAAATTGCTATATTGACAACTAACGCTATCCAATCAGCAAACAGAGCTGAACGTCAGCCATTTTGCTTGCAAGCGCCATCTTCGTCTTTAAACACAATGGTTACGGACTGCAATAAACAGGGCTATTCCGAGCCGGTAATACATTACAAAATTACGGCTGTAATACCGATGGTCTGTAATTCATGAGCTCCCGGTTTATTTGTATCAGGCAAACATTTACGGTCTCCGCTCGAGCGGGCGGTACTAAAACAAACTATTGGTTTCAGATAGCGAGAATATCTTAGAAGTTAAAACACTTTCGCCCACATTCATTACCAAGAGATAAGATTTAATTTCTTCTTTTTGATTTCATTCTTCCTCTACAAAGCCTTCACTAATCGCACGTGTTGTTCCGAATTGCTACTAAGACTGAAACTTCGAATTCCTCTCCGACTATGTATACGACTTTTTCCTTTTTATTTAATGTATAAGTGACTTTTTCTTTGTGCATGCTGTGTTGGAGTAAGCCTGAAAGAGACTGTACATTTAGCAAAGATTAATATGTGAATTACATTAATTCAGTAACAATGTACTAGCTGTAGGTGAACCTATTAAATGAAATAAAATTTAAAGTCAACGTGTGTTTCTGTTTTGGTAATAAATAAGAAAGAGACAGCAACAGAATGATGATTAAAACCCATAGTTAGCTAACTCGTAATTGTACGGAAACCAGCACGTCAACGTACACACTGCGGTATCTTATATACTTGTGATAAGGGCTGGATTGCAACAAAAGTGGGTAACCTGATATGCTGGCGACTTTAACATTATACGTTAGTGATATGCCCTGGTGTTGTTTCCTTGCATTTCTCTTTTATGAAGCTTATCTATTCTGAAGCCACAACTTTCTTAAACGTGTGGTCACTAACAATTTTATAAAGAGCTAAGATTTTAAAGAATGGTTCTAAGTTTTATCTTTTACTTGATTCATGCACCGAGAGTGCAGTCTGATTTCTGTTTAGATGTATGTTTGTTTAGTCAGAGCTATCGACAAATAGTATGACTGATTTCCTTCCTTCAAAACACAGACGCACCGGATATTGTTTACATAAATAAAATTATTTATGTACCATACACGTGTGCTCAATAAATATAAAAACAGAAATGCAACGTCCAAAGAAATCAATGCAGAAACAGAAGAATAAATTTTGCTGCCACTAACTGTTTTAGCTCAAACACTAATACCTAAAAATACTCAGTTAATATGAACACAAAGTGGTATACAAAATAAATTAAAAGTTACGGAGGTAAATCGGTTGATTAAGGGAAATCCAATTTAAACATTTAGTAACGAATATTATTAATACGTATTACTAAGTAAAATTATAATTTAATTTCATAAACCAGCCTCGCTCTTTCATTGTTAAAGGATTAAACTCTTACAAACAAAGCTTTTATGAAAAAATGTTGTTTTACCAATGCCGTAATTAGGGGCGGATTTTTGAGAAGACCCCATATTATGAAGGACAATGTTTCACGATGAGAAAATAATAAAACCATACAGGGATTACCGAGAATTTGAGTTATGAATTGAATGTAGTTGATTTTATATCAAATAATGCTATAGTTAAATCAAATAATGATGCTATAGTTAAATCTGAAAACTAAAAGGGTCAAATCCCATCAACTTTAACTTGTGGCAGTTCATTTACATTTACACAAACAGTGAAAACTAATGGTATCAACATACTCGTACATACTTGGTTTTGGCTTAAACATAACGTAGTGTTGCTATAAGCTACATACATACATACATATAGCTACGGCTTTAAGTTACAATATGTAGTAAAAACGTGTAAGCAGACAAGAGTAACAATAAAGAATCTCCGAAATAGTATGATATAATTTTAATGTTGGGAAGTAAAAATATTTTTGTCGCCGCGACGTCATTAGCGGAACAAATCCCTCGAGAATTTCTCGAATCAAACAAAAATGTTAGCAATATAAAAGTTTGAATGAGCGTCAAATATTTTTACACTAAGTACGAAAATGAAATATCACATTGATCAACGCGAATTTAGGCAGGCTTAATAGTATAGAAAGTATACATCGGGTTCTTTTTGCTTTTAGGAAAAATAAACATATACATCAAGCTACATAAATAAAGGTCGTGTTATATTTTTATTATAAAAAAAAAACAAAAAAATTTGATTGTTTTTAGTTTTATACAAAATTATTCACTTTGCACTCGGTGTGTCCTAATAACAGTAATAAAATGAGTTCTAGTACGGCTGGCAAAGAACTCTTTTGAACAGTAAGTGGTGGCTGAGGGTTACTCAACCAATAACGTTCTTGCGATGAGAATGGTAGGCTAGCTTTGTGAAAAGATTCACAGGTTAAGCAACACATCATTATTACATCCATATGGCTGTATGCTATTGGAAGCAATAAATCCGTCGTAAAAACTATTTTTTTTATTTAACATTATCAGTGATAGTTCAGAATGGTCAAAAAAACATGAGATAATCTATACTTTTAAAATGCTTTGCTCTAAACTACTGACTGACGTATCAACGCACAGGCTAAACCACCGATCGTAGAGACTTGAATTTTGGAGGCTGTGCTCTTTGTACCTACAACGTAGGGATCCGACAAGAAAGGATTTTTCGAAATTTTATCCCTAAGGGGTTAAAAAATGGGGACAAATTTTGTATGGGACAGCGTGATTCCTTGGCCCGTTCTATTTCAAATTTTGCATACAAATTCAAATTCAAATTCAAATTCAAATATTGTTTATTCAATTTAGGACACAATATGCCACTTATGAACGTCAAATGTACAGTGAAAAACAACATTGAACATTAACAGTGAAATATTACACATTCCTTAGCAAAATGGACGAATTAACATGGTTAAAAATTAGGTGCAGAAAGTTATTTTTCGGATGATTTCTCCAGAATGGATATCGATACTTTTCATTCTACTAGTGATTGTAATTTTTATTTCTTTTTGTTTTGTCTATTACATGTCATGTTTGAAAGATATATTTTGACATTTGTTTCGTATTTTAGAATGAAATGCCTGATTGGGCAAAAAACTTACTTTTACTTTTGATAGTGTCTTTTTTAATAATTCACACAACACCACATCTTTTTCTTTAAAATAATATAAAAACGATCCACTATACGAAGTAAGATAAACCGCTTATTCTCGCTATATTAAACTCATTAGTTAAGTAACTTTTCAAAAAATATTTTAAAAATCACTTCCATTCTGTGGAATTTTGGAATTGACTAGGGTATTTTCCCCGATGAAATTCACTGTAGATATTTCCTTTAAAGGTTCATCACTACATGCCTGTACACACTGTATATTAATCCATTACACATAAATCGTAGTAAAATGTATATACAAAAATCACGGGTTTCTGTACCAGGCAATACAAGCCGTAACTAATGAAATATGAACGCAGCTACAAATAAAATAAAATTTCTGATGTCGCTACTGTCGCTTTTTCCGCTCCGCCCTTTTGTCTTGTAGAAACTGTACTTTCTTTCTCCAATATATTTTTCTATTTCCACGCCCGTCTTTCATGCATCAATACTGTAATTACCAGTTTTCATTAGTAATAATAAAGATTGGTTATGATGAATATTGACTGCTTTGATACCAACTTAAAAAAAATGTACGTTGTCTTACGATATGTACAAACGTATGTTGTGTCTGTACGTCATTGTACTTTATTTTATTTTTTATCGATTTTGACTTGTGTTGTGGAAGTCATTTGATTTTAAAGCATTTTTAACTACTGTTTTCAATATCGACTTTCAAACAAAAAAGTAGTCATTAGTTCAATAAAGTTAAATTTTCTCAACAATAAGTATTTATGGCGGCCGTGCAATTCGAATACAAAATATTAATTTATTTAAGATAGAATAGAGCAGCAGCCATGTACAAATCTTAGTAGCTGTAAGTACGTGTTGGTCTTTCCAATTTCCTTCGCTTATAAGTTTCGTGACTGAACTGTAAATTTATGTAAACACAATGTTTGTAATGTTGTCATGTGAGATGTGTAAATGACTCCCATTTACAATTCATACTACAAGGTTATGTATAGAATGTTGTGATACTTAATTGTGCAGGTGTAAATTATTAGACCTGAAAAAAATCATCCAGCCAGAGGATAATAATACAATTCTTTTTAAATTACGTGATATAATCAAAACCATTTTTTAAATTTATGTTTGACACTGTCAAGATATTGCAAAATTTAACCCCTTAAGCTACTTTGCAATGCAAATCGTAACTTGCACAAGATAAAAAAGTTAAATCATCACTTTGGCCTCCACTTTACTAAATTTGGCCGCTTAGTGACCTAGTTTAGAACAAGAGGCTACTCTAAAAGCCAATTTATGAATTCTACATCTGAGAGGTACGAACCTCACCCATTTCAGACAGAATACGAATGATAAGTCAAATATCGTGTCTCTTATTACTTGCAGAAGCGGAAAGATAATTTATGATGCCAACAAAATAAACAGTTAATAATTGCTATGAAAATTCATAAACCAATTAACATATACGCTTTTCTGGAAGAGATCCCACAAGGCCAAGGCCTGTGCTAATGTGCAATAAAAAGTTACCTATTTTCTAATACAGAATACTGTTTTTTACAGTGGGTCATTGAAGGGTCTAATGCCAAAAAAATTTTTTTTTTCAATATTATTGCGATAGCAGCGAGCAAGTGAAAACTACCAACGCCAGGGGGACAATTCTTAGTTTTTTTTAAGTGTAGATATTTCACTTGATTTTTTTTTTTGCTCCAGGAGGCCGATTTTCGCGGCAATCGAACTTTTTTCGTGTGGTAATTCGATTGCAAGTTAACCGTTTTATCTTAAAATCAAGTAAAATATCTACACGTAAAAATACTTTTATTTTTATTTTTTATCTAACGTACATCATCCTACTGCTGGGCAAAGGTCTCCTCCATTTTTTTCCATGTGTCTCTGTCAGCGGCCAACATTTCCCAATCCCTCGCAAAGCTGGACAGATCGTCACACCACCTCTTTTTTGGTCTACCCCTTCGTCGATGGCCGTCAGGTGGTATCCATCGCGTGACGATTTGGGCCCATCTATCCGGGCAAAGAAGAAAGAAGAGGCACAGTAACCGTGATGAAATCATAAACATATGCACAGAGTTTTACAAAACCTTATACACAGACAACTCAAACTATGCCCTTCCCTTAGAATGCTGCTGCGGTGACAACATTCCTCTTATAAACGAACATGAAATCAACACTGCCATTAAGAGCTTGAAGTACAATAATAGCCCAGGAGAGGATGGTGTCACCACTGAGGTCCTTAAACTTGGAAAGCAAGCCCCTCGACCTCATCTTACAAAACTTTTAAATACAATTCTGCTTAGCGGATCTCTACCTAAGAAATTTTGCCATTCTAACATTATTTTGTTACATAAAAAAAGTGAATATCATGACATCAACAACTACCGGCCCATAAGTTTAATTTCCCATATTTATAAATTATTTGCAAAAATCATACTGGATCGAATTGCCCATGAATTAGAGAAACATCAACCTCCCGAACAAGCTGGTTTCCGCCCATATTTTTCAACAACTGACCATCTTCATACTCTTAACTAAATAATAGAAAAGTGTAAACAATTCAATAAACCACTTTATCTAGGATTTTTTGACTACTCCAAGGCGTTCGACAGCCTTAAACATGAGCCTATATTCAACGCCCTGGAACGACAGGATGTGGACCCCACCTACATACAACTCTTGCGACTCATTTATCAACAGAGTACAGCAGAAATAAAACTTCATGCACCAGGCACATCATTCCCAACATTAAAGGGCGTCAAGCAAGGAGATCCACTTTCCCATAAATTATTTACCAGCGCCTTACAAGAGGTATTTAAACAGCTGGTCAATTCCTGGAAAACAAGGGGTATCAATGTTGGGGCTAAGAAGCTAACAAACCTTCGCTTTGCCGACGATATAGTTCTTTTTGCAAAAACATCGTCAGAGCTCGAAACCATGCTCGAAAAGCTGAGTGAGGCGAGCCTTGAGGTTGGATTGATGATGAATAGGTCAAAAACTAAAGTCATGACCAATGCCACTGAAAACGACATAGTGGTATGCGGGCAGAGAATGGAATATGTCAACGAGTACATATACTTGGGCAAGATAGTGTCTTTCGAAAATAGGCAGGATAAAGAGATCGGTCGTCATATCGATAACGCCTGGAAGAGCTTCTGGTCCCTGAAAACGTATATGAAGGGAGACTTTCCATTGTCACTGAAACGAAAACTCGTCGACACTTGCATCCTGCCCGTACTTACTTACGGAGCGCAAACCTGGTCATTTACCGAAAGTCAAAAATCCAAACTCAAGGTTTGCCAAAGAGCTATGGAAAGAAGCGTATTGGGTATTAAAAGGATTGATATGATCCGGAATACCACAATTCGCTCCAGAACTCGCATAACAGATGTAGGCAAAAAGACGGCAAAGCTTAAATAGGAGTAGGCGGGACATGTGTGTAGAATGCAAAAAAAATGGCACGAACACAAAAATCTAAATACATAAAAATTTAGCGAGCGAGTTTCCTTCTGTGTTGTGAAGAGGTTTTTTGTTTTTTGAATATGATTTAAATAAAATATTGTTCAGAATAAGCATAACATCATCCGTGATTTGGATGTCACTGACCAAAACAACAGCCTGTATAGAGCCATCAAAAACCCAAGTCTGACTGAAAATTTGCGACTTATGCAAACAACTTTTCGTCTTGTTTGTTTCTTTTCAGTTTTCCACCATAGCAATAGACAGGTAAACTTAAAAAAGATATTGACCAAAGCCGGGCCCAGACTGCGTCTTTGTAGTTTATATTTCAAAAATCTTGTTTAAATTATAATTGCACTGGCATTTTAAGGGTAACTAAGTAAGTAAGTATTGAATTACTTGAGTAAAATATAACAATTACCTTCTGAATGTATCAAAATGAATGTAAGTGAGGTGCAGTAACTTTGCAATCACAAAACATAACCTCAAAATGTCTAATCTGCCATTGAATTACTCGTAACCCCTAATTATTTTTGAAAAATATTTCTTGTCTGTATTTTTAGGGTTCCGTAGCCGAATGGCAAAAAACGGAACCCTTGTAGTTTCATCAAGTCTGTCTGTCTGTCTGTCTGTCCGTCCGTATGTCACAGCCACTTTATTCTGTAACTAGCGGTCCCCCGCGACTTCGTCCGCGCGTATTGAGTTTGCTCCCTCCCCTCCCGTCGCAGCGTCATGTTTTATATCCTAAAGCCTTTCTCGATAAATAAGCTATCCAACACTAAATATTTTTTCAAATCGGTCCAGCAGTTCCTGAGATAAGCGCTTTCAAACAAACAAACTCTTCAGCTTTATAATATATTAGCGCAAGCGCACGTTGTACTTAAGCTGCGAACATTATTTTGGTGCGGAGTTATGTTAAAACTGTGATAGCTCCTAAGATATTTATTGAAATCAAATGATATAAAGGGCAACTTGGTTTTAAATGAAATGCTCGTGATGATGAATGTATTTATTTTGATAAGAATAAATACCTGTGCGTATAATACACCTCTAAAAATAATGCATTATTTTTTTACAAAATTTATTAACATAAAAAAGGTTGTAGTAAGTCAACCATAAAAGATAGACATATGCTGTCGCGGATTTTATTATAGAACTCTTAATGCTGAACAATCCTGTGATACTTGATTTTTGTGTAACTTCAGCGGTTTCCGCAGCATACGCAGCGGAAGCTCTCAAAAGGAATATCTTTCTCCCGTTTTCGCAACATTTTTCATTGCTGCTGTGGTCTTATGAGTCGTATCTTTATGTTATATAGCCTAAAGCCTTCCTCGATAAATGGACTATCCAACGTAAAAATAATTTTTCAAATCGGGCCAGTAGTTTTTGAGATTAGCGCGTTCAAACAAACAAACAAACAAACTCTTCAGCTGTATAATATTAGTATAGACTATAAGCATTAAACTGTTGAAATTTGGTAGGAAGATGTATCCTGGTAACCGCTTACCGATTCTCACACAAAAAATAAAAAATAATGTCATTTAAGAAGGGGCTCCCATACATGAAACTAAAACCAAAAAAAAATTTTAGTCAAACCTATGCGTGTTCTAGTCCTAGTCTATGGATAGGTCTTTTAAAATGATATTGAGGTTCCTAAAACTATTTTCTTTTAAAGTCTAACGTTTCATAGCTATCCACTTCCAAAGTGGTAAAATGGGCGTCCCCCCATCTAACTTCTAAACCAAGAGAGTGTAAATTTTGAAAAATAATAATAATATAGATCGTAACAAACACTTTCAACGAAAATTAGTTTGGACGAGATCGAACGAGTAGTTTTTGAGGTATGGCATGTTTTCAACAACCGCAAACATAACTTTGTACTTCATACAAACACTATGAAAAACAAAGTTATATTTGCAGTCAACAAAATTTTGTGGTATTTTACTAAGTAAAAGTAAGTGGATTTCCTATTCCGGCTGCAACCCTCAGTGCGCGATCCCGACTCGCACTTGGCCGGTTTTTTCAAATATTTTTTATATTTTATCCGAACATTTTGTTAAGACGAATGGAGACGCAAAGTGGGCCGAGTTTTTACAGAGTTTTTGTCCAGATCCTTTTGTTAGTCTGAATTAGAGACTTATTCTGAATTCCGGTCAGGCTTTCATAGTAGGGGTTTCGAGTAATCTGGCGAACAGCATCCATAGGGCGGAAACTTGGACTACATATGTCTTGATGTGGCCGCACGCTGCGCAGGGCTAATGTTAGCTCACACAGCCCAGGCAAGAACCAGTAGAGA
The DNA here is from genome assembly GCA_963924145.1 of Pyrausta purpuralis. Classification (NCBI taxonomy): domain Eukaryota; kingdom Metazoa; phylum Arthropoda; class Insecta; order Lepidoptera; family Crambidae; genus Pyrausta; species Pyrausta purpuralis. Next base: position 21,195,316 of record OZ001664.1, on the reverse strand, counting down.
CTGAATTATTACACTTTTTCTAATTTATTGGACACCAATCACATACATTGCTCTGATCCAAAAAGTAAGTAGCTAATGCATTTGTGTTATTGAAATCAGACACAACAGTGGTACCACAACACGCAGACGCGAGACAATATAGAAAATTTTGATTTCCATATTGACTCGACCGGGGATCGAACCCGGAACCTCAGAGCGGCGACGCCTTGAACCCAGCGTGCTTAGCCACTACACCACTGAGGTCGTCAAATTTATGCTCATGGTTAGGAGAGTCTCTGTATTCTATGCCACCTCCTTCACCTCATGGTACCAAAATATTCAAATTACGCGTATATGTATATGTTTTTTTAAATAGGTTAATATTCGGCAAGATATTATGTCTGACTTGAATAATAGCTAAGTAAGTCAACCTACTGAATCTCTTTCTACAGTGTTTTAAGTACTTACTTACTCCTAATGTTTGAACACCCTAATGGCTTGCTAGTCCCAGCCCATTTTGTTATGACAACCTCATTGCCTAAAGTACCAGAGGGCTAACAATAAGCTTTCGCTTACAAACTTTGATGAATCGCCTAAAATTATTTTCAGCCACTTGATAAGACTATATCATTTCATGTATTTATCTAGACTTTCATTTTCACTGATAAAGGTATTTAAAACATATCTGGTTTTCACGGACTAATTTAACCCTATCCACCCAATAGAATTTCGTAATTAATTTCATCCGTATTCTTTTATTATTTTTAATTTAAGGACAACCAACAAAGCATACACTTCACAATCACAAAATACAAGAAATAACATAGTCAGAGTGTTGCCTTAATTAAAGGCTGCCATAACATGCGTAATAAACATTGTAGCCTGAGACAAAGTGTAGTAACCTGCACTACATGACACGGTAATTACAAATGTAAGTAACGTTTACTTTTTACTTGAGCAAATAATTTCGGAACAATCAATTTAAATTTATGTAGTGAGTATGACATGTCAATCTCTGTCGCATTTAGGCGAGATAGTTTACTGAAATGACTGGACCCTGTTCATAGTTGAAAAATGGCCTAAGTTAGTCCCAAAACTATTTATATAAATATCTGGATAGCCGAGCCAAATTGTACGGAACATTGTAGTTAATCTGTGCTAGGAGATCAGAGCAATCAATATGTCACTTAATGGTTCTAAACAAAAACATTATATCCAAATTATTCCTGCGGTTTTTCAGCGTGGTGACTTTAAAGTATTCTAATCGTAAGTAAGAAGGAAGCCGTTTAGCCAATTTGCACTGAAAGGACAGATGCCAAAGAAATCTCTTTTGAATAGATTCTAACCGCCGCTTGTGGAGGGAGTCCAGATAACACTGCAATATTCCAAACCTGACCTAACTAATGAATTTTAAGTAATCTTGTTTTTAAGAATCTTTAAAGATTCGTTCAGTCAGGTTTGCTCGGAATAAAGCAAATAGTTATTTTCCATTGTAATAAAAACCTTCAGCATTAAAGTAACTACGCAGCAGTATTTTTATGTGAGCTAAATATTATAAATACTCCAAATTATAATCGTTTAAGTCTAATAAATTTTTATTAACCCAGTTCGTTTACCTTTTGAAAGCCCATTCAAACAATTCCTGACCGAACTGGAATTAACTTGGGCTAATGAGCTCAAAATCTAATCAAGCCCGAATAGGATTTAATCCTCCGTTAACAACTAGTTAAAAAGCTAATTAACATGTTAGTTCCCACTGCTAATTTAATGGCATTTGCGAGAGATTTTGAATCGCAATCTGAATCTAGGGGCGGTATGAACAAAAATTAGAACCCATATAAAATTAATGTTTGAATTAAGCAGAATGCTAATCATAAAATGTAATTTCTAATTTTTACTATTTGGGCTTCGGTTACATATATCCTTGAGAATCAGTAAGCTCAAGTAGAAATAGGTAGAGCAGATAGTGCGAATTACTGATAGCCATTGCGACCATCTGATGTCCAGGAAAATTCTAGAAGACCCTTTAAACAAAAAAAAAAACGAAAAAAAACTCAAACATATTTGAAGCATATCTATGGGTAGGATTTTTTTGAAATATCATCGAGATTTGTAAAATCATTTTATCTGAAAATCAAACGTTTGTAAGATAGACGCTTTCATAGTGGTAAAGGAGGGAGAGCGTCCCGCTCCCTCTCTAACTGTTGAACTAAACTATCAAAAAAATACATGATGTAAATCTTAATTTTAAATACTTTCAACAAAAATTGGTTTGAACGAAATCAAACTAGTACTTTTTGAAATAAAGCACATTTTCAACAACTGCAAATATAACTTTGCCATTTATACAAATACTATGAAAAATAAAATTAATTTTGCTATCAACAAAATATTGTGGTATTTTGGCAAAGTAAAAGCAAGTGGGCCCCTTAGTAAAAGTTGGCACGGATCCCTCAGTGCGCGAGTCCGACCTGCACTTAGCCGATTTTTCATTCCTTTCAAGCTTATTGTTTTAATATCGTTACTCGCGGGATAACAAATTGTAGCGGCATCTATTACATCAAAATGTACGGTTCAAATAAAGAGCTAATCTATTTCTCGTTCCGTATAAATATAAAAGGCATTCTACAATTCCTGAAGCCCTAAATCCGAGCGTAATTATGTCAAAACTCCTCTTAGTCTTAACCGTGAAATGCAAATTGATGTAAAACATTTACATTACGTAATCTAGTTATGACATAACGTTATTATGAACGAAATTAAGTTTACAGTCGGGTGCTGCCGACATTTTGTTGCGTCCCTCCGTAATTACAAATTCTAAGCGCGTATGACATAAGAACTTTAAGTGATGGGGGTAAAAATAGTTCTGACGTTATTTGATATGACCGTTATATCATTTTATGCAAATAGCAGCGTACTTAGATCCGAAACAACATCAAAAAGAATAAAAGGACAGGACATGTAGAGAAGTGCAATAAGCTTAAACAATTTGTTTTTGCATTGCGAACACTTACACAAACGGTCTCTGCATAGGCAGAGCTCTGCTCTCACGGCTATAAAATAAAATAAAAAATAAATAAAAGGCTTTGTTTCAGGCATCACACACCCATATTACATGATATAAAAAATAAATTACAGAAAAAATAGGCAATTGAACATTCTTATACGCTTAAATGATATAACAAAATAGGTACACTAAAATTAAATGAAAATTAAAAGTGTAAAACCACTTGGTCATTTCCTATTCGCGCTCCGGTGGACAGATAGCCAATGCGAAATAAATTTATTTCTGTAGAGGTCGTTATTAATCACTGCAAACATTCTGTTAGGTGAGTCACGAATCCCCTGCCAGAAGGAGGCTATACGGCTTCGCAGTATGCTGAAGAAGTCTGGAACGCCAGACTTCGCAAACATGGCCGATACGCTGCAACATCTCTATGTTTCATCCGTTTTAAGTTATGAGTTGATATTATGGGAAACTCAGCCAATGCAGACCAGGGTTTAAAATCCAAATGTGAATACGAGCCATCTGCAACCCGAAATTTGACCAGAGCTGTAAACCTTTATTCAAAAAACTTGCGATTATACCTCTGCCGTCGTCGTTTGTTTGTATTCTCCAATCCAAGATTTTAGAAAACGCGAGCTGAAATAAATAATAAGCAGACTAGAGCTAGAATTATAAACAAATTATATCATTGTAATTGCTATAAACAAATTTTAAATATGAATGTTTATACAAATAGCGCGAAGAACTGATGACCGTTGGGGCAGGATAGGCCGTTCTAGATTGGAGACCCTTCGACCAGAGACGCAGCGTGGGACGTCCACCAACAAGATGGACAGACGACCTAATAAAGATCGCAGGATCAAACTGGATGCAGACCGCTAGTGATCGGTCGTTGTGGAAAGCCGTGGGGGAGGCCTATATTCAGCAGTGGACGTCCTTTGGCTGATAATGATGATGATGATGATGACTATTTGTATTGTGCTATGTTGACGCTCACTGATCAAAAGGCCGCCGGCGGTCGCATAAACAAAAACATAACAAAAGACTGTTGATAAACACATCCGTGAGGAATTAATAATTTGCCAGATGACTTCAGATTAATTAATGACATAAATACATTTTAAATAAAGCTGACGAAATAATTATGAGACCACAGCTTTTATACTGTTAAGGAATTTATTGAATATAAAGACGATCATAGAATAAATTAAATCTTAACATTACATATGACGACCCGTCTGTTGTAGTGGTCGAGAAATTGCCTACTACGCAGCGGGTTGCGGGTTCGATCCCCGCACAATACAAACATTTGTGTGCATGAACATGTCTGTTTGTATTGGTCTGGGTATTTTCTATGTATATCATGTATGTATTTACAAACAAAAAGTATTTAAGTATTATATCCGTTGTCTGACACCCATAACACAAGCTTTGAGTAGCTTACCTTGGAACTAGATGGCGATGTGTGGGAATGTCCAAAGGATATATACAAACATGACTGTTCAGTATTAATATTTCATGTATGTTTTCACGCTATTAGGTTGAATGCACTGCACTCATTCTATCATTACCAACTGATGTATTTACTGTATTCTTACACATAAAATACTTGACTTTGACTTTGACTAAAACGTTAAAAACGAATGTTTACGAAAAATAAGATCTAAGTTACATAACTTAGGACATACTTTTTTGCTAATACTCGAACGGAAATGATTAGTTTTAGACATGCCTCAATAATAATAAAAAGCTGATGGATCCAGATGCTCATTTATTTGTTAAATTTCTTATTTTCATTAGCTAGCATAAGCCATTGGTTTCAAGTAAAAAAACAACCCTAAACGATTACGGAATAATTATTTCTCCAGTAAAAGGTTTTTCTATATTACTAAGGTCTGATTTTACCAGAGTCAGATAAGGAATATTCGACGAATAATACAATAAGCCTAATCGAAAAGTTCACTTATTTTTCAGCAATCATTTATGTAAATGTCATTTTAAAATAGGTTGTTTTATACTTATTCAGTCAGATTTGACTTATCTAACGTTAGCAAAATCCGCCCTTAGTAATACCTAGTTGTAGACATACATTGTACATTTGACAAAGCAACATATACATTTGTTTTTTGACAGTTTCGGCTTTCAACTTGCAAGGAAAACCAACTTGCAAATGTTTATATTAAAATGAAAAAAAAAAACACCACACAAAATGTTCATATTTCCGAAAAGAACCTTACCCTAATCTATTGCCGATATGTTGTCACAAACTCCGTTTATCACCCAAGGACATTCACCTGTCGCAATTTAACTTAATTTTCGTCTTCCCCAACTTTTGATACTGCGTTTCAAGTTAAATTCGGGAAATTCACACAAGTGCTGTGTTTTATACTTCACTCAATGTTGCCTTGAACAAAACTCGCCAGTTTCCCGCGTGCCTACGTCACTCTGAACAGGGTGTGAAAGAGATAGCGCCAATCAACCGTTACGGCAGAAAGGGATCACTGAAAAAGCCTTGCCAAAGATTACGTGTGTGTAGAACGTTGGTTTGTGGGTTGGAAAACTCTTACGCTGTGATGACCGAAAATTTACGTCAGAAATCCGAAGACAGAATGGGATGCAATACTAAGCGAATTACATAAATAAATACCCCGGTAATTAAGTTTGTTTCTTAAATTATAACAGCCCATTTATGTAAATATTGCTTCGCATTTAGCCCTAACGGTTAACGATGATTCCGCCATCAAAATGTAAATAAATAACGACGAACCGCAGTAACGTAGAATATACTAATTACGGCCTTAAATAATTACAGAATATTTTACGACCAATTAAAGCCCGTGAGGCAGCAATGGTATATTAATTGATCGTAAACTTATTAATGACTGTCATTGTTACTCGCGAAGATAACTGCCTATTTCGATCTTTTTCTTGCATTACGTGTGATTGCAATATTTTCATCTAGTAGCTTATCTCTCGAAATGGAAAACTGAAAATGCAAAGATCATAAAAGTTATAACATACAATTAAATGTCATTCCAAAAATGAGATCACTATAAATAATTTTAATAATGACAACCATTAATTTAAATTCAAATCCGAGTCAAATGGCATTTGCGGTCCTTATCTTAATAAGTACAATTTTACCTCATTTGAATAATGACGCGTCTTCAGATTTTCCTTCATTTATTCTTTGGTATTATCACGGCGGGCGGCAGTCTCGCTCCGAGCGCCATAGAAAGCGCTGTGTTGGTGTTTTTCACGTTTAAAAAATAGACGTGTCTGTGTGTGTAGTGTTGTGTTTATGTTTGCATTTACACCACTCGGATTTTCTTTTTTTATCGGTAAGCAACTTCTGTACTGGCTGGTCATAAATGAGACATGTAAAGAGGTGTTAACGCGATTTAAAAGAGCTCATGTATGTTTTTGTAAAGCTGAAGGGTAATTTTTATTTGCTTAGTAATGAGGTTGTTACAGAATGACACCTCGGTGTAGGCGCTAATGTAGTCGTATTAACGTTAGGTTATGGTTACATAATTGTTCTTCATAAAGATGAAATAAGATACCAAAAATTTTGCGCACGGGCGGGACTTGAACCAGCAACCTTTTGGCCCGGTCTGCCAAAAGGTTGCTTCAAATATATTTTTTTTTTGGCATCAGTATCGTTTGTACACCCACCCCAGAGTCGCTCGTTGCTGACCGAAACAACACCCTGTATTTGACTATGTATAACTTAGGAGTGAATTTGATTTGGAGATGAAAAAGCTATGTAGCATAAAATCTTTGTGACTTTATCAGAAGTCGTAGAGTATCCAAAAAATATTTAAGGAGAGCGTCTTTGTGGTACTAATAGTAGAATAATTTATGAGAGGGCTCCAATACACTACTAAAATATACTCTTGGTAATATATGTTGAACCTTATATCGAAATACAGTTTTGTAGTTCATAATCCAATAATTTTAGTTACCCAGCCATTTGATAATTAAAACGATATTAATGTTTCGTGGTTTCAAATCTGTCATTGTTTGAAATACCATAAATTGTAAATATAATATTGCTTTGAATGATAAACCACATTATTTAGGCATCATATCATGAACTGAACGTCATTTGCATACAAACCCGTTGTTTAATTTTACTAGTACGTTATTATTACGTTACTATGCATAAATAATCAGAAATATTCTGTAATTCGCAAACGATCCACCTGCTTGACCTTGACTAATAAATAATTGTTAAAGAAAGCAAATCTTCCTACTTACTTATTGTTTTAATAAAATGTACATATTTGATCATTTGCATGATCGATTATATCAAATTGGATTCCGCTAGGTGGGTAATATCAATGTGGTTTTAAATATTAATTGTTTATTTTTTGTACCGTAATGATATTAACCAAACCCTTTCGACCTCCTTCGATTTGACGACCTCCGTGGTGTAGTGGCTAAGCACGCTGGTTTCAGGGCGTCGCCGCTCCGAAATCCCAGGTTCGATTCCCGGTCGGATCAATGTAAATCGAAATTCTATATTGTCTTGGGTCTAGGTGCTGTGTTGCCATCGTTAATAATAATAAATAATAAATATTCTTTATTGCACAAGTAACGACACAAAAAAAACTATAACAATACAGGCAAATCATTTGTACAATATTGGCGGTCTTATCGCTGGAAGCGAATAGTTGTGTCTGATTTCCATAACACAAGTGCATTAGCTACTTACTTTGGGATCATAGCAATCTATGTGATTGTTGTCCAATATATTATATATACCTATATATTTGTTTTGCTTCAAGGCTTGTTGTATCGATGCACGTCACTATACCTCTTATTTTAATTTTTATTGACTTCAAAAAAGGTGTTAATTAATACAATGTGTGTTTTTATGATATTATTAGAATTTAATAAAATTCGAGTAAGTTGATATAGTAAGGATCTACACACGTGTGGTTAATTTCGTAAGTGTATGTATGTTTGCATATTTGTATGTTTGTACAAGGATTTCTCGAAAACGAGGAGCAATAGCGAGATTATACTCTTTTAGTTCAGTCAGGTGTGTTTTAACTTAGGGTACAGTGTAAGTTTCGTCAAGATCGGTCCAGTAATTTTTGAGAAATGCATGATGTGCATAGACTATTGATGTACGTAAGCTTCGGATCATGCACCGACTCCAAATGAAATTGTTTCTCCTAAAAAGAGCGTAAATTGCGTTATTTGAAGTTTTTAATCAGTTTTTTGAAAGCGGCTTAATAATTTATTCAATTATTTTTTAGGTGTTATCTTGGTTTTCTGGTTTATAGTACATTAATCCCTCAAGCGTATGTGAACGAGACACAATGCAAATTCTATTGTTATGCGGTTGCCTGCAACCGCTCGGGTGTTGAAGCATTAAGACACCAATAGTAAATGATTTTAGTAGAAACCACAGTGTCAAACTGTTTGTGTGAATTCTCTAAATTAGTACTATAGTATTTTATTTTATTTTTATTTTTACACATCACTAGTTGCAGTTGCGATCTTTATTTGAGGTGCCAGTTCCAATCAGTCAAGCTTATCTCTCAAGTGATTTATCATCTGATATAATATTTGAATTGTTTCATATGTAGTAAAGTACTATGCAGGTTTCTAAAGCCCCTTAAGACTTTCGTGAGCAGGCAGAACAAAGAAAGGAAATAATCGTACCCACATTTGCGGTCGAAATATGCTTGTGTTATATATAATATGATTACGTTTTAAAAACTCACAAAATTAATTTCTTATTGCGGTACTAGTGAGCGATTCAAAACTACCAACACCAGTTCGCCTCTTCGTAGCTTACCAGCTACGGCGTACTTTTTCGTAGGTTCGCGCGAGGGTGCGAGTTTCCCCTTTTTTTTAATGTTATGAGGAGTTTTTTTTTTAATTTGAAGTAAATATTTTTTTAGAATAAGCATAACTCATATTATCATCCCTGAGTTGGATGTCACTGACCATAACAACAACCTGTATAAAATAGCTATTAAATACATTTCATTCTTAGATAAAAAAAATGTTATATATTACATCAATTACATTATTGTATGGTTAAAGAAGGATACCAACTTAAATAGTTGTCTGTCCATAGTTTTAGGAGATTTTTTACGTTGCGTCTCTTATGGAAGGGTCTCAATTCGCGAATTTCCATGCCATGTGACTTAATTAGTATTCTTAAGCCTAACGGGGTCGGGCCTTAGTTTGGGATGAAATTTTGTAACGATACTTAACCCCCTCCCATCTCAGAGAATCAGCCCTTAAAGCTGGTGCAGCAGAAGCTGAAAACGCCAAGCGTTGCAAGTACGTCTCACTTGCAAGTGATTATGTGTTTGCGCCGTTTGGCGTTGAAACGTTTGGGCCGTGGGGACCCTCTGCTAAATTACTATTTAGAAAAAATGCGCCAATATTAAATTCTATAACTACCAATAATAAAGCTGGCTGGTTCCTAGCTCAAAGAATCAGCATAGCTATCTAACGCAGCAACCCAGCCAGCATTAAAGCCTGCTTGCTGCAAGGAAATGGTTTCGTTTTTGAATTCCTAAAACATTTTAAGTTATTTTTTTATGTTGCATGTCGTAGTTTTATTTTTTCTTGTTTGTTTATTAATAAAGTATCTTTACTATCGGCTAAGATGAAGTAAACTATTTTTTTTTTGTAGCCTTCTTATATTTATCATTAGGGCCGTGTCTTTTTATTTAGTTCTACTTAGATTCTTTATTCGTGCCTTTTTACAAAGTATTTGGACTCGTCCATCTGACTGATGCCCCATTCAGCTGTATGCTAGCTCATATTAATCTTGATAAGTGTTTATTTTTCATATTTTATGTTTTCCTTTCTACCTATACTTCATTCACTTACCTCCATTGAATATAACTTTTTGTTTGAATATAACTTGTTTGCTATGTATATCATGTATGTATTTACAAACAAAAAGTATTTAAGTATTATATCCGTTGTCTGGCACCCATAACACAAGCTTTGAGTAGCTTACTTTGGGGCTAGATGGCGATGTGTGGGAATGTCCAAAGGATATTAATCTTGATATTCATAATCTAATCTTGATAACTTTTCCAGCCCTAGACCGTAATCTTAACCTACGTTTTGCTATAAAAAGGGACCAAAAATTTTGTTGCCAATTATACATTAGGTAAAATATTATCTACCTGATCTCCGTTTAGATAGTACGAGTATACGAGTCATTAATTAATAAATCAATTAACCAAATTATCTTCTCCGGATTAAATTTACCCTGGTGAGAATTAATTTAAAAAGATTACGGGCGTAATGTGATAGATTGGATGAGCACGCGAGAATTAACATTATTTCATACTTTTTAGATACTCTATTTATCTTAACTTAAATGAATGAAATGTGACTGATAGGATCAGTGAGCTTCAACCACTGTGCGGCGGGCGAATCGTCCAGATAAATATTAATTTGGATTTTTTATAGCTGAAACCGAAAAGCTATGAAAAATATTCAGTGATCCGAAAAATGATTTGGACTATTGTATGGATCCGGGGTAGCTTACTCGGGGCTATTTATACTCTAGTCAGTAATAATCAAACTTTACAGAAGCTTGTTGATATTTTAAACTTGTGATATATCCTTACAAAGAATTACACGAGTGATCCTAAGGAAAGGAAGAGCTCAAATTATTAAAGTTAAAGCAAAACGTATAAACGTTATCCATAGTTAGGTTTAGTCAGTATTCATACGTCGCGTAGCGAAGTAGTCGTTCTTCGATAGCGGATTCGCCAGGCTCCGCAAATGGCAGGTGATCGGTGGCAATTTTCCGAGTCACTGAGGCGGGTCGTTGACCAGTGCACAATCTGGTATGTACTCAGCAAGGTCGTCTTTCCCACATAATCCGACGCTATTCTCTTGAAAGTGGAGACTAGTGGAGACGAATATTTTCTCCTCTACCTTCGCCTAAAACAAAAATAGTTTCCTTTGTATAACTTTGGAGATGATTCCGTTCACATAACACAAAGTAGCTATCTATAAGTTTAGTAGATAGCCTTAAACTTACATAGAACTCCGGATTTTCTTCACAATGCTTTAGATTGTTTTTAACACTCACAGTGCCATATTATATATTCATAAAGATGAAATAAGAAACCAAAAATTTGCGCACGGGCGGGACTTGAACCAGCAACCTTTTGGCAGACCGGGCCAAACGCTCTTACCAATTGAGCTACCGTGCTGTCAGTTTTCTTCACAACTTCAAAATCAAAATCGCCAAAAATCTTTGGAAGCGTCAGAACCGCTCTATTCCAGTCCAAATACCTGTCAATACACACACCAAATGTCTCTTTCCAACGTACCAAAATCTCATCGAATATCTGTTATAAGTCAAGCCTGTTTTTGTAGTTACACAACTATTACCTAACTAATCATGGTTACCACAAGGAATACTTGTACCGCTTTCATATAACTGCAGATGATAAATGCCCATGTGACACCACAGAATCTCAAATTTGGCTGCATCTCCTGCCATCCTGCTCCCGTTTTAGTGCGAAACGATTTACCCACATCACTATATGCAAAGACCTGAAAATAAATCCCTTTAACTTATCCGAAATCTGCACTAAAGATTCCACCCTCAAATCTTTCCACCACTTCCTCACGTACATAGTTAACAACCTTAAAGAATTCAATAGTAACTAAACCATCACCCTACTAAAATAGCTATAAATCTATCAAAAACTAAGAAACCAAACTGTGACGATCCCGGCATTACACCATTAGCTTTATCATTCATTATCAGCCAAAGGACATCCACTGCTGAACAAAGGCCTCCCCCACGGCTTTCCACAGCGACCGATTACTAGCGGTCTGCATCCAGTTTGATCCTGCAATCTTTATAAGGTCGTCTGTCCATCTTGTTAGTGGACGTCCTACGCTGCGTCTTTGGTCGAAGGGTCATTAGTTTCGCGAATACGACAAACCTTAAGTCGATTTCCAAAAAAAATAATATAGTATCTCGGTGACGGTAAATAATTTATCAAACATCTCTGCACTGAGAGTCGTGTCATCATCATTCTCTTGCCCTGTTCCCAAATAAAGATAATGATCATAAAGTAATTTGTCATTTGGTACTCTTACTGACTAACCGAATAGCTTTTATATTCATAAAGATGAAATAAGGAACCAAAAATTTGCGCACGGGGGGACTCGAACCAGCAGATGGCGCTAAACGTCACGCATAATGACGTATCTATAAGAGTCCACAAATTTCGCAAGGTCGGACTGACAGCACGGTAGCTCAATTGGTAGAGTGTTTGGCCCGGTTAGCCAGAAAGTTGCTGGTTCGAGTCCCGCCCGTGCGCAAACTTTTGGTTTCTTATTTCACTTTTATGAATATAAAATACTAGCGGTCCCCCGCGACTTCGTCCGCGCGTTTTGAGTTTGCTCCCTCCCCTCCCGTCGCAGCGTCATGTTTTATATCCTAAAGCCTTTCTCGATAAATAAGCTATCCAACACAGAAATATTTTTTAAAATCGGTCCAGCAGTGCGTTCAAACAAACAAACTCTTCAGCTTTGTAATATATTAGCGCAAGCGCACGTTGTACTTAAGCTGCGAACATTATTTTGGTGCGGAGTTATGTTAAAACTGTGATAGCTCCTAAGATATTTATTGAAATCAAATGATATAAAGGGCAAGTTGGTTCTAAATGAAATGCTCGTGATGATGAATGTATTTATTTTGATAAGAATAAATACCTGTGTGTATAATACACCTCTAAAAATAATGCATTATTTTTTTTACAAATTTATTAACATAAAAAAGGTTGTAGTAAGTCAACCATAAAAGATAGACATATGCTGTTGCGGACTTTATTATAGAACTCTTAATGTTGAACAATCCTGTCATACATGATTTTTGTGTAACTTAAGCGGTTTCCGCAGCGTATGCAGCGGAAGCTCTCAAAAGGAATATTTTTCTCCCGTTTTCGCAACATTTTTCATTTTTGCTGTGGTCTTATGAGTCGTATCTTTATGTTATATAGCCTAAAGCCTTCCTTGATAAATGGACAATACAACGTAAAAATAATTTTTCAAATCGGGCCAGTATTTTTTGAGATTAGCGCGTTCAAACAAACAAACAAACAAACAAACAAACAAACAAACAAACAAACAAACAAACAAACTCTTCAGCTTTATAATATTAGTATAGATGATACTGTGAGTGTTAAAAATACTCTAAACCATCGAATAGCTTTTATTAACATCAGATATTAAAACCTTTTTAAGACTGAGCATGCTGCTGAAACTCACGCCGATACAAAAAACATTTACTGCCCAAGTTTATCACCGGTCATGTTGGTCAGCCATTAAGAACCCTGTAGGGTAGCTCATTTGCATGACCGTGACCTATGTGCAAAAGTGACCTACTTTGTGTCATAAAAATGTATTAAGAATAATTATTTTTTATTCTATCTCAAATTCCACAACATTATCTTGTTCGGGCATCTACGATTTATTTCGTGTTTCAGAGAGCACATAGGGCTTGTGGCATTATTGCGTTCTGTTTTCCGAATGTGTTGTAAATCTACAGTATGTTGTTCATATTTTTTCTTCCGATTGTCTATCTGACTTAGCTTGTAAAATTCAGCAGTGGAAACGCATAAGGCTAATATGTTATATATTATTTTAATATTTACTGCTTAAGAATTATTGTAAAGCTGTTGTTTCCTTACTAAAGAAAATAAAATAATTTTTTTTTAGCTATACAAATATTGTTTTCTATGTATATCATGTATGTATTTACAAAAAAAAAGTATTTAAGTATTATACCCGTTGTCTGGCACCCATAACACAAGCTTTGAGTAGCTTACTTTGGGGCTAGATGGCGATGTGTGGGAATGTCCAAAGGATATCCAAAGGATATATCTGTTCAGCATTATTTTTGTGAATGTCGTGGCAGCCTATAAAGTATGGCAACACTGTAAAATTGTGCTTTATCTTGAATATGTAATTGTGTGGTGTACGCTTTGTTGGTTGCCCTTATCGAAAAAAAAACTCAAGCACAGATTTTTTGCTTTTAAAATCATTTTCTTAACATGACGATTTATAGATGTTTCCCATCTAGCTAATGAGGTAAATACAAGTTCGGTGGTTAGGAACTATTTACAGTCGTTTGACGTGAAACTTTCAGACAGCAAAGTTTGAGAGGATTTGTTAGCTGCTTCACCAAAGTACTTGAAGTGTCTTTTGAAGAAGTTAAGGTCGTCAGAGTATTAGTGATGTGTGATGTGAATAGCTTATATCACGATGTTAGTTTATAACTTTAAAAAAAAAATAAGTTGTAAAAAAGTAAGTTGCTGTTGCTTAATGCAAACATATCTCTCGAACTTTAATACCCGGGTTTATTAATATTCAATAATTGAAACCATATAACAAATTATACAAACACTTACAAAATTTTACAAACGTGCTTGGAAGCATAAATATATCACCATGTTCTTAATATATTATTATCAAATACATACTGGTGGAATTGATAACCACCTTTTTGCAGTCGGTCAAAAATTGGCAGTTATCAAATCTTATTATGCTTGTTTTAGATGAGGCAATCTCGTCTAAAGGAATATATTATTCAAAATAAATAAACATAATTTAAAAAAATAAACACGTAAATAAACTTCGCTGTTCAACTCGTACCAATCTCTTATCTATACGTAACTGCGCTCATCAATGCCGCATCCATCCGCCTGCTCCTGCTTACATCAATGTATTTGTCTACTACTTGTATTATGTTAGTGCGAAGTCAAATCCGCAATGTTAATGTTTGTCGGCTGATCGTTAAAAATATTAATGTACCCTATTTACATGTTTTATTGTGTTGTACGCTCATCTGTGTTTAATTTAACTGATAATTTTGTTTTCTCAGTAAGTGAATTTGTAATTCTTATGAGAAATAAAGATCTTTAACCATACAAATAGTACTAGGAACTGCTACTCAATTTCTTAAGAGTTTATTAGAAAACCTCAATTTAAAGGCTTTATTAAATAATAGTGTAAATTTTTGGGGGATCATTACGTTCAAATATACGTTTCGAATTTACGTATGTCATATGATCAAAAGCCGAGCTAATTCCAAAATTCTCTCAGTAGTCCAAAAGTTTCAGAGACCCGAAGCTCAAACTCTTGTTTGCTAATCACAGAAGTTTTCATTGATTTTCCTTCACGTTTTCGGTGCTATAGGTATTTTGCCAAATTTTTTCCATCACTTCTAACAACCCTGACTGACTTTTATCAAACTCAAATGAAATCACTACACTTTGGGAATTAAATTACTGACAGACGCCCTAATATACGAAAAGAAGCAGTAATAGTCATTCAAATTACTGCAAAAAAATGATTATTCGTCGTACCCCTTAACTTTTATAAGTTAAACACATTAATACGCTGCCAAGAGGCTAACCTACTACCCTGCTAATATGAAACTTTGTCTATCTTAAACTTTAAAAAAAACAGGCCATTAAGAGCTGAATAGAGTGGGATATTGATGTTCTAACAAATAAATGCCAATTAAAGTTCAATTTGCCACCCTTTCCGAACCCTTATCAATATCTAAAGAAGCGGTGTCAATTCAGTAATGTGCCCTCGATACTGTTCCATTTTACAAGGGCGACCCTAACACAGCTTGCATTTTTAGCTAACTACTGCAGTACCTTAACAATTTGAAAATAAGGATGATTTTTCAACGGCCATGAGGTATGTGATTGTGATGCTACAGCTATAGGGCGGATGACCTATTTAGCAGTTCGCTCACAATGTGTCATACCGGTGAATGAACAGTGACAATGTTTCGCGAAGGTACCTCAGCACAGCAGAGGCTTTATTTTTGGTTGAAAAATACCTCTTATTCCAACGGCTGAACATACCACAGTGTGAAAATTGACGTGCTGTTTGTGCACAGGTCGATATAATGATTAAGAATAGATGAAAGGGAATGTTATAATTATAATTTCGTGTCTATCATTATTTTCTCTTTTACCTTCTGCAATCATATCTTAACTGTATACATTATATATCTGTTATTTCGAGCTCACTACGAAAAAAAGGATTTGGAGTCTGTTTATTTTCCTTCTGTGGGGTTGTAACAACTGAATGACCCTGATAAATGTCATTTTATTTATTTTGTACAGAAAATTATACCTATGTTGCTACGCTTTCCAAAAATAAGGTTATAAAATTTTTAACAACTATGATCATTATCAACCACAGGACATCCACGTCTATGCAGCGATCGCTTGTGATCAGTCATGGTGGAGAACTCTGGGGGAGGCCTATGCCCAGCATGATTACGATAAATATTGTTTTTTTAACCGACTTCAAAAAAGGAGGAGGTTATCAATTCGCCTGTATATTTTTTTATTATTATTATTATTTTTTGTATGTATGTTACCTCATATCTCAGTCGTTTGTCGACCGAATCGACAATTTTTTTTCGCCTACTTAGAGGGTGTACTTTCTAGTTGGTCCCATTTTTTTCATTTTGGGATCTGATGATGGGATCTTGGTGTAGTCGAGGGAAACCCTCAAATTTTAAAGGCACGTATAGTATTTCTTTACTAGAATCTTACTTAACAAACAATTTCTTTTTGGAGTCGGTGCCATCACTTTGACCATCAAGCATCAACTATCACAGCACCGACTCCAAAAAGAAATTGTTTGCCAAAAACGGATTCCTTTCCTTTCAATGGTGAAGAGTTTATTTAAGACTTTTTAGTGCATTTTGGTTTTGAAGTCGGTTTTTACTTTTTTTTAAAGTTTTTTAAATATGGAGACAACATAATAGGGTGAAACTTACCCAGATCTTCAGCGGTCTTAAAAATCTTAATATAATCCAACACAAGCCCACAAATTTTATCGAAAAGCAATTAAGCTGATAGTCACCCGCAACCGACATGTCCTTGATAGTAAATCAATATCTAGTTAACGGTGTCAATTTAGCAAATGAGCTCGAAGGTTCCACATACGAGTCGTGTACCCATAGTATATGTTCTACGTCCATATAGTTAGTGACCCAATTTAAACTTGAAGACTCAAACAGATGATATGCAAAGCTCCGTTTATGAGGCCACGAATTTCGACACGAGAGGTAGTTTGATTAGGGACTAAGTAAATATGAATCTGGAAGTAACTGAATAACGGGTATACATAAAGTGAAAATATAGACATTTCTTAAATATAAGGACGTTTTATTTAGAAAAAATGGGAAGGGTGAAACTGGGGATGAAAGTTTGTATCGATAATCCGTCATTTATACTTTTTTCACCACTCTTTTGATAAAGTTAATACAGAAGATATGAATTGTTATTCAATTTAAAAAAAAAAAACGTAGAAATGTTCAGGCTCAGATGGACCATTTATATTGCTGTAGCTGAACCAATCAATGTTAATTACTTACATGAATTATGTCAATCACACTACTAAGTTAGAGTAGATAACAGAGCGTAACTCAAGGGTGGTGAGCTCTAAGTGCTTCCGGCTATATTCAGTGGAAGAAATACGAGCACAGGCAGACAGACAGAAGCATAACTTACAGCTGCTAATCATTAAGTATACTTAGTCGAAAGCAGAAAGCATTGTCCCGCTGCATTCAGGCATGAAGCTTAAATTCACACCACTGCAAACCCAAATAATATAAGAGTAGGTTATGCTTTTTCCATTTTAGGTAATATCATGATAAACAATGGGTGGATTGTTGTTTAAAAAGAAGTATTAGCATGCCAATATTATGTCTTATAAAGTCGTCAAATATTAACACAAAATGTTCCGATTCGTCTTGGTGTTTGAATTCTAAGTTAACCAATAACTAAGTAAGGTTGCAAAGAGTATTAGCCACACTACACTCGCAAGCTTTTTAGTTCTAACCAGGTTATATACAGACGGATATGACACAATTCTTAAATATAAAAAACACAGTGGCACGCTTGCTCCTTTGCGACCTAGAAGTATTCCAATAGCTAACCTCTAAACATAAATCTTGCAGTGTGGGCGTTAAGTATTCCAGATTCATTGTCACCATTCCGATGAAACAGGGCCACATTTTTCCTACCCACCGTCGGCACCCTATAAAACTGAGGCATAACATCGGGACGACTGGAACAAGCGGCATGCATTGCAAATATCCTTCATTTGACTTTTTGCGCGTTCACCCATTTATAAGGATTTCATAGGGTAGATGAGGCTTTGTTGTTTTGTAAACCAAATAAATTCAATGGTTTTTTTTTTCTTCATATCTACTTTTTTGTACAAAGTAAATTGTTGTATAGCAAAACGTCAACCATAATAGTATGCACGGAACAGTATTTTTGAAAAGATGGGATCTACATAAGATAACTCTTTCTCTCTCCTTTTTATTTATTTATGTATACAGATTTTTCCAGTACCTATAATGAGTATTTTGAATCAGACAGATGAGTTTTCCAGCAAAAAAGCCATAGCAATATCGATTCTAATCAAACACCAGCCATATACTTAAGTCTTTCTCAGTCCCGTGGGAAATACTGCTGATGGGGCAATAGCCGCAGACTGATTGATTACGTATCAAACTTGTAAGCGATTTGATTGCAATGTGGTTTGGAAATTTTATTATTTTTATTTAATTTTATAGGCAAAAAAACAGACATTAAACGTATTAAGGTAGTATATAAATATTAAAAACTAAAAGGAACTGGACTAATGCCCTAAAGTGTGCGCCAAACTTAAGTTGCGTGTAAACAAATTATCTTAAAATACAAAGCTAAGTTTTTAATTAAAATACAAAATAGGATTTAAAGATTTTTACCCAGTTAATCTAACCCATGGATTTTTGTTGTCCGAAATAAATGAGTTTTTTTTGTTCTGAGGCTTTTTTGTTCTGAGTAGAAGCTATCGCAGATGACCTCAGCTAACTGAGGTCATCTGCGATAGCTTCTACTGCAGTTTTGTACCGAGAAGAGGAAATACGGAGCAGATGCCGTGAACAAGCAGATTATTTGTAAGCATAGTCTAAGACTTTCCTCGGAAATTTACAAGCCGCCACTTTCAAGAAGCGTTCATTTGTAAGTTTTTAAGGGCTTAATGACAGAATTTGTATGTTAATATCTGTCACATTAACTCTTAACGTGATTTTGATAACTAATTTACGTCTGGCGCTAACAATTATAGCGCATTGATATCGATAGCGATACAGGTACGTGATTGCTTCACTAGTCGGCCACTCGGAAATATTTAGTAGTTTTCCTTCTATTTCGGTCTACTATCTTTTGTAAATGACTATTTTCGGAAACATTATGAGGATTATATGACTATTTTTCTTGTATTCAAGAGAAAGTACGCGGTTGCACGACTGAGCAGCGTCGGGAAATTGCGCAAGAGTGTCTTCGCAACTTAATTATCTCAGTGTCTGAAGACGCGTATTTAACCAGTACCAGTGATGACACATGATCACTAACTATTGGCCTTTTAAAAAAGCTCAAAATTACATAACGAGCGACGAAGAGTGCTATACTCGGTGTTTCTCTACGAGATCGCATCAGAAATGAATGAAACAAACGTACAAGAATACTCTCTGTACAACTTTTTGAATATCTTGTCATTTAAATGGTTTCACATGACTCATTATCATTATAAATAAATAAATAAATAAATATCCTTTGGACATTCCCACACATCGCCATCTGGTCCCAAAGTGAGCTACTCAAAGCTTGTGTTATGGGTGCCAGACAACGGATATAATACTTAAATACTTTTTGTTTGTAAATACATACATGATATACATAGAAAACACCCAGACCAATACAAACAGACATGTTCATGCACACAAATGTTTGTATTGTGCGGGGATTGAACCCGCACCCGCTGCGTAGTAGGCGATTTCTCGACCACTACACCAGACGGGTCGTGTATTTTTGGTATATCGGGTATTTTTAGAAAGAAGCGCTGTTTACGAATACTGCCAAATCTGTCTCGTTTCAATATTGTGTATGTTTAACGTATATTAGATAGATAACTATTTACTGCACATTTTATCGTCGTTTACAATTTGTATACAGGAAACGAAATTTAAGGCTATTATAGCTAGCACATATCTGTTTTTCAGTAAATACATATTAAAACACAGTTGCTTTTTCTTTTTATTTTATTTTGTTTATATTTATTATGTTAAATTCAGAATGAGTTCCGCACAAAACAGGCTCATTATATTCAGAGGTGCGATCATAGATGGCGCTGAAGCGAGTTAGCTCGCGGTATTTTTTCCTCTTATATATAAATTAAATCTACTGATCAGCCTACGGAAGTCTTCTTATTTAGGCGTGTAACAGTAAAATGTGAGTGAACAAGTGATTTAAAGAAATAAATGGCCATCTGCAAGTTGAAATTCCATCTATGCCTTTGTAGCTTTCTCCGCTTTGAATATAAGACAAGCTGTGCCATCGTCACTGTTGTAGTAGACACAATACCGATTGGCGAAGATTCCCAATTAAACTCAGTCCCAAAGAATACGAATTATTAGCAATCCGCTTGAGTTTTAATGTCGTTATTAATTAGGTACCAGTAAAAACGCGCGGTAATTCGGCTCCTGAACGTTGGATTCCAACTGTCATTATTAGCATTGGGAACAGTGTTGTTAGTTGATTATCGACAATCGATAAAATACCTTCATCAAACACCTGAACGGCAATTTTGATGACTGTTGATAAAGGTTACCGTATAGGCGTATGTCATTACTTCTTTCAGTCTCAGTACCAAATAACGAAATAGACAGCAACTGGTTATAAACCAATAATAAAGCACACCCGCCATCGTACATGGACCTATCCTATTTAACCTGGGGCTCTACCTCTATGATCATTTATTAAACAACTCACAAACCACCGACAACGAGAATATTCCCGTACATCTCAGTCCCATATGTCAGAGTTTTTTACATCTTACTAGAATTGAAATGGGACCTAATCTAAGTCAATACATTGATCAACAGAATTAAGGAACAGCTCATTGTTCTGGACTTTTTAACCAACTTGAAAAAGGAAATTCATAGTTTGACCTGTATAAATAAACGAATCATACATTAATTCCTCACCATAATCCTAAGTTACGAGATGTGTTGTTTTTATGTGCGATAAAGACGCGTTCGGCTAAACCGATTTTGATGCGGTTTTTAATGAAGTGTTTTGTAATTGTTTTTGATGAAGTATTTTTCGACTCGAATAGTCTTGTTTTTTGCAGGTTTTTTTCTCAATGTCCTTTGTTTTCGGTCGAATAAAAGTGTTTTCTTTCTTTCTAATAAATTTTATTAGCTTCCGGATGTTATCGACACATTAAGTTTTTATAAGGGACGATAGGGACATCACTCAGCCACTCAGCACCGTTATTACAACGCTTTCTCTACTATTTTTCGCTTGAAAAGCTGTCTGAAGTGATTCTTACTTGAATAACTTGGCTTCAAATAAAATCTAGGTTTCAGCTAGTTTTCCATCCTTTTTATTTGGTTTTGTCTATTGATTCTCGAATCAATTGTTACGTCACATTTCTTTTGTACTAATGATTTGAAAATTCAGTCATGTGAAAGATTTGTTTTCGTATGATATTTGAATTTACTTCTTAAATTAAAGTCCGTTTTTCTATGCTAGTCAAATAATGTAAAAAATCTATATACAACTTTTAAAATAATATCAGTGAATAAATTCACTACTAATATTTGATTAAAGTGACATTTTGACACTGTTAAACGATCAATTAACTATGTATATGTATTCTCTACGGGATCGAATCAGAAATGAGGAGATACGTAGAAGAACTAAGGTAACGGACAAAGCCTTGAGAATCAGTAAGCTCAAGTGGCAATAGGCAGGGCACATAGCGCGAAGAACTGATGGCCGTTGGGATAGGAAAGTTCTAGATTGGAGACCCTTCGACCAGAGACGCAGCGTGGGACGTCCACCAACAAGATGGATAGATGACCTTATAAAGATCGCAGGATCAAACTGGATGCAGACCGCTAGTGATCGGTCGCTGAGGAAAGTCGTGGGGGACGCCTATGTTTAGCAGTGGACGTCCTTTGGCTGATAATAATGAATGATGATGATGATGGAGAGTTTTGTTCTTAATAATCTTATCTTATTTTAGAATGAATCATTTCGGTAAAAAAGAATGTCAAGTTTGTTTACAATATTTGACAAGCAAAAAGAAACGGACTTTAGCATCAAAATGAATAATATATCAGTTTAGTCATGGTTCGCTTTACAGCTTTGATCTTCGTTCCATGAGACGTTTTCTAATATTGTTCTAAGTAATAACAAACAACATAAACTTATTCGTATTAATACCACTAATACTTGTATTATAAATGCGAAATGCGTTTGTGATGATGGATATATCTTTGTTATTCCTACACGCAAAAACTTGACTTTAATGAAACTTTAAAAAAATATCGCTCGAACATTGGAATATAGTATTTAAATGGTAATGTTATCCTAATAGTGGTCGCTTTTAAAAACCCACCTCAGTCCAGTGACGCGTTGGCGAAATATTTGCCAACCAGTGACGAACTCAAACATTTTTTGAACGAAAAGTGAATACAAGCACACTTTATCGAACAAATAATAGAGAGAATGTATTAAGACGTTATTAAAAACCTTAGCTAGCAAAATATTGAGTTCTTTTTTTCACTGTGACTTTTAGCAGCGATGCAGTCGCGATTGTAAATAGCGCTAGCATCGATGCAGTCGCAAAACGTCAACCTTTACACACTGCGCTACTTTAAGCATTGATACAGTCGCGATGCAGAAGCTGGAAATTGGCAAATTATGTAAATTTTGGAGACTGCATCGATACTAACGCGCGTTAGCATCGATGCATTGATGCTGAATTAAATCTGTTTATTGCGTGTGTCACGATGCTGAAGCGCGTTTTTAAAACGCAGTCGGAGTGTGTAAGGGGTCAAAGAAATAACTTTTTTGCGATTTTTGGTTAATGTGACTATAAAGAAATAATTAAAAAAATGAGGTTTTTATTTAGCCAAGCAGTAGATCCTGGCTTCACAGGAGTTGCAGCAGTGGTAAAGTAAGTCATTCCACTCAAATAAAAAGAATTCATTTTATTTATATTCCATTTTGTTTTATTAAAGTCTACAATATTACGAGAATCTCAGATGTATACAATGTTTAAACTCCTTGAACTATTTCCGAACAAGCGTAAATTACAAGTCAAATAAACGCTGCTGTCGAGGGTGAAAATATAAGACTCTTACACACGGACGGCAATTTTTCAACGGCTTGAAAAAACGGCAGCCGCATCCAAAAGATGGAGCTTGCTGGACAGCATGCTGACGACTCATTAAGTCATACTTGCTGTCGTTTTGCTATCAACATGTCGTCAACCAAGTGACATATGTGTGTAAACGGCATTACGGCGTTTTTTCAACAATGGTATGACGTCTGCCATTGACTTGTCAACTACCTGAACTTGAATACTGCCTAAAGTATATTGGCAGCACGTAGATTGCTTTGACGTGTTTTAATACAAAAATGCGCAAAACCACAGACACCCCAATGTTTCTAATTCAATTGCCCTAATTCTGAATTTCTGTGGTGTTTCAGTTGTACTGATACTTCTGATTATTTCTTGCTCGGCCGCTACACTGCTGCTGCGCTGACATTATTATTATTACTATCTACGCTCATAAAGAACTAAACATTGCTACGACCTCCGTGGTCGAGTGGCTAGCACGCTGGTTTCAAGCGTCGCCATCTCGTGAGGTTCCGGGTTCGATTCCCGGTCGGGTCAATGTAGAAAACGATCTTTTCTATATTGTCCCGGGTCTGGGTGTTGTGGTACCACCGTTGTTTCCGATTTTCATAACACAAGTGCTTTAGCTATTTAGCTTGGGATCGGATTTCATAGGGTGGATGAGGCTTTGTTGTTTTGTAAACCAAATAAATTTAATGTTTTTTTTTTCATATCTACTTTTTTGTACAAATTAAATTGTTGTATAGCAAAACGTCAACCATAATAGTATGCGCGGAACAGTATTTTTTAAAAGAAAGATGGGATCAAGATAAGATAAGATAAGATAACTCTTTCTCTCTCCTTTTTATTTACTTTATGTATACAGATTTTTCCAGTACCTATAATGAGTATTTTGAATCAGACAGATGAGTTTTCCAGCAATAAAGCCATAGCAATATCGATTCTAATCAAACACCAGCCATATACTTAAGTCTTTCTCAGTCCCGTGGGAAATATTGCTGATGGGGCAATAGCCGCAGACTGATTGATTACGTATCAAACTTGTAAGCGATTTGATTGCAATGTGGTTTGGAATTTTTTTTTTTTTTATTTTTTTTTATAGGCAACAAAAACAGACATTAATCGTATTAAGGTAGTATATAAATATTAAGGAACTGGACTAATGCCCTAAAGTGTTACACCTGTGCGCCAAACTTAAGTTGCGTGTAAACAAAATATCTAAAAATACAAAGCTAAGTTTTTAATTAAAATACAAAATAAGATTTAAAGATTTTTACCCAGTATTTTTAACCCATGGATTTTTGTTGTCCGAAATAAATGAGTTTTTTTTTGTTCTGAGGCTTAGCTGAAGTCATCTGCGACAGCTTTTACTGCAGTTTTGTACCGAGAAGATACGGAGCGGATACTGTGAACAAGCAGATTATTTGAAAGCATTGTCGAAGATTTTCTTCGGAAATTCACTAGCCGCCACTTTCAAGAAGCGTTCATTTGTAAGGTTAAGAGCTTTATGACAGAATTTGTATGAAATATCTGTCACATTAACTCTTAACGTGATTTTGATAACTAATTAACGTCTGGCGCTAACAATTATAGCGCATTGATATCGATAGCGATACAGGTACGTGATAGCTTCACTTGTCGGCCACTCGGAAATATTTAGTAGTTTCCCTTCTATTTCGGTCTTGTTCCTCACTATCTTTTGTAAATGACTATTTTCGGAAACATTATGAGGATTATATGACTATGCTTCTCATATAAGAGAAAGTACGCGGTTGCTCGACTGAGCAGCGTCGGGAAATTGCGCAAGAGTGTCTTCGCAACTCAATTATCTCAGTGTCTGAAGACGCGTATTTAACCAGTACCAGTGATGACACACTGATCCGAAACATGGTCTTTAACTATTGGCCTTTTAAAAAAGCTCAAAATTACATAACGAGCGACGAAGAGTGCTATACTCGGTGTTTCTCTACGAGATCGCATCAGAAATGAATGAAACAAACGTACAAGAATACTCTCTGTACAACTTTTTGAATATCTTGTCATTTAAATGGTTTCACATGACTCATTATCATTATAAATAAATAAATAAATAAATATCCTTTGGACATTCCCACACATCGCCATCTGGTCCCAAAGTGAGCTACTCAAAGCTTGTGTTATGGGTGCCAGACAACGGATATAATACTTAAATACTTTTTGTTTGTAAATACATACATGACATACATAGAAAACACCCAGACCAATACAAACAGACATGTTCATGCACACAAATGTTTGTATTGTGCGGGGATTGAACCCGCACCCGCTGCGTAGTAGGCGATTTCTCGACCACTACACGAGACGGGTCGTGTATATTTGGTATATCGGGTATTTTTAGAAAGAAGCGCTGTTTACGAATACTGCCAAATCTGTCTCGTTTCAATATTGTGTATGTTTAACGTATATTAGATAGATAACTATTTACTGCACATTTTATCGTCGTTTACAATTTGTATACAGGAAACGAAATTTAAGGCTATTATAGCTAGCACATATCTGTTTTTCAGTAAATACATATTAAAACACAGTTGCTTTTTCTTTTTATTTTATTTTGTTTATATTTATTATGTTAAATTCAGAATGATTTCCGCACAAAACAGGCTCATTATATTCAGAGGTGCGATCATAGATGGCGCTGAAGCGAGTTAGCTCGCGGTATTTTTTCCTCTTATATATAAATTAAATCTACTGATCAGCCTACGGAAGTCTTCTTATTTAGGCGTGTAACAGTCAAATGTGAGTGAACAAGTGATTTAAAGAAATAAATGGCCATCTGCAAGTTGAAATTCCATCTATGCCTTTGTAGCTTTCTCCGCTTTGAATATAAGACAAGCTGTGCCATCGTCACTGTTGTAGTAGACACAATACCGATTGGAGAAGATTCCCAATTAAACCCAGTCCCAAAGAATACGAATTATTAGCAATCCGCTTGAGTTGTAATGTCGTTATTAATTAGGTACCAGTAAAAACGCGCGGTAATTCGGCTCCTGAACGTTGGATTCCAACTGTCATTATTAGCATTGGGAACAGTGTTGTTAGTTGATTATCGACAATCGATAAAATACCTTCATCAAACATCTGAACGGCAATTTTGATGACTGTTGATTAAGGTTACCGTATAGGCGTATGTCATTACTTCTTTTAGTCTCGGTACTAATTAGAGAAATAGACATCAACTGGTTATAAACCATTATTAAAGCTTACCCGCCATCGTACATGGACCTATCCTATTTAACCTGGGGCTCTACCTCTATGATCATTTATTAAACAACTCACAAACCACCGACAAGGAGAATATTCCCGTACATCTCAGTCCCATATGACAGAGTTTTTTACATCTTACTAGAATTTAAATGAAACTTAATTTCTTAACCTCGGTCAATAGATTGATCAACAGAATCGTAGGCACAGCTCATTATACTGGGCTTGTTAACCGTTTGTTAACTTGTTCTCAGTTTTTGACCATTAAAAATAAATTTATCATACATTTATTTCTCACCATAATCCTCAGTTACAAGATGTGTTGTTAGTATGCCGCGATAATCTATTGTTCGGATGAACCGATTTTGATGCGGTTTTTAATGAAGTGTATTGTAATTGTTTTTGATGAAGTAGTTTTCGACTCGAATAGTCTTGTTTTTTTGCAGGGTTTTTTTTCTCAATGTCCTTTGTTTTCTGTCGAATAAAAGTGTTTTTATTTCTTTCTAATAAATTTTATTAGCTTCCGGATGTTATCGACACATTAAGTTTTTATAAGGGACGATAGGGACATCACTCAGCCACTGAGTACCGTTATTACAACGCTTTCTATACTATTTCTCACTTGAAAAGCTGTCTGAAGTGATTCTTACTTGAATAACTTGGCTTCAAATAAAATCTAGGTTTCAGCTAGTTTTTCATCCCTTTTTATTTGGTTTGTCTATTGATTCTCGAATCAATTGTCACGTCACTTTTTTTTGTACTAATGATTTGAAAATTCAGTCGTGTGAATGATTTGTTTTCGTATGATATTTGAATTTACTTCTTAACGTAAAGTCCGTTTTTCTATGCTAATCAAATAATGTAAAAAATATTTATACAACTTTTAAAATTATATCAGTGGATAAATTCACTACTAATATTTGATTTAAAAAATGACACTGTTAAACGATCAATTAACTATGTATATGAAGAGTTTTGTTCTTATTAATTTTATCTTATTTTAGAATGATTCATTTCGGTAAAAAAGAATGTCAAGTTTGTTTACAATATTTGACAAGAAAAAGAAAAGGACTTTAGCATCAAAATGAATAATATATCAGTTTGGTCATGGTTCGCTTTACAGCTTTGATCTTCGTTCCATGAGATGTTTTCTAATATTGTTCTGAGTAATAACAAACATCATAAACTTATCAGTATTAATACAACTAATACTTGTATTATAAATGCGAAATGCGTTTGTGATGATGGATATATCTTTGTTATTCCTACACGCAAAAACTTGACTTTAATGAAACTTTAAAAAAATATCGCTCAAACATTGAAATATAGTATATAAATGGTAATGTTACCCTAATAGTGGTCGCTTTTAAACCCATCTCAGTCGAGTGATGCGTTGGCGAAATATTTGCCAATCAGTGACGAACTCAAACATTTTTTGAACGAAAAGTGAATACAACACGGGCGTAGCCAGGGGGAGGGTTTTGGGGGTTGAAACCTCCCCCCCTCCCCCGAAAAGTTAAGATAAAATTTAACTATATTAATTAATTACACTCAAAAGTATGTGGTTTGGATTCCCTACGGGAAGTAGTGGATATATTTAAAAAGAAGAACAGAAGATTAATTCTATAACGTGTACCTAGGTATAACTGAACGTAATTTTTTTATTTAGCCTATATTGTCCCCCTGCTTGAAAAAGGTTTTCGACGATTCCTTCCATTCCAGAAGTTTTCTCTGAATCTGTTTATTATATATTTAATATTGTTCTTATGAATAAACGGCTATTTTATGTACTTTTATTCATTTTATTTTCTTGAAGCCCCCCGATACTAAAACCTGGCTACGCCCGTGGAATACAAACACACTTTATCGAACAAATAATAGAGAGGACGTCTTGAGACGTTATTAAAAACCTTAGCTAGCAAAATATTGAGTTCTTTTTTTTCTTTAAGTGGAATAAAAACCTTTACACTGTGATTTTTAGCAGCGATGCAGTCGGGATTGTAAATAGCGCTAGCATCGATGCAGTCGCAAAACGTCAACCTTTACACACTGCGCTACTTTAAGCATTGATACAGTCGCGATGCAGAAGCTGGAAATTGGCAAATTATGTAAATTTTGGTGACTGCATCGATACTAACGCGCGTTAGCATCGATGCTGAATTAAATCTTTTCATCGCGTGTGTCGCGATGCTGAAACGCGTTTTCAAAAAGCAGGCGCAATGTGTAAGGGGTCAAAGGAATAACTTTTTTGCGCTTTTTGGTTAATGTGAATATAAAGAAATGATTTAAAAAATTGAGGTTTTTATTTAGCCAAGCAGTAGATCCTGGCTTCACAGGAGTTGCAGCAGTGGTAAAGTAAGTCATTCCACTCAAATAAAAAGAATTCATTTTATTTATATTCCATTTTGTTTTACTAAAGTCTACAATATTACGAGAATTTCAGATGTATACATATACAATGTTTAAACTCCTTGAACTATTTCCGAACAAGCGTAAATTACAAGTCAAATAAACGCTGCTGTCGAGTGTGAAAATATAAGACTCTTACACACGGACGGCAATTTTTAAACGGCTTGAGAAACGGCAGCCGCATCCAAAAGATGGAATTTGCCGTCCAACAGCATGCTGACGACTCATTAAGTCATACTTGCTGTCGTTTTGCTATCAACATGTCGTCAACCAAGTGACATTGATGTGTAAACGGCATTACAGCGTTTTTTCAACAATGGTATGACGTCTGCCATTGACTTGTCAACTACCTGAACTTGTATACTGCCTACAGTATATTGGCAGCACGTAGCTTGCTTTGACGTGTTTTAATACAAAAATGCCCAAAACCACAGACATGCACCCCAATGTTTCTAATTCAATTGCCCTAATTCTGAATTTCTGTGGTGTTTCAGTTGTACTGGCACTTCTGATCATTTCTTGCTCGGCTGCTACACTGCTGCTGCGCCGACATTATTATTATTACTATCTACGCTCATAAAGAACTAGACATTGCTACGACCTCCGTGGTCGAGTGGCTAGCACGCTGGCTTCAAGCGTCGCCATCTCGTGAGGTTCCGGGTTCGATTCCCGGTCGGGTCAATGTAGAAAACGATCTTTTCTATATTGTCTCGGGTCTGGGTGTTGTGGCTGAAACCGCTGTTTTCGCTTTCCATAACACAAGTGCTTTAGCTACTTAGCTTGGGATCGGAGTATTAAATGTGATGTTTGCAAAATTTATTATTATTAAAATTTATTATTATATTATATTATATTACTTTGGCGGGTTAGCGCACGTGATGGCTTGTCTTATAAAAAAAATAACAGGACATTTTAATAAAGATTTTTTTTAAAAATGTGACCAAGGTAAAATAAAAAGTGGTTCAATTGATTCTGCTTGTTATTCCAATCAAACTATTTTCAGGTTTTGCACATTTTACATTACACGTTGTATATTTTTTTAACTATCCGAATGTAGACGGCACTACGATGGCAACAGTCAACGATTTTTAGAGTTCCGTAGTCAAACAAGGAACCCTTGAAGTTTATCTTGCCACATCCGTCTGTTTTGCGTCTGTCTTTACCTACACCGGCACCTTTATAACCGGTCTTTACCTATCAAACGGCATTAGCCGCCTCTGAGCGCCGTTTGTGGCCGTCCGTGTGTAGCATCCCTACTTGTAAGGTGTCTGTCTCATCACACCTGAAATACTTCGTAGTTCTCTTCAGAGATAAGGCGTCTCATCTACACTCAGCGCCCGTGCCTTTGTACACCGAGAACTTACTAAAATTAGGCAGATGAAACTTAGCTCAGTTGTAACAACAAGCATTAGCGAAGCTTGACTTTGGCTTATAAAATAATTTTATTTTTCCGACGGTAGTTAGTTATTTAGTATCGTTATTTTAATGCTTCAGAATGTTTTTAACACTCACAGTGTCATATTTTTTATTCATAAAGATGAAATAAGAAACCAAAAATTTTGCGCACGGGCGGGACTTGAACCAGCAATCAAATTAAATCAGCAAATCGTTATTTTGTTTATCGTTTATCATGCTTCGTAATTATTGCACTTTTTTTGCTTGAATAAAATATCATCATAATTAAAATGTGGTATACATACATTGTAACATTTTGATAATGATCAAAATATTAGTTGTTTTTTTTTCTATGGACTAAAACCAACTGCTTTTGCAACAAGCCACTTGGAATAACTTTAGCGGAGGCATATTTCAGTGGGTACTGTGATTATTTTGACAATGACTTTTGGGCTTCAGATATACTCTTACCCACTTTGACTCAAGAACAAGAAATATATAAATACAGGTGAATATTCCAAAAAACATGTTGGAGAATGTCTTAAGAATGCTAACGTAACATCTGCTTTTCTCTCGGTTAGAAATAGACATATTTTTCGTTCTTCGTGTAAAACTTACAGCCCTTAAATCGCTCAAGGGTAAATCGAATCCAATCATTATGCCTTCGATTTAGCCGTGGATTTATCGTATTTGCTCGAGAGAGAGGCTTAGCTACAAACTGTGTAAAACATGATCTAAATTCTTGCTTGGATAAGCTATCACAAAAAATGTGTTCCACTTTAAACTAATTTACTTTTTTTGTGGGCATTAGCAGATTCCTTATAAAAATTTTAGGACGTTTAAGGTTTTGATGTCAGTTAATAATAACATTTTTTTTGTGCTACAATGAGTCTGAAGGAAATTAAAATAGGATTTAACTAACTTATTTATCTTTATTGAAAATTAGCAAGATGACGGAATGGATATTTGGTCGATTTTGCATTAAAATGGAAAAAAACCAAATTCAATTTTTCGTTGGTTAAAATTGGAATCAAATCACACCTCGCAAACAAAGAAGCCAAGAATAATTTTTCAATCAATCCCCGACACACATAATACGTGAGAATCCACACCTTTTCCGCAAAAAAGCAAAGCAGTAAATCAAAGTCCCGAAATAATAGGCATTTCGCTGGTTCCGTATATAAATCACTTTATTTACAGTTGCTCCCGAGCCACAGTATATGTGTGAGCAGAATGCACACTTATATGAATACTAGCGGTCCCCCGCGACTTCGTCCGCGCGTTTTGAGTTTGCTCCCTTCTCTCCCGTCGCACCGTCATGTTTTATATCCTAAAGCCTTTCTCGATAAATAAGCTTTCCAACACAGAAATATTTTTTCAAATCGGTCCAGCAGTTCCTGAGATAAGCGCGTTCAAACAAACAAACTCTTCAGCTTTATAATATATTAACGCAAGCGCACGTTGTACTTAAGCTGCGAACATTATTTTGGTGCGGAGTTATGTTAAAACTGTGATAGCTCCTAAGATATTTATTGAATTTAAATGATATAAAGAGCAACTTTGTTCTAAATGAAATGCTCGTGATGATGAATGTATTTATTTTGATAATAATAAATATCTGTGTGTATTATACACCTCTAAAAATAATGCATTATTTTTTTACAAATTTATTAACATAAAATAGGTTGTAGTAAGTCAACCATAAAAGATAGACATATGCTGTCGCTGACTTTATTATAGAACTCTTAATGTTGAACAATCCTGTCATACATGATTTTTGTGTAACTTAAGCGGTTTTCGCAGCGTACGCAGCGGAAGCTCTCAAAAGGAATATCTTTCTCCCGTTTTCGCAACATTTTTCATTGCTGCTGTGGTATTATGAGTCGTATCTTTATGTTATACTAGCGGTCCCCCGCGACTTCGTCCGCGCGTTTTGAGTTTGCTCCCTCCCCCTCCCGTCGCAGCGTCATGTTTTATATCCTAAAGCCTTTCTCGATAAATAAGCTATCCAATACAGAAATATTTTTTCAAATCGGGTCAGCAGTTCCTGAGATAAGCGCGTTCAAACAAACAAACTCTTCAGCTTTATAATATATTAGCGCAAGCGCACGTTGTACTTAAGCTGCGAACATTATTTTGGTGCGGAATTATGTTAAAACTGTGATAGCTCCTAAGATATTTATTGAAATCAAATGATATAAAGGGCAACTTGGTTCTAAATGAAATGCTCGTGATGATGAATGTATTTATTTTGATAAGAATAAATATCTGTGTGTATAATACACCTCTAAAAATGATGCATTATTTATTTACAAATTTATTTACATAAAAAAGGTTGTAGTAAGTCAACCGTAAAAGATAAACTTATGCTGTCGCGGACTTTATTATAGAACTCGTAATGCTGAACAATCCTGTCATACATGTTTTTTGTGTAACTTTAGCGGTTTCCGCAGCGTACGCAGCGGAAGCTCTCAAAAGGAATATCTTTCTCCCGTTTTCGCAACATTTTTCATTGCTGCTGTGGTCTTGTGAGTCGTATCTTTATGTTATATAGCTTAAAGCCTTCCTCGATAAATGGACGTAAAAATAATTTTTCAAATCGGGCCAGTAGTTTATGAGATTAGCGCGTTCAAACAAACAAACAAACAAACTCTTCAGCTTTTTAATATTAGTCTAGATAGCGTAAAGCCTTCCTCGATAAATGGACTATCCAACGTAAAAATATTTTAATATAATATTAGTATAGATAATAAACATAGTGGTTCGCCGCGAATAGCTTGAGGTATTTCGATTTTTATCCGCTCCTATTTGTAATTTCATGTGAGCTTCGTAGTTCCTTAGATAAGGGCGTTTAAACAAACTTTAAGTTTGCAGTATTAGTGTAGATGTAAGCAAAGAGAACTCCCACGCATGGGTTCCTATTTTTGAATAATTTCCGTCCAGATGGCGTGTGATATTAATTGAATATTATCCGTATTTTCAATGAAACTTACTATGATGCTACATAGGAGTGAGTGATTATAAAAAAAGATGTTTTTTTATGAATATTAACGTCTATATTTCGCGTGATTACTATTGATTTTTATTGCGATGATGATACATGAATCACACGCCATATTCAAGCTAGTGTATCAAAGGGCCCCTGATCATTATGCTATTCAGTACAAAGATCCCATTCCATTTATTATTAATTAATATCGGTCTATTTAATTACTTTAGAAACAATTTAAACGTCCTCAGTAAACTATAGAACCTGTACTAAAATCGTGTCTACCAGATTTTTGATTGGTCTCTTGGTATTTAACGAGTTATGATTTTTCTACTAAAGTGGCGCTAGTGTGCGCGTTTAAAATCCGGGTAGCCCCTTAATAGGACATCATAAAATATATAGCTTTGTGTTACTAAAATAGAACATACTCATCTGAATCTCGACGCATTATTTATAAAAACATCAAAACTTTCTTTTGTTCTTTTTCTATATGATTTATTTACAAGTAAGCAGGTAGGTAGTGGCGGTAACATAGCGCCCATCGGAAAATAAATACCTTATATTTTATTTCTGTCGGCGGAATAACGGGATTGGACTAAACGTGACAAGGAGACGCTTGTTAATTTAAAAGTGTTTTTTACCAACTTATTCAGAGATGCAATTTGATCACCAAGTTACTAATGGACACATTAATAAATGCACGGAAAATGTTAAAAAAAACTAAAAGATTTTAATAAAACAACCGGCCAAGTGCCAGTCGGGCTCGCACACATAGGGTTCTGTGCCAGTTTTAACTGAATAAGAGATCCACTTACTATCACTTAGCCAAAAATACGACCATATCTTGATGATAGCAAATATAACTTTGTTGTTCATAGTATTTGTATGAAAAACAAAGTTATTTTTGCGGTTATTGAAAATGTGCTCTATCTCAAAATTAACTAGTTCGATCTCGTTCAAACCAATTTTTGTTAAAAGTCTTTGTCAAGATCTACATCATATCTTTTTTTAAAATAAAACACTCGCTTAGTTTAAAAGTAAAATGAGGGGACGCCTATTTTAAGGTTTGCAAAAAAAAGTAGTTTTAGTTTCATGTATGTCCTTTAAAATATTATTATTTTTGTTCTTTGGATTAGAATCGTAAAGCGGTTAACAGGCTTTATCTACCTACTAATTTTCAACTGTGTAATACTTATAGTTTCAGAATAAAGTGGCTGTGACTTACGGACGGACGCTCAGACAGACCTGACGAAACTATAAGGTTTCCTTTTTTTGCTAATCGGCTACGGAACCCTAAAAAGGGCCAGAAATCGAGACATTTTTATTTCGGGAGTAGTCTTAATAGCTAGGTGGCTGTAGAGAAGTGTTCCCCTCTATCCAAAGATTCCTTTTGTTAATGTAAAAATTATTATATAAAGTTTAGGTAAACGAACTTAGTGTATGATGATTTGTGTGTGGAATGTTACTAAGCGGCATGCTCACTCAGTGAAAAACATCATAGAATAAAGATATTAAAATATATATATATTAATATATTGAATATATGTATTGAATTTTATTATATATATATAATAAATTTCAATACATATATTATAAACCATCCTTTAGCACGCACCAAATTTTCTCGCGGAACGACGATAATCCATTAACTTAAATAATATCTGTTTAGAAACAAGATTTTATTTTGAAGGACTTGCCAGACAATCAATAGTTATCTACTGATCATGGTATAAACAAGCAGGATTCGATGTTATTTGCGGATCACTCAAAAAGTATGTTCATTCGTATGTAAATTAATATTATCTTTTCAAAATCTTCTACAAGTTGTACGACACCTTAGATAACCCCAAAACATAATTTATTTCAAAGCAAAACCATTAAACTAACCAGCCAAGTGAACGGACTGTAACAACATTCATTTTTTTATAATAACCGTGGGATAACTCCAACAATTTGATAACGGGACAGAACAATCGTTCCATTAGATTGTTTAAAAACTCACTAATTACACCGTCTGCTGTTAAATTTCGGATTTGGGTGGCAATTAAATGACGTTTATTTTATATTTACTCTTAATTAAAATACTTTTTTTGCGTTAGCCAGTTTCTCGGATCTTCTCAGATCACCGTTAGCTCATCATCAGACTATTGATAAAAAAAACCATCTCGCATTGACTTCTTGTTTTCGAGAAATCGATTTGAGATCATGCACCGACTCCGAATGTATTTGTTTCTCCTAAACAGAGGGAAAACGTGTTTTTAAGCTTTTTAGTCAGTTTTTGGAAGGCGGTTTAATTTTTTAAATTATTTTTTATGTCATGATTTTTAGTTCGTACCCATATCTCAAAAACGACTGGACCAATTTTGATGAATCTCACAATGTACTCTTAACATACCTTATTTAATTTAATCAGAATCATCTCGCTATGACTTCTCGTTTTTGAGAAATCCGTAGATAAACCTACAAACACTTTCGAAATTTTGCACGCCGTATTTGGAAACCTTAATTGATCAACATACGCACTCAAATATCATCAAATTCTAACGATATCACGTACATAAACATTGAACTGGTTACCTCCTTTTTAGGGTTCCGTAGTCGAATGGCAAAAAACGGAACCCTTATAGTTTCGTAAAGTCTGTCTGTCCGTCCGTATGTCACAGCCATTTTATTCTGTAACTATAAGAAACACACTGTTGAAATTTGGTAGAAAGATGTATCCTGTTAACTGCTTTACGATTCTTATACAAAAAATAATAAATAATGATATTTAAGGGGGGGCTCCCAACTAAAGACAAAAATATTTTTTTCCACTAACCTATGCGTATGTATACGCTTCCAAAGTGGTAAAATGGGCGTCCCCCCTCCCCTTTAACTTCTAAACTAAGCAAGTGTAAATTTTGAAAAAAAATAAAATAATGTAGATCTTTACAAACCTTCAACGAAAATTGGTTTGGACGAGATCGAACTAGTAGTTTTTGAGATAAAGCCCATTTTCTACAACCGCAAACATAACTTTGTTTTCATACAATCACTATGAAAAACAAAGTTATATTTGTTGTCAACAAAATATAATGGTATTTTAGCTTTGTGGAATTAAGTGGATACCTAATTCAGTTAAAGTTGGCACGGAACCGTCAGTGGGCGAGTCCGACTCGCACTTAGCCTTTTTTTTTTTGAAGTCGGCAAAAATGCACAATAATGTTAAGTGAATTCCGATATTAACGTGAGTAAAACTGTAACACCACGCTGGTAATACATATTATACCCGAAATAGGCAGCAATCGATACAGTCTATATTTCTTTCGGTAAAAGTGTTCCAAACACTATAATTTCCTTAGACATGTGCAGAAATAGGTTGAGTAAAGCCGTTATTTGTTAGCCGGATATGATTAATTAAAAGCATCACACCACTCGCCATTGTACTACAAATTTAGTAGTTTATTGGTATAATGTATTTGAGCTAAAAGTATTTGTTTAAACACTCGGTATTTGTTTGAACACTTTTGTATCATTCCAGTTGTTCAGTAGTGCGGCTTAGACAAGTTCTCCAAACGCTACCTCTGTTATTCCAACTTTGTTTTGTTTATGTACTGAAATGAACGAAAAAAAAACATCGTCCTGAGCTATTTGAAGTTGGTGGTGCTGGGGCGGTCTCCCAAAACAACTGACTGTTTATTTTTTCAGAACGGTTAAATTTTAAATTTATTACCTCTGGTTGGTGCTCCCTGAATAATTCATGAGCGGTCTATCGGAGTCCGAAATTCAATTTAGATATCAGATTGTAGCATTTTTTTAGAATAGCTCCGAGTGCTTATTAAAACCTTAAAGTTATGACTCACTTGTATTTTTCCAAAGGGATTTTTGTTAGGGAGATTATGAAAATTAACCGTCTTCAAAAAACTAAATTTGTTTCTCCTAAGTAGATGGCTAATGCGTTTTAATTTTAATTCAACCATAAAGCAAGTCAAACATCATGACGTCATTTTTTTAAAAATCTACTTTTTAAAAACCATGACCATTCAATCATTTGTTGTATTTTAAATCAATTAAAGAGCTAGCCTCCGCATGTTGTATGTTGTCGCATTTTATTATATATACGTGCACATCCAGTTGCAATTTTTACCGAATCTGGCACTTTTTGAGTGATATCTGCCACCAGTCTATTGTCATTTCTGGTGGCGCGCGTATATACCTCTTTTGCTTGCCTTAAAAGAAACATGTTTTGTTTCACAAATTTTGTATGGTACTCGGTAGGGTGAGTATATTTAAGGGAGCGAATAACAGTCTGCATTGCCTGCATGACAGGCATTAGCATACTGAATATTATTAATACAACTCTACAACAATTTAATGAAAGATATGGCTTATTTGTAATGAGCATGAAGATATTTACCTACTAAATGTTTTAATATTATACATGCTAGCGACAGAAGAAAGCCAGACCCATATTTCAAAGGCTGAAATTAAAATTTAAAAAAAAAATTGACAGTCAACTTTAAATAACTTATAGTTTAAAAAAAACTAAAAAAACACGCTTTAATAGCAATCGAACTAAAAAGTAGAAAATATTTTTTGTTTAAGACAGTTTGTGTTACTGCAATATCAAATTCAACAATCAATTATCATAATAATTCAGAATAAGATTAATATGAATATTAAGATATTAACAAAAAATCAAATAAAGTGAAAAAGCGTGGGGTGCTTGATATCGCATGTGAGATTTATTTTATTTGTTACTGTTTGCAATATCAGAATTATTATAATAATATGATTAAGCACCCCACGCTTTTTCACTTAATTTGATTTTTTGTTAATATCTTTAAATATGCAAGCAATTAAGAAATTTAAATATGCAAGCGCAGATGAGCGCGCAATATTTCGGTAGCAGCGACAATTATAATATTCGAGAAGTGAGAGTGCATGCGCGCGAGGCAATTTGTAGCAACAACCAATAAGGAAATTTGTCTTTTAAAAGTGGGGGAAATCATAAAGAGGAACGTCCGGCCGTAGGCAGCAGAGGGCCAATCGGCAGCAAGAGGAAGAGAATAACATTTTCATTGGCATTCAGCAAGTGGCATAGGCTAAATAACATGCTCAATAATCTATTTTTTTTATCCTGATGATCCTAGTCAGGACTTTCATATAAAGTTATGAGATTATTGTATTGTCATCGGTTCTTGACCCCTGTGCAAATTTCCATGTTAATCATACCCCTGGAAGGAGGTAAAAATGAATTTCGAAGATTCCGTTACACATACATTCATACATACAGGTCAAGCTAATAATAAAAAAAATAAAAAAGCGTGTTAAAAAGCTTCTTGTCTTAATCAAATCAACCAGTCAAACTTCTTCTAAAAGGTCAGTATCTAGATTAAAGAAAGACCTCCCCAAATTGTTCAGCAACACAAGTAATATACCTATCTAGCAAAGAATACGGATCGTCTCTTCAATCTCCATAAAACATGATAATACAATTCAGGACCTACTTTCTTAATGTACGTCCTCTTTCTTAAGCTAGGATAAGTTCTTGGAGAAGTATTAAACGTCTCTCTTCAGGATTATATAGCTTTACTGGACCCGTAACTTAAGACTTTCATACATAATAATGATCCTGACTTTTATATATTTTTTCGGTCTGGTGGATAGTAAACTTTGGTAGATCTGATGAACTCAACTCTACTATCATAGCAGAGTACTTGTGAAAAGATTTTAGTAAAACAATCACAAGATAAGAATGAATATTTAACTTTCGTCATTTAGAGCTCTTTCATATTTAGGCGACTTGAGCAGCGCGCGACATTGGCGCGACAGTGTCGCTGCTGATAACTTCATACATAAATGACAGCAGCGGCGCGTTACAGTAGCGCGGCAGCAGCGCTGCTGTATTTTATGTGAGGACATTCGCTTCTGCCGAGCTACTGACGCTCTAATATGAAGGCGGACTTAAACCATTCAAAAACTTACGGTAATACGGAGCAAAACTTTAAACTCAAAACATTATTAGCTAGAATTTTAAACCGACTTCAAAAGAGGAGGAGGTTATCTATTCGACTGTATGTTTTTTTTTTGTATCTAAGTATGTTACCTCATAAATACTTAGGCGTTCAGCGTTTTTTTTTTGTATGAAAGGTTATTTGTAGCTTATTCAAACTCGTAAAAACTTGCAACCTTCTCCTGTAATCACTAAAATTGAGCAAATAAAATTAACTTTAAAAAAAATAAAAACCGACTTCAAAACCAAAATTCACTAAAAAGTCTTAAACAAACTCTTCCTTCTTTAAAGGAAAGGACTCCATTTTAGGCGAACAATTTCTTTTTGGAGTTGGTGCCCTGACAGATTTTCATTTTTAGTGCATTTTGGTTTTGAGGTAGGTTTTGATTTGCTATAAATATATTTTTCAAATCCCAACATTATGTATATTTTCACTCTTTTGTGGGAAAATGAGTACGCTTAAGACTTATCATTTAGTATGCCCATCATCATTATTCTCATTTTGTCTTTCACTCTGTCTGGAACACTTCGGCAAATTGTGTTGTTTATCGAGATGACAGGGCCATGACCCTTCGAGACAAGTTTATTTTCGTGACATGAATACATAATTGATGAATTCAGCTCTCTTCGGGGCTATATGTAAGCGGTTATTTTCACGGCCTATTGTAACATTGATTTACTTAAGCCCAATTTCTTCAGTAATGGTAAAGTTTTGTTACCAGCGGTTGCATATTTGCGATTGTGTGTGTTTTGAAGAAAAAGTACTTTAACTAAATGTAAGAATGGGTAGTTTAATGGCCATTGGTAAAGGTTTTTTTTATTCAAAACACACAATCGTAAATATTCAACCACTGGTTACAATATTTTAAAATAACTAACCATGAAGAAAAAGAAACTTAATTTTACTAGCCGTCCCAGTAAAATTTATTTTTCCTTCAATTCCGCTGTTTTGATAGTTATTAAACGGCAACGAGAAATCTTACAAAGCTAAATTTTGAACTAATTCTTTAATAGTAATTTGTAATTAAAAGTCATATTTCTGTAATTTTGATAGAACATTCCATACAAAATAAACCCCAAATTCTTCTACCAACGCAGAAGATACCATAATAATATGTCAATCTGAATATTATTCTGCTCATAGCATTCGTATGTAAATATGTCGTAACTCAATATCACCCATCAATATCAGGTTTTTCGTATCTCGATGGCAGATTTAACTGATAAGAATGATATTATCTGGGAAAATGTCGTATAAAACCCGCCATTGGGGATTAGGAATCGTGCTAATTGACGCGATAAAACCACAGAGTATGTTCCGAGTATGTATTTAATACAAAAAAAATACTTGGTTGGTCATTTACGCGTACATAAGTAGCTCTTTGCATGATGCGAGAACTATTACTTACAAATTTGTTCAGTCTAAAGGTTTAGTGGTTTCGCTGTTGTTTTTTTTTATGTATTTAGAATGGGTTTAGAATTTTCTTACTCCACACCAAGCCAACTGTGGCTAAGCCGGAGTCAAAGATGGAACTAACGCGCCCAGAAGAAGAATGATTACTCAGACTTTGATTTATTTCAATTTTGACGGTTTTGACACTTCGTCGCATATTAGGCTGCGAGTTTGGCATAAATTATGTTGTTCTTTCTTATACGTTTTAAAGGGGAAAAAAAGATATCTATTGAAGACTGACACAATGACTTTAATATTTTTTTAGCATGTAAATAAATATACTTTTGCGTCTACCGCCACCACTGCCCCTGAGTATAGCGTGACCCTACGCAGTTAGGCCATACATTATACTAATATAAGGGACGATAAAATATAAATAAATACTTATTACTTGACCTAATAGCCTTAAGATACTACTTATTTCCAGAATTACGGGCAACTGTGCTCCTAACTCTTCATAGTCAAAAGAGGGTCGTGTCTAATGGTCTAATGGGCGTGTTCGAAAAACTTTTTCATTTATTTATTAGATATATTTATATATATTTATTATACATATATATTTATTTAGCACAAAACAACAGTAAGGAACATACAAATCGATAAACGCCTACACTAGGTAAAACCTGTATCGTAGGCAAAAATATATGTTGACGAGAAACAGTTGCAAATCCCACTTTGCTGCTGTAGCCACACTTATTTGGTTCAGATTACCTAGCATATGATAGGATAAAGCTTTTATAGCACCTTTCACGCGTTATATGGAACACGATATTTATTGCTTGTTAAGGACCTCATAACAGTTAACTTTACACCCTATAATATCTAATTCCTTCTTTGCCACAAATTTTAATGTTTATCCCTCCTTCGTTTCAATGTTTATTATATGTTATTACTAACTGCCTCGGTGGCGCAGCGGTTAGAAAGTCGCATTTTAAAGCGGCGGCTGCGCCAGAGGTCCAGGGTTCGATCCCTGGGTCGCCGGGTCGGGCCAAAAACATACACCTTAGTTTATCTAATCAGAGATTCTTAGGGTAGCCCGGATTTTGGAAGTTGGCGGTGTTTCACTCCCGTGCCTCGGAAAAGCACGTAAAGCCGTTGGTCCTGCGCCTTATCACCTTGGCTCATCACCCTCCGTGTCAGATTGCTGTCCCATCGGGCTATGAGAGTGAAAGGAATAGAGAGTGCACCTGTGTTTGCGCACACAATTGTGCTCTATAATATGTCCCGCTCAGTCGGTTGATCGTTGTGACTGGCTACCGTAGTAAATACTAAATTGGCTAAGGTGACAGCCGTCATACCAAACAAATTACAGCCTATTTCACAATGTCTGAATAAATTCATTTTTTTCTAATTTGACTGTATGTTTTTTTGTGGCTATGCTACTTCATATCTCATTAGTGAACTGTTTTGTTTTTTTTCATCTATCGTACTAGTATCGTACTACACACATTGGCACAGTCTTTACACATTTTGAAGGGGTTTGTTGCGGATTTTATGAAGTTTCAAACCATAGCGTTTATTGTTGTTCGTAATAAAAACTTGTTTTTTCGGAATCGCAACTCATTTTGTCAATAGGAAATGAACACAAAATTTGTGTTTTACCAGCACACAAGTTTCTGAAACTCCCTTAGCTGCCATAATTCTTAACAAACCCCAAAGTGTGTAAAGACTACATTAAACAATTATTTATAAGGTAGTTACCAACGGTAAAGGTAATTACCACTTCTTGAAAGAACTGAAAAAACAACCTTTTGACTTTTAACTAAATATAAGTTTATTCTCAGAAAGCAACCCCACCCATCACTCACACAGGTCACGCAAAGCCATATCACATTAGTCGGGTTCAATCATCCTGTTGTTATGACAACGCAAATCAAACTATCCAACGACCGTGATCTCTCGCACGTGTTTCTAATGGTAGATATTGAGAAACCATTGTTTATTATTATTACAGTACAGTCAGCGGCAA
Organism: Pyrausta purpuralis; assembly: GCA_963924145.1. Lineage (NCBI taxonomy): Eukaryota > Metazoa > Arthropoda > Insecta > Lepidoptera > Crambidae > Pyrausta > Pyrausta purpuralis. Next base: position 21,152,621 of record OZ001664.1, on the reverse strand, counting down.
GATATTTTTTAACTTTAGCTGTCGACTGTACTTAGGATACACTTTAGCATCGCGACTCACGCAATGAACAGATTTAATTTAGGATCGATGCTAACGCGCGTTAGCATAGCGACTGCATCGATGCTAAAAGTAGCGCAGTGTGTAAAGGTTGACTTTTTGCGACCGCATCGATGCTTCATCGCTACTGCATCGCTGCTAAAAGTTGCAGTGTGTAAAGGGTCTTAACGTTACACTTACCTTAAAAACAGTTTTCTTGTCATTAAATGGTTATATCATCGATAAAGGGCGCTAGCGTCACTTTAGAAAATAACTTTTTGAACCTAATTTTACCTTTAGATAATAAAGGATTACTTAATGAGTATAAAAGTATTTGATAATTCTAAACGTCATTAACGTTTTACAATATTTACTTAGACATGTTTTTTTCTTTGTATAGGGTTTTCCGCCCACTTAAAAAAATAAATGTTCCTAAAGCTATCCTAACGTTATCTAGTGGGAACTATACATGTAGTGGTGATGGGAGAAAACTGCTCATTGAGTTTTGATTTATGTTGACTGTATTATGAATTAATAAGACCTGTTGATGCTACACAATTACATTAAATCTTTGATCTGTATCACAGTTACGAATTCATATTGCGTATTCGTATCGTATCCTTTGTATCCGTATGTTTCCTCCAGAAATATTAGGACAGGTTGTGTGGAACAAGCTGCGAATTCAGTTATGTTTAAGGTTGTATAGAAGAGGAAAACATACGCCATTGACAAGTAGACAATATAATCCCATCAAAAACAATACTTGTCAAAAAAACCAAGTCTCGCAACTCAGTTGTTCTGCGGTAAAAAGTTGTGAGATCCATGTAATACCAAGTCGGTTATTAATTTATTCCGTCTCTACCTAAGCGACTTTCTGTCTTAATACGTCCAGTCTCTAAGACCACGATCGTGGTCCATAACAATTGAAAATCAATTGTGTCTGGAATCTCCGTACTCGAAGCATTAAGTTGTTACGTAATAATTAACAGCATCTTATAGTGACGCATATCAATATTAAAATTCTTAAATGTTTTATATAAATATATTGAGACTTGGCCATCGCACTAAATAATTGAATTTACATGTGTTTTCAGGCGATTGAATTTACACGTGTTTTCAGGCGATGGCCAAGTCTCAATATATTTATATAAAACATTAAAGAATTTTAATATTGATATGCGTCACTATAAGATGCTGTTAATTATTACGTAACAACTTAATGCTTCGAGTACGGAGATTCCAGACACAATTGATTTTCAATTGTTATGGACCACGATCGTGGTCTTAGAGACTGGACGTATTAAGACAGAAAGTCGCTTAAGTAGAGACTGAATAAATTAATAACCGACTTGGTATTACATTGGATCTCACAACTTTTTACCGCAGAACAACTGAGTTGCGAGACTTGGTTTTTTTGACAAGTATTGTTTTTGATGGGATCTCATTTCTTTTTGTATTTTGTAGACAGTTCTACTTTTTTCCTTTTCGGTACCTTCTACTTATTGTATATATGTATATCTACCAGCAACGAATTTTCTTAAAGCCCTCTCTCTGACTTATGAACTTTTCGCCTCGCGCTAGCACCGCGACAGCTCGCTCGGCGACATTCACCTTTCCGCGCGCCCCGCCACTGTCCCCGCCCCGCGCCCTCGCGCTAGCACCACGCAGCGCGTAGTAACGGCCCGCGCTCACTCGCTAGCATCGCAGCGCGTGGTATAATAATTAATTTACAACCTTACGCACTCGTAATAAGTACGAATACGCACGTAGGTACGTTTTTTGCATGAAATAATTTAATTTACACGTGTTTTCATGACGGGAATACCCATTTTTTGCTCGATTTGGCAGGGGCACTACCATGCGCCTATATTTATATGAGACTAGCTTAAACCCGCGGCTTCGCACGCAATAATAATAACAGCCGTAAAACATCGTTACGAATAAAGCCAATATTAAAAAAAATAACTGAAGACTTGGCTGTATGGGCTTAATTTTCTTTGCGGTCTTTTCTAGATTTTTTAGTTTTTCCTTGATTCATACACTAAACACTACTTATATTCCAAATTTGAAGCTTCTAGGTCTGCTAGAAGTGCCTTAGAATTTTGATGATCGGTGAGTCAGTGAGTGACAAAATTAAGAAATTTGACCCGTTATAATTCTTAAAATACTGGTTCAAATTGAATGAAATTTGAAATATACCGTGTCTTTACAATGCTGCTTGGTTACTGAAAATTTCGGTCTTCTAGTTTTATCCACAACGAAGTTACAGGGGGTCAAAAATGGTCTGAATTGCTTCGAGAAAAGGATGGTACGGCCGTGACGCTTTTTTGCTCGACTTGGTGGGGGCACTGCCGTGCCCCCAGATACAAATTGTTATGGGATCACTAGAACCATAAAGCAGGCACATTGCATTAAAGCTGAAAATATCTCCTTTAATAATTTGCTGCGAATGATCACAAGATGTGGTACTGCTATGATTCTTTGTACGTACTGATAACAGCATGTCAAGGTAAACACTGCGGTATCTTGTGCAGTTGTAATAAGAGCTAGTTTGCAACAAAAGTGGGTAACTTGATGTTCTAGCTACTGTACATAAACAGCAATTATTTGGATAATAATTGTCGTTAATTTGAATCGTGCAGCATCATAACTCGCTTTCGTCTCGCTATTAATTACAATTCATGGCTCAACATTCAACAGTAATAACCGCAGTAACGTGTAGTTAATTTAAGTTATCAAATTTGACCTACATCCTTGGCAGACAAAGTTGGTAATGAAAACATTCACCTCATTAGACACTTACCTACGCAATCAACGTTCAAATAGTTGATCACAAAAATATCATCGCGGTTTTTAAAACTATTTGCTTTAAAAGTCTAACGTTTAAGAGTTAGACCCTGCCAAAGTGGTATAAAACTATGAAAAACAAAGTTTTATTTGCTGTCAACAAAATATTGTTGTGTTTTGGCTAAGTGGAAGTAATTGGGTCTCTAATTCAGTTCAAGTTGGCACGGAACCCTTAGTGTGCGAGGCCGACTCACACTTGGTCGATTTTTTGTTTTCGAGTCAAACAAAATTTGGTTTTGATACGCCAACCACTATTATGCATACAACCTGCGTTAAAAGGTTCTCAAAAGAAAGAAATAACTAGCAGTAAAAAAAGTAATATCGGAAACTGTGATCAATAATTACGTAAGCCGTTTGCTTTTTATCGGATTGCAGTTGTTAATTATATTGCATTATTAAACAACAAGCAGTTTCCCGTGGCTTCACCTGCGTAAATCCTTTCCTTTAGACATTCCCATACATTTCAAATTTATTTCAAAAACATCGCCATCTAGTCCCAAAGTAAGCTACTCAAAGCTTGTGTTATGGGTGCCAGACAACGGATACAATTCTGAAATACTTTTTGTTTGTAAATACATACATGATGTACATAGAAAACACCCAGGTCAATAGAAACAGACATGTTCATGCACACAAATGTTTGTATTGTGCGGGGATCGAACCCGCAACCCGCTGCGTAGTAGGCGATTTCTCGACCACTACACCAGACGGGTCGTCAAATAATCATATCTCTCGAAATATTAATGTTAATTATAGTCTTTGTGTTCTTCCAATGTATAAGCTATTTTTGGATAGTTTCATCAAAATGTACTCCGTAGTTTTTGCGAGAATAAGCAACAAGCATATAGGTATATTCATCCTTACAAACTTTCGTAATATAACTCGTAGAAAGATATTAAACTGTATCCGTAAACACATAAATTATTGTAACTGATTTTTGTGATGTAGGTTCAATAAAGAGATATCTATTACATAAATCACCTACGTACACAAAAAATATCGCTTTAACTCTTCTTAGAGATATAATACAGTTATCTTTTTCATTTATGTGAATTTTCGAAGAATAATACATGCTTAATGTACACCTAAATGCAAGCCAGATATAAACATGGCAGCTCTTAGGGCTGAATAACATTCATCGATGAGAAATTTACAGGTGACCCGAATTCTCAGAAATGTAAACAACATATTTACCCACGTTTACGCCATGCCCGTAAACATTGGAAGAGATATATAAATAGTAAGAACAAATCGGCTGATTAAATACGCATCAGATTGCCCAGCGTTTCGTTTCTGGCTAGTCTCATGTTTTCGGGTTTGAGTCAAGTAATACTGAAATACTGAGTGTCAATTAATTTGAGGAGGTAAATCTTAATAAAAAACACTTTTCCCAGTCATTATAATACTCGTACATTAAATTTTAACACGCGTTGTATATCTCTTTTCCCAATTAATAGGTTTAAAAACTGCATTTCATAAATATTGAAGAAAATTAAGAACATTCAACATTGCTATAACAAAATCCGTGGACGAACATACTACACTTACGAAATTTTGCTCACGTTTTAGAAATTATCAAATTCCAACTAAATCACATACATACACATTAAATAAATTACCTCCTCTTTCGAAGTCGATGTAAATAATATTTCAAGTAGGTTTACAGTTTCAAATTTGAGCCGCAGACTTTTCGTTTCTTATTTACAATTTTATTGCAATTACAAGAATATATAAACAGACAAGCCTATAGCCAATTTTTTCATCACTTAAGTTGGCTCCTCATAATTTCCAATTTCATACAAATGAACCAACTTTAATAAACTTCCAGGCTTGCGTACTTTTAACACAACGGGCAACTTTGGTCCGCTGGTTTAGCATCGATATAATATTACTTTACTACAGTGAAGCTTTTGCTTGAAACTTCATCTGTGAAAAGCTTTATACAACTCTATAGCTTATTTACAAAGTAGATTGTATTTTTACCGACTCTAAAAAAAGGTGGTAAGCAATTTAATGTGTGAGATATGTTCCTTCCACGTTGGAACCACGTGGTTTGGTCCGTGATGATGGCAGGAGACCCGATGGCCTCACGCTTATTCCCTGGGTACGGGGTCGGGCCTTAGTTTGGGATGCAACTTGTGTCGATACTTTGGCCCCCCCCCATCTCAGAGAATCAGCCCTCAAAGCTGGAGCAGCAGCGGAGTTGGCTGAAAACGCCAAGCGTCGCAAGTACGTCTCACTTGCAAGTGATTATGTGTTTGCGCCGTTTGGTGTTGAAACATTTGGGCCGTGGGGACCCTCTGCTTGGTAAAATTTCGCCAAAATTAAATTCTGTCACAGCCAATAATAAAGCTGGCTGGTTCCTAGCTCAAAGGATTAGCATAGCTATTCAACGCGGCAACGCAACCAGCATCATAGCCTCCTTGCCTCAAGGAAATGCTTTCGTTTTTGAATAGGTAGACTTTAAGTTATTTTTTTTATGTAGCATATCTTAGTTTTATTTTTTCTTGTATGTGTAAGAATGTGATATCTTTAGAATTTGATAGCATTTGACTATGTCGATCTATTAATACTTCCAAAAACGTATGCTTATTTTCGTATGTGTTTCGTAATATTGACAGACGACCTTGTAAAGATCGTATCATAGATCGATCATTAGGATCACACTGGATGCATAATGTTTGTGAACCGTCGCTGTGGAATGTTCAGCAGTGGACGTCCTTTAGCTTAAAATGATGATGATGATGATGCAAGTATGTTGGTACATTTTTATGTTTGTCCACGGATTTCTCGAAAACGATAAGCCATAGCGAGTTGATTCTTTTTTAGTTCAATCAAGTATATACATTTCAATTAAGGGTATAGGTAATGTAAGTTTCATTAAAATCGTTACAATAGTTTTTTTAGTTATGTGTAATAACTAAAAATCATGAAATATCGGTTGAAATAATAAATACATAATTATCTCTTTATTATTTACTACTCATTTATCTTTTGACCCCAAAAAGAGACTAGAATATTTGATTAATAATGAATAACTTGGGAGGTGTTGGTATGATAATGAAATATATTATTAAAACAGTGCAACCATTGAAAAAACAAGCATACAATTTTCCCCGACAATGTTTTTAACTGAGCTAGAATATATTTTACTCTAACGAATATTTTGTTGAGGGATTTGTGGCAAAAATTTCAAGAAACTAAAGTTACTTCGGCAAAACCTATTAAGATTTAATATAAGTTTCTTAACTCCTTTCAAGTTAAATAAGTCTAACTTCGTCCTTTGCTCAACTCTTATCTATTTTTCAACTGAACGAAACGACTGAGCCACATAACCGCAAGAAATTGGTTGCCATAGCAACGCGAAACTTTGATGTGGGTGAACATACAGCCTTTATCAAATTTTAGTGTTGTCGCTTCGAGTATCTTCATGTTACGACGCGTTTTGATGTAGTGGTTAGCGGTCCTAACACTGACTACTATGCCGGCCGTCGCGGATTTGAATCCCGCAAGGGGGAGATGTTTGTGTGATAAGCACGAATATTTGTACCTAAGTCATGAATGTTATATGTATTAACGTATTTATGGGAGACGCTCCCATCATAATCGTTGCCTGGTATTCGTTAACAAGGAATAACTCTTTATTTCGAAACCAATACAGTTGATGTGTTGTCTGGCGCATATTTATTTACTAGCGGTCCCCCGCGACTTCATCCGCGCGTTTTGAGTTTGCTCCCTCCCCTCCCGTCGCAGCGTCATGTTTTATATCCTAAAGACTTTCTCGATAAATAAGCTATCCAACACAGAAATATTTTTTCAAATCGGTCCAGCAGTTCCTGAGATAAGCGCGTTCAAACAAACAAACTCTTCAGCTTTTTATAATATATTAGCGCAAGCGCACGTTGTACTTAAGCTGCGAACATTATTTTGGTGCGGAGTTATGTTAAAACTGTGATAGCTCCTAAGATATTTATTGAAATCAATCGATATAAAGGGCAACTTGGTTCTAAATGAAATGCTCGTGATGATGAATGTATTTATTTTGATAAGAATAGTAGATAGTATAAAAATATAAGAATGGTAGTAGATAAGAATAGATACCTGTGTGTATAATACACCTCTAAAAATAATGCATTATTTTTTTACAAATTTATTAACATAAAAAAGGTTGTAGTAAGTCAACCATAAAAGATAGACATATGCTGTCGCGGACTTTATTATAGAACTTTTAATGCTGAACAATCGTGTCATACATGATTTTTGTGTAACTTAAGCGGTTTCCGCAGCGTATGCAGCGGAAGCTCTCAAAAGAAATATCTTTCTCCCGTTTTCGCAACATTTTTCATTTCTGCTGTGGTCTTATGAGTCGTATTTTTATGTTATATAGCCTAAAGCCTTCCTCGATAAATGGACTATCCAACGTGAAAAAAAATTTTCAAATCGGGCCAGTAGTTTTTGAGATTAGCGCGTTCAAACAAACAAACAAACAAGCTCTTCAGCTTTATAATATTATTAGTATAGAGTATAGATTAATTTTTATTTAACTTCCTTAAAATTAAGGCATATTGGAGCTCCAATACTAAAATATTTATCAGGGAAACAAAATATTAAATTGTACGACTTTAGACAAGTGGCAAACAACTAACGAAAACACAATAAAGTAAAGTAAAAATGCAATGTTCTGTTGTATCCATACCGGCTGACAGCATGGCCGCCGGAACATGCCTCTGGGTGGCGTGGATATGTCACCGTTATATTGTTAAAACTACGTCATTACAATCGAATGGTTTTAAATCTATTACATTGTAATCTGAAGATTTTTTATGAACTGTACCAAACTTAATAGTATTATAACGTAAACTAAAATGAAGAATCACTGCGCTAAGTGATGGATCAGGGTTCCTGAAGAATCATCATTCGTGTTAGGCTGACATATAAGTAAAAATACCAAAAAAGCACAAATGCTAAGCCGTGTCGAGCTGTTCCACTATAGAACGATAGATAACAATCTGAGGTGGAATTGTGTAAAGCAATCGTATTCATTTGACAGTTCAAAACGTACGATATGATCTGTCAAACGCTTTGTTCTCTGCCGTTTGAAAAATCATACCGTACGTTTTGAACTGTCAAATAAATACGATTGCTTTACACAATCGCACCCCTGATTTAATACCGTTAGATTGAAATCACGCGGTTTTTACAATATAACAGTGACAGAGATACACCATAAGACATGAAGATGAAATGTCATGAAATGAAATGAAATGTCACGTAACATTAAAATATGAGTTCTATCGATAGAGTTAACATGTCACGTCTCTTGTGTAGATACTGAAACGTTAACATTTGACATCACATTCTCATCTGACGCAAAATCTCGTGGTAGACGTTAATTAAAAGGGTAATCAAGTATTTGAGTGGGTTGTAACTAGATGTTACAATACATTTTGATTAAATGCTAATTATGTAAGATTTTCGTTACTAAGCTATTATACATAAGCATGTATTGCTAAATAATAATAAAAAAGTATAAACCGACTTTGAAACCAAAATGCACGAAAAAGTCTTAAATAAACTCTTGACCATTGAAAGGAAAGGAGTCCATTTTAGGTAAACAATTTCTTTTTGGTATCAGTGCTCTGATATGTTTGATGTTGATGCTTAATGATCAAAATGATCCCCTTTATCATTTTCAGATCAGATCAGCGATCAGAGTTACATGTATGACTCTGCTCTTTAAGAAGCTACAAATTACCTATCATAAGTTGTGACATTATAACTACTAAACTCCTTAGCGTTAAGGAGTTCAGCTCAGCTCCACAATATGTTGACTATCGGACGTAACAACACATCAATATTAAGATTCTAGTAAAAAAACACTATACGTGCCTTTAAAATTTGAGGGATTCGCTCGATTACACCAAGGTACCATAATCAGATCCCGAATTGACAATTGGAAAAAAAAACGAATTGGTCAAAACAAATGACTGAGATAACATAGACACAAAAAATATATATAAATCCGAATGGATAACCTCCTCTTTTTTTGAAGTGGGTTGAAAAATAAACTCGATTAATATTCTATTGATTAAATTGGCCAAAGGCCTCACCATGGCCTTTGGCAAATAGTGGGATCTACTGGGTAATAGCTGATGAGATGATTCATCAGGAATTTTACCGGGTTGGATACAAACATCAAAATTATTAACTTGCAAAGATGGTTTGGGCAGTTAAGTTCTAGATTGTGGACCCTTCAACCAAAGACGTAGCCGTAGGACTTCCACCGACAAGATGGATAGACGACCTTGTGAGAATCGCAGGATCAAACTGGATACAGACAGCTTGTGATCAGTCGCTGTGGATAACCGTTGAGGAAGCCTATATTCAGCAGTGGACGTGCTTTGGCTGTCAATGATGAAATAAATAGTCGTTTTTCTTTTTTTCACATTACAGGAAATAGAGAATTGAAATACTGTGTCTTACTCTCTTAATATAAAACTACAAACATATTTACTAGACAACAAACTGCAATATGATAGAAGACAATAACTGTCGCGTTTTGAAATAAACAATTCTAGAGCAAAGAGACAATATTTCACAGCACAAACTTTTCTTATCTCTCGTTACGTTATTAAAACAAAAAAAACAGGGATATATTTTTCATAGGGTTCCGTTTAGATTTTTTACGATTAATTATTTATTATCTAGAACAAAAAAATGATTACACCCTAATATTTATGCATACAAAGAGTTGACTATAAATAATTTGTTCATATAATAGATAGACAGAATTGTAAGTTATTTTATCTATGATAAATATGTAGTATTTTTTTAAGTGTTAGTGTTAGTATTTTTTGTGGTGTTTTTTTTTTCATTTTGGCAAGCATAGTGGATATAAAATTAATTTGATTCTGAACAAGCAGTACATCTAGATAGCACCGTGCATAAGTTTAACATCTCGGTCATGAAAATTCCTGTCTCTGTCCTACATATTCTAATAGCAAGGAATTCTTAACCTTTTAAAATACGGAACCCTCAAATGTTTCGTCTAGTTAATTGCAAGAAAGGTGAAGTAATTTTACCGGAGCCTCAGTGAGCCCGGGGCTGATCTAAAACGAATTGGTTTTTCCCTTTTGTACCTTACTGTCTGATTAACAATTCAACAGTTACATTCCACCCTTTGTAGACTTCTTTTTAAACAAATCAACCTTTAGGAATTCCAGTATTTAAATCAAAGAAAGAATGGTAATTAAGGAAGTTTGGGTTTTTTCGATGTGTAATTATGTTTGAGACAAAGCATAGTCCTTAAAAACATAGTTCATTTTAATTCTTAGTGTTCTTATATCTATCAAAATAAGTACTAATAGGGTTTCTTAAAATCCGTTTTTCTTTCAACAATCTTGACATTTATCGAAACGATTCATTTTGAAATAAGATAAACACAAAACTTAAAACCTACATAGGCAATTAATCGTTCACCACTGACGTGCCACTGAGATATATTTACGAGAGTGTATTGAAAAGTACTCGACCTCATGCAGTGCAATTAAATTCCCAGAATTAAAGTTACTCACATTTTTTAGTTTAATTAAGTCTGAATTACTGTTAAAAGCTTCAAATCTGTGCGTTTATTAGTTGTAATGTAATAAATTTATGTAAGTAATCAATTATATAATTTTTTGAGCGTCCGTAGTGTTTTCGCAAATAGAGCAAACTGAGGAGCGTGCTGTGTATCAACTAAACCTTTTAAATATTTATTATGCGCCCTTAGTGTTAACATCAATGATTATATGGTCAGTATACAACGGGATTCAGCTCCTCATATTATGTGGAATATGAGGATAGAGAAAGGGTGAAAGATAACCGCCTTGGAAGGCCTTACCGTCTTCTACGTACCGTCACTACTAACGAAATTGCAGATGATTTCATTGTGCAGGACTACAGATTAAAAATGAAAGAGATAGCCGAGATTATATAATTTTTTTCGTAATATCAAACATCGTAGTAAACCAACTTCATATGCCAAGTATGCAAGTACACACATTACAACAATTCTGTATCCATACAAATTCGGCGCCGACGAAACTATCGGGCGAGAAAGGCCCTTTTAACGCTGTGACTTTTAGCAGCGATGCAGTAGCCATGCTAACGCGCGTTAGCATCACTGTTGCAGCAGCTAGACATTGAAAAAATATGTACTGTATATACTTCGTCGACGCCAACGCGCGACTGCATCGATGCCAACTAAAATCTGTCCATTGCGTGAGTCGCGATGCTGAAGCGCATTTTCAAACCGCGCGATTGCATCGACGCTGAAAGTCGCAGTGTGCAAGGGGTCGAAACTTCTGCAGTGTGCGCGGGGTCTTACCGTGACTGTGACTGATAACCTGTCGAGGTCTTTTAAATGGCATAAATAATTACGGCAGGCGCAGCGTTCAGCTTGTTCGTTAGTTGCTACCGTTACTTATTTGTTGTTTGAAAACTACCCACCGTGTTTCAAATAACAAATCTCAGTGTGACTGTACAAAGTAAACCCTTAGGTATCGATTAGCGGCGGTCTCGTCGTAACCGATGCTTCGATAGCGGCTCTATTGGACGAGAACTCGATGCCAATAACAGCGAGTGAATGATATAAACCGTCTCTGAAGCTTTCAGAAACATACCAGTTGCTAAACGAAATATTGCTATGGTGTGAATATACACAAAATCGTATTGTATAATTCTTTTTTTGTATCTATATGATAAATAAAGCGATGTTATATATTTTTGTTAAATAGGTAATGTTTTTCAAACTTTTATCAAGTGCTATACCTATTAAATATCCTATAAATAAAGAAAATTCTAAGGTCATTAATTTCTTGTAGATTAGAAATGTTTTACGAAAAAAAAATTTAGACATAGTTTACATTTTTATATACGATTGATAATAAAATACATAGTAGTATAAGTCCACAAGAACTTGTTTACATGTTAACAGTATTTTAACATTATATGTTAGAACTAGCGGTTTTTTGCACCCTTCCCTCCCGTCGTAGCGTGATGTATTTTATTTATAGCCTTAGGCCTTCCTTGATAAATAAGCTATATTACACAAAATTTTCTAATCGGTCCTGTAGTTCTTGAGATTAGCGCGTTAAAAAAAACGAACAAACTCTTCAGCTTTATAAAATTAGTATATTTAGAGAGCTTTTGACGTAGTGGTGATATTCGTTGTTGTAAAATGAGTTTGTAAAAAAAAACTTATTGTAAATGTAGTAAGCCGCACGACTCCAATGACTCAGATCTCTGTGTGTTTAAAAACATTACTTTGCAAAAGAAAAAGTGAAAACTTCTAACCGTTTAAGAGCTCCGTAAATTCTGGACCAAACCTAAAGATGTACTCAGAGAGGTATTACAGAGAGATTTCCATTATAATGACATTTATCTGAAGTATTTCCATGAATCCCACTTGCGTTTGAGTTTAATCTCGTACCTTAATCACCGGGGGTCGCATAATTAAATTTAATTGGCCCGTAGGATAGGACGGAGGTGCGTGGGTAATGTTTGTTTGGGGACCAGCCGGTTTATATTACTTAACTGTCTGTGAATATTATTAAAGTCAATTATCGACACAATACCTCCTCAACTAGCAATCATTTTGAACAAGTGATGACGGCTAGTTTTTTAGTTTATTAATAAAAAATCATCCTTTTAAAATCGGGTGACAAAAGTGTAAAAATATTTGGAAAGGTTATACTCAATCAACTTTTAGCATACTTTTCATCGAGCAAGTTAATGCATAATAAACAATTTGGTTTTACTAAAGGTAGAAGCATAACGGATGCAGGAGTTGCTCTTTTAACACATAGGTGTAGGTAATAAATGTGTTATAATAAATAAATAAATATCCCTTCTAGTCCTAAAGTAAGCTACTTAAAGCTTTTTTTAAATACTTTTTTTTTGTAAATACATAGAAAACACCCAGACCAATACAAACAGACATATTCATGCACGCAAATGTTTGTAATGTGCAGGGATCGAACCCGCAACCCGCTGCGTATTAGGCGATTTCTCGACCACTACACCAAACGGGTTAAAAGGGTAGGTTAAGTATTTTCTGTGATCTATTCAGAGCATTTGAGAGGGTGGATCATGCATGTCACATTATTTAAAAAATACCTCACTTGGTAATGATTGAATTCATTAAGCGTAGTTAATTCTTATCTCTCAGGTAGAATGCAAAAATAATGTGTGCATGGAACTGAGTCTTCTGGAGCACCAATAACAATGGGTGTGCCCCAGGGATCTTTATTGGTACCTCTCTTATTTTAAACATATATACATGTACTTTGTAGGAAATCATTACGGCATAGTATTGTTTGCAGATCATAATTCACTTACATTTAAAATTTCAAGAGGTGAAGGAAATTTTGACGGATTAAATATTACTCTTTTACAAGTACTTCATTGGTTTACTGTTAATAATCTACTTCTTTATGAAAGTTAAACATAATGCATCAAGTTAACGATGCCTAATATCCGACAGGCATACTTGTCATAATACTCCTTAGACATGGCTGTTAGCCATTTTACTATCAAACTTTAAAAAAAACTCATTTATATCCTTAATCTGGCCGTAGGTACTTAACATGTATAGCAATCGCATCGCAATCGTTCACAAGTTACGTAATAATAAGCCCACGGGCTTTGTGTGTTTAGTTTACTTAAAAAGGACTTTGACGTGGTGACAAGTTGTAATGAAAATTTTCTTTTAAACTTTAAGCTTTTACATTTTTATACTTCACGTAGGAATTATTGTGTCTAACAAATTTGTATCACCACACTTTTTTATTTATTTTGTGTGGAAAGGAAAAGTCTGAGTATGACTTACTTATATGTATTGAACCAACTATTTACTTTTAAGGTTTTATTGAAACATAATTATGTTCAGTCTTTTTGATAAGGTTCCTAGTTCCTCGTGGATTCAGTGAATACTAACTTGGGTTAAGAGCTTAAAAAAACTAAGAGTATAGTATGTTTTTATCGCTTGTCGAATTTTGTCAACAAACCTGACATTAATTTTTAAAGAAAACTTTTTTTACAAAATATCTACAAACTCACAACCTACATAAGTAATTGATTGTTGAACACTGAGATCTTTCAAAGAAAACAGTAAATTTATTTTATTTGCTGATATTATTTTAAAAGTCATAAAAATATTGTTTACATTATTCGACTAGCAAATATAAAGATACTTTAAGAATAACTTACAGATACGTATCGGATACATACGGATTTAGGAAGCAGAATAACAAAAAAACTGTGAAAGCACTCCGGGAGTGCCGGCAGAAGTGAAAACTTGAATATCAACGTTGTGCATTTTTGATTTTTTGGAATAGTTATTATCAATATAAAAGTACTATCATTTTTGTGATAGAATACAATAATAATAATAATAGTACAATAATAATAATAATATAATATTTTTATAGAATACAATATTTATTTATTGCGCTATCGTACACAAACATTACAATTTATATTATATTAAATTACATTAAAAAGTTTATCTCTCAGAAAAATCAACTTACATCCATAATTTCGCCAACCGTCTTACGGTTTTTCGATCAGGTCACGTGTCCTGACGCGAGTTTCACATTTTTCCCCCATCCCACAAAAGTGCTCAACGCCGCTAAAGAAGTTTTCACTTCAAAAAACCTACATTTAATTGGAAATTGCAGTAGATTGAAAGGATAAATCCCTTGTCGTGTTTGCTGAATCGTTCACTTTGATCTAAGTTTACCAGCAATTCAACCTGAATTTGTCGAAGCCAACTGTCTATATCTAAACTACAGTATCAATCGGTATGTCTGTTGTGAGCTTTACAATACGAATACAATAGGGGAGGGCTGTGAAGGTACCTACAGATTAATTCAAGGTTCAACAAATATTCTGCAAATCCATGAGTCTGGGTTTTTGTACATAGGCCTGTATTTGTTTTACGTTGGAATATTCACGATTTCTTTTTATCTACCTGAAATCTAGTTAACATGGAACATAAAACAGTTTTGTATTATAATATAGTATTTTGAACTGGCTGTAACCAGTTATTAGTTAAGAGAGTTGTTGGCATATTATTTGACGATACGTTAATATATAATGTATGCTGTTACTACATATATTCAGAATTCTTGAAACTCTGTACAAACCTAGAGCATCAAGCTGAATCTTGCAGCTTATTTCTATTTACTCGATTTCTTAACAAACATAATATAAACGCCACCACTTTATTATATCGGTGTTGAGAATTTCCACTAGAAACATGGAAATATTTTCAATCAACCCAACCCTTGCGACAAAGTGAAATATGGAATATCGAGAGTTTCCCTTAAAAAGTATCTAAAGCCTCCATCGTTTCGCCTACGAGTTTTTATTGAAAGACTCAGTTTAAATAATGAACGAAAATCCGATTCCAGTTACAATATTTTATCGTGTTTTCATAAAAATCACAGTGTAATTTCGAGTAAATTGCTCTTGAAATGACATTTATGTCCGCTGCGTGCGTGACGTCTTCGGATTTAATAATGTACGTGCTCCCTTCAGGGAAAATATCACAGGATATAATGTCAAGACACGATATGTCATCCGTAAGCGTTGTTTGGGCACCAGACAGGCCAATTGAATATGTTCCTGTAACGTCGTCCTAGACTCGATTTGAGGCCTGACAGAAAAGAACTTCGTTCGTTGGCTGGGCGCCATCATAAGGGAAACAAAAAAGAACCATAAATCATATAGCAATATTTTTTTTAACTGAGAAGAAAAAAGTGAACACCTCTTAAAACAATTTAATTGATTGTTTTTTACGGAAACATTTGACAGTGTTTTTACACCAGATACCCCAATTTTCGCTGCTTTAGATAGTATGTTTAAGCTATAATACATCTTTTTAGTAAGACCAATTTGCTTGATCGAAGCAACCAACAGTTAACGACTGAGTGGAACCGCTCTTCTGATTAATTTTGTCTATGGTCCCGTGACAGTACCTTTTACCTGAGTTTGTTTAGTGTAGTGAACAATGTGACGTTATCGACATCGATATATTGCGGATGGATTTTTCGGATATTTATCGAAAATATAATTTTCTACTCAAGGACCCACTTGCTCACGTCATTAGCATACTAACACAGGTTTGAAATAACGATTTAAGGTTTATCCCACTGCTATGGTGTACTTGGCAAAGAGCCTTAATCCAAAGGTTTTTACCCAGGGGCCAGTCAGTGGACCCTACAATGTTATAAAAATTCTGATTTATTTAAAATACCTCGGCCACTAAGATTAGAAAAACTTGGCAGTATTTTGTTTATTGTTTTGATGACCTTGTTGCTGCAATGGATGTGGAAAAGTCGATTTATAAGTTGTTAACTGTCATCATAAGCAATTTGCATAGTCTAAAAAAATTAACTATTAGCTTACACGAAGCTTAAATTGTGCTAAATATACCCAACAGTGTCTACTTAACATCTTGGATCTAAAACTATCGATAGTTTTACAAAGACTAGTTAAGTTTTATCGGTGGTTTCTGGCGTTATTTCTGGCTATACTGAAATTACAGTTGTGGGGACAAGTATCCACGTCTCCGAGCTTGAGCACTAGTTTAGTAAGTAAATCACTTTGATGTAAAGTGGACACAAGTTTTGATGAGACCCAAAGGACAGGGAATTTAGTACAGGGATGAGTTCTTCAACGTGTTATAAGAAAGTCGGTGCTGCTTTACCGCAAATAAGTAATGACTAGACTAATTTATTATGTTTTGTACTTTGCTTGGTATTTATTCTAAATAAATAAACGATAAAATCCATTTATTTCAGACTTTGTCCATAAAATATTAATTAATCAATATCGAGCATAAGCAAATTTAAATTGAGACAGTAATCAGAAGAACTTGCAATAAAATTAGAACAGTTGAAATGAAAATAAAAATAATAATAATATTTATTTATTAACAAACAAGAAAAAATTAAACTAAGACATGCAACATAAAAAAATAACTTAATATCTACCTATTCAAAAACGAAACCATTTCCTTGCGGCAAGGAGGCTATGATGCTGGCTGCGTTGCCGCGTTGGATAGCTATGCTGATCTTTTGAGCTAGGAACCAGCCAGCTTTATTATTGGCTGTTGAAGTATTTAATTTTGGCGCAATTTTTCTAAACAGCAATTTAGCAGAGGGTACCCACGGTCCAAATGTTTCAACGCCAAACGGCGCAAACACATAATCACTTGCAAGTGAAACGTACTTGCGACGCTTGGCGTTTTCAGCCAACTCCGCTGCTGTTCCAGCTTTAAGGGCTGATTCTCTGAGATGGGAAGGGGCCAAAGTATCGACACAAGTTGCATCCCAAACTAAGGCCCGACCCCGTTATAAGAATTAAATACAACTAAAATTGAGTATAACATTTATCATCAAATTGAAATATCAGCCACTACCTGGAGCATGAGGCACACTTATTAATATTTTCATCCACTACTGCAGAAGAGGGCAGTCTGGCTTCTGGCTGGGGACATTAAAAAAAAGTGGTTTCCTGGGCTTTTCTTTGTAAAATTTTAAGGCAGTCATGTTTTCTTTGGTTTATTTCACTTTAGATTTAACTAAACGTGGCAAAAAGAGGTGATAGACTCTCTTGTCTTTCAGTGGGCAATATTGAAAAGGACTAATATACAGAAAACGTTTTAATTATTCAGTATCTGTTTACATATTGTTCCTCTATATTTGATCCTTTCAAAATCATTAATACGATAAAACTACGTACATATTGTGTGCACTGTGTATGTGTATCTACAAAGTTCATAATTTACACTAGACACATAAAGGCTAGGCTACACTGTTTCTGACATCTAATTTCAAACGAGCAAACCTGTATATCTCCAAAATGCACTGGATTCAGTAACAATGGAGCATCACGTAAATTCCCAATGAGCCACAAAGCGTAAAAGATCTACCTACAAATTGTGAAATTTTAGGCTCCGTCCCTTTTATTACAAATTCCACATCATTTTGTGTGGACATTATGTAGATTGATTTTGATCAAAATATCTACTAAGTTTTTCGTGCATGTTAAGTTCATACACGTACGATTTTATACGATTGTCAGCCCTAAAAATGTTTGATGGTCGGAATTATGACAGCCTAACTATTTTTTTTTAAATATAAGAACATTATTATTACTAGAATTATGATTCAAGTAACACCTAATGTCAACAATGTATTCAAAACAAAAGAACAAAAAAAACAACAAAACAAAAGATTTACTTTCAGTAGCTGTAATTACCACACACGGAAGAATACCAATATAATATGCACTATTATATTAACAATAATCTGAGTAGCTACCTACTTCTGATTATATCAATCTCGAAACCTAATTAAAACATTAACTCAATAATCACATGATGGAAAAGCTGAAGCATCACGTAGGCCTTCAAGCTCTGATGAATATAAAGTAAGAGGTGACGTGTGGCAGCCCTGGCATATTTATTTTTACGCGTTTTCGCGTCAATGGTGCGAAGGACGCCCTTTGAAATGCTAAAACGAGGTGGCGCTGTAATGTTTTTATGTGTTAAATTATGTATGTGTCGCGAATGCTAACGAACAGAATAATTTCCACGTC
This sequence comes from Pyrausta purpuralis, assembly GCA_963924145.1. Lineage (NCBI taxonomy): Eukaryota > Metazoa > Arthropoda > Insecta > Lepidoptera > Crambidae > Pyrausta > Pyrausta purpuralis. The sequence continues at coordinate 21,134,090 of OZ001664.1, read as the reverse complement.
ATTTTAATGTGATCTTCCAAATCTCGACGTGTTTAGAATTCAGCTGTGTCAAAAAATTAGAGTTTGAAGTCAAACCGTGAAGTGCATGAATAAGTTGACAATAGAGTGGGATGCTTTGTAGAATCAACATTATACAAATTCTATTTTAATGTACTTTTGAGTCGTTTAGACCTAATCTTCTTCTTATATCGCAGAAATTCTTCTGATATTGTAGTAATAATATGCAGTCATGTATTTTAAGTTCATTTAAACCACAACTATAAAAATGTGTTGCGAATGCACAGTCAAAAAGAACTGTGCTGTAGGTCCCTACTGTACACTTTATGGGCGTAATTAAGAACAGAAAAGTATTTTTCCTACAAAATCGAAATGCGGAATGTCTGAAAAGATCGTAACTGAATGGAAATATTCGCGAAGTGCGAATTCTTGTCGCCGAGTCAATTGTAAAATCTCAATACAAAGGAGTCTGGACCGCCTTCATTCACTTAAAAAGTTAGAAGTGAGAGTGTGGTTAGGAAGGGAGGGGTATGAATCCTGATGAAGCCCTGCGGTCGGAGCGATTTGCATATATTAGCTGTATTCGGTTGCAATATCCCAAATGGAATAAAGCTGTCGAAAATACGTCGCTTGAAAAATAAGTTTAAGATTTTTAAACTCAAGACTTGGATGGTAATATCAAAACAGTTTATGGCTCACCGGATTAAAGAGAGCTTGCGTTGGATATTCCGTTTAGTAAAGCAAAAACAGAAGTTTAGCGTAATATTATGCTAACAAATATTTGAGTAGCTATACCACTTGCATTTAAAATTGGCATTTATTTAAAGAGAAAAAAAGGTTTTTTTTTACTTCTTCTGGACAGAACACTAACTAATTTAACATAAGCACGTCCTCCGTGGTGTACTGGCTAAGCACGCTGGGTATCAAGGCGTTGCCGCTCTGAGGTCCCGGGTTCGATTACCGGTCCGGTCAGTAAAGAAATTGTAATTTTCTTAATTACAGTATCTAGTCCCGAGAGTCTCACAAGTGCATTAGCTACTTACTTTGGGATCAGAGTAATGTATGTGAGTGGTGTTTTTTTTTTATTTAAAATTAATATCATCAAATGGCTAGCTATCGTTTTGCTGGCGTTATAAGTTAGTATACCTTATGTCATTCCCCAACTTTTATTGCTTAATACTACCTTGTCTCTGGATTCCCCCAACTGTCGCCACCTTGTTCTAATTTCTCGTAATCTTAATCTGAAGTTTTAATCTGTAGAGAGTACGCCGTTTGCCTTTGTTCTTGTTAATCTCTTCTAACTGGATGTGGCATAGATAGACTAGAACAGATTAACATATCATCGGGTATGAATAAAACCTGATATTAAAGTATGCCATAATTAACGACATCCATGGTCTAGTGGCTAGCACGCTGGTTTCAAGCGTCGCCATCACGTGAGGGTCTGGGTTCGATTTCCGATCGGGTCAATGTAGAAAACGATTTTTTCTATATAGTCTCGGGTCTGGGTGTTGTGGTACCACCGTTGTGTCTGATTTCGATAACACAAGTGCATTGGATCAGAGCGATGTATGTGATTGGTGTCCAATATTTATAATTTATTTATATTTATAATTTAGTTAGATAGTTAATAGTAAAAAGTAGAGTTATCATGTCTTTGCTGATCACTAATTTATTGAAGAACCTCATCATATTTTATTTTTTAAAGAACATGCACCACTAACATAAGCTGTTGATAGTTGCTAATATAAGGAGCTTGAGTTAGAAGTAATAGGAGACTACTCTCTTATTTATCAGTTATTAATACTTACCACGTGTAACGTAAGATTCGCAAAGCCCGAAAATAGGTTGATTGGAATCACGAGCAGAATCAATTGAACCACTTTTTGATATGGGTCACATTTATCAAAAAATCTTCATTAAAATGTGAATGAAAAAAGTTATTAATAAGGCATGACGTGAGCAAACCCTCCAAACCCACAAGCAATGGTTAACTCCTTATGAGCGTAGATAGAATTAATAATAATTTCAGCACGGGGCGCAGCGGCTCGGTGAATACCTACCGACTTCTCTCTCGACAGAGCGTCGTTCGCAGAGCAAGAAATGATCAGATCAGTAAAACCACATAAAACCTTAAGTATTATTCCTTTGAGAATTAAGTCAATTTAATTAAAAATCATCTGGAGAGTTTGAGGTTTTTCGCATCAAACATAACACGTTGTATGTATCGTAGGCGATGAAAATTAGGTAACTTTACCTGATGGGATCTGTATAAAAGCACCTACGTACTCGCTTAATTTTATTACTCACAATTCCATAAGTAATCACAGTTTGCAATATGCTGACTTCTATTTACCCGATAACTAAGATAAATCTGGTGCGAACAATAGTTTTTACTTAGTTAAATTGTTGTTTGTTAACTATAGCGGAACTATGGTTTCGAACTTGTCGTGAGGTCTGCGAGTTTATAACTTGATTTATCTTAACACCGCAGCCCTTGGGGATTGTCTTGGTAATTTGATTGGTTCTACAACTAATCCATGGGTATAATCTATATTCATCGATCAATTTAGTCGTAAATAGACGTCATACTTTGAAAAGGTCTTAAGTATCTACAAGAAAATCTATGAATTTGTTAGTCTTGTTAAGCTGATAACACCTAAAAACTGAACTAAATTTTATTTGGCTGAACAAGGTCAGTCCCCTTCAAAAGACTTTTAATACGCCAAGTCGTTAAACGTTGAGGGTTTATGTAATAATATGTAATATTGGACACCAAACACATACATTGCTCTGATCCCAAAGTAAGTAGCTATTGCACTTGTGTAATGGAAATCAGACACAATGGTGGTACCACAACACCCAGACCCGAGACAATATAGGAAATTTTGATTTCTATATTGAACCGACCGGGAATCGAACCCGCAACCGCGCAGCGGCGACGCCTTGAAACCAGCGTGCTTAGCCATTACACCACGGAGGTCGTCACGGAGGAGGTTTTTAGTCGAAATAATCATCGGTCTAGCCATGTCATTGGATGCCGGCGTTAAATTGATTGCCTGTGCTTTCAATTAACTGGCTGATTTAACCAGATGGCTACGCCAGATACAATAGTTAAATTATTCTAAATGGTCATTTTGACACGGTTCATTGATACAATCTCGCATTAAATTACCTGGATTATGTTTAATTATAATATAAATTTCTAGAAAGTCTGATTAGTTTCACTAGCTACTTCAACTTCTATAGTAAACAACACTTGCGTTAATTTCAGAAGCTTGTCCAGTGGCTTGGATTGTTTTAACTGATCTTTTAACTAATCTAGTCTCGTGTAGTATTAGTATAAGTATTGTTTACTTTGAAAGGTTTTCGATACTGGGAGTGTAACTTTTATTTCAGTTCAAATAAGTATTGTCTATCTTTTTCGACTACGATCCGATTCCATTCAAAAGTTAATAAACTAAAGTACCATAACTTGTTACTATCAAATAGCTGTATTTGATCACGAGCAAAAACAAACTCGAACGAACGAATTAATCATTTGGGAATAACAGAAAGATTATAAACATGCCAATACTTTCGCACCTGCCTCTCGGCATACATATTGTATGAAACTCTCATTAATTTGCTCACCGCAATACACACCAGGTGCCACGAAAACCGTTCTGTATTCCACAATAATATTACCGCCGACATTAGCCAGACCACAAGCTGAAATCATTTTCACACCTGAATTGATTGAGCGATCGCTCACGATTCGATGTAAGATAAACGACGTTAGGTACTGCTGAATAAACCGTGTAAGACCTTCAATATAAATGGAATAGATATGAAGTATCCAAATTAAAAAATCTTACCATCTTTTTGAACTTTGAACATTTTGATTCAACAAAAATCTATCTTAAATCTAATACTCTAACGCTAGCAAACGTAACTTCAAAAATTGCACGAGCGTTAACGAAATTCTACTCCTTATTCGTACCACAAAGACGGTTCCGAATTGCGCTCGCAAAATCACATTTCAAAATCAGATAAAAACCTGACATGAAAAGAAATGCGAGGACAGTCGAGAGCCGTCCATTCCAGTGATCTCATTACAACATTTTTTTCTCGTTTCACAGGTAGCGTCGAATCACAAGATTAGATTAGATAGCGACGCAGCAAGGACACCAGAAACATGATTTGGGCAAAAGTAGCAGGCACTTGCAGATAGCAAGACCAGAATAAGTGAAATGGACAACCGATGAGACGATCTAAATTTTAACAAACAATGATATGATAAAAGTTGTAGTGATATTAAAACGGCTGAAAGTGAATCAAGTGAAGTGGTGACAGAAAATGTTTGTACAGTGAGTGGTTGTGTTGAAGATGGGTTGCAAGCTCGGGAAGATGGTTGCTTCGGAGAGGCAACGAGGGGGCCCGGCCAACCAGGATCTGGGTGGTGGGCCTCCCCCAGCCACGGACCCTCGGTTGCCGTTGACAGCGAAGCAGAAATATTCTATGCTGGCATCATGGAAGGGCATCTCGAGAGCCATGGAGAAGACTGGAATTTGTATGTTTATAAAGTAAGTGGTCATTACTTTTCTATTGTAAGTAGATGCTGAGCGTAACTTGATAAGCTTGGTAAAGAGAAACAGGTGCGTTAATATTATTCAAATAATATATTTGTATAGCCCCAAAAGGGACAGCGGAAGATAAGAGCTTTGTAAATATTTAATTTAACTTGGTGTTATTGATTCAAAACAGTCAGTTTGCTTGCGCGCTGAAAAAAATTGACTTTATGATAAAAATAAAAATCTTCATTACGTACAAACGCTAATCGAGATGAAGGCAATGCCTCAAGTTTCATAACAATAACGTGTTTGTTATCTCTTGTCACTCAAGGTCGGAGACAAAACGCGTCAAGCGCTGTCACAAATCTGAATTTCGTATTTTTCAACGAAACAAGTCTACGTTTTGCATTATAATGCTCTCAAGCACGTCGTAACTCAGCGAACAAAGAATTTACATCTATATTGATGTAAATTTTGTACAAAACTGGAACTAGCACGCTTAGAATTTCAAAACAGGGATAAAGCTATGTTGAGTACCCATTGTGGAACATCTAGGTACTTCATTTACTATGATATTAAATCCACGAAACTACACCTTATGTTTTTACGAGTATACTAATTTATTTCAATTTAAAAGATGCCGTTTGTTTTAACATTGCATTATGAATTTATTATAGTATTAGTTTCAATAATGAATAATAGTATTTAAAGTATATGCTTTAGTTTTAAATGTTTTAAGCTGCATTGAGTAAATATTGATACCTTAAATAATATTTCGGGGTCAACAATAGTATTACAATCAAATACGTTTAATTTTAACATATAATTGCGTGAGTAGATATGCCATTGCAATTTGGGGGCGTATTGCGATCCAACTTTAGCCGTTCAATTTCTAGGCAGCTCAATTCCGGCTCAGTGTAAACGAATATTATCAATACAATTATATTATAATAAAACTGCAATGATAAAAATATATAGGTTTATGTTGTTCTATTATAATAATTTTATAGATATCTAGTGAAGTTGCTAATTTGAAAGTAAAGCTGAGCTGAACCTATTAAAACTGCATCGCAATACGTGCGGAGTTCGGATTTCTTGAATGTGTTTAGATATCTGAAGCCTCTTAACTATTTTACACAATTACACCCCTAACCGAACAGATTATCTTTTAAAATATAAAACGCATAAACAGATACTTTTTTAATTATTCGACAACCCGTCTGGTGTAGTGGTCGAGAAATTGCCTACTACGCAGCGGGTTGCGGGTTCGATCCCCGCACAATACAAACATTTGTGTGCATGAACATATCTGTTTGTATTGGTCTGGGTATTTTCTATGTATATCACGTATTTATTTACAAACAAAAAGTATTTAAGTATTACATATATCCGTTGTCTGGCACCCATAACACAAGCTTTGAGTAGCTTACTTTGGGACTAGATGGCGATGTGTGGGAATGTCCAAAGGATATTTATTTAATTTTAGGTATAGCATTTTATAAATGCCAGAAATATTAAAATTGACGTACATTGCTTTCTACTCCATAAAATAAATATGTAATTTTATTTCCCTCCCTGTGGCTATCAAGGACACAATTACGCCATATTAAAGCAAAGCCGAAAAAGTAAAACAATAAAAAAGGGCTTAGGCAAGCATAAAACTCACGATCCCAACAGTGATTTTACTTGCAAAGTTCCAACGCGAATAATAAAGAGCCAGTAACAGAAAAAACTAATCAAACATATCCAAAGGACGGTTGTTCAGAACTTTCTTTCAGACGACTTTCATTACTTTGTACAAAAAATGCTTTATAGGTACTTATTCTTTCTGGAGTTAATTTTTCGAATATTTTGAGTTATAGACTTTCGTCCCAGACTTTGTTGGGTCAAACTTTTGATTACTGAATTGCCGAGTTGTCCAATTATTGAGGTTAACAAAAATATGGATTGTGTTAAGTAGCTCTGTTTGAAAGTTAATTTATACCGTTGCATTCGAATTCGTATCATTCAAATTCCTACAAACCAAAATGAAGAAACTGAAACTTTTGTTTAAATATTTTTACTAACTTTATCTATTGAAAAATTGAAACTAATGCCTAGATCTAGATATTAAAAAGGTAAATCTATAATTCTAGACGGTACCATTACGGTTCATAACGGCACATATTGCCTCGTTTACTTACATAAATGAAAACTTAATACATATATCCAAATAATGAGATGAACTTGAAAATAATATTAAGAACCAAGTTAAATTACCTGCGATAATTTAATATAATCAACTATTGCCAACATATAGTTTAATTGTGAATGAGTAGACAAACTCAACCTAAAAGTTTTTGCCCACGTACTGCCGCGCCTATCAAAAAAATACCATTACATTACAACTAACCTATACATTCATCATTCAGACCTCAATAACAAGCATCGTTGTACCTCCGAATCTTCCTTGTATATCTTTCGCCGAAATATATTTGTCGACACGTTATATTATATCGCGCAGGTGCACAAAACCATTTCCGCCTCCAAGATATTGGCATCTCATTCGAGAGGACGGCATTTCCGGGAGGGGATGCCGGAAATATTAAACAATATACAAAAAAGCTGAAGTATCTTGTGCTTTATAAAATGTGTACTAGAAGGGGACGTGAGTTTCCTCACGGAACGACTAGAGGATATTCAATTAAAAGAGGCTATTTAAATAAGCAATTCAATAGAAGAAATCCTGAATAAATTACTCAAAACATAGGATAAACCTCCTGAATATCTATTCTGGAATAGGAATGCCCGTATAAACTATTGTGACAAACTGATGATATATTGAGCAAGAAATATTTTTTATAAGAAATATTTTGCAAGCATATTCATACGAGTAGTTTACAAGTTTAGACAAGAAGATCGTTTCACGATGAGATTTGGGTAATTTTGACCACAGGTAGTGATTCAGTTTTTTGCTGTTTAGTAAAATTGCGGCAAAATTAAATTATGTAACAGCCAATAATAAAGCTGGCTTGTTCTTAGCTCAAAGATTAGCATAGCTATCCAACGCGACAACGCAGCCAGCATCATAGCCTCCTTGCCGCAAGGAAATGGTTTCGTTTTTGAATAGGTAGATTTCAAGTTTTTTTTTTTATGTTGCATGTCTTAGATTCATTTTTTCTTGTTTGTTATTAATAAAGTTTATGATTTAGTTAAGTACTCTACTTGTATGACACATTTAAGTTAACAAAATTAATTGCATACAAAGATATAACAACTTTGACTGTACAGTTTGTTTGCCATAAGTATACCATTCTACCTAATACTACCCTAGGGCAGTGGGTCGTAATTAAAGCATTTCATGAGCGTTGAAAACAAACTTCCTCCGCAAGCCTGTCCAAGAAAAGAACCACTCTGGTATTTTCCAGAAGCACCCTATATTGGACATTCCTTGTTGCCTCTCCAGTCATTTCTGTAGCAGGTAACCCTGCTTCCGGGTCGTAACGTCACTCGGTCTTGACCCGATTGCGGAGAGCTTTGCTCAAGAGCCGTAAGTAATAGAAGTTCCGAAGCTATCCGTTTCTAATTGCGCAAACGATTCAATTACATCGTTTTCAAATGGAAACTAAGCATACTTCATTAGGTATAACACTATTAAAGAGATTGTGAAAAAAATTGAAGATGGTAACTTTTTTCAATTTGGATTTTCACTTTTATAAATTTTCTCCGCTTAAGTATGCATGATATAAAAAAAGAAAAAAAAACTAAACGTGTTTGAACTAGCCATTTAACTTTTTCAAAAATCAATATAAAAGTATTATTGTTTCTTAACTGCGATTACTTGTCACAATTCGTTGTCTGACCCAAAAGTTGTCAGAGCTTTTCGGAACCCAATCGCTCGTTCTGATTTTGTTACAATTGGTGCGTGTCTTGAGGATTGAATAAATAAAATGCTGATAAAACATTGAAAGAGTCTTCGCCAATTACTTGTTCAGTGAGCTTACTTAAGACATAATTGAGTTCCAGTTCTTCTGAATTCAATAAATGTTTGTGTAAACTCCGAGTTTGATATTTTGAGTATAAAGCAATTTTAGTGCCCGATCCATTTTGATGCGATGGCTTATGAGTCTCTAATCGGTCATTTTGCACCCAATTAGCATCTGAAGGGTTCATAGTTTAGAATAAGATATCAATTTATCGACAGATAGCCGTGAAACTTTCTCTACACTTTTGCAATATCAATTTGTTGCGGCTAATACAGGCTGATTGTATTTCCTGCTTGACTGTTGCTTACGTTATCTTTTTAAGTACGTGGTATATGCGCAGCTGAAGACGAATAGTTTTGCTTATGTGAGATTATATATAATATGGTGGAGATTTATTTATTTTTTATTTATTTAAAACACTTCATGCACAAAAGGTACATATGGCGGACTTAATGCTAAAAGCATTCTCTACCAGTCAACCATAGGTCAATACAAAGAAATTGCTGGCGGCGCGAAGAAAGTGATAGAAGGGCAAAAGTGAGAGCTTGATTGAACCTACAATAGGTATTTAAACAAAAAATAAACATACATACTACTTATTACATAAATTCAGAGAGGAGATCAAAGTCTCACAGATCTACCACTTTTTTTTGCGGGCCCTGGGGCCCTATTTTTCTTTTTTAATAATAAATGTTAGACACCAATCACATACATTGTTCTGATCCCAAAGTAAGTAGCCAATGCACTTGTGTCATGGAAATCAGACACAACGGTGGTACCACAACACCCAGACCCGAGACAATATAGAAAAGATCGTTTTCTACATTGACCCGACCGGGAATTGAACCCGGAACCTCACGAGATAGCGAAGCTTGAAACCAGCGTGCTAGCCACTTGACCACAGAGGTCGTCATTTTTGAATCACTCGCGTCAAAATGGCGTGTGATATTCATTGATTCATGTCCGATTTTGGAATGAAAAACAGTTTTATTCCGCTCAGGGTTGATAACAAAAAATATAACTTAATTTTGTGAGTACTTACGTATTTATTTTGTTCGTTTTTCGTTGATAAATGCTTTCAAACGAAAATCACACGCCATATCCAAGCGAGTGATTCGAAAATAGAGCCCTTGGCCTACTATTTACCTGAGTTTGCGAAGGAACCAACTTTGTAAATAAGCTAATAGGATCTAAGGCTTTTACATTGGTACAGGGCTGTCACTCCCAAATTATCTTGAAATGAATACTGTAAGTATTAATCACTAACTTATCTGTTATGGGTAAATTTGTTTTTACCGACCGACGATTCGACTATCTTTGATAACCATTTGTGATATTCTTAACATTTGTGTTTATCCATAAACATACAACCAAGTTACTAATTAAGAAAATATTTAAATTGACAACCCTGTTCCTTACACTTAGCCAATCCTGAACGCGCGTCGAAACGAGTTGAAAACAATTCTATCTCTGAAGTAAAGGCAATCCGACAAGATCAAGACAGATTAGCATAGGAATGGATTTAGGTTGGTGGTTTGTGAATTTAATTAATAAATTAATTACCTTTTCAAATCGTTCCGTTCCTCCATGTATAGAATATAATCCAGCAAAGTTATACTGAAGTTATAAAGGTGTGGTAATACACAAAACGATAAAACATTTTAATTTGTGATGGTTTCAAGATACCTTATGCTAAGCTAATGGGAAATCATATTGGGATGAAATAGATAGAAAGATAACTCTTTATTGCACAGAACATAAATTGATTTGCAAATTCGTTTTTATGATTTGTACAATTTAGGCGTTCTTATCGCTATAAGCGATCTATTCCAGACAACCTTTGGGTAAAGAAATAATGAGTTTTATAGGAAAGGATATGACATTGCTAACATTTCTAACAAGCGTTTCAGGTTGTTTTTCCTGTATACTAGAATCGATTTTAAACCACCTTTATAGACTTATAGGGTAAGAACTTGCAACTTTCTGGCTAACCGAGCCAACGCGCTTGGTCCAACTAAGCTCAACTTTTCTTAATTGAGCTACCGTGCTGTCGGTCCGACTGTGCGAAATTTCTGGTCTCTTGTGCATACGTCATTACGCGTGATTTCGACACAGCACGACAGCTCAATCGGAAGAGCGTTGGCCCGGTTATTATCTATAAGAATATAAATATGACACTGAGCGTAAATAAAAATAAGCCAATTTATATCTACCATCCTTTTATTTTTTTATACAGGTTGTAAAAAAGTACGAGCCAAATTAATGGAGGTGTGTATGAATGGAATCTAGAATACGGGAAAAATACTTGTTTTTTTTTAACTTGTTATCTTGAAATAGATGGCGCGAGTATCACCAATTATGTGAAAGCATAACATGGTCTGTTCGCTGGAGGCTTTTAAAAGGGCTCTTGCGCACGTGCGGCAGTTCGCCAACGAACTCTCAATGTACCGTCAATAATGCCGTCGAAATTCTGCTGAAATGACGACAAATGACCCTTTACACGCAGCGACTTTTAGCAGTGATGCTAACGTGCGTTAGCGCGCGATGCAGTCGCAAAATAATATTTACACACTGCGCTACTTTTAGCATCGATACAGTCACTATGCAGGAGCTGGAAATTGTCAAATTACGTACTGAATTTGACTGAACGCGCGACTGCATCGATGCTAAATTAAATCTGTTCATTGCGTGAGTTGCGATGCTGAAGCGCGTTTTCATAACACGCGACTGCATCAATGCTAAAACTCGCAGTGTGTAAGGGGTCCAAGACGTAGACATTGTTGAAAATCTGACACTATGTTAAAAGAGCATCGATATCAGGTCGACGGCTTATTGCATATTAATGGCTGACACCACCTGTACGGTTTGTGGAAAGAAATACTATGTTATGGGTTTTCGTCATCCGTTTATTCAATATCTGTTTCCAAAGCAGGAAAGAATCACTTATTCAAATTTACAAAGACCATGTTTACAAGTCAAATTCTTTGACGTCCTACTAAAGTGAAGCAATCCGTACATCACATCTCTCCTGCTTTTGATAGCTTTGTATCAATCATAAGCACGTTTGTTTCATAAATTAAATAATAGTAAAATACAGAATAGAAACATTACTTGCCTTCCTTACGTTCCTGCAGCGCCTCAGAGATGTTCGCAGAAGCGCGCGTGGATTGTTTTTATACAATCATGCGCAAGCGATGCACATCCCTGGCGCGCAGGGTGCGGGCCAGCCCGAACAGAATCCTGCGCGTTTTCGCCGAACGTTTTGACTGCCTGTATATGTATCACTGTAACATGGTACATGCACGGGACGATGTTAACTTTCTATTTTGACATGTTTTAAAATTATTTTTGGTTACAAAAAAGTGATGGAAAATAAAAAACGGTACAGAAAACATGAATATTTGAGAATCGTAGAGAAAAGCAAAAAGTCCTTATTCACATGTGTCCGTCTGTCAGTCCTAGTTGCCAGTCGTTCTTTACACCATGAAGGCTAGACGCAGCGACAGCATCTTATGTCATCAGCTGCCTTATGTTTTCAACAAACTGCCATCCGTGTGTAAGATGCCTAACATGCCCGAGGGCCAATAGAGGACTAATCCCGCCTAAATAGAGGTTTGTCCGCCTTAACGTGGCCGCAAGTGTAACTCCATTACTTCAGCAAAAGCGTTCAGCTCAGTCTTGGAACTAAATTGGTAGCTCCAGATATTTCAAAGGAAAATTATAATAGGAACAATAATTTCCATCTGAACGTACCCTCTGGGACAGAAGGTAAGTAGGTAGAGGTACTACAGTTAAATTAGCCCTCTCGTTTGATCTTTATTGAGAGAACTTTTGCTTGGTGGAATAAGGAGAAGCCTCATTATAAACTGTTTTTGAATTTGCTTTTATGTGCGACAAATTGTATCTGATGGGGTGAATTATACAAACTCATTTCATAAATAGCTCATCTTTTAATTTCCTAAATTATTAATTAATTTTTAATTTAATATAAATTTTGAAAAAAAAAATCGTTATTGACATAATATTAACAAGACAAGAAGACTTAAGTTCAACTGGTTGGGAAGGAAAATCTTCCTATCTAGGAAATATGAGAGCACTGATGGATGACATTTGAGCCTTATATTTTTCTCTGATCTATCCTCGACCAACTCAACCAAAGCTTTCCAACATTATGAATAAGAAGGGTGGGCTTCAATTATGACTCAGCTCTGTAGTCTCCTACTATGGAAGTCGAAATCTGTTATCGCCCGACTATAACGAATATGAAATGGTTAGGTCTATAGTTCTTTAAAAGTCTGTTTCTATTTTTTTATCGTTGGAATTGAAGTATTGGTTTAATTTTTTTATTGCTGACACCCTAGCAGTAAGAAATTAAAACATAAATTACACTTTATGATTATTTAAGGGAATTGTTTAAAGAACTCAAGATACTTTCAGTGTATTCACAGTTTATTTTTGAAAATTTGTTTTATGTATGTAAAAACTTGCACTTATTTCCTGAAATAATGATTTATATGATTGAATGATTTACACGTTTTCAATACCAGAAACAAGAATAAACTTCCCGTTCCCAAACTTCAGACTTCACAAGGTAAATCACTCATTTATTTGAAGATACGAGTATATAACACTTTCTTTAATAAATCACCTCCAAATATAATGGACACAAAACATTTATTTTATTTTATTTCAAATTTTCGTTGTCTTTAAAAACAGTGTACAAAAGGTGGACTTAACGATATTTCCTCCCAGTCATACCTTCAGGTCACGTAGAAAGATTTTAAAGACGATGGTTAATCAAAGAGTTTTCAGACTTGGATAAAACTGGTAATATATCTTACAGGGTAGGCCCTCAGAAACGAGCAAGGGCCAATAAAGGGCTAATCCAAGCCGAATAGGCCTGCGTTCCAGCGACGTGGACGGCACTGTAATTTTGTACTGTACTGTCGGCAAAGGAATTCAAGACACTGATGTCCAAGACAAAAGAACTTCTTTGCATCGAAAAGACTTCTTACTTTGAATCGATTAGTTTATTGCGTCAGAATACACAGATATATAAACGGTAATTGCACGATCTTGGCATAGTTGTTATCAGTTGTCTTGATGTTGATAAGTAGAGTATTTAACGTGTTAAGTGAAAAGAAAAAACTAATAGAAAAATATGAGAGTAGAAGAGGGAAAATGTTGGAATACTTATCACGGCACGACAGTTTCATCAGAACGATAATGGAGGGAAGAATATAAGGATAAGAGAAACGCCAAGAAAAGCTATATGTATCAAATAAATAAAGCAAAAGTCGGATGTTGCGTCGCATCAAACAAGAGGTCAAGAAAATGGCGGAAAAGTCTAAAGAATGGAAATAACTCCACCGACATGAGATTAGCTTTTAATAGATGATGATGAGAACATGAGAGAAATAAGAAACAAATACACGTATTATTTCAGGGTTACGTTTAGATCTTTGACATGGAAAAAGAAAAAAATACTTTATTATGTTCATTTTGACTCAACTTTAAATAAGTATCTTACGAAGCACCATAAAAAAGATATTGTAAACTCTTTATTGCACACATAGTGTTTTTATGGAAGTATTATCTTGTTGACTCTACAACCAGTTCCAATATCCTACTATACTATCGACCTACTTAGACACTTTTATTTCTTTTGTTTCTGCACGTTTTTGCCAAGTATCATCTAGTCAAGTATCCTATAATTACCTAAAATCATGAAATAAAAAATATATCTATAATATTAAGCAGTCTTTAAAAACTGACTTAAAGTGCTTAAAATATCACATTTGCCCTCTGTTTATGAGAAACAAATTCATTTGGAGTTGATGCATGATCTCAAACTTACGTTAATCAATACGCACATTATTATCATCATTCATTATTTGTAAATTTCCTAACAACCCTCTTTAAATAAATCTGTCAAGATCGTTACATATTAGGTATTCGATTTCCTGACAACTTACAATACAAATACAAAATCGTTTATTGCGTATACAAGATTTAGTTTGTACAGTCTACGAAGATACACATATCAAAAATACTGTGCTCACTAATAAAGAAATAAACCTTAAAATAGAAGGTAAACAATATTTGTAAAAGATGTGTGTGTCGGTACAAGGCAAAGAAACCTTTCCTTTCCGTACTAGTTTTAAACTGTGTTACGACAAAGTATTCATTCTCGTCTTAAACTATTACGAATTTGAAGACATTAAATCATTAAGTATATTTTAATTCAGACTACAAACTTCTTCATTGAACCTCGTCCTCGAAACTTGAACATGGAAACCTCATGTTTGCCTCTACTCAACACAAACTGTTGTTTTTAACAATGGCCGTCACTGCGGACAGCAGTTGACGATGTTTCAGAACACAATAATGTGTAACTGTGCTAGTAGGCCGGCTGGACACTGGCGAGATAATGGGAATGAGGTAGGGAGTTTTCAGGGTTCCTTTTTTTAAAAAAAATAAAGTAGAACTTATTAAAACCAAATTTTAGGTCTGTAGGAGGTTATGAATGACTCTGGGGTGCCACAAGGTAGCATTTTGGGCCCTTTATTGTTTCTTAAAGACTTGTCAGAGACACATGACACTTAAATGTATACTTTTTGCTGATGATAACACGAGTTGAAAACAAAGATTAGATCAGAAGAAAGAGGTAAAAAAAAACTTGAAGGAAATGTATTTAGGAGAAAGTTGGTTGAGTGGTTGTTAAGTGTGTGTTTTTTATAGTGTACAAGATTATTTTAAATTTAAGAAATAATGTGTTATAAATTGTTTAATAGTCTAATGTAATTATTACTTTTAGTGACTTAAAATTTATGGCATAGTTAATTTAATTTTATGAAATTATTATCACAATTTTGACTTTTTTTCTTTATTAAGGAATCTATATTTGATTATTCATTATAATCAGACTTTTGTTATTATTATTTTTTAAATATATATTTGCACGCCTGCATGCAGGCTTCATACACTACCCTTTACCTACTTTTAAGACCTGGAGAATGTAATTTTGAAATGTTTTGTGTATATTGTACGAGTATTCTGGCAAATAAATGATTGATTAATTGAATAATGGGTTGCAAACCATGACATAAGTCCAGACTTACAAGCCACCTTTGGGCGCCGTATGTGTCTCATTTTATATTGGTTGTCCTTTATGGTAAACTAGCGGTCCCCCGCGTCTTCGTCCGCGCGTTTTAAGTTTGCTTCCCCCCTTCCGTCGCAGCGTAATGTTTTATAACCTACCGCCTTCCTCAATAAATAAGCTATCCAACACAAAAATAATCTTTCAAATCGGTCTAGTAGTTCCTGAATCAAACTCTTCAGCTTTATAATATAAGTATAGAGATGATAACAATGTGATTGTTGGTAAGTTCGCCTGAAACTTTGTAGTAGTAGTAATGACGACCTCCATGGTGTAGTGGCTAAACACGCTGAGTTTCAAGGCATCGCCGCTCCGAGGTCCTGGGTTCGATTCCCGGTCGGTTCAATGTTGAAATCATAATTTTCTATATAGTCTCGGGTCTGGGTGTTGTAGCACCGCTGTTGTGTCTGATTTCCGTAACTCAATTGCATTGGCTACTTGAGTACTTTGGGATCAGAGCAATTTATGTGGTGTCCAAAATTTTAAAAAAAATGACTTGGTAATAGCATATTTACTTAACAGTCACTAATTCATAATGATCTACACCTAAATGTTAGGTACAGAGCAAAATTGTTATATTTTTTTATCAAGTTTTAATAAATTTTCAGGTGCCACTGCTGTCACATGCCGATAGCCTAAAACCTCATTACGTGATAATCTATTCCAACAGACACAGCCTGGCGCCTTAGAGCCTAGGCTTTATGGCTTGTAAAATTTTAACGCGTCGCTTGAGTCTGCGTTATAAAGAAATGACGATAAAAGCATAGAATTACGCATATTCCAGAATTATTCGTTGAGTTTTACAGATTATATGACGTGGTGAAACGTGGAGTCGTGATGTCTAATTTGATTTTTTTCGCGAGTAATAACAGAGGCCGGAGGATGCACAAGAAATGTATTTTTTTTGGCATTTCACGTAGATGATTTAAGTTTCCTGGTTTCCTGTTGCATCAAATACCTATCTTACCCTACATACCCTTTTAACACTTTTCAGGGTATCCCAGACGCAAAACAACTTTTATTGTTTTACAGCTATAGCCATTCACTTCACGAAAAGTGTTAACTTACGTAGCTTTATCTTTAATAGATCGTTTAAAACGTTTGGAATTTTTGAAGCCTAATTTAATAATGCCACCTGTTGGTTCGACAGGGAAACTAAGACGAGACTTCCGAACGAAGCCAGTTTATTGGAGGCATATTAAAGCTCAATTAAAAAAAAACCCGAGGAGGCTATAAGTACTTTGAATTAAAATTATGCCACTCAAATGTTGCAAAAATAAACATACCATGGTGACTTACTCACGTGTTTCTCTCCTCTTTTTACTTACAAGTTCTCATCGTGTAACTCTTAAACCGTTTTTCCGAGTTCTTAGAAAGAAATGATAATGGTGATATGTCTTTTTTTTTCAACCTTTGGAAGTCAAGAGAAACTTCTTGCTTGTTTACCTACCTAGTTACAACCGCTTGCTTACTTACTTACTTTTTGTGAAAAATAAAATAGTATAATTATAAGTTTTATCAAAGCATGGAATCTAAAATAGCTTATAATTACCTTCATATCGTAAATCAAACTACAGTCGGCCCAGTAAAAACTAAAACTACTTATAAACATAAAAACATTACGACGACCTCCTTGGCGTAGTGGCTAAGCACGCTATTTTAAAGGCGACGCCGCTCCGAGGTCCCGGGTTCGATTCCCGATCGGGTGGTCGGGTCAATATAGAAATCAAAATTTTTTATATTGTCTCGGGTCTGGGTGTTGTGGTACCACCGTTGTGTCTGATTTCCATAACACAAGTGCGTTATACTTACTTTGGGATAAGAGCGAGAGAAAAAATATATTTATTATTTATTCAAATACCTATATTATGCAACATATTTTATTGAATTCATGAATTTGTTTGCTTAAATTTATTAAATAATTAATTTCAATTAACTATTTATTATCATTAGTGGAAGTATATTTTTTCTAATTTTTTATATTATTATTTTTTATTTAATCGCCTTCACAAAAAAGCCTAAAATAACGCATTTAGGAAAAACATAGGGAGAATGTGATTATTTCAAGTTTTTTTTTTTGATTTTGATAAAACTTGCACATTTTAAAAGTAAAAATATACCTGTCAAATCATAAATTTGATCATTTCGATACCACTTTTCGTTCTCGAGAAATCCTTGAACAAACATACAGACATACAAATACTTACAAAACGTAGCATACGTGTTTGGAAGCTTAAGTACATCATCATACTCACAATATCATCCAATTTCAACAAAACCACATTTTTTAGGGGGCGTTATAAATACATATTGTAGCTTTAAAATTGATGAGGGCAACACACATCAAACATCATCCGTCCTCCTCACCTTGTTAGTAGTACGGCTGGGTTCACCGCAAAACCTAATAATGCTGACAAAAACCACATCAAAGGCCATCGATTCGAAATATTACGTTAGTCTTAACAAACTGCGGTGTGTGTGTGAGTGATATTTACCTTCATATAGTCGTTTACGTAGCCGTAAGAAAATTTAAAATGTATCTTAATATTTGTATCTGTATTATAACTGCTGATGAACTTATCATTGAAAATAAAATCTTACTGGGTACTTAAGTACACTTATAAATGCGGGTCTATACGCGACGTATATTATGTAGTAGTATTGTATTACATAAGGAGCTTGCACATGTTCAGGAGGTACTACGACGAAATGGATACAAGATGCCGAAGGAAAGAAGAGGGCGCAGGGAGAGGGGGAAGGCTTCTGAGGCTAGTCGTCAAGCAGCATTTTTACCATATGTAAAAGGCGTAACGGACAAAATTGGATTTACTCAGTAAATACTCCATTAAGACTGTATATACTCCGTTACGTAAAATAGCACAAATACTACGATCGCCTAAGGACGTATTGCCTTTTCAAACTCCGGGGGTTTACAAAATAGACTGCAGCTGT
Organism: Pyrausta purpuralis; assembly: GCA_963924145.1. Taxonomy (NCBI): domain Eukaryota; kingdom Metazoa; phylum Arthropoda; class Insecta; order Lepidoptera; family Crambidae; genus Pyrausta; species Pyrausta purpuralis. The sequence continues at coordinate 21,115,464 of OZ001664.1, read as the reverse complement.
GGTAGTTCGTACATTGGCCAGACAAAACGGACTATAGCCGAAAGAGTCAAGGAACATATCGCTGCAGTGAAAAATCGGCAAACCAATAAATCCGCGGTGGCAGAACATCTGCTTAATATGGGGACTAATCACTGGATGGAGTTACATGACCCGAAAATCCTTTCCACGGATCGCCATTACCATACTAGGGTAATACGTGAAGCGATTGAAATCAAGAAGTATAATAATTTCTATCGGGAAGACGGGTTTAAGTTGTCATCGGCCTGGAATCCAGTGATTAATAAGTGTAAGCCGTGTGTGTCGCCTTTATCAATAAACATTAACCCGGATACTGTGAGTGTTGTGTGTCGCACTGAACCTACTGACTCTAGTTCACGTGCACAACAAATATCGGATAGTTGGAGGGTAGCAGAAGAACCGGCCGCCCGATGCAGACGAAGACGCCGAGTGCCAGTCTCCTCGTGACCACGACGGTTGCAACACCGTCGAAACGTCGAGGGTGTAAGTAGTAACAATACTACTACATAATATACGTCGCGTATAGACCCGCATTTATAAGTTATAATACAACGCGAAAGTTTAAAAAAAATACTTAAGTACACGTCATTATTTTATCCAAAGTCTAGTTATTTGCATGAGAGCAGAACCAGAAGTGTGTTGAAGTTTATTTACAACCAATTAAATGTTCAAATCTAATCTAGCTAGTCCATTGTGTTTTTTAAGTTTTTAATATAGGTCAGTATAATGTCTTTAGTATGCGATTTAATATATTGTAATTAAATTAGTTGTTATTTGATTGACATACTATAGTTAAATATACTCGACATGAATACTGTATACTTAATTAACTAAAATAATTTCATTATTGTTAGTAAAAGGTTAATTTTCTTTTGTTCGGTCATTCTTGCTGATATGACTTATAACCTTATTATTGCGTATCTCAATATTTGCATTAAGTATATTAATAAATAGTTTAAAAAATACGAAGGAAACTGTGCCATGAATTCCATCTAAAATGTAACCTTCTTACGCAAATAAACATTTCATTTCATATTCTGAAGTTTTACATACATACGTATAATACTACATTAACATGTATTTGTTTGGAGCCTGAGAAAAGAAGTTGAGTGCACTTTTGCATTGACCTGACTATACTGCAATTTACTCGAGTTCTTTGTTCATCTAAGTACCAGGCTTCCTTGAAGTGAATTACTAGACAAGAAATAAAATAACGAGCTTCGAGCCAAGAGCTTTTATAAAAGCTGATTTAACTTAAATTGCTTACAAGATTCAGTGGAAAAGAAAAATATGTTGATGCAGTAGGGTTGCTTGATATCATTTCTGCTTAAACATACACATTTGATTTATATTGATATTCTAAATAAGCACAAAATTTGCCCTACCGATAATTAACTTACAATTTATGATGATTTATTTATTCCGCATTCTTGAAAAAAACGCTTCTAGCATTGCTTTGAATTGACTTTGACTTTTTGTAATGAGACCGCCTTAATTAAAAATTATTGTCACTACCCGCATACATAGTAAAGGCCATTGCAGAAAATATGTTTGTGCAATAAAGGTAAGAAAATAATAGACCTTAGTGATGCGCAATATAGTTATTTTTATGATGAAATAAGCCAAAATTGGATGGCAGAAGCCTACTTAAAAGACAAAATTTCAGTGGTAGAATTATAGCAGCAAAATTAAACTTCTGTCGAGTTTGTATCGTAATCATATCGTGTCTGTCCATGTTTGTAACTGTTTGATTGAAGTCAACGTTGCAAAAACTTTTTCCCAAGATCCGTGCTTGTTACATTGCACTGCTTCTAAAAGTAGGTATCTAAGTAAAAAAAAGATGACACTCTTAATTGCAGTCGTAAATTTCTTTCAGCAGATACTACTCAGTTACTCACCTAAAGCTCGTTTTTCTTTGCTTTTCGAATATTGTACACAATCTTGACATTTCTATTTAACAAAATTATTCATTACAACTTACTTTGGTAATAAATCATTAAACACAGTGAAATTTTAATACTGAATAGTAAATTATTTTATTCACTATTAAATTAAAGTTATAAAAGTATTATTTACAATTATAAATAGGGGAACAAATTTTTACACACTTTTCAATTCCATAATTTCTTAACAAACCGTTTGTTCCGTTGTCACATTGCCTTCCAACGAAAACATTCAACTTTCGATTACATTCCTCTTGTTCCCAAATACGGATCTCGACAGGAACAAACATCCACGTGGACCCTCACATGTGGCAACAAACATGGAACTACTCAGAAATAGGAGGCCGACAAATGAGGCCCTCCAGTCCTTTTTTGCAGGCTCTATTTTCGTAACAAAGGCAATAATGTGCCGACCGTACCTCTATTGAGCGGGACTTGACCTATATCTAGGCGAGGGACCTCTGAGGTATCAAGGTGTACGAAGCTTGAAGGGGGGCACAGATCATACATTATGACTTGCTTTTAGCCATAAAATCGCCTTAATTGTAATTTTTGTGTAGAATGATTTGTAACCGACATACAATGTGTATTTTCGATACTTAATGAATCGAAATGTGCGGATACTATACTCAACATTATCGACAAAAAAATAAGAAATTATTTCTGTCACACTTTTTTTTTAAATTATTTTTTTCTTTAAATTTTTTCGTCATTTCTTTTTATTGAAACCGTGTATTTTTTTCAAAGTAGTCCCATTTGAAAGCTAAACAGTTTATCTAGCTAATAAGATAAAAAATACAACCATCAACTACAACTCAACTACCAATAACTTTAAAAAAATGGTGAGTACTAGTTTGCTAAATAAAAATAGTACTCAGATTACAAGGTATTTTTATTAATATTCTTTATTACGCAGACAAATGAAAGTTCATTTAATGACTCCTACTCCATCTGACAGCTATTTTAATTTAACAGAGGACCTCTGTGAGTCTTGTCATTGTCTGCTCTTTGTAACTTCACTTCTACACACTTACTTATCTAGCCCTAGCTTAGTCTGTGGCTATGGGAAATGGAGTTGTGTCTGCATTGTTCATCGTACTGAAATGCAAGATCGTTTATCCTTTTACATGAATACGATTGCCTTACACAATTCCACCTCTGGTCTTCGTCCTGAGGTTGAATTGTGTAAAGCAATCGTATTCAATTGACAGTTCAGAACAAAGCGTTTGAAAGATCATATCGTACGGATATGATCTTTCAAACGCTTTGTTCTTTGCCGTTTGACAGATCATACCGTACGTTTTGAACTGTCAAATGAATACGATTGCTTTACACAATTCCACCTCAGATCTTTCTTCGGTCATTATGACCGCTTCTGTCTCCTTGAGCACACTAGCGTTCAAAGTTGCGTCAAAGATTCTGAAAAGTTTCAATCTCAAGTAGACTGGCCAGCGCACATAGGGGTATTTGGACAATCTGGGCGGCCAAAAACAAATTTTCTCAACTTTAATGGGGATAGACAAAATTGTATATCTTATTAACTTAAACATTGAACGGATCAGAAAAAGCAAATACCTACCTTTTCGTGCAATCCCAGCCTTTGTAATGCTACTCGAAACTTGGACGTCAATCAAAGTGAAACGTATATCTTATCGGCTTTAAATTTATGCGTAACTTTTAAATGCTCATTTCTTTAAATAAGTGTAAAACATAAAGATAAAAAAAAATGATTGTGTTGAAGAAGGTAAGTGTATTTCGTTTCTATAGTGCTTCAAAGCAATATTTTTTATAATGTCGGAAATAAATAGAAACATAGGTGAGTGATTATTCATGGGTTTATTTTCAAAAACTTTAGCAAACTCGAGAGTAAAAGTTGTTTACACCGAAGAGCCCCGGCAATGATTTTCTATTTAGAAAATTCTTTGAGATCTCAGCTATCTTATGGTGAAAAAAGATTTTGCTATTTTTTGCTTCTTCTTAAGATATTCTATTTTTAAGGGGTAGTCATAATTAACGAATATTAAACTACATATTCTTAGTTTTTTTTCCCATTGTTATAGGACCATCAAATGTCAAAGTAATGACCCGAAAATATTTATTTTGTGCAACGCGACAGCAAAACTATAATATAATTGGAGAAAAGTTGGACTTTTTGGAAAATTACCTTTGCAGCTCGAACCTTTTTCTTCAGAGCAAATATTTTAAATTTCGAACGATTTTTGGCGTTTTAAGGCTAAATTAGGCAAAGGTGGTCTCAAACATGCCATAATGAGAAAATGTATATGAAAAATAATGCGAAATACTTGAAGGTACATTCACCGGGCGGCCATCCAAGTCGATTGATCAATCGAGTGATAAAATCAAAAGGAAGAAGACCGAAGATCTTCGTGTATCTTCCGACTTAGAACGGCTTACCCATGCTACAATCTCTATATTAGGGGAGAGTGGCAAGAGAGATGCTGCTGTTATCCTTAAAGATATTTTATCATCACCAAAGCGAGCTGCAAAACATTAAAAAGCATTTTGCTCATGTCGGCAAGATAAAGAGATAACATTTTCTCCAGCCTTGTCTATTTTTGTTTTCTAGAAGACAGTACCAAATAATAACGAGTGCTAATAAATATACTGTTGGTACAGTATTTTGCAAAAAACGATTTGGAAAACACTCCTAGTGTTACCCAAATCAAGAATCGTATCGCGTAACTGAAACATGTGCTGAAACTATGCTGCAATCTTTAATTGATCATACAGTCACATGATTAATAATACAGCTTGCTGCCACACTTCAGACACAATAGAAATTTAATTGTTATAACGCACCGGTGCGTGCTGTGGCATGGAACCAGTTAATGAGGAAGAGAGGTTATCATTAACCAAAATTTGTAAGTGGGGTTGTGCCGGGGCGCAACAAGTTCAATATAAATAAAGTTCGATGCTGACTCTGATACAAACCTATTCCAGAGTTAATTTGCACCCCTGCAACTCATCTGTTCTTCCAACAATAATCTTGTATGGTTAAACCCAACTCCTACTTCGCCGAGAAAAAAATGTTTTGATTTTTCTATAAAAAAATATTTTTTTATGTAAAATGTATTTTATTTTATTTTTTGCACTATCTTCTTATTAAATAATATATTTAGAATAAACTTAACCGACGAAATAATTTTGGCCTCCCAAATTGTTCAAATACCCCATAGTGCAGCGTTGATAAACAAAACACCGACATAAATATAGCTACGTAAGTTAAAATAATATTTGATGCTGCAAAAAATAAGAAAATTGAAACTATCTACGCGAAATATAAAATTTTGACGTTTCTTAAGCTTCAGACTTCGGGCCGCTGAAGTGTTTCTTAATCACAATAATTTAAATATAAAATATGACTAATAGGCTGGTACAAGTCAGCTATCATCTATGCGCTGCTTACCATCAGGTGAAATAATTATCAAATGGCAATTTAGTACTAACAAGAAAAAATATTATATTCAAATCTTCCAAAAATAGACCCAAAATCAAGACTAGCTCATTCTTAAACAAAACTTGTTTAGATCGAATCGTTTGCAGGCTAACGACCGTTTCATTTACATTCTGTTTACTTTTCTGCTAGCGTAGCGTAAGATTTGCGAGAATTACATTTAAATAAACACCTACCCACTCTCGTTGTATTTCTGTAAATTGAACTCATTCATGCAACTTCTAGTTTCATCTTTGTATAAAATAGATAGGTAGGTAACAAGGAGACCATTTTAGTAACATTAGATAGGACTTATCCGATTGAATAAGTATAAAACAAGCTGTTTTAATTTAAATTTATATAAATGATTGCTGATAAATAGCTGACGATTTCGAATTAGGCGTTTTGTATTGTATTCTACGATTATTCCTTGTCTGACATTAGCAAATCGACTTAAAGTTATTTAATTTGTACAAAACAATTACAAATAAAGGCAAGATCTAATGTTTAACGAAAAAATTTCATCAAATGAACTTTTGAAGTTAACTACATTACATACATTTTACTACCCATTGTAACATTAAGTACGTCGTTCGTATCACTCCCAACTTCATCATAGCTTTAACAATACGTAGGTATAATAATCACATAAAACCTTTTTATGAAAGCCAATATAAAATTCTAACTGAACTCATAGCCTCACCAACCCAACATAAAGCCTGCTATTCACTGTTAAAAGCTAAAATAACGCCACCCAATAGAAAGTTAATATTATGAAAGGGTTTCAAGTACCACTTAGACCGTGTAAAAGTCGCTTGTTTGCCCTGTGCTTTATCGCGTCACGTTTATGAGCAATATAAAACGGTTTTATTGCAAAAAAATAATGAGTATGCCTTTTCGAGGCCGAAACATTTTATTTTGGCAGTTTTGAAAACATGAAACATGAAACACAAAACCTATTTCTCAACGCCTGAGCGATTTGTAATAGCAGCCTTCGTTCTACGTGCGTGCATTTTGCTATGCCAAATTGACAGGCGTTACGGCACTCCAATACTCCAATACTTCAATCTAAGTAGTACAGTACTACACAAATTATTTGCGAATGGAATATTTGTCACGTTTTCATTTTGATACAATAAAATTTCACGACGGTGAAAGGCGGAGTAATGAGTTGCGTTTTCCTGGGGCGGCGAAAATTGTTTGCCAGTCTGTTCATTCATGATCGTGAATGGAACGAGTGTACGAATTTATGTAGTTGCAGCATTACATATTTTTCGTTGATAAAATTTTGAAATATCTATTAATTTTAAAGACAAACAATTAATTGTCTACCAAAAACAATAAAAATATTAAGGCTAAGAGTTAACGCTTCTAGAATAAATGACTTTAATGTACAAGTAAAAAACAAAAGATAACGTATTATTTTCAAATGGAATACCGCTGCGGTCAAAGTCTGAAGCAAAATTGTTGACATTTCGCGGAGAAAATTTCAATTTTCCGATTTTCTGCTGTATCAAAATATACCTTTTTACCCCTATAAACATTTTTTTTTAAATAGTGTAGCTTCATTCAAAAACTCTACTCGATCAATAAATAACTAAAACGAAAACAACAATTTTGTCTTAACCTTTTTCGAGCGCCGACAGGTGGTTTTACAGGAAATTATGTCCTGGTCTATATTTTTTTTTGTTTCGTCAATTTTTATCTATTTCTATCACAGTTTGAATAAGAGTTCCTTGTTGGACTACGAAACCCTAAAAAATAATTATTATTTTTTAGGGTTTCGTAGTCCAACAAGGAACTCTTATAGTTTTGCCATGAAATTTGTGGTCTCTTATGGATACGTCATTGTGTGACGCTTAGCGCCAACCATTAGATAGCGAAGCGTCATCAATTTCCAAGTTGAATTTATTCTCTAAAGAATAAATGCTTGGACCCTCTGTTTCATAAACGGACGGCTAGATGGCGCGTTTAGCGTTTCGCCCGGTCAGCCAAGAGGTTGCTGGTTCAAGTCCCGCTTGTGCGCAAATTTTTGGTTTCTTATTTTATCTTTAAAATATGACGCTGTAAGTGTTAAAAACATTCTAAACCATAACAATTAAAGATTTTAAAAAAATTGTAGAACGCCGATTTTCGGCTATTTTTCATCAAAAGAAATATAAACAATAAACCCCCTGGCCAGAGGAGGAATGATAACTTGTGACTCCCATAATGAAACATTTTCATTTGGCACACAATGTACATTTTCTTAGTTTTGTATGAGATTTTCTAGATGGTCAAAATTAAATTGAAGTGCGTGGTCGAAAAAAATATATCTTCTTAAATAACTCCAAAACATATTATAGCTCTGGATATAAAATAATTATTTATATTTCTCTGTGAAAAGGGCTCCATTGTAAGGTATGGTGAGTGGTATCGAGTATGTGTTGGTAAATATTATAATTTCTAAGGGCCGATTTTATCAACTTCATATAAAAAATATTCGTCGAATATGATCCAAAACGCCTAATTTGAAAACGTCACCTATTTGACAGCAATCGTTTATGTGAATGTCATTTTAAAATCGGTCGTTTTATACTTAACTCAGATTCAATTTTATAAACGTCAGATAATGAATATTCGTCAAATACAATACAAATAGCCTTATTCGTAAAGTCACCTATTCTTATCCTATCATTTAGGTAAATGTCATTATAAAACGGTCGTTTATACTTATTCAGTCGGATAAGGCCTATCTGACGTTGGTTAAATACTCTTAGTCTGATTAAAATCAACCCTTAGTGAATAGGCACCTTTAATTTAAAAAAAATATCATCATGGCAACTTCCACAATAATACCTGAAGTGACCTCTGAGCAGTAAAACGTGAAATTAAACAGCCTTCGATCGTGAGTGCTTTTTGTAATTGGGTTATATTTTTCGATAAATAACGGTTGAATTATAATTTTAATACTGTATTACTATCACCATTAAAAACAATAAACACGTGACAAATTTTATCGAAGGTTTTATAAAGCTGATATAACCTTACCCTCTTATTCATAAAAACGCAAACAGTCTTATAAACCTGTTTTAAGTTTACATTGTTTTGTCTCGTTCTTTCTTGGAGCTGTCATCATTTGACAGAAAGTGACAGAACTGTGTAATGGCCAAAATAAGTTTATTAGATTGTTTGCGTTATTATGAATAAGGGTGTTAATCAATAACAAGATATATAGTTAAAATGTTGATTGTTCCTATTTTTAATATTTTTAAAAATATATTTCACAATGTTCCCCAGCTTACCCAGATTTATGAGTTAATTGGATAGGCGTTTAGACCCAAATACAGTAAATAACGAGTTTCTAAAGTGCAACAAAACACAAAATATAAATTAAATACAGATATACTTAACATTTTTATCTTAATAAAAGGTAGAATTTTATGAAACTAACCTCGAAAACCTCTTCAACAAAAAATCTGTAGATAAAAACCCAAAAGAAATTCTAATAGCGTTTAGGCTATAATTACTAAATAATATATTACCAAATACTTATCAACGTAATTGAAAGTCTCAACAATTATCTTCCCCCTCAAAACTTAAGTCTTGTGAAAGTAGATACGGTACGTATTACTTACTAAGTTTACCAACTAAAACTCTGTTACTAAGCTTCTTGAGAAGTAGGTGTATACCTCCTTGTTTGTACTCCAAGGCGTAAGTTAAATATAAAAAAGTGCGTAATACAGTGTGTCTTTGGTTTTAGCGCAATACGGATAGTAGGTTTAAGTAGACTAACAATGCAGAAAATAATTAAAATAAAAGAAAAACATTTTTTAAAATGATGAATTAATTTAAAAAAAATCTACTTTAATAACTGTTTTTAAAAAGCGCCTAAAAGAACATCATCTTCTTCAAAATCAATATCTCTGGTGTCTCGGTAAATTTATTTCATTTCACATTGGTTTATGTATGCATATTTAATTATGTATTATTAATATTGTGGTGGTATATATTATATTAATTTGTTATATTTATAATTATGTATTTTGAATGTTATTTTTATTTATATATAAACATATATATGTATGTTTTATATAATATATTATTAATTTCATAAATTGCCCATATCTCTTATGCACATACTCCTTCCTATCTCATTATTTATTTACCCAAAGGTTGTCTGGAAGAGATTGCTTATAGCGATAAGACCGCCTAAATTGAACATTTTGTCGAAACGAATTTGTAATGAACCTATCTAATGTGCAATAAAATGTATCAATAAGTGTAATCTTATCTTGAATCTTCAATTAAACAATAATTTCTTGATGATTTAAACTTACATGGTAACTAGCATAAGAGTAGATTGTAACGGGATTGCTACCATGTACCTTATTATTGTCGAGTTTCCGATATTTCGGCACTGTTGCAAGTGCCATGGTCACGTGACCAATTACGTACACGGTACAATCTACTCCCGTGTAATTATCATTTTGTACTGGGACTCTACGTGCAAGAATGACTATTTCTAAGTGAAAAAATGTGATAAGCCGAATACATTATTATAAAGGTGTGTCACTGGTTACAGTGCAATCCTAGGTAGGAGCTAGGTCCTTTTACTTTACCCAGGGACACACTGCATATATGAATATATGTATGGAAGCTTATAAATAGTTAAATACTAAATTTCCGCCACATAATTTTGTTAGAGTGCACGTTTCAATCGATATTATTTAAATTTGTAACGTAACTAAAATGTACTTAGAAACGTGAATAGGTACTTAGGTTAAATACGGGTTTTAAAAGTAGATAGTCATCAGAAAAACAAGTTTTAATATTATAAAGTAATTTCGGTTTCCAACACCAATATCATTTTCTTTGAATCAAACGAATACTGTAAGAATTTTCCGAAAAACCGTAGTTTATCTAAGTATAGTACCTACTGTTATATAAAGACAGTTATATGCTATTGCTACAGGCGATTAAACACACGAGGGCCGAAAAATAGCTGTAAAGGGAGTATTTGTTTATAGCACAACGCGCGGGTGCGCAGGGCTGCCGGTAGTAGCCTTAAAATAAAACTAGAACAATGAACCAGATATTAAGCTGGCGTTGCTATTTTAATGCATTTTTAGAGTTTTATACTCATAAATTAATAATCCATCTAAAATGTATTAATGAATGAAATTAACCGTATAGTATACTTTGTTTCCATCTCATCTCATCTCAAGGAGTCAGCCTTTAAAGCTGGAGCAGCGACGGAGTTGGCTGAAAACGCCAAACGTTGTATGTATGTTTCACTTGCAAATGATTATAGTTTTATTTTATTTTATTTAGTATGGGTTCGCTCTTGACTCCAGTCCAAGCCTAATGCGACTAAGACGAAGTCGAAGATGAAACGAGCTCGCCCAGAAGAAGCCTGTTCACTCGAATTTTGAAAAGATTGGGATTGTAATCCCTTGGAAACACCGACGCGGGCAGCGAGAACCACTCCTTTGCCGTGCGCATTATAAATGTTGACGAGAAGCGCTTAGTTCGAAACAGCGGCACATCGACAAAGTAAGGATGGTATCCCGCGGTACGCCTAGACGAACGATGGAAAAAGGGGGCTGGAGGGATGAGCGTTTGGCGTTAAAACTTTTGGACCATAGGGACTATCCAGTAAATTGCTCTTTAGAAAAATTGCCTCTAAACTAACTTTTGTCCAATAATAAAGCTGGCTCGTTTCTCGCTCAACGGATAAGTAATATAATAATACAATATATTTATTTTCTCTACGAGTATTAGTTGGATAGACGCGGTAACGCAGCCAAAGCATCCTCGCCTCTTTGCCTCATGGATACAGTTTTATTTTTGAGTAGGTTTTAAGTTAATGTTTATATTTAGTTTTAAATTATTAATGTACTTTCATTTGCCTTTTTAATTTCAATAAATAAATACCGCATAGTACACAATGATGTTCAAGTCCTAAAATTGAATAAAGACGACTCGAATGGAGTATAGAGAATAAAAATGCCTCGTTTGTTGGAGAGGAAAAAAGTAAAGGCAATAATGTTTGTTCATTCTTGACCTTAATTTGACATGTTTTTATTGTAAATAACAATGTGTTTACAACTGAAAAGGTTGCAAAATATTATTATTTGGTAGATAGGTACATTTTCCTCACCCATAAAGAACGACTATTTCGTTCAATACTAACACAAATATTATATGTCCTTATTTGACTTTTGTCTTTTTGTAACCTTGTCTCATCTAAACCCGTGGCCTGATTATACCAGCCAATAACATCTGCTCATACTTCTTATTCAATATGAACCATTTTTATTTAGTCCACAAAACAATTTTCAATATCACAAACAATAATCTTACCTATCAACGTAGATTACTGTTAAAATATATGAAAAGTAAACAAAGGAAATCTGACAAACCTAATCCAGGACTACCCCTGTAAGACTGGTTATACCTTCGCAAAAGTTAGATGGTTATCCATCCCTTTCGATAGCAAGGTCGTTCTGGCATGAGCAACAGAGTCAAATACGGAGAGTGTATAATAGAGTAAGTATACTTGTTGTGAGCAACTGCGCTGAACTGATAAGGGGTGTTTTGTCGACCGTATTTATTTGTCTGACTGTAGCGGTTATGACTGTTTTCTCTGAAATATTTTGTCAATACTGAATTGTTATTATTGTTTATTGAACTCTCAATTACCTAAAATAGGCAAGAAGTCCCAAGCAGGGTCCGGAACCCATTTTGGTACGGAATTATAACGTCCATATTTATTTAATGTGAACAAGGAAATCTAATAATAATTACTCGTAAAATCGAAAACGAATTAGTAGCTAGAAGCTACTTACATTAAGTGAACCTTACTCGTGTGATTACAAAGTTTAAAAGCTTGCATCTTATAACTTGCTCTAAAAACACATTTCATATTAAAATACAACGTGTGAGGATAAAACCAAGGCTTTCCGAGTAATTAATTCCAGGCAGTCTAATAGGATCATAAAATTATTATCCCTTTGGAATAGAACGACAAAAGCGAGATGTCACTAGCAGATAACTGTGTGATAAAAAGAGATGGGTAGCAGAACCATTTTTGGCAGATGTCAAACAGTTGACCATCCTGCAGAAGCTCGCTGAAAATTACGTGCAATTGATTTTTTATATTTAAAAGTGAAATTGTGTATATTTTGGAGAAATAATGCGTCTGAAACATGGTGACTTGATCGGTGATTGATTGTTATGCATTACAGCGGCATAATCCCAACAAATAATCATTTAACACTTAGATTAGTCCAAATCGAAGCCTCTTAATATACGACTTATATTTACCAATGCGCTTCAAATTTAAAGTACGCAGTTTGATTATTCTATTCTACAAACGGTTATTTACGTAAAAAAAAAGTAAAAACCGACTTCAAAACCAAAATTCACTAAAAAGTGTTAAATAAACTCTTGAACATTGAAAGGAAAGGAATCCATTTTAGGGAAACAATTTCTTTTTGGAGTCGGTGCTGCGACAGGTGAGGCTGAATTTTCAAAGTGGTGGCACCGACTCCAAAAAAAAATTGTTTCCCTAAAATGGATTCCTTTCCTTTCAATGTTCAAGAGTTTATTTAACACTTTTTAGTGAATTTTGGTTTTGAAGTCGGTTTTTGCTTTTTTAAAGTTAATTTTATTTCTCCATTTTTAGAGTTTGGAAGAGAGGGGGGGGGGGGGGGGAAAGTTGCACCTTATGACTCTTTTCTTTAAGAAGCTACAAACTACCTATCATATGTTCTGTCATTATAATTACTGAACTCCTAAGCGTTAAGGAGTTCCAACATCAGCTCAGCCCCACAAGATGTGGACTATCAGACGTAACAACACGTCAACATTAAGATTCAAGTAAAGAAACACTGTACGTGCCTTTAAAATTTGAGGGTTTCCCTCCATTACACCAAGATCCCATCATCAGATCCCAAATTGAAAAAAATGGGACCAACTAGAAGGTACACCCTCTAAGTAGGCGAAAAAATTTTCGAATCGGTCGACTAACGACTGAGATATGAGGTAACAAACATACAAAAAAAAAAAACATACAGTCGAATTGATAACCTCCTCCTTTTTTGAAGTCGGTTAAAAATAAAGACAGAATAACACAGGGAATGTATATCGACAAATATTTTTTATAATGAAATAATATTTAGTTTTACACTAGAGCTGCATGTTCAATATTTTGTGTCGACTGTTTATCATGCAGTAAACTACTATATTTAACTTAGGAACATTATTATAAATCACCTGATCAAAAGGTTATCTCATTTAAAGCTACAAATGTTACTTACTTATGTTAGTTACTGACATCTTAAATCGGTTTCGTTTGACAGCTTTTACTTGTCCTTCTATTCCGATAGGAATATTAATTTTATGAATAGGATAGAACATAGAACGCCGTAGTTGACATTTCGTACCAGAGAACGGATAGTCTATGGACGCATTTTATAGATCATGAAACGTACGACTATTTGGTACTAAGTGCGCCGAATAACAATAAATAGGTTACCTAGCAACGCTGACAACTATCATGAGTTGGTTTAATTTTATGAAATGACGATGTGACCACTTAGACTAACGATCTTTATAAACTTTAAAAGTTTATATGGTAGCGGGTGTTAATAAATGATGTAGTATGGGCACAGAAAATATAAATAGGCTTCTATATACGGAGTTAACTTTATGGTGAAGTGTCGAAAATTAGGTAAAGAAAAATTGAACAGAACTATCTATATTTTTGACAAAGCTTTCGATATTCGTTAAACACTGTTCACCATGCAAGAACATGACGACAGAAACTTAGTACATTACTTGAACGGAATTCGGTGCGGCATCCGAATATATAGAATTTCGTAAAACGATATTCAAAACCTGTCATATTGAGTTGTCTTGTTCTCCCAATTTATGAACATAAGATAAAAGAACGATCCTTTATTGCTGGGATGATACGGAGTACATTAATTGGGAGGAAAATGAAAATCAAATGAAGTGACGTCAGAAGTGTCGAGAATTTTGCGATCGACCTTTATAGATAACCAGGTCACTATAAATTGCCCTGTTTTGGCTCGCAAGCTTTATAAATATAATTATATTGCCTTAAAACTATTAGCGCACACGTTTTAACGTGCAAATGGATGGAAAGAGCTCCATTTAATCCGATTACAGCAGAAAAATGCGTGACATTTGTCTTCGAGAGAGTCCATTACCTCTGAAAGCGAACGGTGAATCTCAAACCTTTTGAATATATATATTCACCATGTATTTTATTCCAAAAAATCACTAGGAGAATTTGAAAGCATAAATAAATACTTATTTTAAGACATTTGTTAAATATTTTGTTCGTTGGCTGTTTGTAATGATCTCTCTTCGGGTTAGTGTCGATTTCACCTACTTCAGATAAGACTTATCCGACTGAATAAGTATAAAACGACCGATTTCAAAGTGACATCTACGTAAAAAGTAAAAAGAGGTATTCAATTTGACCTGTATGTATGTGATATTGTCAGAATTGTATAAAATATTAGTATATTGATCTAATAAGGCTAACACATGTAAAAAAAAATAAAAAATGAGAAGTCATAGCAAGATGATTATTTTTTAGTTTACTCAGGTATAATTCAACTTAGGGTACGGTGTAAGTTTCATTAAAATCGGTCCAGTAGTTTTTAATAATAATGAGTAAGTTAATGAGTAATAAATAAAAACCATACATTAAAAAAATACTTTAAACGCACGAAACTACTTTCTACCTTCTTTTGAAAAAATCCATGAAGAAACAATATTATTTACAAAGTTAAATTAACGCTATAAAAACAAACATTGTATTAATTAAAAAAGAGCACTTATATCCGTGTTTGGCCACCATGTTTGAGTTAAAAGGCTTTATATGAAACTGAAGTTATAACATAATATTGTGTTCCGATGCAAACGTGCATGCAGATTGTTTTGCGAGACTTTGACTAATGGATAGCTTATTCAGGAGAGCTTTGATTGCTTTGCGAGGAAGTTTTCGTTTTGAGGACTATTTCAGAAAACCTTTTAGAGATTATTCGTCACAGGCTATTTTTGAGCAGTTGTTTCTAAATATGCGTTAGATGTCTCTTGTCTAGTAATAATTCGTTGTACTATATTGTTTGAAAAGCTATAACTTTTTTTATATCTTTACTATAATAGTAGAGGTATAAAACTGAACTAATTTCAGGAAATACTGGATCAATGTGAAAAATACTTTTTGTGTCAGCTTATTTATCGAGGAAGGCTTTAGGCTATAAAGAGGCTTATAAGAGGGTAGAGTTATGCATCAATCACACATCACCAGCTAGCATTGTTTGACAAATCACAGTCACGTGTCAAAACAGAAGAATATTTTTTATTTTATTGTTTGACATTTATGTCATGAGACTCATGAGTGCACTTGTAATGATAATAGCCGGACTATGTTACGGATTGTAATAAAAAGAGAAAATAGTCAATTGATTTCTTAAAACTAAAGACTTGGATGTTTGAGAGTAAAACCTCGCTCAACGAACTTTCTTAATCCGGAAAATGGACAGTTATAAATGGATCGTCCATTTATTTCAAACCTTGTGACATCCGATTAAGATGTTACTAATATCTTTTTCTTTTTATAGCCGTTAAAAGATAGAAGTTTCATTCAGCGTGGGCGCAGCGCCCTTCGGAAGATTTGAGTTCGTAAATATCTTTTACGAGTATCGGAGGCCTAAGGGCTTATGTATAAAGATCTTGCGTAAGCAGGGCCCTTATCCAAAGTCAACTTAGATCAGTAAAGACAGTGACAACCTCCGTGGTGTAGTGGCTAAGTACGCTGGGTTTCAAGGCGTCGCCGCTCTGTCCCGGGTTCGATTCCCGGTAGGGTTAATATAGAAATCAAAAATTTATATATTGTCTCGGGTCTGGGTGTTATGGTACCACCGTTGTGTCTGATTTCCATAACACATGCATTAGCTACTTACTTTGGGATCAGAGCAATGTATGTCACTGGTGTACAATATTTATTATTATTATATCAACCTAAACTAGTTGTTACAAAACTCTACATCATAACTTTAAACTGAACTACTTTCAACGACCAAAAGCGCGCAGCGTAGAACGTCCACCGTCAGGATGGACAGACGACTTGTAAAGATCCCGTTAAAAGATAGAAGTTTCATTCAGCGTGGGCGGCGCCCTTCGGAAGATTTGAGTTCGTAAATATCTTTTACGAGTATCGGAGGCCTAAGGGCTTATGTATAAAGATCTTGCGTAAGCAGGGCCCTTATCCAAAGTCAACTTAGATCAGTAAAGACAATGACAACCTCCGTGGTGTAGTGGCTAAGTACGCTGGGTTTCAAGGCGTCGCCGCTCTGTCCCGGGTTCGATTCCCGGTAGGAGGGTCAATACAGAAATCAAAAATGTCTATATTGTCTGGGTCTGGGTGTTGTGGTACCACCGTTGTGTCTGATTTCTATAACACAATTGCATTAGCTACTTACTTTGGGATCAGAGCAATGTATGTGATTGGTGTCTAATATTTATTATTATTATTAATGTAAACATCAACCTAAACTAGTTGTTACAAAACTTTACATCATAAATTTAAACTGTACTCCTTTAAACGACCAAAAGCGCGCACCGAAGGACGTCCACCGTCAGGATGACCAGACAACTTATAAAGATCACAGGATCACACTCAATGTCAAAGTGACAGCTGACAGCATGCTCGTTTAGGTGTTTTTCTGCATAATGATGACATTGCAAACGATTGATCTCTGAAATGCTAACTGTGTAACTTGTCTTTTCAGTCGTTTTTATTTATGTTAAAAATAAATTGCGAAAAAATATTTTACGTGTTTCGGATAGCTGTCTCGAAATGGTTTTTCAATTCTTTATAAAAATGAAATGTAAAGATGCAAGCAAAATAACATTAATGATTTATAAATCTGTGTTATATCGAGTGTCCTGACATTTGTTCTAAATTTCTTGTATATTGTATGGACAACAGCACGTTAAGGTTAACATTACGGTGTCTTATGCCGTTGTAATAAAGACTAGTTTGCAATAAAAGCGGCTAACCTAGCTGGCTGGTGACTGTACAATCGTAGGGCGACAACCACTTCATCAATTCTTGATATAACAACCTTATAACATTTAACTGGCCGTACGTCTTGTTTTCTAGAGTAATGAGCTGACATTTCATCTAGTAGTACTTATATTAAGGCTGTTACATCCAGGCTGTGTCTCTAGAGCTGAAACTGAAGGGCCCGCTCGGCGGCTTAACCTACTTGTAGACGGATTAGTGATGCACCGCACCGCGGCGTATCGAGAGATGTAGGTAAGCCCCATCACTACAGTATGTGCTTTTGTTTACACGTCCTTAATATCCGCGGCGGCAAATTGATATTTTGTACACTTAGGATCATCATCATCATCATTATCAGCCAAAGGACGTCCACTGCTGAACATAGGCCTCCCCCACGGTTTTCCACAGCGACCGAACACAAGCGGTCTGCATCCAGTGTGATCCCGTGATCTTAACAAGGTCGTCCGTCCATCTGTCGGTGGACGTCCCACGCTGCGCTTTTGATCGAGAGGTCGCTAATCTAGAACTTAATGGCCATCAGTTCTTCGCGGTATTTGCGCTAATACTTACGGTGTGCTTTCCTAATATTCCCTTGAATACCAACTTCTTATCTCTTTTCATCTAGGAAGATGTGGCGTAGTTTAAAAAAGGTACTTCGTTGCTTTAAAACATTGCCCTGTTAAACGGGGGATTGTACGAATACAGCACACCGTCTCAAAAAAATTCAAAAATCCAAAATTTCAAAATTTCTTTACTAAGTCTTACAGCATCGATATTACAGGATTATGGGAACCCCTTTTAAGCTATACGCTTGTGTTAGGGGAGCCCGCTCTTTAACAGTCTAAGGTGAGTACTTATTACTAATTTGTTTTAATAACATTTTAAAAGATAAATTAACAACAGATTGTGTGTGTGTGTGTGTGTGTGCGCGTGTGAGTGCGCGTGCGTGCGTGCGAGCGTGTGTTTGAGTGTGTGTCTGTGTGCGCGTGCGTGTGTGTATGAGTGCTTGTGTGAGTATCTATGTGTGCCAAATCGTGTCGTTTAACTATTTACCATTAAACAATAATACTTCTTCCGTCTCAAACCAAGGTACGCAACGTTTTCCTTTAACAAACGCTTAAAAAACATACGAAGTTTGACTAGAATACATATAGTGCTACGGTCTACGACAGTAACCTAACGCCGTAGCACCGTAGCAATGCGGCCAGGAGCTTTGAAATGTATCCGGTGTATTCGGTTCAAAACATTATTACAATAAATTGCTTAGGGTTTGTACAAAACGAGCGATAACGTAAAATATCTAAGCATTTTATTTTTAATCTGGACAGGTACCTTGAAATTGGTTTCTCAAAAACAGAATTTAAAAAAAGAAAACTTTTTTGCATTGTTTTTTAATCTTAATTTTTATTTATGTCATGTTTAGTTCATAAAGGTGAAAATAAGAAACCAAAAATTTCCGCACAAGCGGGACTCGAACCAGCAACTTTCTGGCTAACCGGACAGATAGATGACGCTAAAAACGTCACGCATAATGACGTATCCATAGGAGGCCACAAATTTCACAAGGTCGGACTGACGCTACAGTGGCTCAATTGGTAGAGCGTTTGGCCCGGTTAGCCAGAAAGTTGCTGATTCGAGTCCCGCCCGTGCGGAAATTTTTGGTTTCTTATTTTCACCTTTATGAATATAAAATATGACACTATGCGTGTTGAAAATACTCTAAACCATTACACATGTTTAGTGTTTATATCTAGTTAAGTGTGCTTTTACTACTATGAAATCGATAAACTTGCGTTTCCTGAAAAATATCCTGTTTTCATTTAAAATATACAGCCTCGATCCATCTCAAAGTTTATAAACGCTGCAAAACCACATGATTATGTAAAAACTACAACTAAGAACTTAAAGTAAACATAAATATCAAATCATATGATTTTTTACTTACGCGTTTTTTTTCTAAATGTGTTTTATTAAATATAAAGCCATCAAACTAAAGAAGTCCCTCATCTTATTGAGTGTTCTAACTAAAGGCTATTTTTAACAAAAATATACACTTCCCTAACAAAGCTCATCCAACCAATTGTTATTTCTTCTGTTTCTCACTTATTTCATAAAAGGATTTGTGCCTTATCGGTCGGCACAGGCGTGTCGGTCCATTATCGTACAATCAGAGAGTCATTACGTCAAACGACATACCCACACTCGAGCCGACTTAACCCACACCCAGTTACATCCCTAATGCTCCCCTTAGAGTGGGTAGCACGAAAATTGAGTTACGATAAAGTTTACGTAAAGTTACAAGTTACACTTACGTTAAGATTTAGTTAAAGTTGTTATAAAATGTTTGTTAGGGTAAAAATTAAAGTAATCGTCAAGTTATGGTTAAAATAGAAAGAAAACCTGTCTCGGTTTCACAAACACACCCATACACAATATTACACATAATAATTATACAAAATACAAAGATTGAGAGAAAAAAATGTTAACACTAAAAAGGCAAATAAAAGTGGAATAGTTCATGTCCATGTGTATACCCATACCAGGCCAGTGAATGTGTGTGTGTGTGTGTGTGTGTGTGTGTGTGTGTGTGTGTGTGTGTGTGTGTGTGTGTGTGTGTGTGTGTGTGTGTGTGTGTGTGTGTGTGTGTGTGTGTGTGACGCCTATACCCAAAAGGAGCCTCACTCAGCATAATAAGCCAGGTCCTAAGCATAGGAAATAAACTATATGTACGGATAAACCTAAAAATTGCGATATTGAGTAGGTGACACTCTTTCTAAAATATCATATTTATATCAAGTTTCAGGTCAATGTCAACATGGTAAAATTAGGGGGCCTAAGATGCGTATCTATTTATTATAAAACGTCATTTTAATCATATTTCAAAAGATTTTTACGAAGTTTATTGTATTCATTTGTTTTTTAAAACATGTGACGGTATCGAAGCGTGCATGTTATGTGCGTATATTATTGTCACATAACTATAATAAGGCAAAGTGTACTTTATCAGATATCTATAAGGTAGAAAATAAGAGTTAAAAAGTTACCAGACATAATGATTAATTCTTTGAGAAGAAATGTGTAACGTCTTGTTATCATGAAGTGTTTACCTGAAGCTCTTTAAACACTAATTTAATTTGTTTTACTCTTAACCTAATATGAACAAACACGAGAAAATCTCTAATATAAAGAAAAACCCAATCATATTTCAAAGGAATTCTATAGTATAAGTTGCAAAAGACTTTAATGGTAAGAAGAAGGAAGAAAATTGTGCAAAAAAAATGCGAAACTTCAGCTTTAGAAAAAAATATTCGTTATTTTAAATAACAAACTCGCGAGGAACAGTAGTCAACTCTCTAACCAGGGAGAACTGTAAAAAATGCCATGTTTCACCAGCAGACCCTAAATCTTGTTAATCACATTGTGGCTAGCGTTGTTTCTCTGGCTTTGTTTCATTCGCCTCTTGTAATAATGACAAGGTTTTAGGTCCGATTTGATCAACGTCGGATAAAGACTTAGCACACTGATTAAGTATAAAACGACTGATTTTAAAATAACATTAACATAAATGATTGCTGACAAATAGGTGACGTTTTCAAATTAGGCGTATTGTATTTTATTTGACGAATATTCCCCATTTACCGTTGGTAGCATCAGGCCTTAGTACATTAATTTTCAACAAAGAGAACTTGTTATTGTGCAAGATAACATCTTGTAAGTTATTCATGTAGAAACATATAACATCTTGAAAGTTAGGTCTGGGTGTTTTCTATGTATATCATGTATGTATTTACAAAAAGAAAGTTTTTTTTTCATTAATAAAACTACAGTCCACAGACTCTTTGGTCCGTGCCTTTTTTGATTTAGGTTTTTGTTATGTTGGGTTACTTTTTATTTTTGCTCCGCGCAAAAATTTACAGTGCTTTTTACAATACTTATTACTAGGGTTGTTAGTTTATGCTATAACTCTCTTATAAGTTAAACATCGTCTCTTATTTCTACTTAAGATAACTTGATTTTTTTTTTCTTTTCTTTTTTCTTTTTTTTTTCTTGTGTTGTTGTTATAGTTGCTATTTTCTTTTTCTATATTTATTTGTACATGTGCATATATTTTTGTTGTATTGTTTTTTTTTTTGTTATTATTATTACATATTTGTATTATTCTATAAGGTTTTGGAATTCTATTATCCTTGTGATTTTGCTATACAATATTAAACAATATTGCTCTTATTCTAGTTTGTGTTAGTGATTGTGTTTGTGTTTGCGGAGTAAAGTAATCCCTCTACGTCGTCGCCTTTAGGTACTAAGATGTTCTTAGTGACTTGGTTGATGGAGTTAGTTATGTTAGTGGATTGGCCAATATCTTGTTTCGGACTTGCTCGTCGCCCCTGCGCATGGCCATCCGCATAAAAAGTCATAAAAGTCATTTATTTATGCAAATAAGCCCACTGGGGGCACTTTTACACGTCCCAATATAAACCCTACCACAGCTTCGGGACAATTGTGGGCTAGTGCTGAGAAGAAGCTGCGCAAGAAACTCAGTCACTATTGTCAATGCCTCTTTTCAAAAGGTTTACAATGTTTGTAGTGATCATGCAAGTCCATACATTATTATCTTTTAAATAATCATCTACTTTATAATACCCTTTCGTCATAAGGGTTTCTTTAATAACAGTTTTAAATTTATTAACCGGTAAGTTTACAATGTGTTCTGGTAGTTTATTGAAAAATTTTATACCTTTCCCCATGAAAGAATTACCAACCTTTCGAAGCCTAAATTGTGGAATAGCAAGTTTATCCTTATTCCTAGTATTATGTTTGTGTATGTCACTATTTTTCGTGAATGAATGTAAATTTTTCCTAACATACATTAAATTTTCGTAAATATACTGAGAGGCTAGAGTTAATATTCTAATTTCTTTAAACACCTCTCGTAAGGAATCTTGAGGTTTAAGATTATAAATAGCTCGCACGGCTCTTTTTTGTAACACAAAGATTGTTTCTACATCAGCAGCCGCGCCCCACAGTAAAATACCGTAGGACATCAAGCTATGGAAATAACTAAAATAAACTAACCTAGCTGTTTCTACATCAGTCAAACGTCTAATCTTCCTTACAGCAAAAGCAGCTGAGCTTAGTTTCCCTGACAAGGCCTCTATATGAGGACCCCATTGTAGTTTGGAGTCTAATGTGATTCCCAAGAATGTTGTGGAATCAATAGTATCAAGCGGTTTGTCTTTTATCTTAACCTGAGTTGATGCCTGTCGGACATTAGGCATCGTAAACTTTACACATTTAGTTTTACTTCCATTAAGAAGGATTGTTAATAGTTAACCAATGTAATACTTGTGAAAGAGTATTATTTACATCGTCAAAATTTCCTTCACCTCTTGGAATTTTAAATATAAGTGAAGTATCATCAGCAAACAATACTATATCACAAAGATTCCCTACAAAATGCGGGAGGTCATTTATGTATATTAAAAATAAAAGAGGTCCTAATATAGATCCCTGGGGCACACCCATTGTTAGAGGTGCTCCAGAAGACTCAGTTCCGTTTATACATACTTTTTGCATTCTACCTGAGAGATATGAATTAATTAAGTTTAATGAGTTCAATGATGCCCCATAGTGACATATTTTTTTAAGTAATGTTTCATGATCCACACAATCAAACGCTTTCGATAGATCACAGAAAATCCCTAAAGCATCATGCCTATTATCATAGGCATCAAATACATGTGTTAAAAGAGCAACTCCTGCATCCGTGGTGCTTCTTCCTTTAGTAAAACCGAATTGTTTGTTATGTAATAACTTGTTTGATGAAAAGTGTGCTAAAATTTGATTGAATATAATCTTTTCATATATTTTACTCAAGACTGGCAGAATCGATATTGGCCGGAAGTTTGAGGGGTCACTTTTGTCACCCGCTTTGAAAAGCGGTATTATTTTACTAATCTTCATTAAACAAGGAAACTGGCCTTCATCAATACACTTGTTAAAAATTAATGCTAGTTGAGGGGCTATTATGTTAATAATTGACTTAATAATATGCACAGATAGTCCCCACAGATCCTCCGTTTTTTTCATATTCAACTCTAAAAATGTTTTTATTATTACTTCAGGTCCTACATGCCTAAAGTGCAGTTGAGAATTACATTCACTGACATTTACTTTTAGAATAGATTCGGCTATTACTGAAGAAGAAGCAAGTTCTTTCGTTGTTGTTGGTGCAATATGTATACGCAGGTTGTAGTCCCGGATTATTGTTGGTGTGGCCTTCTCTGCCCAGATTATCAGACGACCTGTGGCGTCGTCGGTGGCATTGTCTGTGTAATAAACACAAGACTTTGTGTGTCTAGAGATGGCCACAACAGCGTGGGGAACACTCTTTAGGAGATGGGATTTTTTTGATACTGTGCGCACTATCACCACTGACTGAAAAGTCTGCCCCTGTGCTTCATGTATGGTAAGTGTGCGTGATCCTTCGTCTTTCCCGTATACTTGGCTGATTAGGCTTGCCTTTTCAGCTTGGATGTGAGTGAGGTATAGGGTTCTTTCCGATTTTGGGATCACTGCACCTGAGAAGCGCTTGAGGTAAAGGGACTGTACTTGAGTATTGGCTGAGTGTATGCCGCTGTAGATTTCACTAAGGGCATACGCTACATCCTGGGGGTTTCGATAGGTGCACAGTAACTCCTTAGTAACCTCTGTGATTGTATTAGGTCTGTTGTATTCCAAAGTGAAGAGATTACAGCGATCTATGTATGGGAGTTGGTTTTTATCTCCTAACAAAGTCACCTCTCTGGCTTTCGCTATTTGGATAGCCAGTACAATGGATGGAAAATGGTTCATGAGGGCTTCATCCACCATGAGGCGTGTGCACGATTCTCCCTCACTCATACCATTTACAAGTAGAGATGCCATTGTTCTGACTCTCCTTTTCACCCTCTCTTCCTCTATTTTCGTTGCCAGTTTCTCTCGGAGGTCCTTTGCTGCTTCAGTCGTGGTTGTGATTATTATGTCCTGTTCGGGGTTTATTTGGGACATTACCCACGTGGTTTTGCCACAACCAGGGACTCCATTGACCCATGTAATTGTCGGTATAGTCCAGTGTTCCGGGACCTTACCTTTCGACAGATCTCCCGATATGGTGTTAGCCATTTCGATTATTCTGTCGTCGAGCATGACCTTCGTACACTTTGCGACTACGACTATGGGGTCTTCGGACGGTGTTTTGAAGACAAGTTTTCCCTCCTCTAAGTTACTCAGTTGTTCGTCCTGTCCCACGAAGCCACACGCGTTGCTGTATGCCGCCATATACGACCCCGACATTTGTCCATGGATAACCTTGGATTGTTCGCTATCGTATATTGCGGCCTCTGCGTCCTTTAATTTAGCTCGCAGCAGTCCCAGATTGTCAAGATTGTACGCTTGCATGATGCCCTTGCAAGTGTCTTCGTTGACTTTTCTAGTGGCTTTAGTTACCGCTACGAACTCGATAAAGGCATTTAGCATGTGCTCCTGTGGTTGACAGGCTGGTCTGAGAGTCGGTGGAGCTACTTGTCCCATGTCTGCCCTGGTGCGTTCCACTCTTGGGTTTGTTTCCTCCTCTGGTGGTGGTGAGGTAAACTTTTCGACTGCTTCTCGATCGCTGTTATACTCCTCATCCTCGTTATTTTTCTGGTGATCATCTCCGGGATCGCCTTGAAAACACTGCTGAGTGCTGCTGTCATAGTGGAGAGTGTGTCTTGAGTTTCCTCTTTCTCGTCGACGCTCAGCTCTTTCGCACTCCGTTTCGTCTGGCACTTTTCGCTTCTCACCCTGAGTTCCAATCGCTCGGACCCACTGATGTCAGTTCTGACTATAGGGTGGTCCCAGCAATCAGTGGGTGGTGGTGGTGCGTTTTGTTCTGAGGTTTTGGCCTCTGTCCTCATAGACCACGACCTCGTGATATTTAGAAGCTGCCACGGCCCCAAGGTAGTTCTCGGTTTTGCCTTTTTGGTAGCTTACGACCATTGCATCCAGACTGATCTTAACCGGTCTCGATGTTCCTTTCTCCCCTCGCTCACTTATCTTCGTAAGTAAAAAAAAGTATTTAAGTATTATATCCGTTGTCTGGCACCCATAACACAAGCTTTGAGTAGCTTACTTTGGGACTAGATGGCGATGTGTGGGAATGTCCAAAGGATATTTATATTTATTTATTTATAAAGGATATTTATTCATATTCTAATAAGGCTTTGTAAGTGCGCCTTCACATTAGAGCGACAGCAGCGCGTCTCTCTAATGTGAAGGGCTTACTGCTGTCATTTTATGTATGAAATTGACAGCAGCGAGACTGCCGCGCGACCGTCACGCTGCTAAAAATGCCTAAGTGTGAAAGCGCTCTAAGTACTTTTGGTACTGGTTAGTTAAGTACTATGGTGATGTGATTTGTAACTGCCTCGGTGGCGCAGCGGTTTAAAGTCGCACTTTAAAGCGCCGGCTGCACCAGACGTCCCGGGTTCGATCCCCGGGTCGGGCCAAATATATGCACCTGGGTTTTTCTATTCAGAAATTCACAGGGTAGCCCGGAATTTGGAAGTTGGCGATATTTTACCCCCGTATAATATGTCCCGCGCAGTCAGTGTTTGGATGGGTGACCATTCCGACTATTTAAATAACGTACATCACGAGCATCTCTGTGCTTGGGAAGGCACGTTAAACCGTTGGTCCCGGCTAATATCGGTTGATATTAGTTGTTAAGCCTAGTCAGAGGCCTTTTGGGCGGCTTGATAACATCTGACAGCAGGGTTAGTCGCTTGCCTTGCAAACACCCCTCAAAAGGTAAATTATTTACATTTGATCTTTGTTTCCGAACGTGCAGCTCGGCAGCGACCCTATTTTTTTTATTATTTTTTTATACAAGTTTAACGTCCTCGGACAGAGCCATACAGACAATTCTTTATTAATCAGTTCAATATTTACACTTAACTACAAAACTAACACTAAACTAGCCTAACCTAACCTAACTCATTGAAATGCGGGGCTGGCGTTCGCATTTCAATGCTCAAGAATGAAGTTTAGCACGAGAATAACGATCCGAATCAGAGGGCGCGATCTGCGATCAGAGCACGCTTTACTTTGTTTCCTCCTTTGTCTTCATTGTTTTCTTCAAAAGCACACATTATTATGATGATTCCAACACAAAATCACAATAAATTACTAGAAAAAACCAATTACTAAAATGAAGAAACAAAATCCAACTTCCTCTTCTCGTTTCCCGCGCTAAACTCCGCAGCGCCCCTAACTAACTACAAAGAAGTGATTTTGACAATCAGCTGAGGTTGAGTGCACAGATAAAGTAAGAGTAGGGTTGAGAGCGTTACACTCGCCGTCCGCGACGACCGCCAAGCCTGCGAACATTCACTTTGGCGTTCAACTTGACGACCGCGATCGTAGTATGCGGCAGAAACGGAAGTGTATGATTAACAGTCAGTTATATGTATCGTGGTTTTAATTACAATTTGTGGTCTGTGTTTTTTTCTTTTCGATTGGAATCTATAATCAATAATAATAAACAAATATATTGTTTTTGGTATTATTATTTTTTGCTTTTAATTGCCTTCCCGAAATAGTAAAAAGGACGCCGTTATATAATTTAATTGATTCTTGTTACATAAATAAAAAGAAATTTGATAAATAAGTATACGTATGTCAAATTTTGCATTGCAAGCTGACAGTCCTAAGCCTGATAAGCATGAAGGAAAGTTTTTGTTTGAGTTTTATGATTGTGCTCGTTGATTAATAAGAAGTCTATAAATATTCTTGCACTTTTTCTGTGAAAATAAATCAGGATCCTTTAAGTGGCTGTCTAGACAATAACTTACCGAACTGTAAACTTCACATAATTAATCAGCCTTGTATCTTCTGCATGTAATAAGTAGTTATTTGAGACTCATTATGAAAATAACAGGGAGTATTTAATAACAGGTATTTGGAACAGTTATTTTTTGATAACAGGAACAGCTGTAACAGGTATTTAGTTTTACCTGTTACGACCCATGCCTAGTCAAACAGTACCATTACCATGAGTTCACTTCGGTTTGACTCGCTAGCGACGACATAAATAAAGTCTATGGAAAATTGCACAGCGCCTCTAGCGGTCACTGACAGAACTAAAATTTTCCATACAAAAAGTTACGTCGTCGCTAGCGAGTAACACCGTCGTCGATATCGAGTAAACTCATGGTAACGGTGTCGTTTTCAAATAAGGCGTTTTTTATCATATTGGACAAATATTCTTTCGGGGACGTTGGTAAAATTCAAAGTCAAGTCGATTCAAAGCTCCAGGTCAAAGTAACTACGTATAATTTGTAGAATCTCACACGCTGTATACGTGTATAATAATCTGCTTTATTTTGTGGTTTGGAAATCGTATAAAACATTTTAAAATTTTATTCCTTCTACTAATAACAATGATGCCTAATTAGATAAAATCTTACTAAAAATGCCATTATGAAATAAATATCCAAAAATACTCATTACAGCTATATCTTCTGTACCGTTACCATGAATTTACTCGCTAGCGACGACGCCACACTTGTATGGAAAATTTTAGTTCCGTCGGTAACCGCTAGAGGCGCTGTGCAATTTTCCATAGACTTTTTTTAAAGCCGTCGTAAACTCATGGTAACGGTACTGTAGCAAAACTAACCAAAGCGATTATGCCGAACCGTTAGCAGTTTCAAGGATTACCACGACTTAATATTCACCCCGCATATTGGTCCGAATGTACAGTGGCCAGCACATCAGATTACTCTTTTTTGTTGCAAACTATCCCTTATTACAAGTGAATAGGATAC
Source organism: Pyrausta purpuralis (assembly GCA_963924145.1). Taxonomy (NCBI): domain Eukaryota; kingdom Metazoa; phylum Arthropoda; class Insecta; order Lepidoptera; family Crambidae; genus Pyrausta; species Pyrausta purpuralis. Next base: position 21,087,114 of record OZ001664.1, on the reverse strand, counting down.
CGCGTTTTTACCTTGACATGCTGTTGTCCATACTACAGCGATTTCCAAAGGGTCAGCGGGATGATCGTTTAAAAATAAACGCGCTCTACATACTTATAGCCCTTAACTAGCCCAGGGTTGCCAGCTTTATTGGTTTATAAATACGGGTAGATACGGTGTCGTGACGTATCTTTTCTAAAATACACAGTTTTAGAAGGCTGCCTTTAAAACGAATATTATTTTGGACAATCACAAAGAGCATAATTTTAGCTGCATGTGTACATCTACTTTTTACACGAATGAGAAGTGTTTCTAAACAATCAGGCGTTGCGGACCTTTATAGCGATGTAATTAGTGCTTTAAAGTATAAAAGTGTTGGCAACACCAGCCTAGAAAGAGCTTAAGGGCTCTACGTTGATGCCCTTGTCAAGATATAACAACAATTCCGGATACGCTGTTAACTACAGGTTGACCCCATTATACTCAAGGTTGAACTAATTATCTTAGGACCTCCGTGGTGTAGTGGCTAAGCACCCTGGGTTTCAAGGCGTCGCCGCTCTGAGATCCCGGGTTCGATTCTCGGTCGGGTTAATATAGTAATCTATAATTTTGTGAACGGTGTGCTTTCGTGCCCGTAATGTGCGAGGATTTTTACAAACAAAATTGGCTTCATAATCCACATGCGAACTCATCAACGGCAAACCCGTAGTTGAAGACAGTCGCCGTGGCCGAAATCGGCTGGGATTATATCATCATCATCAATATAGAAATAAAAAAAATCTATATTGTCTCGGGTCTGGGTGTTGTGGTACCGTTACCGTACCTGTGTGTCTGATTTCCATAATACAAGTGCATTAGCTACTTACATTGGGATCAGAGCAATGTATGTGATTGGTGTCCAATATTTATTTATTTATAATCAATATAGAAATCAAAAATATCTATATTGTCTCGGGTCTGGGTGTTGTGACACCACCGTTGTGTCTGATTTCAATATCACAAATGCATTAGCTACTTACTTTGGGATCAGAATAATGTATGTGATTTATGTCCAATATTTATTTATTTAATTAGGCTACATATAAGTAAAGATTTATAGTTTTTTTATACATTATTGAAATACGTATGCCTCATTTAGGCTCAGTGTAAATATGTGTGTATATGTAGATACGAAAGGTGTTTAGCTTTCGTTTTCGCAGAGAGCTATAAAATCAATTCCGATTTTGAATTCTTGTATTGCAATTCTATGACCCCTGTTTATTTACCTGCCGGAAATGACAAATGCATACGCTGCCTGTAGGGACGGAGGGGGTTATGTGGGGCTCCCCTGCTTAACAGGCAGAAATATTCACTAAAAAACACAGGCGCCTCTCTTGTCGCCTGAGTGGAGGTTCAGGTGATTAGCGGAGCCTTGACTATAGTCGGGTGATCAGCAGAGCCTAATTCTATGATCCTGAGTGATAGTAAATGTCATAATTATATCTCCTGAAAAACAAGATAGATCATAATATATAACAGATATATACGGGAAGAGTAAATGATACTAAGGGAATACGGAAATAAAAGATGAATACCTATAATATTAACATTTTGTAGGTTCACAACAAAAGTACATAACGGAATGACAAAGACTTTCAAAGAATCACAATGTAAACAAACAAAACAAATTGGCTGATTGTTCTATTTGGCACATGTCGAAGGTGTCTAAGGTTTAATGCAACATGTCTCCATTTTCAAGTAAATACGCTCAGACGTCTCGCGAATCATCTGTCACCGTAAATAACACAGCCTTCTTCTTCCAGGCTATTTGAAGAGAACCAAGACCTTCTGAACATGTTCGAGAAGTTTCGCCAGTACAAGACTAAGGAGGAGCAGATCAACTCCATGGAGCTGGCGGAACACGCGAACAATGTGATGAACACGCTGGACGAAGGCATCAAGGGTCTGGATGACCTGGACAACTTCTTCGAGTACATCCACCAGGTCGGCGCTAGCCATAGGAAGATACCCGGATTCAAAGTCGAGTATTTTTGGGTGAGTTCAATTATTGTTTTTTACTCATTTACCTTTTTAGGGATTCGTAGTTTTAATTACCTGCGCATGGAAAGAGTTGTTGAAGGTAAAAACTTTTTTAATAAGGAAACCTGCTTTCTGTACATCATACGACTTGGAGACTTATTTTTTTAAATCATTTATGTGGCGTGTAATTTTCGTTCGAAAACGAATTATAAATCAACGAAAATCAAGCGAAATATAGATATTAGTACTCACAAAATTGACCTTTCTTTTCTTGAGGACACCTGCGTGGAACTGAAACTTATTTTTATTTGAAAATTTTACTTTATCAATGGATGTCAGACGCCATCGCAAGCGATTCAAAAATAGGTCCCCTGGTAGTTCTTTATTGGTTTATTAGAAATAGAGAAAGAAATGAATATAAAACATTTTTACTTGATCACTCACAAATGTCTTTATGTGTCTGTATGTGTGTTTTATTCGCCATCTGCATTCACATATGCCTAATTATTTTGATAAAACTAAAGATAGTTTTGAAACATAACGGAAATTGTAACACCTACAAACTTATAGGAGAGTTTGAAAGAAAAAATGTAACAATTTTCATAATATAGATGATTAATGACCGTAGCTCTTCGCATGGAAAATTTCCCTCGGGGCTAATTTTAGAAAACGTTAACGTTATTGTTTGTTTTTTTTCAGCGACTGTCATCACTGTAAATAAATATAAAAATGCGCTAGACAACACACTATTTGTCATGGTTTTGAAGTAATGAATTTTTATCCTTGTGTTACGAATACCAGACAACGATTATGACGGCGGCGTCTCTCATAAATACTTAAATACATATTAAACATCCATGACTCAGGTAAAAATGTTCGTGCTAAACACACAAATATTTGCTGATGTTAATAATCGATAATTAATACTATAACTAATTATGTTTCACCTATTAAACAGGATCAGGTTCCTACAACCTCAGATCGTACCCAAGTAGGGCGTTTGACTTAATATTTAAATGATAAATTATCAAAATAATTATATAGGGTCTACCAAAATTAACTACATTCCTTCTTGGGGCTAATTCTGATGCTCAAACATAACAACTTTTTGTATGGGACCAACATAAACGTAATCCCAAAAAAAAACACTTATCCATACTAGAGCGCCGATCAGCTAGAGTGCTGATGCTAGTTTGCATGGAGAAGTCAAATTTGTAGGAGAAAGGAAGGAGAAGCATAAAACGGAACCCTTATAGATTCATCAAGTCTGTTTGTCCGTATGTTACAGCCACTTTATTCTGAATCTATTAGTATTACGCAGTTGAAACTTAGTAGCTAAATGTATGCTAACTTTTAAACTGAGGGAGTGTAAATTTTGGAAAAAAATATGTAATCTGTAATGTATGTAGATCTTAACAAAGATTTTTAACGAAAATTGGTTTGAACGATATCGTACTAGTGATTTTTAAGATAGAACACATTTTCAATAACCGCAAACATAACTTTGTTATATGAAAAACAAAGTTATAGTTGCTGTCCACAAAACATTGTTGTAGTTTGGCTAAGTAACTAAGTGGATCTCTTATTCAGTTAAAGTTGGCACGGAACCCTTAGTGCGCGAGTCCGACTCCCACATGCCCGGTTTTTCTTTGGGATTTTGATGTTGGTCCCAAACAAAAAGTTGTTATATTTTAGCAACAGAATCACCACCTAGAAGGAATGCAAACTTGTTAAACCCTGTATACATAGTGATAGCGACAAACGACCTTGTCGTTGTGTCGTTAAATAGAAAAATCGCGAAGATAACGAATCCGGCTAAGATAACGATAGCATTCGTTATTAACGACCACGTTAATTACCCAAGTCACAAGAAATAAATGTTAGTGGCGAGCGAAATGATGAAGAAAAACTTTGTGTCTTTCTTTCACGACAGAAAATATCTGTACTAATATTATAAAGGTGAAGAGTTTGTTTGTTGGAACGCGGTAATCTCAGAAACAACCGGACAGAATTATTTTTGTGTTGGATAGCTTATTTATGAGATATTAGGCTATAAACATTGGCACCCAGACCTGTTTAAAAAACGTAGTGAAACTATACCTCGGCAAAGAAGGGCCAAATTTAAGCACTTGTTTGTTGTATAACTATCCCTGTCACAAGGTGATATACTATACTATACTATACTACATTATGATAAGAAAATGTGGTTAATATGTGCATATTAGTATTTAACCACCTACCGAACGATATAAAAGTGTTTGATATAAAAGGGTCTGACATTCAAGAAGTAACTGACTCAATGGCTAATGTTACATTGTTTCTAAAGTGTCAAGGAATGTCTAGACTTTAAAACAAATTAATTAGTACCATGTATTTAAAAATTGCACGTCTGCATGCAGGCTGAATACATTTACTTTGTTTATATTATGACCTTATATAATGCATGTATTCTAGCAAATAAACATTCTGATTCTGATTAATTGCTCTACGACGGGAGGGAAGGGAGCAAACTCAAAACGCGCGGATAAAGTCGCGGGTGACCGCTAGTATTAATATAAAACGCTTAGAAGTCTTGACGACTGAGTTTGTGGTTCTCTAATTTGTGTATGTTAACTTAGTAGGCAAAGCTACGAGATTAAATATACAGGATGTGGCTTGTAATAGAAGCGAACATTTACATTATAGGCCCTTTATGCAGCCAGTAATCAATGCCGAATATTTAAGATTAATTTTCCAACAAAATAAATAGAACCAGCGATGTATTACTTTTATTAACAGTCATAGAAGTTAACGCTGTCATTTCGTACAACGAGTTAGCGATTTTGATATACATTGATTAGGGATAATAACTTTAAATTATTATGTCTCTGAGTTGATGTATTTTTGAGCTATATGACCAGGACATGGTAACTACGTAAACTCTGTAGAATCATTAATAAAATGTTTGCTCTATTACAGACCACACGCTGTTTTTAGGGTTCCGTAGCCGAATAGCAAAAAACGGAACCCTTATAGTTTCGTCAAGTCTGTCTGTCTGTCTGTCCGTTCGTATGTCACAGCCATTTTATTTTGTAACTATAAGCATCACACTGTTGAAATTTGGTAGGAGTATGTATCCTGCTAACCGCTTTACGATTCTCATACAAAAAATAAAAAAAATATGACATTTAAGGGGGGCTCCCATACATGAAACTAAAACCAAAAAAAAATTTTTTGTCAAACCTATACGTGTGGGGTGTCTATAGATAGGTCTTATGAAATGACACCGAGGTTCTTATAACTATTTTCTTTTTAAGTCTACCGTTTCATAGCTAGACGCTTCCAAAGTGGTAAAATGGGCGTCCCCCCCATCTATCTTCTAAACTAGGCGAGTGTAAATTTTGAAAAATAAAATTAAATGTAGATCTTAACAAATACTTTCAACGAAAATTGGTTCGGGCGGAATCGAACGAGAAGTTTTTGAGATATAGCACATTTCAACAACCGCAAACATAACTTTGTACTTCATAGAAGCACTATGAAAAACAAAGTTATTTTTGCTGTCCACAAAATATTGTGGATTTTACTAAGTGGAAGTAAGTGGATTCCCAAATTCAGTTAAAGTTGGCACGGAACCCTCAGTGCGCGAGTCCGACTCGTACTTGGCCGGTTTTTCTACATTCAGTAGTTAAAGAAATAGATCTAAATATAATGTTTAAGTAAACTTTTTTAAATTCTTTAACATCATTGATATTATTTCATCATGTTTTTACGATGCCTTTAGTATTTGTTACACGAACGTGAGTGAAATACACATCTTGTTCTGCAGATTTATTATTATCTTACTGGATATCACGAGTTATTATTATGGAAAGAAATCGTAAACATGCTTTCGGATATTGGCTCGTATATTATTACAGCCGTCAATATCAAAATGAAAATTAATATTTTCTTCTTTTCTGTTACTGACTTTTTCGTGCAGATATCATTTTCCCTGTAAAGTCGGAATTCACTGTGAGTTTGGTGATGAAATATATAGGACACAGAAATTGGGCAGAAGAACAATGGCGTTTCGTGTGCTTTTCTGATGAGTCTTGTTTTGGTATGAGACCGGATACAAGACGTATACGACACTGGAGAACCCCTGGACGCCAACAGCGATTAAAATCCTGCCAGGAAGTCCATCCTTATAGTGGTGGAACCATATGGCCCGCCCATTATTTGGATCGGCGGAAGAACTGATTTGATTCGGATCAGAGGCAACCTCAACGCTCAAATTTATGCTGAGACGATGGTATCAGACGTCATCGTTTCTCTACAAGTGCAAATCGGTCCCTTATTTCAGTTAATGCATGATAATGCACGACCGCACACCGCAAGAGTTGTAAGACAGACTCTCGCCGCAGCTAACATCAATGTCCTGCCCTGGCCTGCTCAGTCGCCAGACTTGAACCCGATTGAGCATGCATGGGATATGCTACAGAGAAGAGCTCTGCCGAATATGGAGGGTATCCAGTCGCAAGAAGACCTTTTTTTGTTGTTGCAACGAACATGGGCGGCCATTCCACAGCGTGATTTGGATGAACTCATTTTGAGTATGCCAAACCGATGTTCTTGTGTTGTTAGTGTTCGCGGTAGAAACACGGATTATTAATTGTTTAAGTTACCCAATAAAATTTTAAAGAAAACTGTTATTTCAGTCTTTTTTCGAACTTTAATGTTACGGGTTCAAATGTCAAAAATGTCTTTATTAGGAAAATGGCAAATTTCTTTATTAATACAAAGGTGACTTGGTTTATCGTTACTGTAGACAAACGAAAACACTTTTTTTTATGAATCCTTAGAGAAAATTTTAATTAATATCAATCAGGAGAAAAGTTATTGCAAAAATATATGTTGATCCCTACACACTTTTGATGTGTGTATTATAAATCTTCTGTTCATAAACTAACAGAACTAGACATCTTTGGTAGACATCAAAGATAAAAAAAAAATAAACATAAAAAATAAAGTTTAACTACTTAACTAAAAATCTAAACAATCAGGAAACGCAAGATACGAATCTCAAAAAAAAAACAGAATCCTTAATTGAACTGAAAACCTAGTTCTAGCCGATAATAAATAGGATGCACCTAAGTTTAACCACCAGTGTGCGGCTGTACCTAGTTCTAGCCGCTATAATAAAGGCTAAACCTAGTTGTAACCGAAGATAAGTAGGATACACCTAAGATTAACCGCATGTGGCGGGCTGCACCTAGTTGTAGCCGGTTAAAACTAGGTGTAGCCGCACTTCGGCTATTAGCCGTAACATATAAATCAGGTTAAACTTTAAGCCAAAGCACAGTCTGTTTTTCTTAGCTTGTCGAATATTGTATATCTAGACATTCTTTTTAACAAAATAATACACTTTAAAATAAGATAAACACAAATCTCTCAACCTTCATAGGTAATTTGTCGTTAAACACTGAGATCTTCATAAACCAAGCAGTAAATTAATTATATTGAAAGTTATAATTAATTTACTTTTAATTTTTGCAAATTCATATTGCAACATTCTGTTTAGTTAGTTTTTGCCGGATAAAAAAGGAGTTTACTTACGAAATACTGATACAAACCACTAACTACTACTAACTAACAATCATTTTTGTAGTAAACAAAATGTGTATTACATGAAACGAGACCCGTGAAATCTGTTTCGCCAAAGTCTGTTGAAATATCGTGAGAATAGAGCCATCTTTTATACAACGTGTTCTTTTGTTTTCCTGATAATGAAGGATATAAATCAGGCTACATACATAAAGGTCGTGTTAAAAGATTTTTATAAAATTCTCATTTTTACGGTTCCGTAGCCGAATGGCAAAACGGAACCCTTATAGTTTCGTCAAGTCTGTCTGTTTGTCCGTCCGTATGACACAGACACTTTATTCTGTAACTATAAAACGCACACTTTTGTAATTTGTCCCCTCCCCCTGTAACTTCTAAAATAAGCGAGTTTAAATTTTGTAGTAAGAATTATAATGTAGATCTAAACAAATACATTCAAGGAAAATTGGTTTGGACGAGATCAAATTAGAAGTTTTTGAGATATGGCACATTTTCAACAACTGCAAACATAACTTTGTTCTTCATACAAACACTATGAAAACAATTTTATATTTGCTGTCAACAAAATATTGTGGTACTTTAGCGAGGTGGAAGTAAGTGGATTCCCTAATTCAATTCAAATTGGCACGGAACCCTCAGTGCACGAATCCGACTCGCACTTAGCCGGTTTTTTGGTACTGTTTTCCTAATGAGCAGGGTTCACACATCATTTATTACTAAATGGCGTTAAGGTAGTCGTAGGTAGTTAAGAACTTTAAAAACGAAGTGCTTTAAGATTAATTTAGAAATGCAAACCAATTAGAGGTGCACGCAACATTAAAATACGACAGACTTAGATAATTAGTTAAAAGCTTTAAACTAGTAACGTAACATAAAATAATAATTAACAAAGAAAAAAAAACACAATAACAATTTAAACTAACTGTGTCGTTGATAAAATGACTTGACTTTATCTTTAAATTTTGATCCAGACTCATGGCAGATGTCGAGATCAAATTCGTCATTTACGCTATGGCAAGATCTTAACATTCTCGGTAACGGTGCATTTTTTCCAAGGTTTGTGTTAAATCGAAGCACAACTAAAGTGTTCGTGAGCTTCCTCCGGGAGTTTGGCCTTGGAACAGCATATTTAATGTTCTGAAGAATGCTTTGAGTATCTATCGCGCTATTGACAACTTTATACAGAAATATAAGATCCATCGCGCGATCAGCAAGAGATGTAAGTTTAAATTTCGACAGGCGATCACTGTACTCGCTCCTATAACTATAATTGGGAGTTTTAAATGCCAGATATCGTGTAAATACTTTCTTAACGCGTTTAATGCTATTAGAGTGTTTTTTGTAGTAGGGATTCCATACAATACTAGCGAACTCAAGGTGGCTACGAACAAGTGCATTGTAGAGAATCATAAGAGTATCCACGCCTTTAAAATCGGTGGATTTCTTTTTAGAAAACCAAGCATTTGGAAGGACTTTGACACTATTGCCTCGTAATGCGGTGCTAAACTCAGTTTGCCATCCAAAATCACACCCAAGTCACGAATCCTATCCACCTCCTCCAAAAGTATTCCATTAATTCGATATAAGGACTGCAACTTACTTTTGTTTCGAGTGAACTTGATGTAAAAAACATTTATTCGGATTTACAATCATAAAGTTCCTTTGGCACCAGGTATTGATACGATCTAAATCATCTTGCTTCATCTTAATATCGTTGAGGCACGATATAGCTTTATATACTTTCATTTCATCAGCAAATATTGAATAATTACTATGTGTTATGCAATCGGCAATGTCATTAATAAACACCAACAACAAAATAGGTCCTAAATGCGACCCCTGGGGTACGCCTGAAGTAGTCACATAAGGTTTTGATGCATATACTTTGTAGAATCCTTAGCTTAGCTTTGATGCTTATACTTTGTAGAATCCTTAGTTAAATTTTCAGGAAAATAAAAAGAACACGTTTTATATAAAAATGAATCCATATTTCCCTTGGTCACGGCACCACGCGTGAACGGCGGATTTTCCTTATCCTTTTTTGCTGTGTTTGTTACCTAATGTTAAGAGATAGATGGCTTTTAAATAAAAATTGACCGACTGGACTGATTCCCATGATTTTACTTGTCTACTTACAAGTCAACTTCATCAGGTTCGTCAACCGTCAGGTGTAAGAAAATAATAATAATAAATATTCTTAATTGCACAAATGAGGACACATGAAACAATAACATTACATAACAATAATTAGTAAATATACGGGGCTAATTATAAAATATCAAGGCTGAAAGGGGTCAGGGGCAAAACAAAATTCCCTAGTCTACTAGTACTTTATATAAAAAACCGGTTTTCAAAACCTAACACTAAATACGTTGCGATATGAAACTAATTAATGAAAAGCCAAAAAGGTGGTCCAATGTTAATCGAGCGCGTTAGCAAAGTTAGTTTTGAGGTTATGGCCGGAGCAATAATGGAATCCCTTAACTATTTGTAACTTTTAATCAACGCCGACCCTTCCTGCCTACACCAAAGTACACTCAGCGACCCCCAGGATAAAATAAACCGTTGTTAAAGGGATTAATTTGGTAATAATAGTTCAGTTTTTAATGGAAGTAACTTTTCAGCTACACTCTACTCTAAATGAATACTATAAGTACCCATTTTGTGAAAATAATGACAAGTTTTATCAGTCTTGGCGGCTGTGCTACTGTGCCCCAGATAACACGTTTTGTTTTAAGTTTAGCGGTAGCCGTGGCTAACTAATAAGATACAACAAAAAAGTGGTTCATTTGGTTTACGCAATACTTAAAATAAATAAATATCAACGTTTTTGAACGGCCCGAATAAACTAGCCCATATGTTATATTTCACCTTTTAAAAAAAGTAACTCATTCTGTTATTAAAACACGTTTATATACCTAATTAAAATAAAATTTAATTATACTACCTACATATTTATTTTGAACAAAAATGAATAGAGCGTGGTGTCCAAAATATACAAATCTAAACTAAACAGATACCTACCCTCTAAAGTTGGACATCCGATCTGTTACACTTTCAATTCCCGATTCCACGGAGATTCCCCATTTGTTTTCTGATCCGTATCTGTTTATCTGTCTGTCGTTCTTTCTCTAACTTCCGCGATATAATGTATCAAAGAATACACGAAATGATACATCGGTGTCATGGCTGGCTTCCATCAACGCGGCTTCTTGAGCGAACCTTTTAATTGTTAATTTACATTTGTTAAGAATTTAAAATACTGGATGTAAAAAAAGTATGAACCAAATACAGAAGGCGGTTCATTAGAGACGAGTCTTGGATACATTTTTTTAATGTAAATGACAAAACGAACTCAAAAAGCGATATACTTGTTTGAATAAAGATATATAAACGAAGAATGGAACGTCGCGGTCTCACGCTGCGCGCGCGCCCTCGTGAGACTTTCCCTTGGTATTTATTATAAAAAACCAAGGGAAAATCTCAAGAGGGCGGGGTCTGCGGCCAAAGTCCGAAGCAAAATTTGTGACATTTTAAAACAAAAATTGTTGATAAACAAAGACGTGAGGGATTAAAGGTTGTCTGGAAAAGATCTGTCTTTTCTTATATGAATAAAACCTAAACATTATTAATATCCTTATTATTGCTTCTAATTTTCTGCTTTTGGTGGAAATCCGGTCTAGGGAGTTGATATGTTTGGTGACATTTCTGGGTTATTGGAAATATGTGTAAGCATGAGCTCTATTGTTGGAATAAACAGGGTGGTAAACTAGTCGCTCTATTTATTTTAAGAGGGAATAAATAAAAATATTACGGCACGTGCATCATAACTGCATCAAAGCCCTAATCAGAATCTACTTTCATCATACAAAGACGCAACTTTGATGGTATTACAGCCTAACGAAATCAGCCTCCCTACGCCGGAAGGAACGTCAAAGGCCCTTTGACCTACCGGAAGGGCCGGTGAATAAGCATTTCAGAGCCTTAACATGGTTACCCTGAAAGGGAACCCGGAACACTTGAAAGAAAAACGGCGACCTTTTTGGAGCTGAGCTGCATAGAAATACCGGTGGACTTTGAAGGTTTCTTACGTGACTGGAATAAGGGGTTATATGTTAATTGTACTGCTAAACAGTTTTTTTTACTTTTTACCCTATTACACGAGTATGTCTGTTCAAATCTACACGTAAATAAACCTCATAATCTCATATCTTATTCTTATGACATCAAATACTACCGAATACTTACTATAGGTTTAAGTGCATCACTTTTAAATATTTGTAGCATACAAGGTGACCATATTCTTTTGAAAAGTCAATATGACAATAAGTTCCATACATTAATATATACTATTAATTTAAGAACATTAATTACTTCATTAATATCTGAGCAGATCCTAGTCAATAAATTCAATAGGTAATAAATATCTCAACAGATATTTAAGACCACATCTTGAGATTACTCCAATTACTCTCAAACTAATTTCAACCTCGTTAATTAACTTCACTCAATTTTGTTCCAGAAAATCGAGACACCATTCCTGGCAGCAGTGGAATCGACTCTTGGTGACAGATACACTCCAAACGTTGAGAATATTTACAAAATCACCATCAAATTCATTCTAGAGACCCTGGTGGAAGGCTACGAGAAGGCTGGCAAAGGAAACTCTACGTGAGCGAAGATAGAACTCTGTAATTACCAAAAATTATAGAATAAAGGTGTGGCTCTACTGGGGTTATTGATATATATGTTGTATCGACAAATAAACGCCTTATCGTCGGTTTGAGCTGGCTAGAGTGCAAAATTGGGCTGGCATTAAAAAAAAAAGCAATCAATGTCCAATGGCTGAAGGATTATTGATTTCGATACCTTGTTTTAAGAATTTTCATTAAAACTCAAAAGCACTGGCATTAATGAAAGATTACTAATTAATGCATACTTTGCAAACGGTTTAGCATGCTTTATTGGTATACACGTATTTTAGGTTTATAAAGTTTTCCAATAACGTCACGCCAGTGAAGTCACGCCTTAAGAATGGAGGAACTCCGAAAACTAAAGGATTTGGTGAATAAATGTCAATTGCAACATTGAAGACGGGGTAACAGTGAAATTTATGTGACGATTCCGCAATATTTTACGCCAGGTTTATGAAAAACTGTTAGTTAGCAGTGGATGTTCTGTCATAGCTTCTTCTAGAGTGCAGCAGTTTGGATATGAATTGTAGATATAGTGCAATGGGTGTGTCTGTTAAATAAAATTTTAATTATAATTATTAATGTCACAAAACGCTTGTTAAAATGTAAAAATATATTTATTGTAATAATTTATTGTTATCGTAATATTGCACTTGAATTAAAATTTAATGGCTGGTCCAATATTTTTATCGTTTAAATGTATTCTTGTTCTAGTTTCGCTTTTAAAATTACGTCTTCCGGTATGTGTATTGATGTTATTACACATTGGTGTAATGTACTGCCACTTACTGAAGTACGAGTACAGTAATGAAGTTTCATACTCACGTTAACTCTGCTTCTCAAATGCAAACTGTCATCATAAAAGCTCATCAAACCTTAAGACCGTAACACAAACGTTGAGAACAGAAGTTAAACCACAGATAAAATTAATAAACCATCAGTAAGCAACAATATTAACAGAAGTTCTGAGCATATTTGTGTCCAGATATTTTTCTGTGAAATTGAGTTTTAGCGACAAAAAATAAAATATGAATTGTGAGGCTTATGGATAAAAAGGAACTAATAACTAAAGTTTATGTAAGAACCAATAAAAAAATCGAAAAATGTTGAACCTGAGTTTACTTTGTGACTATGGGAACATGTCCTGTCTCAAATGTGTTACTATCGGAACTATCAATTATTTTAAGGACTTAAAATCATGTGATTAATGTTTGATTTTAAGATTAAATTTTTCTGTATTTTATCAAACAGTAAATTCTGTCATCATCAATGTTGTACATGTAATGTAACTAGTCGTAAAATATAATTTATTATGTACTATTATTATGAATTAATTAAATAGTAAGGTGTAAATACTTTCTATACAAACGTATCTAAACCGAATGCGCAATTTCGAGCACAAAAATGTTGTAGATCGTTTAAAAGCTGTATTTTAATATATAATATTTCTAAACGTTGTATTTTGGAGATGAACGTTTTATACCTAAATCTTGTCAATAACAAATGAATATCTTTAATTTACTTTTCAATTAGTATTTTATTGATCGTTCACATTTAATATTACAAAAACAATGTGACGGTCTGGTAGACGAATAAAACATGGAGGTAGTTTCAAAACATTTCTTTTAACGAGGTATATAGGGTCGAAAGAAATTGAACTGAACTGCATTCCTTCTTTGGGCTAATTCTGGCGCTCATATACAACAACCTTTTGAACGGGCCTAACATCGTAATCTCAAATGTAATAATTTATGCACTCTGTGCCCTTATAAATATATTTTTTCGGCACTCCTGTACCGATCAGCTGATGCTAGTTTATATGGAGAAGTCAACATTTTTTGGGATTTCGATGTTGGTCCCATGCAAAAAGTTGTTGTATTTAGCAACATACTCACCACCGAAAAGGAATGCAGTTATTTTTTGTAGTTAGTAACCCTTGACAAAACTTTTTCTAAACGATTATGAATCGAATAATTTTATCTTGGTTATGATGGTGGGCAAAATCATACTAACTTATAATTTTTTTGAACTTGTTTTTCATTCCAATATGCTTCCATGCTTTAGTCGTATACCACGTAAAATTCAGTGTTTTCTAAGACAGTAGGAGGGCCAATATTATCTAATAAAATGTGTTATTACGAATTTCATGCTTGAATTCTGAATGAATTTTATTTAAAATATGGAATAAGTTTTCTGGGGTTCATTGTCTCAAGCTTTGTGCTGTTATGTTTTCAGGTGAATAATCGGTATATTAGTTTTTTTAATAGAACCATTTAGTTTGCTTGCTTATAAAATATGAGTTTTCGGAGGATCGAAATAGCCATTAATTGAATCGATAATACGGATTAACCAATTATGAAAAAAAAAAAATAACTGAGATACTAAATATTTTTTTCCTTTTTTTAGTAAGGAATGAGCAGGTGTCTTGTCTTGATATTTATATCAACGAGAGATAGCGCTAGCGTCAGTTTAGAAACTTACTTTCTTAATTTTATTGTAGAATTATAGCAGAGGGTAATAAAATTGTTTTTAGCAAAATAAAATAATAAACAGTAAAACAAATTTAATATGTACCTTTAGTGAATGAGGGACTATATAATGACAAAATATAAGTATCTTAATTAATTTTATATTATTAGCCATTTTACAATAAAAAATTATGCACTTTTTTCTTTGTCCATAATTTGTTAAAAAAGGTTCCTAAAGCTATCCTTACGCCATCTAGTAGGAGCTATACAGGGTCACTTTGAAAACATTCCCTTCCCTTCTAGTCCCTTCCACATATAAAATTAAAATCAATTGATTTGATTAAACCTAGAAAATTCATAAAGTATCACTTCAATTATTCGTAAATATTTGAAAATAAAACTGTAATTTATTAGTTTAATTTGAAGCAAAGATCAATTTTAATGTGTTTAATATGTTTTTTCTCGGTTTCATCAAATTGTATTTTATAACATATGATTTTAATTTTAATGTGTTGAATGGCTTATAATTTATTAGTAGGTTCTTTGTTTCAAATATTGCCAATGTTTTTAAAGTCATCCTGTGGAGTGATGGAAGACAACAGTACCGTTACCATGAGTGTACCTGTTTAACTCGCTAGCGTCGACGTAAAAAAAGTCTATGGAAAATTGCACAGCGCCTCTAGCGGTGACTGCCAGAACTAAAATTTTCCATACAAATAATTACGTCATCGTTAGTGAGTAAAATCGTCGTCGCTATCGAATAAACTCGTGGTACCGGTACTGAGCTCGAATAACGATGTTACTAACGAACGCAACGATTTTGCTTTTTATCTTATCATGATGCAAGTTATCATTTACTAGCTTGTTTTCTGTAAGTGTGCTCGTCTTATTTTTTATTATAAGTTTTTCAAAAGCCTAATAATGTTGGTTACAAAAAGGCGCGAGTGCGCTCAAACCGCATTAGTCGAAAAAAAACAAATTTTCAGCCACCAAAATGCTAGTGTGAAAAATATGCAAGATACTTCAGAGCTAAAGTGAAAAACGACTTATTATTACATTCGACGAATAATTAAAAATCATACACAAAACAAATAATCTAAAATACATTTTTGTATCTTAATACACGTCATGTATCTTTCAGAAAAAGTAATCACTTTTTTTTGATCCACAAATCATGAAATACTTGTTTTGCAAATTATGCAAAATGTAGGCTTGTGAATTCGTTAATTTGTAAATGCCGAATACAATTAACGCCCTTTTGAACTTAATTCACGAGTGCGGTTTGTTTGAAAACGACCATTTCCTATATTCGTACGTTTCAATCTCGCTGCTATTTAGTGCAAGGCCGAATAGAAATGTTTTGGTAAAAAAACTTGTTTCATAAAACGAAACGAAAATTGTGGGCGCTTACAAAACAACTCACATTTCAGAATAATCAGAAAAGATGTGTTAAAAAAACCTAGGTACTTATGCTTGAGTTTTGTCATTATTTTATAGCAAGCAAACTAATTATACGTTTGTTATTTGGGACATAAATCAATTGTACAATTCTCATAATTCTATGATTATTCGGTATTCTGCTTATAATATTGAAGTAATGTACAGTATGCAGGCCAAATGTTTAGAAATTCTCGTAACCTCTTAACGACTAATTCTTTTCATTTCTGAATTTTATTTCACTTGTTTTATGTTTCGGACGAATTTCAATAAAACTTCGCAAAAAGTTAAATACCCAAACGGATTTCAACCCCTCATTTTATCCTCTTACACATTAATTCTTCAAAACCTTATCTTACTTCACCCCTTTTTTATGAAGCTTGAACGAATAAAAACTCCAATAAAATCGCCTTAAAAGAAAGCAGTCATTATCTTCCAATGACAACAATAAATATTAAATAAATTCATGGGGTGAGCGCTTAAAACATAACGTTTAATCGATTATTTTAATAGTTTTAACCGTGACCTATAAAGTAATCGGCATCTCTATGGATTCAATACGTCAGTGGTCTATTTTCAAAATTCAGAGTTTGGTTTTGGCTTTGAAAATATAGTCCAAACAGGTTGCTATCATTCAACAGTCCACATAATTGAACGCACCAAAGTCTGGACGCCTGCCAAATTGTTAAATTGAAGCTTACGGACTTCTTAGCAAAAGTTTTGACTTCGCGGTTTTAGTGAATTTTTTCTAACCTATGTTTATTAGCAACTATTTTTAATTATTATCTACTATTAATAGCGTTGGCTAATCATAATTCTGGATTATTATTTCTTCTTTTAAAGCAAACTAGTCCCTTTGTTGTGAAAAAATATGTCTTCTTGATTATTTCTTTTTTTTTGGACTTATATGTGTCGTAGTGATGCTACATTGTATAAACGTTTTTCATTTGTGTCGTAAAGTAGATACTTAAGTATTTTTAAAAGAAAAATGGAAAAAAAACAAAATGTATGTATGAGGTTCATACTAAATTGTAATTAATAGTTAAGGTGTATTTATAGACGATTAAGGT
The DNA here is from genome assembly GCA_963924145.1 of Pyrausta purpuralis. Lineage (NCBI taxonomy): Eukaryota > Metazoa > Arthropoda > Insecta > Lepidoptera > Crambidae > Pyrausta > Pyrausta purpuralis. The sequence goes on along the minus strand of OZ001664.1, from coordinate 21,069,864 downwards.
GAACGTGTTGTAATACAGATGTCGTATAAGATCGGTGTAACAAAAATGTTAATTTGATTTTAAAATAAATTCTATTGTTTAAAATTACCGTGGAAATTTATCTTTCATTGTGTTGACTATAAGAAGGAAAAAAAACAAACGCTAGAGTATCTACGACAATCCCACTTATATTTAAAATGCGAAAGGTTGTAAGGATGGATGTTTGTGACTCGTTCCCGCTAAAATTAGGTACTTGAAGACTTTTAAAGTCAGAGTGAACATGCTCCTTTTGGGTGAGCTCGCTCTATCATCGACTCTTTCTAAGCCCAATCAGAGAGGAAACCCATTTCGAATTTCAAAAAACTACCGAATTGATTTTGATGAAAATAAATAAAGCTTTATAGCTGCACCTATAAACTATAACCTTTATTGGAATAGCACTAAGGCGTGTAACAGAAAATATAATGTAAATAATTATTTCATTATGACGACCTCGGTGGTCGAGTGACTAGCACGCTGGTTTCAAGCGTCGCCATCTCGTGAGGGTTCGAATCCCGGTCGGGTCAATGTATAAAACAACCTTTTCTATATTGTCTCTGGTCTTTTTTTTGTACCACCGTTGTGACTAATTTCCATAATACAAGTGCATTGGCTACTTACTTTGGGATCAGAGCAATGTATGTAATTGGTGTCCAATATTTATTTCTATTTTATATTTATATTTTCTGTGACACGATATTTGTCTGGCTGAAGCCGCGTGTAACTGCTAGTACTTTCATAATAAACGAACGTGTAGTAAGAGGGCAATTTGAATAAAAGATTGTAAAAATGAACGTAGACAAATAAAATATAACGAAGCCTCAATTCATGTCAGTTGTTCTGCAATAAAATAAACCATGAAGACATAAAATCACAATGATATGACGAATTCCTTCCGATAACATCTTCACCTAAAAGAATCTATTCACATATTTGCCAAGCAATAACAGACCTTCGCACCAAGTAATAAAAATCATAGCAGGTCATGTGTTAATTTAATGACGTATGCTGTCCATATTTTTCAAAAAAGGACGCAGCATTATCATACAATTGCATCGTCATAAACTTGTATGAAACAGAACGGCAAGCGAATAGTGATGGGAAATCTATTTGATGTAACGAGTGAAATAGAAAATTAAAATAAAGGGAAATCAATAAGGAATTTAGGACCGCGGATAAAGGCTCGCCATATAAAACTGTTGAAAATTTGATATAAAGTAAAGATCTATTAGCATTGTAAAACCTATCAGAATGGGGTGATCGGTTTCTTGTAGTAATAATTAAGCCTACACTAAATTTAATGGAATGCAAATTTAGTCTTACGCTGAAAATGCTAGCCTAAAAATCAAAATGGTAGACCCAGAAGACGATGGCGTGATGAGGTAGATGTTTACGACAAAGACTGCAAAAAATGCCCAAAGTCGTGGAGATTGGAAAAAGGGTAGGGAGGGCTCATAATAATAATTGAAAATGCTAACTAAAATTAAATAATATTTAAGAAGTAGAGGTATATTTATATTTTGAATCATAATCTATTTATACATAAATTTGATAATGAAACACTAGCTAAATAAAAAGTAAGGCATCCATTTTCAGCCAATAGAATAACATAAAAATGAATTGACAATGCGCTGTTGTTGAAAGTTTAATTCGTTTAACCAGTCGGAAAAATGTATTCAAATGTATTCATAATTGATATTTTACCGGGACACTGCATAAAGCGTTCACTCAATTGTAATGCAGAAATGTAAATTGGACAAGCTGGGTAAATTTACGTAAATACTTAAAAAATATCCCGTTTTTTTTTTCATCTTTATAAGTTTTTGCGAACTTAAACGTTTGAATTTTTTTTCGATTTTTCTGCCTGCCTCGAAAACCCCTTTAGCGTTTTTAAATATATCGTTAACTTAACTTATTATGAAATTAAAGTAATTGCTCATCTTATACAAATATTTTCACTTTTGTCTTACTGATTGGCCAGACACCGTTAAGTTGAACGTTATCGTGCTATCTTATATTGTTCTAATAAACCTTTCAGTACATAAATTAAATATTAGTAATAAATACTTTTATCTTCCTTAAAATTCAAAACCAGTTTCAGAAAAGTAAGATCAAAATAGAAGCAAATTATTTCCAGTCTCGTTATAAATAAAAACGTTCACAAAATTCAAATCGCCGAATATTTTATATTTATCGTTAAATCTCTCGTCAATTTCCCATCACTGAGACTTGCTTTCGCGCGAGTCGCTTCAGTCACTAACACACTGCTCGATAGGCGGCCAATATCTAGTGAATAACGGAAAATAACCAGACATCTCTGTCATTAAATTCCACTTAACATTCTACGGTTATCAATTGGAAAACTATTAACGATATAAAAGTTTAAGTTCACAATAGTTTCAACATGTATTCGGTAACGTGGAGTCGATATTATCTAATAATAGCGTGAAATTTTGCGGTTCAAGTGCAATAGGTAAACGTGCAGTAAAGTGGTATCAACATGGGGTGTGAGCTAACAAAGTTGGCGGCTTCCGAAGTGAACACTACCAGTAATCCTATAGATAGGCCTCCACCCCCGGCGGATCCGCGGTCGCCTTTGACGGCAAAGCAGCAGTATTGCATGCTGGCTTCCTGGAAAGGCATCTTCAGGCAGATCGAGAAGACCGGGATCATACTGTTTATTAAGTAAGTACATTTTAAAAAGGGCATACAGGTGGAGAAATATTTTTTTATATAATGTTGTTACAAAAAAAATAACTGACATGATGATAAAGGTTAACAACATCCGTGTTTTTTTAATAATGTAAATAAGCAGCATTTTTTTACCTACTAAATATAAAACTAGCCCAGCTTCTGGTTATAATAACTGAAGCTTCAATATACGTTAGCTGAAATATCCCTAAATTGTCTGAGAAAACTTCAGAAAATTGTGACCTACAAACATTAAAACTGAAACCGTAAATATCTATATCTCGTAAGTACGAGATATAGAGTATTTTAAACTATGAAAAAGTTTTCATAGTTTAAAATATCGTCGTCGAAATCACGCGAAATGTATAATGACGAATGATTTTGTTTTAATTACCTCGTTTCGGCGTTATTAATAGATTTTTAAATTAGTCTGACATATAAACTTAATTCAATTAAACGCAACAAAGGCAATGGAAACGCGAACACGTTACAAAACAGGTCAACATAGTTAAATCCATTAATCACATGAATTTAATGGACAAATTAACTTAGCCGTGCTGTGATTACCTAAAACAACGAATGCAAGCAAACAAATAATCATAGAGAATAATTTAAGTGTTTACGTAATAAATATGAACCTTGGGTGCTAATAACATAAATTATTAATAATGTTTATCAGTAACAACAATCATCTTTCACATTGACTAACAGTTACTAGTATGAGTTTCTTACTTTTAACAGATACTTGAAAATGTATCAATGATTTTAATACCTACCAAACTTATATTCTCTATTATAAAGCATCTATACGCACTCTCTCTAATCACATATCTAACTAATCTTTTTTGTTACTTACATACAACTAAATAAAACATACGATTTGTATAATAGGGATTATAGCGCATGAAAATTATCTTAAACAGCAACATTTCATTATACATTCACAATTTACGCGGAAAACAAGCAAATACAACTAAAACAGATCCATTTAATCTATTTTAAACATGCAAATTGAAGTGAATATTTGTCAATAAATCATCAAAAGAATATTTTCATGCGCCTAAAAAAATTTCCGCCTCAGATCGATACTTAGTCACGAGCCGTCAAAATAAATCCATCACATTGATGAATAGTTCAAACTTCAGAGGAATTGGTACGCGTGATAGAGCTGTTTGTTTTATCGATAAATCTACTAAAATTTTCATTGAAAAGATCGCAATAAAACGAAAATGATTTTAAAACATCAAAAATCTACGTGAAAATACAACAATGTATATATAAACGCCAGATATTAAATAATTAATTCTAAAATACTATCACAGGAGAAAGAATAGTAGTACAAAGAGCATTTTAAACCATTAGTCTACTTGAGATCAAAAAGACAATTGATGTAATTTTAATAATGTAATAGACTCATAAATTTAAGTTGGGACCGGTAGTTAACTAATCAACACACGAGATTACATGCAAGGATACACTTATTTATAAGGTAAACATCGTATTTACTTTCCCGACGTTTCGACTTGGGCACACGAGTCATGGTGACGACGTGATTGGTGTATTGGTTAGAGCTCCTGTTACGCCGGCCGTTGCTGGTTCGAATCCCGCAAGGGGCAAATGTTTGTGTGATGAGCCCGAACATTTGTACCTGAGTCATGAATGTTTAATATGTATTTAAGTATTTATGGGAGATGCTCCCGTCATAATCGTTGTTGGTATTTGTAACACAAGGAAGAAAATTCCATACTTCGAAACCACAACAATTGGTGTAATATCTGGTGCACGGTCCTGGGTTGACTGAAGCAGCTCGGCGTCGTCTGCTGGTGCGCGATGTATGATGTTCTTCTATCCGCACACTTTCAATATTTAAATCATATTTAGGACCCGTCTGCCTTTAGTGGTCATCATCATCATTATCAGCCAAAGGACGTCCACTTCTGAACATAAGACTCCCCCACAGTTTTCCACCGCGACCGCTCAAAGCGGCCTGCCTCCAGTTTGGTCCTGCTATTTTTACAAGTTTGTCTTTCCAATCTCTCGGTGAACGTCTTACGCCACGTCTTTGGTTATGATCAGTCTAATATGTACCTAAACGTTACGTAGGTTAAAGTTGCACGACTTTTAATTTAATTATTATAATTTACAGATACCACGCATAGCTGATTCACGCCAATTTGTCAATAAATTGATAAATATCGCACTTGTGGATATATCACTCATAATTTGACTAAGTCACTCATACAGGGTGTGGCCTTTACTATAAGAAAAATAAGGATAGGCTTTGGTTACCAGTTATCAACCCGAATCCAGCTCCGTAACCTCATCAATATTACGAGATTGCTCTCACAATATACGAAGGAAATATTTTTACAAATATTTATCAATCGGTTAAGATAAAGAAAGCCAACTTATAATTAAATTTTTGTTGTTATAGTGTTTTGGCACTATACATTGTGTAATATTAAATTTTTATAGTGGCAAAACACTATAAAAACAAAAACATAATTATAAGATAAATGTATTTATATATTTTTTTACAAATAAATCGAACCAGAAGTGTATTGCAAAGAAATATGTCCAGCCACAGAACTTGACATTGCCATTTAACATTGATAAGGGATTATAACTTTGGATTACCCTAACTCTGAGTAAAAGAATTTTAGAGCAGTATGACAAGGTCAAGGTAACTAAATAAAATCACACACGCTCTGTAATTGTTTTATCAGATGATTCGGCTCTTAGAAACTGAATAGCACCAAGTCACATGATTGTGATAAGGCTATTTCAGTAATAAAAATATATTTAGGTTTCAGGACACATTACATTGTGATTGTTTGAAAAGGGCGTTGACCTGCACTATGGCCTTCGTGAATTCCAAGTTTAATTTAATTATTTATAACTTTTTTTTTACTTTTATTATGTATTGTGTCAAAATGTCAAATTAAATTATAGTCTAAGTTTATCGATAAACTAAACTTCACAGCCCTACCGCGGAGTATTTGGCAGACCGTTCCGATACTATCCACTCAACAAATCGTATACTTTATAGTTGGATTAAAACAACAGGGTATTTTTACCGTCGGAGATAGTGGTTATAGCTCGGAGGGTTTTCGTTCAACCGATTTTGTTCAGTTTAATGTTTACATGAGTCATATAAGATATACAGTTAAAAAGGCAATGATAACTAGAGGCAAAGAAAGTATTTTGAATGCTTGGAAGTAAGATTTTTTTTCCAGCGTACAATAATGATGATTGTTTCATTTTTTATATTTTTGTTAAAATAATGATGATCTACTACTGATCACTATAGCGCTTTCTGTGCCCATACTTCTACTAGACTACTAGGTATGAACTACTTACTATATTGAAAAACTATGTATAAAATTAAAACCATAATAAAAAAATATAATTTAAAAACGTCTTAACCACGGAACCTGGGCTTAACCACAATATTCCGAGACTCGGATGCAATAGAGTAGGTACAGTCGGGGTCAATCAATTATTACTGTACCACTACCATGAGTTTACTCGATAGCGACGCCGGTTTTCTCTCTAGCGACGACGTAAAAAATTCTAGCAGTCACAGACAAAACTAAAATTTTCTATCATCATCATTATTAGCCAAAGGAGGTCCACTGCTGAACATAGACCTCCCCCACGGCTTTCCACAGAGACCGATCACTAGCGGTCTGCATCCAGTTTTATCCTGCGATCTTTTTAAGGTCGTCTGTCCATCTTGTTGGTGGATGTCCCACGCTGCGTCTCTGGTCAAAGGGTCTCCAATCTAGAACTTTCCTGCCCCAACGGCCATCAGTTCTTCGCGCTATGTGCCCTGCCCATTGCCACTTGAGCTTACTGATTCTCAAGGCTATGTCCGTTACTTTAGTTCTTCTACGTATCTCCTCATTTCTGATTCGATGCCGTAGAGAAACACCCAGCATAGCCCTTTCCATCACTCGTTGTGTGATTTTGAGCTTCATTATAATGCCCATAGTAAGAGATCATGTTTCGGATCCGTATGTCATCACTGGTAACACACACTGGTTGAAGACTTTCGTCTTCAGACACTGAGGTAGATGAGATGAGAATTTTTCCATACCATTCCATATTTTATAAAAAGTTACGTTGTCGCTAGCTAATAAAACCGTCGACGCTATCGAGTGAACTCATGGTAACAGGTGGTACAAGTGCTGCATTTTCAACCTTATTGTACACTTTTTGGAGGTGGTTGTGTAAGCATTGTATCCGGTTTGTTCGGAGTTTACTTGACACATTGTTATATTTTGTTGGAGTTAGACAAAATTATGCTAACGACGCGAGAAGAAAATGGTGAATCATTATAAATAGCACATATATGCTTGTGCTAAATCCATGTGGATGCAAAGAATTTCGTGAAATATTTAAATATTCTTCGTGCCTATTGCTGAAACGTGGAAAATAAAAATCTTAGATATCCTCGTTTCGTGTTTCATAACAGCATTACCCCCCCCCCCCCCACCCCTAGCTTTACTTATCGAATTGTAAAGGTTAAAAAAAAACATTTCTAAAAAGTCAGTAATAATCAGCCAAAGGACGTCCACTGCTGAACATAGGCCTCCCCCACGGATTTCCACAGCGACCGATCACCAGCGGTCTGCATCCAGTTTGATCCTGCGATCTTTTTAAGGTCGTCTGTCAATCTTGTTGGTGGACGTCCTACGCTGCGTCTTTGGTCGAAGGGTCTCCAACCTAGAACTTTCCTGCCCCAACGGCCATCAGTTCTTCGCGCTATGTGCCCTGCCCACTGCCACTTAAGCTTACTGATTCTCAAGGCTATGTCCGTTACCTTGGTTCTTCTACGTATCTCTTCGTTCGTAATACCAGTTAATAATGGTATTAAGAGATCACTGGCTTGTTTCATATTTTCGAACTTGTAAAACTCTTTATACAATAATGAATTGCATACACAACGAATCCATCCTCCACCTCACCCCATTATTAATATCACATTAATCAACTCACCACTGCTAAATTCCACGTTTACGCGTCTATCTTCACATACATCCCATAAATACGCAAACAAATACCAGACACGCGTAATTATGAGTTAATAGGTTCTGAGCTGATACAGACAATGAAATTGTAGACTACATCGATGTGATGGAAATAGACCTAATTGATGTAATCGCGATGTTGAAGTCTAAAGGTCAGGCAAAAGGGAAGGAATAAATTGTAAATTACAATTCTATGGTGTCATTCATACACTGTCCTCTGAAAATATTTTCTGATGCCCAGTAAAAAGAACAGTTTTTTGAAAGAAAGATAAAGTTCTGTGAAAATCACACTAACTAATAATTCAGGGGTGATTTTAAAAGATCTCTTCTCTATCCAGTAGGTTTAATTATGGAGAATCTTTTCATTTTCATTTCACAATTCCTTATATATAGAGGTATTAATATTGTGAAGCTGAAGAGTTTGTTTATTTGCTTCAACGCACTAATCTCAGGACCTACTAGACCGATTTGAAAAGTTATTTTTGTGTTTGATAGCTTATATATCGATAAAGGCTTTAGGCTTTTATACAAATCATTACGCTGCGACGGGCGGGGACCAAAACGCGCGAACCCAGACGCAGGGGACCGGTAGTTTATCAATTAGAGTATATAAATCGCATTTGCTTGACCAAATAACAAAAACCACTCTACACTAGTAAATATATGTATCAAAATCTTTGATTTTTAAATAAATATTTCATATTTTATATGATTAATAAGAGTCGATTCGAACAAACGAGAATAAATGTTAACCTCAGGATAAATCGCTTGTTTTCCGTGAGTATATCAATTTTCCATTCTACCATCTACTATTCTAGAATATCGCATGTATACGGAAGTAACTCTTATACCCACCGAGTTGCGTGTAATAAGTGCTAGTCGAAGTTTATCGTAATGACGTCTGCTTGCCAAATGATTTATGTCATTATTTCAGAATGGTTTGTCAAATTGAAAATTTCTGAAAAATTGATACTTTCCTACGGTTTAATAAGACATTGCTTAGTTGACTGGATTTTTTACTTTCACACCATACAGCTTTGGTGTAGCAAAGATTTGCTGGATAATAAAACAGTTCAATCATTCGTTCTGTTATTCGAATATAAATGTAAAATCGCGGAACAAAATAAGTCTTCGTATAGTTACGCGCATATACATAGGTAAGCCAATGTTTGGTCGAATCCAACCTTAATAAAAACAATCTGTCATGGCATCCTAAATAAATTCACTGCTTAAGTCCAAAGTATTCTTGACAGCAAAATACTAAACGGGCTCAAATTCATATAATTGTATCTTCTTTAGTACTAGGCTTACTAGATTTGTAAATATATTATCTTTTATAGCTAATAACAGCATCAGATTACGTAATTAATTTAGCGTGATATCCGCTTACCGAGTATATTAATTAGTTAAGCGCGTAATTGACAAATTGACTGATTGTTAGGTACCGAATTATTATTAAGATAGTAGATTATGTATGACGTAACTTCGTAACGAAGTAAATCTGGACTATTTAACTGAAGTAGATTACCCGTTATAATTAAATTATTACATGTTTCCGAAATAAATGCATTTTATTTATTTATTTATAATTATTTAGCCTCATTATTACTATTGGCGCAGCAAACATTATCATTACAATATTTTGGCACATTCAAATAATTCAAAACATATTATTTGGGGGAGAGGGGGAGGCCTATTTTCAGCAGATTCCTTTGGCTGATAATGATGGTGATGATGATACTAAGATACTACTTTAAGTACCTACTATAACTGTTAATAAGTAAAAACAATCGTGTTACGAAACTTTGAAAGGTGACTGTTAGCCTTATAAAGTAGTTTATAAGATATGTAATATTAGTGGATGGATAATGTTGATCAGAAAGTAAATAGGCCATTAAAAACTTATCGTTCGGTATTTGTTGAATTTTTTTTAGGTACAGCCCTGAAAATTGTATCCAGACATTACTACAACTTCTAACTTTTAACATTTTGACTGCCTTGAAATTATACAAAAGTAAACCCAGGAAACCGCATGTTCACGCGTGAGTAAAATAAAAACGTTTTAATATATTTGCGCATTTTTTTAAACTTGGACACTTGGGCCCGAGAAGTCAGCACACAGCATACTGGAAGCCAAGCACTCGCGTCCGAGATATAAAATCCGAGTATATAAAAAATGCCATCAGAAAAGGTCGTGTCCCTTCAAGAACTCGGGCCCGAGTGGGCAGCACTTATCGTGTTAAGTGCACCTCAGTACAATCTTCGTGTATTAATTTATGTTTACATTACAGAACTTGTAAGCACACGTTTTTGGTACTAAAATACATAATATTCAGAGTTTTAGCGAATGAGGATGAATTAGGTGTCATCGCCAGGTCGTGACAATGGCGTTTTGTCTGCAAACAATGCCGCCTAATAATGAAGGGATCGGCTTTTAAGGCTGTCGCGTTAAAACCAGCCTGATTATAGCAGGCTATAATCTATGGTACGCTCTTAAATTTGAGTCGAAACTTTTTAAAGTATTGGAAAAAAGCCTTCTTAATCAACTAACAGTTATAGGTACCTACGATCTTTACCAAATTTATGTTATCAGATTACCTATGTATACCGCCATGATTTAAATCGCAGCTTCTTTACAAAACCACCTAACGGCAATAATGAAATTATCTGAAGAATCCAGCCACATTCAGCGATTTTAAAAACAAATGAGACTAGTAAAAGCTCAACACTACTACTGAAATCCTGGCCATTAGGATTCCACGGAAGAACCGGGGACCCAAATAAAGCTATTTGCCTTTTTCCAACAAATTGTCTGCAGAATTTTAAATTGCTGAGGGTCATTTCACCCTTCCACGCATCGCCTGAACCCAAAATGCCTAAGATCGCAACACATAAATGTTGCCCACATTGACACCGTCATACCTCAGAACACGAAAATAGAAGATGAATTTGAGGTAATGGATTGTGGCCATCCGAGCTCTTACTGGTATGTAACATTATCTATCTATATATATATATATATATATATATATATATATATATATATATATATATATATATATATATATATATATATATATAAATGAATTGCTGTTCGTTAGTCTCACTAAAACTCGAGAACGGCTGAACGGATTTATCTTATCTTAGTCTTGAAATGTTCGTGGAGGTCTAGGGAAGGTTTAAAAAAGGCGAGAATACATCGAAAAACGCGCAATGAAGTCGCGGGGGACCACTAGTATTCGTATAAAAATTTAACAGCTCATCTGTACGATGGTTACAATAGGATTCCGTTACAGTCAAAATGCATGCTCTTTGTATAGATTTACCTTACCAGTTTTATATCTAAGATTAAACATAAGGTCAGACTCTTTAGTTTATTTTAAAGAAAATAAGATGAATACCAAAATATTCATAAAGATGTAAGAGAAACCAAAAATTACGACCGGGCTGGACGTGAACCAGCAACTTTTTGGCTAACCGAGCCAAAAGCTCTTCCAATTATAATATAATAAAAATATTTATTAGTTCTTAAAGGCATACAAGTTTTCGTAAGAAATGTATATGACATTCTAACAAGAAAGGGATTGTTGACGTCTGTACTAGTTTACAAAGAAACTGTAAGACAGATGTTAATTCTTCCACATATTGTTTTTATAAATGATGTTATTAAAGTGAGCAGTAATGCCAAACACATTTTAAGTATAACTATAAATCAAACATTTAAAAAAAGGGTAAGTACTACTACTTTTACCAGGTTTTTAGGACGCATTTTATTCTCGTGAGTGGACAGGTGTAGGTATATTTAGAATTTTATTTTTCATATAGCAACTACCAACATAATATTGACTGCCTGCAAGAGCCGTTCTATAGAGAACACAACGACATACTATATGTCTCATGCGGCGTTTCAAAAAGGTCCCATCTAAGGAAAGCGATGAATGTTTTCGTAGTAATAGTTGAAGCACATATAACTTCCTGACTAAGAGGACTTCGCAATCGGCATACAATTGAACAGTCGGATAGCGATAAGATGTTTTGGTCATGACTTTTAACACAGCCCTCTGCGCTCTTTCAAGTCGGAGAAGGTGCGTGACACTTGCACCACCCTAAGCTGTGATGCAATAAAAGCCCTATTACACTACGCGATATTCAGACAGTCTTACTAAGATTTAGCTTAATGTAATAAGTGTTAGCAAGTTAGCCTGTCTAATTAGACTGACCGAATGGGTTCGGCCGTGCTTACTCGCTTGCTTGCTGAATACCGCGTAGTGTAATAAGACTTAGCACGCTAGACCGTTCAGTCAGCGCGCGGCAGCTGCAGAGCGAAGACGGTCGTATACTTTTTAGGGTTCCGTAGCCGAATGACAAAAAACGGAACCCTTATAGTTTCGTCAAGTCTGTCTGTCTGTCTGTCCGTCCGTATGTCACAGCCATTTTATTCTGTAACTATAAGCATTACACAATTGAAATTTGGTAGAAAGATGTATCCTGTTAACCGCTTTACGATTCTCATACAAAAAATGAAAAATAATGTCATTTAAGAGGGGGCTCCCATACATGAAACTAAAACCAAAAAAAAATTTTTTACTCAAACCTATGTGTGTGTGGTGTATCCCGGGTATCTATGGATAGGTCTTTTAAAATGACATCGAGGTTCCTAAAACCATTTTCTTTTAAAGTCTAACGTTTCATAGCTAGACGCTTCCAAAGTGGTAAAATGGGCGTCCCCCCCATCTAATTTCTTAAACAATCAAGTGTAAATTTTGAAAAAAATAGATGATGTAGATCTTAATAAATACTTTCAGCGAAAATTGTCTCGGACGGGATCGAACGAGTAGTTTTTGAGATATAGCATATTTTCAACAACCGCAAACAAAACTTTGTACTTCATACAAACACTAAGAAAAACGAAGTTATATTTGCAGTCAACAAAATATTGTGGTAATATACTAAGTAGAAGTAAATGGATTCCCTAATTCAGTTAAAGTTGGCACGGAACCCTCAGTGCGCGAGTCCGACTCGCACTTGGCCGGTTTTTTTTGCTGTGGCCGCGTGCACCATGGCGTGTTCGAAAGAAAAAGAAGTACTTTTCAATGTTCTTGATTTGTACCGAGACATGCCATATCTATGAATGAATGGAGTAACTAATTTCAATAGACTTTCAAACTCGGCAACTATTACTCTAAGGTAGTTTCTTAAGTCACATGGTTCCAAAACACTCAGTATTTGCATATTTGATAATTTTTCTCGCAAAAGTAAATACTCTTCCACCCATATTTTTCTTTTCTTTTTTGTATTTAAATTAATAGACGCGGCAAGAGCTATGGCGATTTTCTGGTGCTTTGAAAGTTTTCCCATCGCGCGACAACCGCCACCGACTACGTACGCTTTGCAAATGAGTGCAAATGAGTTAGCATGCGGTATTCAGCCCAGTGTAATAGCGAGCTTGCCGAGTTAGATTTTAAGACAGTCTTACTAAGACTGTCTGAATATCGCGTAGTGTAATAGGGCTTTAAGATACAATCGACTGTACTAGTGTTTATATCAGCCAAGTTTCTGAGTTTTCTGAATATTAACATTACTTTGCGTATTCGTTTTGTCAGATTCTCTTTATGTGTGTTCCAGTAAGAGTGCTGTCAATGTGAACACCGATGTATTTAATACCATCAACACTGGTCAACGAAAAGCAGTCACAGGTATGGTCGTGGTTCTGCTCTTCACATGTGTGCATTTTAAACTTGAATACAAGTAGTTCGCTCGGCTGTGAAGTTAAAGAAGCGGAAAAGGTTATGAATTTGGTTTTACTTACGTTAAGTGTAAGTAGGTTAGTTTTTTGCCATTTGGCGACATTTTTCAACGCATTTTCAGTCATAATGCGAGTATTTTCCCATGTGTCTCCATGTACAAGCAGAACTGTGTCATCTGCATATGTTATATTTTACAATTTGGTAGAGTTTTATGACAAAGATTATCAATTTATATTAAAAACAAATCTGGTCCGAGGACACTACCTTGCGGGGCGCCATAGCTTAAACGGCGGTAATCATTGGTATAGTTAACCAGTTTTACACATTGTTCTCGTCCAGTGAGATAGTCACAATACACATCTAAAGCCGTTCCACATATACAAATTCGCTCCATCTTACTAATCAATATTGGAACAGAAACAGTGTCAAAGGCTTTTGAGAGGTCAAGGAACGTCCCGATCACCTTAACTTTATTGTCAATATGTTTAGTTATAATCTCCAGTTCCATGACCTCATCCCTATATGGTAAAAGCTGACTTCATCGTGTTTATAGCTTCACTAGATTCGGTAGAGAGCAGAGCTAGGAGGCTTATCGGTGACAATAATATATGCGCTACGCTACATAGCTTGGCCCATCGCCGCTAAGTTGCCTGTTGGTTGTTTACCAGCTGTACTTTGGAGACCGTGCACAGAAACTCCATGAGCTCATTCCACCAGCTCCCTTCTAGATGCACTGCGGACTACCACCCTTACCTAGTTGATATTCTACTGATTAGAACTAAGAGCTTCGCGTCGACTTTTATATGCGCAGGAAAAATGTGGAACTTTTTATACGCATCTGTGCTGCCAATGGATAATAAACCTAAAATTTTCAAAGTTAGAGTGAACAGGCTTTTTAAAGGTGAGCTCACTCCATCGTCCACTCCAGCCCCATAATTGATTGATATTACACGAATTATTGACGTTCATACGTAGCATTTTGTATCCTAAATTGAATAAAGTATTTTTGAACTATTCGACGTCTGGAGACAAGAGCAAAGCTATTTCATATAAAATAAAAAAATGCCCCATCCGCTTGCGGTAGTCCAGCTAATTTAAACGTACAAAATTAATTAAAATTCATTGACAAAAAAATATAATGGATGAAAAAGTAATTTATGGTCGCCCTCACTTCTCTCTTCTAAGTGATATCCATTACTTCTGTTATAAACACTCAAGTGTCCTTTAGACCATAGCATTATTCCTAAGGGAATTTGTTGTAAACTCGAGCACTTACATTTATAATTCATATCCTTCAGCTTTTCCAAGAGCCGGGCGGCTACAGATTCTGAATGAAATTATGCTAGAATCATCGGACTCTCCAAAACATTATTCGAAACCAAGTACCTATGGATTAAATACTTAACAGATATTTTTCGCGGCGTTTGGAGCACTTTAGGGCATTCGTGGTTCCGGATAGACTAAAATGTTATTTGTTATTTACAGAGTTCTGAAAAAAATAAACTACTATCATTCATTCATATTGATTAACGTTCTTATCAACGCACAAAGAGCTAACCGCATCTTGACATTTTGCAATGAGTGATGTTGAGTGTTGACTCCAAAAGAACCATAGAAGTACTATCCCCTATCGGAAGAGAAAAACAAATAAAAGCTGTCAAACGAAACCGATTTAGGATGACATAAAAGTGTGTAAAATTGTTTATGTATGCGTGTCAGTGACGTTTGCCATCCCGACTTTTACATTAATATCGATATCGATAAATTTCATTAGTATCAGTTATAATAGGTATCAATAAAACACCGGCTAAGAGTCGGACTCACGCACAAGCGGTTTCGTATTCGGAGGGTCCGCTAATTTCTTAATAAATAAAAAACAATATATATTTTTTACGTTTTACTAAATAATTCCAATTATACCATACAACTAACCACTTACATGATTAATGCAGAAGTTTGTGATGATGGATGAATGGATGGATGTTTGTTACTTTTTCTTGCCAATAGTACTCGATGGATTGTGGTGATTTTTATAATACTATAGCTGATACATCATTGTCCTGCCTTCGACTCTGAGATTTAATTGACCATGTAGTATGCCCTGCTACGCGTCTATTAACTCGCACACAGGTTTAGCGCAAGAAAGAGAAAGTAGAAAACCTCACTCCCTCCCACGCCTCACAGCACTGCCAGCCGCCTGTCGCTCATTCGTGTCCGTGCGCGCGCGCCGTTACAACGCACGCAGTAACCACAGTATATATCGGTAAGTTTTTATTTCGTGCTAAACGAAACTTACCTTATAGTGATACGTATATATTCATAAAGTGAATGTGAAGTAAAACGCACTACCCAGCGTGGCTGCACCATGCATGCTTTACGCTTCGCGGCCGAGCTAGCACGCGATGCTAGCCAGTCCGCATTTTCCGCTCCGAATCAATACGCGATATTGATCTGTAGCAAATACCGGCCGAGCTGACACGCGATGTCAGCCAGTCCTAATTATCTAGATCATTTTTGATCTCAGCTGAGACTTTTGGTATGCGTTGCTTCCAATATCCTACCCTCATTTTCATTGCGAAAAAGAGGAACAAGTTGGGTGAATTTACAGCCAAAGGCATTCATACATAATTCCACATACTAAGCAGCGCTGACGATGCGCCATCATGGCCTCTAAGTATGAAGCAGCGGCCCTCGCCCGCACTCATCCGGCCCAACAGGCGCCTGCCTGGGTATGTTCTACCTGTGCGAACGCGACGGCCCATGATGCGCCGCGAATTACTTCGTAACGCTGATCTACCGTCACAACTGCAGCGTTTTTTCAACGTTTCGCACTTGGAATCTGAATCCGACCAAAAAAGGTATGTGTTTTTATGAAAACTTTATTATATCACCTTAAAGCCGTACGTACATATGTACTTATTACGGGCTACCGTATTCCACTCGTGGCGAAACCACGACCGAACACTTGTCTCAGCCAATCTTTTGATAAATATTAAAATGGAGCATAATGTAAGCCATCACACTAACAAACAAAAATAGCAATAAAATAATACAAAGCACCTTTTCGTAAGTACCGAAAGATAGTGGCGGCAGATTTATTTCAAATCGAATAAATTTTTATTTATTTTGTACATTTTTGCTCGGAAAAGTAAAATTAAAAACACTTTTGCTGCCTAGACCTTAATCATAAATACACGTATTCTGCAACCTGCAGAACACGCTCCAAATTTTTTCCCAAAGCTCTAAAAACGGTAGCATGGCATCCCTCCATAGCTCACGTAGTTATGGGTGGTTTTGGTCTTATATCCGCCATTGATTACAACTCTTTTGTACTTATTTCTTGCCAATGGCTATAAAATTGTCTAATTAGACAATGCTATGGTAAACGCAACACTGCTTAATAATACTACTTAAAATATCGAATTTAATAGATTGTGTAAAAAGATAACAATTTACTTTTTTTTGAAAGCAAGTTTCTACATACATTTCTGCTTTCTGTTTATACCTATAACTATTTAGCTTGTGGTTGGCTCTTTTATTATAAATAGCAAGCAAGCAAGCTGTAAGCTTGCCCAGTACGTACCAAAATATGGTTGGGTCCATATAAAAACCGGTCCGTTTAAAAACCCCATTTTTTGCTTTCAATTTTAACAGCTATGATAAAAATGAGAATGAGCTTTGCTCAATACCTGGCATATGTATGATTCTGAATGGTAGAAAATTTGACGTATTTAGTTTTGAAATCCAACTAAGATTTAATCAATTTCTCAGGAAATATAACGGTAAAGCTTAGATTTTATTTACCGATGCAATAACAACTAGCTGGAAAGCGTGATTGTTTTGAAATGTATCTTATCAAATTCCCTAATCAATATAGTACTACCGACATATTAGATTTATTAAGGTGCTCGCGGTATTCCATTGTTTTAGAGTTGATTACATTTTTAGAAAAATATGCTGTTACGCTTGTTGTGATACGCTTTTTTATGAATGCATTCATATAACCGTTGCAAAGTTCGGTACTTAATCTCGAGTCGAGAAAACTGTGTCCTTTATCTTTGGAAAAGTCAGCCACCGACCAGTAAAGATTGTGACAACCTTTGGTCACCTTAAATTAATTAACTTTTGTTTCTATGAGCTTGTTTTTTAACATAATATGCTACCACGATCACCACCGAAGAATAATTCAAATAAAATGTCATATTGTATGAAGTATCCGCAGATAGCACTAACCAGAACTAATCAACACATTGTTAAATATACCGTAAGAATAGGTAGCTACAAAATTGAAACAAGTCCATTTTACGAAAATAATGCCTTTTTGTTTTTTATGGATATGCAATAACAAAGCATATGAATTGGTACAATTTAATTTTCTCAAGTATAATATTATTTTATTTAATATTCTTCGGTTATTTTTATTTGTCATGTGCCACATGCCACACGTAAAACGTAGGGACGTTTAAGGTGTGATAAATACAAGACATGTTCATTATTACGCAAATACTACAATCGATATTTTTTTTTTTTTAACAAAAGGCAATTATTATATATTAAAATAAATAAATAAAACTGGCGTATCCTAAATGCAATGCTGCATTAGACCCAAATTGCACTACAATTATCAAATTTGAGTTATTGGAAATATGAACCATGTTAATTTTCCTACTATTTATTCTGTGATTTAATAATAAACTACATCAAATAAATATATTCTCTAATCATCAGTTTTTTTCACCCAATTACATTCATCCACTCCACAACAATCTTCCCCAGAAAGCCACTAAGTTACTAAGGAACGATTATTTGGAAACGTTGCTCCAATAAGTAACAAAATAGATACTTATAATATGAACTTTATCGTTTGATGTTTAAAGAATTCCATAAACTGTGTTTAATAAATTTTCAAAGGACATTTCATCTTAATATTCACCAGTTACTAAGGTATGGTGGAACAATTGTAGAATTAAAATTAATAACAAAACAGGTCTAGTGGCACGATAGTCCGGCCCGCCTCCTAGTTGAATATATATATATATATATATATATATTTCATTTTCAAAATGTTTTTTTTTAAGGACTTTCTCTTCACTCTTACGCCAGAGGACGTCATGTGATACGACAATTCATTAAAATTTGAGTCAAATTATTATTGTAAACCAAATAATTCTTGTTTTTTTATGAACCATATATAAGAATGTTTTTAAATATGTATGAAACCAGTCTACCTTGGGATCTCGATATGACAAAGGTACTTGTATACGATATCAGTTTATTTTTAGATTTTTTGTCCAAATAGGTACCCTAATTCTGAATCATAATCAGATTTTTTTTTGACACTGCTCATAATATTGAAACAAGTCAATATTTGTCAAACTTAAATATATATATATATATAATTAAATAAATAAAAAACTCATAGTAACTGACTCGAAAGATAGTAACTAACTCGAAAGATATTTACTATAATCCTTAAAAGTTATCCAGGCAATAAAATTGTGACTAAATTTACAACGAGAAATCTGACCATGTGCCGACTATCGAATACTCGGCAAACATTCCTGGTCGATTAGTCGAATATAAGATAAACGTATTTGGCCGGGGCCGGGTAGTACCAAAACTTCTGTCGGAGAAATTGTTTGCGATCGTTCGCCCTTATAAAGTCACAAAGTTCTCAGAAGCCGATTTTTAATCTTCTTCATTTCTGAAGAAGATTGTATATTGTAAATTGATTGATATAGTTACTTTTCAGTAACTAAAATACTTATTGAATTTTTAATTATATATAAATAAATAAAAAATCATTACTTACCTACTTACCCATGCCTTAACATTTCTGATAACGACAATATTTCAAAGCCATTGAATATTCGTATTCTTTTGGTAACTCAGCAAATAATCATATAGCATTGATAGATACCTGTAAATATTTCATGATCTTAAGAGAATTTCATTCCTTAAAATAAATAAATTAATCAATTGCTTTTATATCAATCATCTAACACTTTTTATAACCAAATGTTTTCTCAGGTATTCGAAATTTAAATGTATAAAATATTATTTATATGTTTGGTATTCGGACGTATATCTTTAAAACAGTCACATTAATACCTAAATATCCCATTCTAAAAAGCAATAGAATATCATGTATGCATTTCAAATCTATAATTATAAAATATGTTAAAAAATTGCAAGACAAGATAACGATTTGTCAGACTTACCTTCCAGCCCGTTACCTTATCAAAGATAATGCGCTTACTAAAAAGTGTTTTCTGTATTTAGCTTTCCTCGTAATAAAATTATCATTTGTTTTACGTGCCAAATTCAGTGTGTAAAACTATAAAATTCGCAAACCGTCTCAGCTCAACAATACGTATTCCTTATTGTTTGTTATTTATATAACACGCCACAATAAAAATAAGAAATAAAACTATTTCAGTTTCAGATTCCTAAAATAAATAAATTATATATTTTTAGTTAATCATTATAAAAAAAAAAAAAACTCACAAATATCTTATTTCTTCCTAGTAAAAATATTTGTTTATAGTAGAAAGTTATAACTTATCATAGTTATCATACATCCATTCTTTTTTAGTAATAGTAATACATCTAAATGTCAAAGATGGTGACGTGAACAATAAATTGTTATTATGATCGTTCTAATGATCAAACACTAACAGAGATGTCAACTTATTCTGTTGTAACAACATTGATTTTACTCCGAACATCTACATGGTCAATTAAATCTCAGAGTCGAAGGCAGGACAATTGGATGATCAAACGAACTTACCTTAAGTGAAGTTCGATCCAAATTGTCCTGACTTCGACGAAGAGATTTAAGGTCCCACCCTTCCCAATTCCCGTGTACGTTTTTTATGCAAAAATAATCGTCACCCATACCATAGGTATAATCAATGTTGTACATCTCATACATCGGTCTCCTTGCTCTGAAATGAATGAGCGACAGGCGGCTGGCAGTGCTGTGAGGCGTGGGAGGGAGTGAGGTTTTCTACTTTCTCTTTCTTGCGCTAAACCTGTGTGCGAGTTAATAGACGCGTAGCAGGGCATACTACATGGTCAATTAAATCTCTTCGTCGAAGTCAGGACAATTTGGATCGAACTTCACTTAAGGTAAGTTCGTTTGATCATCCAAGAATAGTACATAGGTTATAATTCATAACGATATTTTTGAGATCCTAAATTTTTCGCGGGTAGGTAAAGCCGCGGGAACCGCGGAATTAGTAGGAAAACTAAAAGATACATAAATTACACATGTTTTTTTTTTTAATATCTTAACAATATAATAACGGTTGCAATTAGTCCTTCACTATTATAATAGTCAAAACCTATAATGACTGCCATATATGCGCCAAAAAATAAAATACTCAGATGTTTTGTCAATCAGCGAAGTAATTATAAATGAGATGTCATTCCGCCCAGGTGATTAATACCAAATCGTCATGGGATAAACATATTAGTTTACCGCGTGATCAAAGTCGACACGAAATATCGATAACTTGATGCATCCCTAGTGTAAAACGAAAGTTATTTCTTTACACAAAATAATTATAAATACGTATTAATTTGTTTTTTACGTAAATAAACGTTTATAGAAAAGAGTAATCATACTCACTACTAAAAAATTGAAGCACTTTTGCAAAAATAAATCGTAAATTAGGACGAGTCGATTTGGAATATTTTCCCTGTGAAATGAAAAATTATTCGGATTATTTCGCTGTGTTCAATAACAATCAATCACCGAACAAGGCACCATGTTTCAGAAGCATTATTTCTCCAAAATATACACAATTTCACTTGTAAATATAAAAAATCAAATGCAAGTAATTTTCAGCGAGCCTCTGCAGGGCGGTCATCTGTTTGACATCTGCCATAATGGTTCTGCGTCATCGCATCTCACATCTCTTTTTATCACACAGCTTTCTGCTAGTGACATCTCGCTTTTGTCGTTCTATTCCAAAGGGATAATAATTTTATGAAAAGAACTGAATTATATGCTGTTAGTTTATTGTTTTCAAAATTCTGTAAAGGACAAATGACATCTCAGTCTACCCGTTTCCACAAACCCTAAAGTGGTCAAAGCATCGCGATGTTAAATTTAATAATCCGCGATAAATATATGTAATTTTTGTCTTATCAAAGAGTAATTTTTACTACGAAAATGATCTGTCAAAGAAAAAGGATTTCCGAAATTGTTATTGGCTCCAAAAAGTATTTGAGCGCTAGAATCACTTACTTAAAAATTATTGTCGTTAGATAAATTGATAATTAATTACATTGTATGAATTTTTTTCCCGGTCACGTCCAAAAGATTGTCATTTTTAGGGTTCCGTTGCCGAATGGCAAAAAATTGAACCCTTATTGTTTCGTCAAGTCTGTCTGTCTGTCTGTCCTTCCGCATGTCACAGCCACTTTATTCTGTAACAATAAGCATCACGCTATTGAATATTGGTAACAAGATGTATCCTGTTAACCGCTTTACGATTCTTACACAAAAAAATGTTATTTAAGGGAGGGCTCCCATACATGAAACTAAAACCAAAATATATATTTTTAATAAAACCTATGCGTGTCTATGAATAGGTCTCTTAAAATTACATAGAGGTTCTCAAAACTATATTCTTTTGAAGTCTAACGTTTTATAGCTAGACGCTTCCAAAATGGTAAAATGAGCGTCCCCCCCCCCCATCTAACTTCTAAACTAAGCGAGGGTCAGTTTTGAAAAAAAAATGTTATGTAGATCTTTACATATACTTTCAATGAAAATTGATGTGGGCGAGATCGTCCGAGAAGTTTTTGAGATATAGCATTCATCAAGTATGTTTGCCGAGTATCTAACTGATGGCTTTGACGCCGTCATTCGTAAAAAAACTAGCTCCCTGATCAGTAGAGTGAGAAACAGTCCCAATACCATCCTAAAGACTTTAGCCGATAGGTTCACATCGCCGATGTGGAGATGTTTTGTGCAAAAGGTATCAAACACGGGGACATACCCCTTCTTGTAACTAGTTATTTAGTGTATGTGTGTGTGTATACTAACATATTTTCTAAGTCATGCTTTATATTTTACTAACATTTTAAATATGGATATTTTTTGTCCGAAATAAAAGATTTTTTATTTTTTTATTTTTTATACCACATTTTAAACAACCGCAAACATAACTTTGTTCTTTATACAAACACTATGAAAAACAAATTTATATTTGCCAGCAACAAAATATTGTGGTATTTTACTAAGTGGAGTGAGTGGATTCCCTAATTCAGATAAAGTTGGCACGGAACCCTCAGTGCGCGAATCCGACTCGCACTTCGCCGGTTTTTAAAAAGGTTTTTATTGGTAGACCTTAAATAGGTAATTCTGACGAGATTGAGGCCGTAATGTTGGACTCAGCATGTATGGTTGAGGATTGTAAAAACAAGTGGACTTTTATTGCGAGGAAGGATTTTCGCCTAGTGACTGAGGTACCTATTAGCGTCGTGGAGAGTTAACTGTGTCATGTACAGATATTATAGTTAGCATTTATTGCTTAACTGTAATAGTTAACCACATCCTTCTCACGCGTGTTGTTTCTTATATATTTTTTATTGGGTGTTATTATTTACAACTTTTTCTGGTAAATATGAAACAACTAATAAACTTACGCACATTGATTTATAGAACATTTCCCTTTACATACTAAGGAGACACTCGAAAAGAAATCCTACTTTTTAGGGCAATCCCTATGATTCAAAATTAAAAAATACATAAACCCTCTAACATTACGTTATATTTAAAGTCATGGTTACCTAACCATTATTTCAATATCATTAAAGTGACACGGTAGGAACCAAATATACAATCGATAGGACATATGGACGGTAGTCCGATCCCCTCATCAACTATTTAAAGCTGATAATCTTCAAACAGCTGGTCATGTCATGGCTATCTAACCAATATACTTTCAATATCATTAAAGTAACACGATACCAATTTCGAATTAATCGGACAACAAGAAATTATAAATGAGCCGATGATCATGACACGGCTGAACGGATTTTCATGAAACATGACTAAGAACACTCTGAAAAAAATCATCTATGAAACAAAAAACTAAAGGAAAACCGGATAACCCGGCTACGGGTTCCCTCTATCTGGCATAATCTTTTTGCTCCGAAAGTCACTTGGCATAATTTTCTTTAGTCGAATATTATTCAGGCAGAATTTTCTGTTAGCATAATTATTGTTTGGTCGAATATTTATATGCTCGAATTTATAATGGCATATTTTTAAGATAGCAGAAATTTATAAGGCATAATACCTTTTATTTACATTTTACCTTGCATTTTACCTTTGGCAAAATTTTACTTTGCATACTTTCGCAAAGCATAATGTTTATTTGGCATAATATAACCAGGCATACTATGAAGAAAGCAGAGATTCGTTTAGAATAATTTCACTACGCATATTGCTATTTCTTTTAAATAGTATTTTACCCTAAAATTGAATTAAAAAGTCATTAAGTTGTGGTACAAAAGTTAGTAACAGAAACGAATCGGTGCAAAACCGACTCCACGCAGTCTTGTTTGCCCCACCACTAGAGTGTAATTCAAAATCGAGTAGGCGCGGAGGGGCGAGGCAGCCCGCGAGCTGAGAAGCAGGTGGTTTAAAAGCTCGCCTCAGTAAGCGAAAACCATCTGCGATCGATAAGCTCGCGTGGGACTGCCGGAGCCCCGCAGCGCCGGAGCCGTGACAGAAACCATGCATGGCATGCTTGCATGCTGCATGCAAGCTGTTGCTTGCTTGCATGCTGCAGGCATGCTTACTTGCATGTTGCATCCTTGCTTGCATACATGCAAGCTGTTGTGCATGCATGATTGCTCGCATGCTGCATACTTGCTTGCATGCTGAATTACTATAGATTCAATTACTATGTTTCAATTACTTGTTTTCAATTACTATGGATATGAAATGTATGCCAAAAGATGATTATAAATGTAAAATTTCTGAGATATGATAGTTCTGCCTTGTAATAATTTTAAATATGAAAAATAAGCCAAAAGACGATTCGGACTATGAACTTTCTGCGATAGGATGATTCTGCCTATTAATGACTATATATACGAATTGTATGCCACAATACGATTCTATCTGTGAACTTTCTGCGTTTGGATGATTCTAATGGATATGGATATTAAATTTCTGCCTAAAGATGATTCTAGCTTACACGATTATGCGTTTTGAACGTCTGATAAATGAGTGAATGCTAATTGATGTTCTGCGATAGGAAGTTTATGCAATTTGATGATATGCCAAATAAAATTATGACAATAAAAAATCTGCGAAACAAGGTAGATCCTGGGGCTACGTTACCGCAGACCAATACACAAATACTCAGGCATATATCGGTGTGTATATCTGTAATGTGGTAGTATTGACTATTTTTATTTACCGCCGATGCAAATATAAAGAAAGTGTTACAAGTTTACCATATATGGTAAGTAATATAATGAAAGTAATATAAAGAAAGTGTTACAAGTTTACCATATATGGTAAACTTGTAACACTTTCTTTATATTTGCATCGGCGGTAAATAAAAATAGTCAATACTACCACATTACAGATATACACACCGATATAACGGATAGTGCATCGCAATAGCGGTCCTCTGCAAATAAGATTCGGAGCCACAAATAAAATGTATTGCACGGAATCGTATAAGCTTGCCGACCATGGAAACTAAGGAATCGTGCGCATTGTACTTTGTATTTGGACAGTGACATAATATGGTAATAAAACGAATTTAACATTAAGACAAATTAACTAAAAGTAGGAAGGGAAACATGAGTCAAAAAGGCACCGCTCAGCATTCATGGCAGCAGCAGAACGCATGCCACGACGCTGATTTTCAGCAAGTGCCTTTGTGGATACAGACAAAATGAAAATACAGCAACACATTAAGGCATGACAGCTGAAAGACTGGATTGTAGAAATCATTATAGGTATAATATAAGCTTTTTTATACAAAAAATCACTAAGAAATTTTGGTTTTTGTTTGTGGTTGAAATTGCACAGGTATATTGGTAATTCAACCGGATTCTTTTAAGAGGCGATGGGGGAGGATCCGAAAGTCAACCGTTTTCTAGCTACTTGACTTTCAATGTTTTTTTAGGAAAGGTCCTGTAATTTCGAAATGGATACAAATTGTAGTGATGTCATTGGTTTGAGTTAGGAACTAAAATGTAACTCTTAAAAAATCGGAACAAAATAAAAGACTAAGCTTTATTTGTTTATTGAATAACTTTTATAGTAACAAGTCTGGATTTTCTAAAAAATCTGTAAAAGTCAAGTAGCTCCAAAATGGTTGACTTTTGGATAGTAACGTTATAGGGTCAAAATATCGCAAATGAACTCCCCCATCGCCTCTAAAAGGGTCCAGTCGAATAACCAATAACCCTGTATACAATGTATAACATTAGGCTTTCTAGTGTTTCGAAGAAAGCTTACAGCATATCAACGATATTGCAAAAATACCTTCTAAGGGTTACGTTTGGCCACACCTACCTACCTACTCTTATTTGGCCAATTCACCCAACCTCCTAACCGAATTATTGACATACAAAGCACAAAATCTTCTGTTTCTTTTTGACGACTAACAGATGATTTTGAGCTCTAATAATAAATCAACAATTTTGAACAAATTTTTCAGATGAAATTGTTAAGAATATTTTTAACACTCAGTGTCATATTTTATATTCATAAAGATGAAATAAGAAATGGCCCGGTCAGCCAAGAGGTTACTGGTTCAACTCCCGCCCGTGCGCAAATTTTTGGTTTCTTATTTCATCTTTTCAGAAGAAAGTTACAATCAATTATGATGGCGGATATCACTGCAGTGCTACAACTCTTAAAATAATGTCATCATCATTATCAGCCAAAGGACGCTCACTGCTGAACATAGGCCTCCCCCACTGCTTTCCACAGTGACCGATTACTAGCGGTCTGCATCCAGTTTGATCCTGCAATCTTTATAAGGTCGTCTGTCGATCTTGTTGGTGGACGTCCTACGCTGCGTCTTTGGTCAAAGGGTCTCCAATCTAGAACTTTCCTGCCCCAACGGCCATCAGTTCTTCGCGCTATGTGCCCTGCCCATTGCCACTTGAGCTTACTGATTCTCAAGGCTATGTCCGTTACCTTAGTTCTTCTAGGTACGTATCTCCTCATTTCTGATTCGATCACGTAGAGAAACACCCAGCATAGCCCTCTCCATCACTCGTTGCGTAACTTTGAGCTTCTTTATAAGGCCCATAGTTAGAGACCATGTTTCGGATCCGTATGTCATCACTGGTAACACACACTGGTTGAAGACTTTCGTCTTTAGACACTGAGGTAAATGAGACGAGAAGACACTCTTGCGTAATTTCCCGAACGCTGCCCAGCCAAGTTGGATTCGTCGATTGACCTCTTTCTCGAAGTTGGACCTACCCAATTGGATCACTTGTCCCAGGTAGACGTACTCGTCGACAACTTTGAGAGTTGAGTTCCCAATGGATACTGGAGTGGGTACAACAAGGGAACTTGACATAATTTTCGTCTTCTCCATGTTCATTTTAAGACCCACTTGTTGGGAGACTCGGTCAAGGTCTTCGAGCATAGTGCCAAGATCGTCCAGCGTTTTTGCCACAACGACTATATCATCGGCAAATCGGAGGTGTGTGATGTATTCGCCATTGACATTGATGCCAATTCCTACCTATTCCAGAAGTTTGAAGGCGTCTTCCAATGCCGCTGTGAACAGTTTCGGAGATATAACATCTCCCTGTCTTACACCTCTCCGCAGTGGAATCGCCCTCGTATTCTGATCCTGTACTCGGACCGACATGGTGGCGTTATTGTAAAGGCACTTTAACACCTCTATATACCTATAGTCTATGTGGCACCGCTGCAGAGACTGAAGCACCTCCCAATTTTCGATCGAATCAAAGGCCTTTTCATAGTCCACAAACGCTAAGCATAGAGGCATATTATACTCCTCTGACTTCTGTATAATTTGCCTAAGCGTATGGATGTGGTCTATGGTACTTTAGCCTTTTCGGAAACCGGCTTGTTCGGGAGGCTGGAAGTCATCAAACCTACGTGCGAGACGATTCGTGATGACCCTTGAAAACAGCTTGTAGACATGGCTCAGGAGTGAGATGGGTCTGTAGTTCTTCAATAAGGTTTTGTCTCCTTTTTTGTAGAACAACACCACCACACTCCTGTTCCACGCCTCGGGCGTGATGCCCTCTAGCAGCACGGAATTAAAAAGTCTCTGAAGTACCGGTGTTCCACCCGCCTTCAAAAGCTCTGCTGTGATTCCGTCCTCGCCAGGTGCCTTGTTGTTTTTGAGCTGTTTAAGGGCCATCCTAATCCCGTAAAGGCTGATGTCCGGGATGTCTTCGGTGTAGTGTCGGTAAAATAATGTACTTAATCATAATATTATAATCGAGCCCTAGTTTTCTATTGCTTGTCACAGTTGCTTTTTAAAGTGCAATTTATAATATAAAGTTTGCATAGTAAAAAAAACTATGAAAAAAAAAAAATTATACGTACTGAATCCAAACCGAAGTGTGCCTAAGTTTTATAGGACAGACGATATTAGGGTTGACACTAATTGATGCGGACCTATTCTGTTATGTCCCCTCAGAATACATTCTACTCCGTTGCTACATCCCTGAGGACGTCTGGAGTCTTGAATAATTTCTTTCGCACGAAAATTTCCTTCAAATGGGATTGGTTTTGTTTTGACGCAATATTGAGATTACGCTGATTTGGATTACCATAATGTAAAAGACTTAACGCACAATTGCGTGAACGATAGTAACTTAACTAATGGTCAAATGTTACCAGTCGTTTAAAATTTACGATTGATCGCGTTTGGAGAAATTTTTATTAACCTTACCAATGGTTATTGAAAGAGTCATTTTTACACGACATTGGTAACGACATTTAACCATTAGTTGACTTAACTATCGTTCGCGTAAATGGGCCTTAGACGTTTTGGTTATGAGCCCATTTTATTACGGTCTTTAAATCGCTATTTCTGTGTAGATCTAACGGCCAACTGTACCAACATCAAATAAGGCTTATCCGACTGAATAATTATGAAACGATCGGTTTTTAAATGACATTTACATGAATGATTGTTGACAAATAGGTGATATTTTCAAATTAGGCGTATTGTATTTTATTTGACGAATATTCCTAATGTTGGTAAAATCTGGCCTTAGTTATTTTTTTACGACCACTTTATATATTGTTACAAGACGATTCCCGATCCTAGTCAGCCACACATTTTTACTTAGTTCTGAAATAGTATACTTTAGTTAATAGAGGTATTTGCTCTGCTACGAGTATGAAATATGGAACGCTCGGGAATAAACCGTCTAGTTAAAGGTATTGAGATTTAGAATTTTGTTTTGCATTAAAGAGTACCTTTTGTGTACCAAACATTTCTATCTTTTTGGCACTCTGAGTGTACCTACCTCCATAATTAAACTTAATCTTGCTAGAAAAGCATTATGAATTTGATTGGGTCTGTTTAAAGACTGTAAAGTATTTTTCTCTTGGCTAGTACACAATCTTTTTATGAATTTAAAATAATATCAGTGATTAACGATGAATAACCTAAGTTGGCTGTAAGTTTTGTGTTAATCTTATTTTAAAATAAATCATTTTGTTCAAAAGGAATGTCATGATTGTTTACAATATTTGGCTAGCTAAGAAAAACTAACTTTTATGTGCCTGCTTTTAAGTTCTGATAATAAAACCTATATTTTTTAACCATCTATCATTTTATCATTGTTTCTTAATACCTTCTAACTATAATTATCGCTTTGTTTTGTCACAATATCAAAACCGAAACAACCAGAACAACAAAATATCCTCATTATTCTCTCATCTTTCATTTCTCATGAACCTTTATAAACGTGAGCACACGTAATAGATGGGGCCCACAAAGCACCCTCTTTCAACACCCTTTTGTCCCCCAGTTGGGGGGGTACTAAACCCCAACCTCTGCTGAACTCGACAATGTATGTAATCTAACAGAATTTTGAGATGATTAAAAGAAAACGAGATGAAACCATCTTTGAGTGAATAAACGTATAATTTACTAGCGGTCCCCCGCGACTTCGTCCGCGCGTTTTGAGTTTGCTCCCTCCTCTCCCGTCGCAGCGTGATGTTTTATATCCTAAAGCCTTTCTCAATAAATAAGCTATCTAACACAGAAATATTTTTTCAAATCGGTTCAGCAGTTCCTGAGATAAGCGCGTTCAAACCAACAAACTCTTCAGCTTTATAATATAATTAGCGCAAACGCACGTTGTACTTAAGCTGCGAACATTATTTTAATGCGGAGTTATGTTAAAACTGTGATAGCTCCTAAGATATTTATTGGAATCAAATGATATAAAGGGCAACTTTGTTTTAAATGAAATGCTCGTGATGATGAATGTATTTATTTTGATAAGAAAAAATACCTGTGTGTATAATACACCTCTAAAAATGATGCATTATTTTTTTATAAATTTATAAACATAAAAAAGGTTGTAGTAAGTCAACCATAAAAGATAGACTTATGCTGTCGCGGACTTTATTATAGAACTCATAATGCTGAACAATCTTGTCATACATGATTTTTGTGTAACTTTAGCGGTTTCCGCAGCGTACGCAGCGGAAGCTCTCAAAAGGAATATCTTTCTCCCGTTTTCGCAACATTTTTCATTGCTGCTGCGGTCTTGTAAGTCATATCTTTATGTTATATAGCTTAAAGCCTTCCTCGATAAACGGACTATGTAACATAAAAATAATTTTTCAAATCGGGCCAGTAGTTTCTGAGATTAGCGCGTTCAAACAAACAAACAAACAAACAAACAAACTCTTCAGCTTTATAATATTAGTATAGATATATAAAGAGCATATTAAAAAAAACGTTTTTAAAGCAGTCGCTCCTTTTGCTTCAAATTATAACCTCGAGTCGAGATATAATACGGATCGATTTAACCCTAAGGACAGTAATAGCCCTTTATCTTTACTTATTTATCACGCTAATTCCTAAATACAGGTAAATTTAATATAACTGTTAGCTTATGTTGCTACCATCATTTTAGCAGCTTGATGAGTCGTAGCTTGATACCCTTTCTTTTGTTCCTGACATGTTGCACTTACGTGTCAGATCATTGGGCCTAAGATGCGCGCCTATTTATCATTTATCGCAGCAATCGATAAATTTCAAATATTTTTTTAATCATATTTAAAAAGGTATATTCTTACTTTTGTGTATTCATTTGCTTTTGAAAGCAATAAGGATTGCCTTAAAAGTGAAAAAAATGTGGAAAAGCATGTTGTTTAGGAAATAAAATTATTTTATCGACATGATAATCGGTATCGAGGCGTGCATGTTAGGCCTACAGAAGTAGGTAAAAAGTAAAACAAACATAAATTTTATATTTGACACAAAACGCTACCTTTTAGACCCCTTACACAGTAATACAGTGCGACTTTTAGGCTAAAAGTCGCACTGTGTAAGGGGTCTTAAAGGTAGCGTAATGAACGATGGTATTGCCAAAATTCAGTACATAATTTGTCAATTACCAGCTTATGCATCGCGACTGTATCGATGCTAACGCGTGTTAGCATCGTGACTGCATCGCTCTGTTAAAAGCCGCAGTGTGTCGCTGCTAAAAGGGTCTTAGATTTGATACAAGTTAAGCTAGTTTCCACTACATTAAATCACAATGTTGGTAGTTTCTAATGATTAATTATAGTGTAGCGACATCTATGATCAACCACTGACCCTACATTTCAATGCAACACGCTGACTCGGCTCGACGCGACTAGATGGCGCTATAGTCGAAGTATGGAAACTGAACCGCGATATTAGAGATTTAGAGCAGACTATTAACTTCATATGTATAAACCAAAACAGTGATCATTGGACCTTGGTCCCCGGCCGTAACTCCCGGTCAGTAGGAAGCGCTTCCCTTTGCCTTCCTAATACAGTTGCGCCAAAATGGTATTTTGATACAGAACAACTAATTTATTTCTGAATTTAAATAAGGATTATTAAAATATTATAAGTTTGTCGGGGTCGAAGGATAAACGGGGTAGGAGAAACGAATACCCGTTCACTTTCCTAATTAACAAGACAAATTACAATTTAACGGATTGAAACCGTTAGATTGTATCGCGCGGTTTTTACCATAAAATTAATGTTCCTTCTATCGGTAGAAAAGAACAAGTAAAAGCTGCCAAACGAAACCTTTAATTTAAGATGTCAGAAACTAACTTATATAAGTAACATTTGTAGCTTAAAATTAAATGACCTTACGTTCAGGTGATTTATACCAATCTTCCTAAGTTAAACATATTAGTTTACCGTATGATAAACAGTCGACACAAAATATCGAACATGCAGCTCTAGTGTAAAACGAAATATTATTTCTTTATTACCTGTGTTAGTATGTCTTTACTTTTTACGTAAATTAACGTTTATAGAATAGAATAATCAAACTGCGTACTTAAAATTTGAAGCACAAATAATAATTTTATGGTTTTTACGGATTTACAGTGACATTTGAACCGTAAATCCGGTGTAGATGGCACGTGCAAGGAACTGGCATGCACGTGTGCCAGCTACAAGCATGTGTATCGTATCCTTAACGGTAAGGAATTTTCCATGGGTTTTTTGATAATTTGAGAAGTACAACAATTTGCAAGAAAGACAGACAACTTCGTAAAGGATTATCGTGCTGGAGGTCGCAAATCTAACAACTTTAAAAATCAACGTTCAGCAAGGTTTTAAATTGTATCTTTTAAAGCGGGTCAAATGTAATAAATATTTTATTTAATTTAACTCTTCGATCATTTGGCTTGATAAGCTGGATTGCACCCGCTGTGGTCACGAGAAAACAGATGGATCATGGCATCGCCTGCGCGAGCGGCCCGAAGTTTCTTCTGCCACCCCTCACATCCTTTAAATAAATATAAATATCCTTTGGACATTCCCACACATCGCCATCTAGCCCCAAAGTAAGCTACTCAAAGCTTGTGTTATGGGTGCCAGACAACGGATATAATACTTAAATACTTTTTTTTTTGTAAATACATACATGATATACATAGAAAACACCCAGACCAATACAAACAGACATGTTCATGCACACAAATGTTTGTATTGTGCGGGGATCGAACCCGCACCCGCTGCGTAGTAGGCGATTTCTCGACCACTACACCAGACGGGTCGTCGTAGTTGAAGTCAAACTGTAGTAACCTGCACTACATGACACGGTTATTACAAATTAAATTAACATTTACTATATACTTAATCAAATAATTTCGGAACAATCGATTTAAAATTACGTAGTGAGTATGCCATGTCAATCTCTGTGGCATTTAGGCGAGATAGTTTACTGAAATGAGACTGGATCCTGTTCAAAGTTGAAAAGTGGCCTAGGTTTTTTATTTCACCCACTTACCGCTCACGGATGTGTGTATCAACATTATTTTGATTACGCTACCACCGGCGGCCTATCGATCCTTCAGTATTAACATTCTTATCTAAGGTAGTAAACAGGTAAAGTTTGTGCGTGTAGTCAGTTACAAAACTGTTTTTTTTTTCTTTTTTTGACCAGTACAAAGAAAGCTATCTGAAACCTCGACAAGTAACTGATGCTAGACCGTTGCAAAACCGATTTTCATTTATGCGTTGATCGAAAATGTGGATTCCCTACGCAAGAGCTCGGCAGGCTACAAGTTCTTCAATAATTAACTCAGTATTGAGTTATTGGCGGAGTCACAGAACTAACTCGCGCTAACTAACTGTAATTGTTCTTGCAGAATGCAGAACTGTTTGTTGCATCGAGATTGACTATGTTATGTACCTATATGCCACCACATAATATTAGATGCAACACTTGTCAGTAAAATTATATAAAAAATGTGATACAACAAAATAATTAACAAAAGTAGCTCTTTTAAGTTTTGTTTCCGTATTAATAATTAGTTCATACAGGAAATTTAATAAAGCCTTAATTGACTATATTACAAACTTCACTGCTTAAGAATGCTTTTTCCGGTCCTAAAACTTTTTATCCAAAGTCAGTATCTTTATACCTTATTTATTACCACCTACTAATACTTTGAGAAGTATACGAAACTTTTCATATCATACTTATAAATTAAAAGCTTGCATTTAACCTTTGCTAAGATAAAGCCAATCCATTTTTCCAGCCTCCATTCAAGTCAGAAGGCAAAAAAACGAATCGCACTCAAATGGAATAAATAGCTTTATTCTCTTCCATTATTTTGTCAGAACAAGAACAAAGTAATCCGTTATTAAAGTCACCGTTTCAAGACTTTTAATTGCCCTGAGAAATCTTACACTGACGCACAGACAATTATGTCAATAGATGCTACAGGGGATCACGTGAATAAGACACATAAATATTTTTCAGATTAATATGAGGAGCTACGATAAGCCCTTCACACACAAATCAACTTAACAACTGATATTGAGATATTTTAAACAGTATTTCAAAGAATTATTTAAGACTAGCGGTCCCCCGCGACTTCGTCCGCACGTTTTGAGTTTGGTCCCTCCCCTCTCATCGCAGTGTGACGTTCTATAGCCTAAAGTCGTTCTCGATAAATTAGCTATCCAACACAAAAATATTTTTTTATGAGAGAATGAGAATAGCGCGATTAAACAAACTCTACAGCTTTATAATATTAAGTATAGATTTAAGGAGGTGGAAATTTGTTGGAAACCGAAGAAAGAAGTTATGAAATAAATAATGTGATGACGAATGTTAAGCGGAAGCACTTAGATATTTATTTTATTTTAATGAAACAATAAAACCATAAAAAAGTAATTAAACCTCTAGGGAGTAATGTCTTATAAGAAAGCAATAAGAACACAAACAACATAATAATAATAATGTTTATAAATAAAGGTTTGTTTTTATTGCTCAATGATTTTATTCTTATTTTAACCGACTT
This sequence comes from Pyrausta purpuralis, assembly GCA_963924145.1. Lineage (NCBI taxonomy): Eukaryota > Metazoa > Arthropoda > Insecta > Lepidoptera > Crambidae > Pyrausta > Pyrausta purpuralis. The sequence continues at coordinate 21,035,341 of OZ001664.1, read as the reverse complement.
CAAAATGGCAGAAATTTGACTTGTAGTGCAGCTTAGATTTCATTTTACCGCATTAGTAACTTCGCATACCTGTAAGTTATTTTAAGTGCCGCGATTCGATTTAGTTGCGGCCTCTGCGGTATCTTAAATTATATATATCTGTTTCTGTTACGAACAGAAACTGTTTATTTACCCAACACTAGCTAAATGAACCAGACAAAGTTACCATAAAATATTTGGCGTATGAATTTATGTATGACTCACTTTATAGATATTGCACTGAAGAAAATGATTCGTTCTCGATACTAAACATAGGCGTAGGACGTCCACCGACAAGATGAATAGGCGACCTTGTAAAGACCGCAGGATCAAACTAGATACAGATCAAATTCGAGTAAGTTAGTGGTGGTTTCTATATTTTGTAAAAGAACTCTCAGTACATTTCATAGATTATGATTAGTTTTTTAGCAATCAAATACATTTTTTAAATCTCCACGTAGATTTTAATAATTCAGACATTATTATAGGATCTCTCACGAAGAACTGCATCTACTAACGTTTTTCAGTAACTGCAACAGTACATCACAGTGAAATACTTTTTTAAAGTATATAAGTATTTACTTACGGCAGCAATAAATTGTGCATTACCATCGCGCAATATACTTACGTTTAAAAACAAATTTTAATACGATAACATTTCACATTTTGGAAATGACACCACTGCTATTAAACCTCCCTACTTTAAAACAGCGACGACAATCTTTAAAATACTACACACTTCAAAACTTGAGATCAAATTGCAGGTTCTAATTTTAGCCGGAGCAAGACTTTTTTATAACTACCCACTTTCGGGAAGCGTTGTTTTCGCCCCGGATGGATGAGTTTGTTCGTACAGCCAGCCTTCGTTCTATGTACAGATCATACAAAATCAAGCTGGGAAAAGTTGTATCTTATGCAATTGTGATAGGTGTGATTTTAAAATGAGGATGATGAGGTGGGCTCCTGTATACTATGCAGATGCAGTACGGTAGCTAGCTAGATATAAATTATGTTTAAACTATGCAGGTGTTTGTTATTATTCGTGTGTTTTTAGAAAAACATAGCTGTTGGCAAGATAAAAATACCTATCTGAACGAGTAAAATTAATAAAGAGCTTCTCATTTGAGTTTTATTTGAAGCTGGTTATGTTTTTGTAGAAGAACTAAGTAGTGTCGTAGAAGAACTAATGTAACGGACATAGCCTTGAGAATCAGTAAGCTCAAGTGGCAATGGGCAGGGCACATAGCGCGAAGAACTGATGGCCGTTGGGGCAGGAAAGTTCTAGATTGGAGACCCTTCGACCAAAGACGCAGCGTAGGACGTCCAACAAGATGGACACACGACCTTATAAAGATCGCAGGATCAAACTGGATGCAAACCGTTAGTGATCGGTCGCTGTGGAAAGCCGTGAGGGAGGCCTATGTTCAGCAGTGGACGTCCTTTGGCTGATAATGATGATGATGATGATGTTTTTGTATTCTGAATCTGTAAGATTTTATGTCTACGTTTGCCCAAGGCCAGATTAATTTGTGTAACAAAACTTCTTTTAAAGCGGGAATACACAAAGTTATTTCTAGGTATCCTAGCAAGCATCGCAGCATGATAAAAAACTAAACGGAACGTAGCTATAAATACAAACCATTTCATTGAGTACTCTTTAGCAATAAAAAGATTCATTTGCAATGTTATAAAAACAATCCCAAATATATTTCCAGATTATTCGAAGAAAACGAAGAGCTCCTGACCCTCTTCGAGAAATTCGAAGATCTGAAGACCCAAGAGGCTCTGGCCATCTCCACAGAGTTGGCAGAACATGCCAACAAGGTGATGCACACCCTGGACGAGGGCATCAAGGGATTAGGAGACATGGATGCTTTCTTCGCTTACATCAGGCACGTGGGAGCGACCCACCATCAAGTGCCGGGCTTCAAGGCTGAGAACTTCTGGGTAAGAAACTTTAATAAATATTGGGCACCAATCACATACACTGCTCTGATCCCAAGGTAAGTAGCTAATGCACTTGTATTATGGAATTCAGACACAACGGTGGTAACACAAAATCCAGACCCGAGACAAGAAAGGTATTTTTATTACTTTATTGACCCGACCGGTAATAGAACCCGGGGACTCGGAGCTGCGAGGCCTTAAAACCCAGCGTGTTTAGCCCCTCCCTACACTACGGTGGTCGTCAAATAAGTTTAAGAAACATTATTTGATTTATTGCCCCACTTAGAAGATTCCATCTAGCTATGAAAAGGTAGTAAAACATGCTTACAAGGTCTTTAATACTCTTGCCTATCTTCTGTCTCAAAAGGCTACCTATGAGCGTAGTAACAAATAAATTGGTGTGGTTTCGAAGTAAGCAATTTTCTTTCTTGTGTTTTAAATACCAGACAACGAATATGACCGGGACGTCTACTATAATTACTTAAATACATGTTAACATCTATAGGCCAGTGGATATTAACATTAAATTCGCAAAGCACGATGTAGTGCTGCATTTTTGGTATGTTGTTTGGATCAGTTAGGGTGATGTAAATCCCAATTTGCAACTTCGAAAAAGTTGTGCCCGCTGCGCACCACGTGATAAACTGCGAAAATTTGGGTCATTTTTCACTTTTTGCTCTAAAAGTCATAAACTATGCGTTTCCGACAAGTAACATTTACGACACAAATGAAGGTTATTAAATTTGCAACAATTTAAGCTTAATTGCAGCTCTCTAAACCTTATAACGACTAAACTGTGGCCATTCGAAGATGGTTCGTTTTTCCCGAAATATTGAAATTTTTAGTTTTGCTCCAGTTTAAAGCAAAATATTGGCAAAAACCGCTCGATCTATGAGAAGGTCGTATAATAAAGTTGTAGTGCATTTAATTTTCTTTTATTAGAGCATAGAACAAAGTCTGTGAGACAAATAGTTTACTCACAATATCTGAAAAACAAAAATAAGGTATAAATAGATTTTTAAAGAATTGAAACTGAGGGCATATAAAATCATAAAAAGGATAACACTTTTTCATTTGCAGGACAGGTAATTAACAAAAGTACAAAATTTGGGAAAGTAGGAAAAAAGATTATACGCAAATTAAATGTTTCAGAAGCTATTTCGTCTCTTGCACGCTGAATCACTCTTGGCATCAGATGCAACGAGGTCAAAAGTAGCTGTAAGACGATCAATGACTTGCCGTCCCCATGTATCACCTCGACGACTGGCTGCATCGAGCATTGATTCCCTGATTGTCATTGATTCTACTTTGAACACCTCATTTCTGAGTGATTTAGGAAGTTTGTTTTGGAGCTGGAGAAACTCCTCAGTGATTTCCTCCGCACAAAGAAAACAAATGCTTCGAAGATTCATAGGGCCCGATGTTCTAGAGGTTGATGGGCGGGGTTGTGGAATTTGATCGCCTCCACGACGAGCACATGCGTCAATATTATGCCGAGCGGTGTATCTCTTTCTGCAAGCATCGTGAACACTGACTTCGTCTAGCTTTTTCAAAAAAAGTTCATCCTCTTTGAGGCCACGCTCCACACTCGAGTTAATTAGAGTTTGGATGCCACGTTTTTTTTTACAATTACCACTGTACTGTCACCTTCCTTGAGTGCCAACCGACACACAAAGCAGACTCCCGGTTAGCCTGATTTCGTTCGCGTTAATAAGATAATAGTCTTTTGGCTGCTCTCCTGCGTTAACGGGTAGGCTACTTCCAATTACTATCTTGTGCGAAAATCAAAACCAAAACATAAGCCCGAAGGCATTTGTTTAGTTGATGGGAGTTTTAGCCAGTTTACACTGTTACCGCCTTCACCGCGTGGAGGTACTCCCAGCTTATGTTTTGATATGCAGATTGTGAGTGATTGTGTTGTGCTCTAACAAAAGAAAATTAAATTTTGTACAACTTTATTTTACGACCTTCTCATAGAACGAGCGGTTTTGCCAATATTATGCTTCAAACTGGAGCAAAACTAAAATTTCAATATTTCGGGAAAAACGAACCATCTTCGAATGGCCACAGTTTAGTCGTTATAAGGTTTAGAGAGCTGTAATTAAATTGCTAGAGCTTAAATTGTTGCAAATTTAATAACCTTCATTTGTGTAGTAAATGTTACTTGTCGGAAACGCATAGTTTATGACTTTTGTAGCAAAAAGTGAAAAATGTCCCAAATTTTCGCAGTTAATCACGTGGTGCGCAGCGAGCACAACTTTTTCGAAGTTGCAAATTGGGATTTACATCACCCTAACTGATCCAAACAACATACCAAAAATGCAGCACTACATCGTGCTTTGCGAATTTAGGGTTTTTTAGTGTCGATTTCTACTGGCCTACTATGACTTTAGTACAAAATATATTCGTGTTGAAATTAATATTTATATAAAATTATTTTATAAATTTCAACTTAATAATGGATTTCCGCAAAGTAACGCCAGATTCCATTATTTTAATATATTCGTGCTCATCACACACATTTGCCATTTTCGGGATTCGAACCCGCAAGCCTCGGCATATAGTCAGGAGCGCTGACCACTAAACCAAACGCGTTGTCAAGGTAACGACGGTTTGGTTTTAGGTAAGAAAGGTTGGGCTTTCGTGCGTAACAGCTATAATCTACCTAGTTCGGGATTCGAACCCGCAAGCCCCAGAATATAGTCAGGAGCGCTGACCACTTTTAACCAAACGCGTCGCCAAGGTTACGACGGTTTGGTTTTAGGTAAGGAAGGTTGGGCTTTCGTGCGTTACAGCTATAATCTACTTAGTAGTAAGCAATTTGTGATTGTAGAAGCTAAAAAACAACTTCTAATAAATAAATAACATAAAACAAACTTAAATATTCATTTACATCCACGCATTTTAACTTAACCTTCCTACTCAAAAACCAATAAAAATAACACACAAAAAATAATCAAAAACAACTCTCAACAAAGTTCGAAACACGATAGCCGGTGCGTAATGTAACTGAACTGTATAAACAGAGGCGCAAGGTCGGAACCTTTTGCCTTAAATAAATAAACCCGTTGATTTACCGGCCGAGCTAAATATTCATCGCTCCGTTCGCTCGCTTAGCTCACAAAGTCGTGAAAGCAAACATAACCGCTCACCGGCCGAATTTAATTTGCCTTTGTAAATAGGTACCTGACGTTTGATTTTGTGGTGATCGATATACCAATACTGAAAACTTGGTATGTAGGCAGTCTTTTAAATTATGTTTGATAAAATACCCTTTTGATTTTGTGCTCAAATTCGCATTTCAATACGTTCAAGATGCTGCTGTTTAAAGTACAAGGTAGGTTCCTTTGTATACTCGTAAACATCTAACTTGAGGTGAGGCCTTTGTCCAACAATTGGTTGTTTACTGGCTAACTTTACTTTTTACTTTATTTTTATATGTATTTACTTAAAATACTTTAGATTAAAGTAATTTATGAATTATTAAAGTCTGAGTATGACCTAGTCTATTTTTCGTCTTAGTTGTTCTATCAACAAGTTTTATGATTATTAAGGTAAGAACTTAAAAATGCCTTTGTTCTCAAAAACCACAAAACAAAAGCCCACACTTTCATGTCAAGAGGCACACGTATAATACCCGTATAAGCATATCCTACTTAGTATTTTTGGAAAAGAGCCACGCTTCAGGCGCTAAGTCGTGTATTCGTTTACTTGTTTATAGGATCTTAGAAAAGGGTTCCCTCCTATTAATTTACCTTTTCACTTTGTAAAGGAAGGCTTACCTATCGAAAAAGTGCTGCCCTCTGGATGCAATGACCGTACTTAATTGGTCTCTCAATAGCTTTTGTCTGTCCAAATAGATTTCTGCAAATATTTCAAAGGGGCAAAGAAGAGTAAAATCCGATTGACTTATTAGAACATTTCTAAAGAAATTGGTAAGAAATGAAAAGTGAAAGGGTGGACCAATCAGTGAAGTTACTTTTTTGAAAGTAGCATTTTATTTTTGGGTGAGTGATACTAGAGACTTTTGAAAAATATGAAAAATAAAACAGGAAGAAAGGCATAGGATAAATTTTATGAACGATCTATCTACCGGGTACCATTACAGCAATTAAATGTGATTTATAGCTTTAAAAAATATAAAAAAAGTTAACATTACAAATAAACAGAACGTTGTCAAAACCTAAAGGAAACCAATACCTATAGTACCTATATTGTTTTAGGATTTCGTAGCCGAATGGCAAAAAACGGAACCATTATAGTTTCGTCAAGTCTGTCTGTCTGTCTGTCCGTCCGTATGTCACAGCTACTTTATTCTGTAACTATAAGCACACACTGTTGATTTTCTTTCTCACTGTAGAAAAGATGATGATGCTTCCAAATTGGTAAAATATTTGCTGTCAACAAAAGGAGAATGCGCAAACATGGTTTCACTTTGTACCATAATAAATTTAGTATCAAAAATTAAGTTTTTTTTTACTAAACTTGTTTAAAATATCAAGCAATAACTTCGCCGGGTATGAAATTGCTAATTAATTAGGAAGTCATTTTATTACTTGCTTGCTATGCCAAAAACCCTTTTTCTAACTTTTTCAATGCTGCCAGTGTTTAAGGGTGGAGGAAGCCGGTCATCTGTCCATCCCCTGGCGTTAATCGATTCTGGCGAATATCGATTCACTATAATAGATATAAAGGCACTAGAAACCGAAGAATGAAGAATTAGCTACAATGCTAATATGTTTGAAATTGACTCTAGCTCAAATTCAGGGTCTGATGATGGTGCTGGTAGGTAACCATGGGAAATCTGCAATAAAACGGCACAACATCATCGAGTTTGGGCTTGTTTGAATTGTTTTGACAAGGACTCTGGTCGGTTCGAGATGATATCTGAGGTCTCAAGACGAATCGAACGAGCCCAAGCTGATAAGGGTGCAGCATTGTTTAATTAGATACAGACTACATCATCAGATCCCAAATGCGGACCCGAGACCCATAAAAAAATATCGAAAGTTCATTTAACACAGTTTATGCATTAAGAATTATAAAATCTTATATTAAAACGTAACTATCGAAGAAATATTAACTGTCTGCTTAAGGTATTTTCTGCAGTAAAAACAGATAGATAAACAGTATTTACTCGATTTGAGTATTTAGTCGGTAAATACTCACCGTCTGCCTATCAGTAAGTTTATTTGCTTTATTAATTAATAAAAAAATGATATTGTTTCGGATGATATTCGATTACAAAAAACCTTAAACGATGATCAATTATTTCAATCTTTAAAATAATGTGTCGGGCAACACCAAGAGTGAAAAAAAATGTCAAGTCATTGTAATTTTGTGTTGAAATCATCATAATATTGTGTGCAATCAAAGAAAACAATGTAGACAAAGAAGGAAACGAAGTAAAGCGTGATCTGATCGCATTTATTATAGATTCGATAATACGGAGGTCGTTCGTATAATTCTATTTGTCAAAAATAACCTAACCTAACTAATGAATTTCGTGAAGCTGCTGTTCACAAATCCGGCGAATTTGAGATTTATTGTTTTGTGTAATTAATTGTTCGTTTAAAACCCTACAAAATGAGGTAGGTTTCATGGAGGTACATCATGATACAATCTGAAACGAAATTCCATACTTCAATGCACAATCTCCTTTGTGGTATTTTAATAAGTGGAAGTAAGTGGATTCCCAAATTCATTTAAAGTTGGCACGGAACCCTCAGTGCGCGAGTCTGAGTCGCACTTGGCCTGTTTTTTTTATTAATGTTAGTATATTAAGCTCTTAAGAATCCGAATGTCCGAAAAAAAACAGAAATATTTTTTTACCTCGTTATTTTTCACAAAACGCAATGTAGCAAAAACCTTAAGGCTTAAAATAATGTCTTTATCGAGTGAAGGCACTTAACAAAGAAGACGTAGTTATTCTGGCTACATTTTTTCTCTCCGTTATTTTTCATTTCGTTACTGAATGTAATAAGAATTCCGTCCCGCTGAGTTCCCGCACGAATCAGGGTCCCGTAGAACAACTCCTATCCACAAATAGGTTAACAAAATTCCCCGTTTGTGGAAGATATCAATGGTTTTAGCCAATAACATGATTTTGAGCTTCCTTTTAAGGCCCATAGTAAGATACCATATCTCGGATCCGAACGTTATAACTGGTAACACACACTGGTTTTAGACTTTCGACTTCAGACACTGAGGTAATTAAGACGACTGCTCCAATACAATGTTTGGTTTTGACCGTTCCTTACCCTACGGAACCTTTGACACATTTTTGTCTCAGACTTGGCATTATTTTATCCGATTAGATACCTCGAACGATAGTCTGTATCACACCGCCGTTTATTGGAAAATAAATTTCCGATATAACCTCCACTTGCGAAGAAATAAACAGAAACTTGTAAAAGTAATAGGGCACTACTTTTATTATAGCTATAAATCTTCAGATCTCGTAGTTCGTAACCATTTCATGATGAAAAATAATAAGGATGGCTGCAAAATTGATTCGGTATTTTATTGGATAGTTTGCAAGTCTTCAGCTACTAACTGTGTGAAATGAATTGTTTTTATCGTGTGCAGTTTATTATGGTAAAAGTTGACAACTAGTTATGCAATCATCGTGAATTTTATGGACCTAATTTGTGATATTTTCAATAGGTAGCATTTCCTACTTTATTATTTTTAAATGTGTAAGAATGTAAATTGTCTCCTGCTTTTCTCTGGAGAGAAATCGACATAAAAATTTTGAACTGCTACTCAAATTATTTCAGATTAGTTTTGAGGTCTCTACAATTTATCTTTCTCCTGTAAATCTGAGTCTTTCCAGTATGAGGTTTTCAAGATCTTCTATAGAACTTAAACATCCCAAGGCTTACAACCAGACACGACGTCGATCAGTAAAATATATAGTTACTTATCTAAAAACTTTTGTTTCACAGAAAATCGAGCAACCATTCCTGCAAGCAGCGAAGACAACTTTAGGCGACCGATACACGCCGAACATTGAGAATATCTACAAAATAACTATTAAGTTCATCCTGGAAAACCTCGTAAAGGGTTACGAGGAGTCGGGGAAAGAAAACGGGAACGGACAAACTTAGTAATGTCACTAATTGACGTTTAGTGTAAAGTATCACAAAAAGAAGGTGTTGTTTTGGTCAGTGTCATCCAATTTAGCGATTATAATATGAGTTATGCGTATTCTAAAATAAATGTTTTATAAACAATACCTCTTCACAACATTCTAAAATATTTCAAAACGATTGGGGATGGTTTGCGCGTATCTACGAAATACTACGCCGTAGCTAGTTAGCTACGAAGTGGCGACCTGGCGTTGGTAGTTTTGACTCGCTCGCTAGTATCGCAATAATCAATTGACATTGTGGGTTTTTTATGGCATCAGTATTGTTTGTATAACCACCCCTGAGTTGGGCGTTGCTGACAAAAACAACAACCTGTATATATTAGAATATAATTATTTTTTAAATTGTGGTGCTATTTTAATGCCGATTTTTGGCATGGTGCTACTAAAGTTGAAATTGTTATTCCACGCTGAATATGTTTTGTTTGGTATATCTGCTGAATTGTGTTCAATCAGTATTTATTCACAGAAACACTGTAAAATTTAATGTGGCCGTATGAGGATTGAATTTATGATCGGTTTTAATCCGTTTCAGTGAATAAAATGGTGAGTAACAATTTAAATCAGTCAACATACCTAGTACTTACTTGAGAGGTATTTTAAGTTTAATTTAATTTTCACTGAAAGTTTCCGTAAAACTTGATAAATATACCTAGATGTATCATTTTTGCACTCATGTGTTACCTGTCAAGTGTTCATTAGATTCATTTGCATTGTATTAATGTTAAATTAAGTTAAGACTTGATTATTTTTAGGTTATTTTATTACAATAAATATATATTTTACATGTGTACCTAACCCATTATTTTTTTTGGGATAAATATAAGACAACCGTATCATAAAGTCGCATACGCCTGAACAATGTCATACGAGTGATTTCAAAAATAGAGCAACGGTCTGCCTTATCTATCGGCACAAAATCGACCATCCTAAAAATTGCGATTATCGCGTTAAAAAGGATTAAAGCCTGTTTTCACCGTAAGTAACTACCTTAGTAGAGTAGTTAACTTAGTTTTATTATTCTCCAAAAAAATTGGATAACGACGATGAAGTCACGAGAACAAACGAGTTAATTACCAAAATTATTAATTGGTTCATTACATCCTTCTAATTAAAAGTCTGACTGTAAAGAAAATAATCTCTTTCGATATAATGAGCATTATTAACATCTAGGCCCTTATTAGGAAGAACGACTTTTACCCCTACGGTCTGTAGGTTGAGCGTAAGAATATTATTTTCATTTATGAGGTAACATTAATAAATTTGATAGAAACCTTACGGCGATATTATCTTTTTTAAGTGTTGGCTTCATCATCATCATCATCATAATCAGCCAAAGGACGTCCACTGCTGAACATAGGCCTCCCCCACGGCTTTCCACAGCGACCGATCACTAGCGGTCTGCATCCAGTTTGATCCTGCGATCTTTTTAAGGTCGTCTGTCCATCTTGTTGGTGGACGTCCTACGCTGCGTCTTTGGTCGAAGGGTCTCCAATCTAGAACCTTCCTGCCCCAACGGCCATCAGTTCTTCGCGCTATGTGCCCTGCCCACTGCCACTTAAGCTTACTGATTCTCAAGGCTATGTCCGTTACCTTGGTTCTTCTACGTATCTCTTCGTTTCTGATTCGATCTCGTAGAGAAACACCGAGCATAGCCCGCTCCATCGCTCGTTGTGTAATTTTGAGCTTCATTATAAGGCCCATAGTAAGAGACCACGTTTCGGATCCGTATGTCATCACTGGTAACACACACTGATTGAAGACTTTCGTCTTCAGACACTGAGGTAATTGAGACGAGAAGACGCTCTTGCGCAGTTTCCCGAACGCTGCCCAGCCGAGTTGGATTCGTCGATTGACCTCTTTCTCGAAGTTGGACCTACCCAATTGGATCACTTGTCCCAGGTAGACGTACTCGTCGACAACTTCGAGAGTTGAGTTCCCAATGGATACTGGAGTGGGTACAACAAGGGAACTCGACATAATTTTCGTCTTCTCCATGTTCATTTTAAGACCCACTTGTTGGGATACTCGGTCGAGGTCTTCGAGCATAGTGCCTAGATCATCCAGCGTCTTTGCCACAACGACTATATCATCGGCAAACCGAAGGTGTGTTATGTATTCGCCATTGACGGAGATGCCGAATCCTTCCCATTCCAGGAGCTTGAAGGCGTCTTCCAATGCCGCTGTAAACAGTTTCGGAGATATAACATCGCCCTGTCTTACACCTCTTCGCAATGGAATCGCCCTCGTATTCTGTTCCTGTACTCGGACCGACATGGTGGCGTTGTTATATAGACACTTTAACACCTCTATATACCTATAGTCTATGTGACACCGCTGAAGAGACCGAAGCACCGCCCAAGTTTCGATCGAATCAAAGGCCTTCTCATAGTCCACAAAAGCTAAACATAGAGGCATATTATACTCCTCGGACTTCTGTATAATTTGCCTTAGCGTATGAATGTGGTCTATGGTACTGTAGCCTTTTCGGAATCCGGCTTGTTCGGGAGGCTGGAAGTCATCAAACCTACGTGCGAGACGATTCGTGATGACCCTTGAGAACAGCTTGTAGACATGGCTCAGGAGTGAGATGGGTCTATAGTTCTTCAATAAGGTTTTGTCTCCTTTTTTGAAAAACAACACCACCACACTCCTGTTCCATGCCTCAGGCGTGATGCCCTCTAGCAGAACGGAATTAAAGAGAGAGTGTTGGCTTACAAACAGTTAATTTATTTGTAATAACATTGTTTGAATCGGGACATGTTGTTATTTAACTCACGAATAAACAGCACCCCACTGATAATGTGCTACTTATAACTATACTACTAACAAAGTAAGAGGAATGTAACATAACAAAGCTATATGTATGAGCTGTGTATATGTCATTTTCTATCCATTGCAGTAAATTTTAACTCATAGATAGCTACGAGTACTTAGCACAAGAACCATGCACCAACATCTTCGCCCTGTTTCCTTTCAGTAGGTATAACATTAACGTATCAAATTTTGACAATGACAAATTTAGTTTATCCGAAATGTCTCACCCGTAGAAGATTTTGACAGTGAATTACACGTCCAAATACTTTTTTGGTACATTCTAGCCTATGATTTAACTCAGTAATAAATTTAGATACTTACTTAAATTTATTTTATCGTCCCGGCTGATATCGGTTGATATTAGGCCTCTGACGCCCAGTCAGAGGCCTTATGAGCGGCTTGATAACATCTGACAGTTGGGTTCGCTTGCCTTGCAAACACCCCTCCACCAATCCGCACTGAGCCCGCTCGGAGGAGTATGGCACGAGCTACCTTAAAGTTGAAGTAAGACCTTGAATGAATATTTCTCTTTAGAAAGAATGCATATTGGTATTAATCCTAATTGAGTAAATGTCACCTCTAATGCATATAATCTATGCTTATTGTTAGACGGATAATCGATTGTGGCATTATTATGCACTATGATAGACAACACTAGGACTTATGGACAGCACTAGACCTGTCAGATTGATTGTGTGTGTTTGACATTAGTTGGATTGTTTTGGAATTGTCCCGCGTAATTTTACTTACCTACTGCATTGATTATTGTATAATTAGTAACTTTGTTATGAAATAAGATTATTCTTCAACACACCGAGTTTATCTCTTTCACATCAGAAGTGACATGTGAACATCAAGCCCACTCGTGGATTTCCACAATATAGTTCACGTCACGTTCAATCTACCGGCTACCGGTACCTAAGCAAATGTACCTTACAAGACGCAGTTAATCCAATTCCAAAGTCAAAACTCAAGGACGAGTAAGACAAGGAAACAGTAAGACGGAAACGATTTATTCGAATATAGTCATCAAATCCAACCCAGAACTCGTGTGTAGTCACCTAAAACTCTAATGCACCTTTAGTCAAGCCTAAAGCAATGTAAAGACAAAATAAATCTATCCTGTGTGCTACTTGGAAAGTCATAAACATTCACAAGTAATTCTATGGTCTGTAAGCACATAAAAACATGCATAATAAATCAGCAATTGAGTTTGAGTCAGAATGGAGACAATGTTAGCATTGTGCTGAAGTGTCAGGAAGCAATTTCTACCTGATACCAAGTTAAGTATACTAAGTTTTACTATTTGTTGATTGATTTCTAATGTGTGACACGGTTATTATTTCTAACTTGACTAGCATGTTTGAGGTGTGATACTCAGTTCATTGAGTGTAAGATTATCATTTAAACTGAGCTTTAACATTATTCCAGTTAGAATAATGTGCTAAAGAGGTGGTGAGAGCATGTCATCCTTAGCCATTGAAAATTGCTATTGAAATGGTTGTATTACACTAAAAGTATGATGCATTTACCTTGTATAAGTCATTCAAGCATAAATGAATGGGTTAATTATAACATCACATACTGCCAGAGAAATAACTTCATAAACCTTTAAAATTAATGCTAAGTTATAATCTCATCTTTAAAATGTTAGCAATTTCTTAAAAATCTATAATATTATATTGTTAGTGTCACAAAGTAATGGGAATGCTAAAATTAGATATTGACTATTGGTAACATTTCTTGACAATGCTTATAATATTTTGTTATGCTGCACTAAGAGGTATGCAGTAGAATGTCATACTGTGATCGGTTTTATTAGACCAGGGCCTTTGAGGATAGTGGAAATCTTGAAATGTTTTGCAATAGGTAATGTTATATTTCAGGATAAATTTTTAACTAACTGTTCCAGCTCCTATCATGCTGCATCGCCGCATTCCATATAAAGTAAAACGTTGCTCATGCTCTGTGGCAAGAGTATTCATTTCTAATTTGATTTTCTGAATGTCATTGTACACTTGCCTTCCGGTCGTCGCGGCACGAATATCACAATTGTACCTTACCTTTACAATACAAACCTATTTGAAGAATCCGAGTTTCATTGGCTCCATATGTCAGCGAAGACACTAACTTTAGTTTTGATTTAAATACCTAAGGCTATAGGTACCTTAAGGTTTCAGATGAAAATAATTAAAGAATGTTAATACTGAATGTCATTCAATCACTGAGTAGAATTATTCAGTAAAGTAAGAAATTCAAATCAAATCTTTCAAGTCAAATCAATCAAATTGTGGTATGATGTAAAATTACTAATATTACAAATTACTTAAAAGTTCTGGTGGATAGTTTTCCAATGATGTAATTATTGCATTTAATAAATGGGTATGTGCAATTGATGTTTAAGTAAAAAAAAAACTATTCAGATCTGTTTCTATTATTTCATGATTGTTTTAGTTATGTCTAGTTCTGGGGGGCAATTCTCGCGCAATTCGTATACGAAAAAAGTTCACCGATCGAATTTACTTTGTCGAAGAAAAAATATTTTTTAATTACTCAGGTTCACGATTTCTATGTATTAAGATTTGGTTCGTGCTATAGTTTTTTTACATGTGAATTGTTTACTAGATTTTTAGGTAAAACGGTTAAACTCGCAATCGAATTACCACACGAAAAAAAAACGATTGCCGCGAGAATTGGTTTTCTGGAAACAAAGTGGCATGTTCTTTCTAACCCAACTTTATAAGTTTTAGCTGTGCATGAAAATGTGAATGCCAACTAACTGCCTTGTGAATTGCATCTCCAAAGTGCATAGGAGACAAAATGGCACTTTTGAAAAATCTGGAGTGAATTATTAAAGGATAAAGTGTTAAGTATTGGTTAAAATAATACCAATGATCAAACATGGAGGTAAAAAGTAAAGAGCTGTGTTCCGGTGAGTTAATTACTGCAGAATATTACTCTAGTATTTCAGCGTAACAAAATTCATCCCAGTGATCTTATGGATCACAAGTGGTCATATCAAGTTCATGTTTCCTACTTGTGAAGAGAAAAATTTTTTTTATTGAATTTAATAATAATAAAATAAAGAAATGAATCTCATGGCACTTGGGTGACTGAGGTAAACAAATTAACTTCAGCATAAAGTATGGTTAAATTTATGTATAGGTATGGTTGGTATAATTTATCAATGGTTAGTATTGTTGTTTATCTAATCCTAATTCAGTATGAATTGGTTTAATTTGTTGTGCTGGGGGCCATTTGCCGCTCGGGGGTCACTCGCTGCTCGAGCTCTGTCGCCGCTCGGGGCTCACTGGCCGCTCGGGGCTCACTCGCTGCTAGAGCTCTGTCGCCGCTCGGGACTCACTGGCCGCTCTAGGCTCACTCGCTGCTAGAGCTCTGTCGCCGCTCGGGGCTCACTGGCCGCTCGGAGCTCACTCGCTGATAGAGCTCTGTCGCCGCTCGGGACTCACTGGCCGCTCTAGGCTCACTCGCTGCTAGAGCTCTGTCGCCGCTCGGGGCTCACTGGCCGCTCGGAGCTCACTCGCTGATAGAGCTCTGTTGCCGCTCGGGGCTCACTCGTTGCTAGAGCTCTGTCGTCGCTCGGGGCTCACTGACCGCACGGGGCTGACTTGACGCACAATGCTCATTTGCCGCTCGGGGCTCACTTGCCGCACGGGGCTCACTCTCGCCGCACGGGGCTGACTTGACGCACAATGCTCATTTGCCGCACGGGGCTCACTTGCCGCACGGGGCTCACTTGCCGCACGGGGCTCACTTGCCGCACGGGGCTCACTTGCCGCACGGGGCTCACTCTCTCCGCACGGGGCTGACTTGACGCACAATGCTCATTTGCCGCACGGGGCTCACTTGCCGCACGGGGCTCACTTGCCGCACGGGGCTCACTTGCCGCACGGGGCTCACTCTCGCCGCACGGGGCTGACTTGACGCACGGTGCTCACTTACCGCACGGGGCTCACTTGCCGCACGGGGCTCACTCTCGCCGCACGGGGCTGACTTGACGCACAATGCTCATTTGCCGCACGGGGCTCACTCTCGCCGCACAGGGCTAACTTGACGCACGGTGCTCACTTGCCGCACGGCGCTCACTCTCGCCGCACAGGGCTAACTTGACGCACGGTGCTCACTTGCCGCACGGGGCTCACTCGCCGCACGGGGCTGACTTGACGCACGGTGCTCACTCGCCGCAAGGGGCTCACTCTCGCCGCACGGGGCTGACTTGACGCACGGTGCTCATTTGCCGCTCGGGGCTCACTTGCCGCACGGGGCTCACTCTCGCCGCACGGGGCTGACTTGACGCACGGTGCTCACTTGCCGCATGGGGCTCACTTGCCGCACGGGGCTCACTTGCCGCACGGGGCTCACTTGCCGCACGGGGCTCACTCTCGCCGCACGGGGCTGACTTGACGCACAATGCTCATTTGCCGCACGGGGCTCACTCTCCGCACGGGGCTCACTCGCCGCACGGGGCTCACTCTCGCCGCACGGGGCTGACTTGACGCACGGTGCTCACTTGCCGCACGGGGTTCACTCTTGCCGCATGGGGCTGACTTGACGCACGGTGCTCACTTGCCGCACGGGGCTCACTTGCCGCACGGGGCTCACACTCGCCGCACGGGGCTCACTCTCGCCGCACGGGGCTGACTTGACCCACGGTGCTCATTTGCCGCTCGGGGCTCACTTGCCGCACGGGGCTCACTTGCCGCACGGGGCTCACTCTCGCCGCACGGGCCTGACTTGACGCACGGTGCTCATTTGCCGCTCGGGGCTCACTCGCCGCACGGGGCTGACTTGACGCACGGTGCTCATTTGCCGCTCGGGGCTCACTTGCCGCACGGGGCTCACTTGCCGCACGGGGCTCACTTGCCGCACGGGGCTCACTTGCCGCACGGGGCTCACTTGCCGCACGGGGCTCACTTGCCGCACGGGGCTCACTCTCGCCGCACGGGGCTGACTTGACGCACGGTGCTCATTTGCCGCTCGGGGCTCACTCGCCGCACGGGGCTGACTTGACGCACGGTGCTCATTTGCCGCACGGGGCTCACTCGCCGCACGGGGCTGACTTGACGCACGGTGCTCATTTGCCGCTCGGGGCTTACTCTCGCCGCACGGGGCTGACTTGACGCACGGTGCTCATTTGCCGCACGGGGCTCACTCGCCGCACGGGGCTGACTTGACGCACGGTGCTCACTCGCCGCAAGGGGCTCACTCTCGCCGCACGGGGCTGACTTGACGCACGGTGCTCACTCGCCGCAAGGGGCTCACTCTCGCCGCACGGGGCTGACTTGACGCACGGTGCTCATTTGCTGCACTAATTACTAATTTAATATCTAAGACTAAAGATTAGGTCAGACTCTTTAGTTATTTTAAAGAAAAAATAAAATGAATACCAAAATATTCATAAAGATGTAAGAGAAACCAAAAATTGCGCACGGGCTGAACTTGAACCAGCTTCTTCTGGCTAACCGGGCCAAAAGCTCTTCCAATTATAATAATAATAAAATTATTTATTAGTTCTTAAAGGCATACAAGTTTTCTAAAGAAATTTATGTTACATTCTAACAAATGACAAGAAAGGAATTATTGACGTCTATACTAGTTTACAAAGAAGCTATAAGACAGATGTCAATTCTTCCACATATTGTTACAATATCTGATGTTATTAAAGTGAGCAGTAATGCCAAACACATTTTAAAGTATACAATAAATTAAACATTTGAAGAAAGGGTAAGTACTACTACCTTTGTGTGTGAGTGTGTTCATGCGTGAGTGTGTGCATATGTATTAGTGCGTACGTGCGTGCGTGGGTTCGTGTGGTTTTAGTTGTATTTGTAAAAGAAAAACAACTCCACTAATCCCTTTTGATTTAGCTAATAAACGCCATGTTAGTCCCTATGCTACTCGTACCTTCAGAAGGTCCTCTGTTTCAAGGTAAGTAAGTTTTTGTAGACAGGTTTTTAGTTTTTAGGTAAGCACCCCACACGCGGTCACACGTCCGCGTGTGGGGTGCTTAAATAATATACACGTTGTATAAATCTCCAGGTTCTTCTCCAATAGATTTTTTCCAACAAAATAGCACAAAGACAAGGCACAAAGTCAGAGAAAGTACAAATAGAGCCCTTTTCTGGGCATGAAGCTCGCTTTTATATAAATCTAAAACCCTGAACAACTATAAAAAACAGTGGGGACGACATCCGTTTCCATATATGAATATTTACTATAATATTTATTTGCAGGGATAAATAATCTGCTGCTTTAATATATGAATTAATTAATTATTTAATTATTTATCGTACTGAATTTTGTAAGCCTTTTAGATTATTATTTTAATAGTTACAATATATGAAATAAATCTAACCTCCACCAACCAATCAGAGTCAACTTCCTTTTGGCAGCAAAATGAACATTTGTTATACGGCAAACATAAAAATGTAATAAGTGTCCCAATAATCTTTAAATAATCAATTTACAATTATTAAAATATTACTATAATAATAAGATAATCTAAAGATTTATCCAAAATATTCTTATATCATAGCCGAGTTACATTCAACATGGTGGACACTTCCGGCATTTCCATAACAAACGTTAAATCGGTTTGACATCTAGATAGGTGTATAAATTATGATGTATTGAACATAATATGACGAAGAGAATGTATAATTTAGTGAATACAGTGGGGTTACATAAGTCACACGCAGTGAGTATGTGGTTTAGTGCATAATTTTACTACTAAAGAACTAAGTAAATATGTGGGGCAGACTAGGATCGGGAATCATCGTGTAACAGACGTATTTTACTGTCGTGAGTGGACAGGTGTAGATATTTAGAATTTAATTTATTTTATTTTACATATAGCAACTACGAACATAGTATTGACTGCCTGCAAGAGCCGTTCTATGGAGAACACTACGACATAATATATGTCTCATGCGGCGTTTCAAAAAGGTCACATTCAAGGAAAGCGACTAATGTTTTCGTAGTATTGGTTGAAGCACATATAACTTCCTGATTAAGAGAACTTCGCAATCGGCAAACAATTGAACAGTTGGATAACGATAGGGTTTTTTGGTCAGTTTCTAGTCATTTAACGACATTTTCCAACGCATTTTTAGTCATAATACGAGCACGGTTCTGCTTGTACATGTGTCTCCATGTACAAGCAGAACCGTGTCATCTGCATATGTTAAATTCTTCATTATGCGTGACGTCTGCACTATCTACCACAACTGTTTTACTGTTGTAACAGCACGGTAACTCAATTGGAAGAGCGTTCAGCCCGTTTAGCCATAAAGTTGCTGGTATGTAACGGGCGGAGACCCGTGAGCATTATTATGGTTTCTTATTTCATCTTTATGAGTATAGAATATGACACTGAGTGTTAAAAACATACTAAACCAATACCAATACAGTAAAGAAGTAGATAGAAAATTAGACTTCTTCTGGGTTAGCTCATCTTACGTGAGATTGTGGCCAAACGTCAGCTTATATGGTAAAAGCTGACTTCATCGTCTTCATAGCTGCACTAGTTTCGGTGTAGAGAGCTGAGATAGTAGGCTAATCGGTGACGATATTATAAGCTACATAGCTTGGCCCATCGCCGCCAAGTTGCCTGCCTGTCGGTGGTTTACAGCCTGTACTTTAAAGAGTGTGCACAGGAACTCCAGCAGCAGCTCATTCCACCAGCTACCCCCTAAACGCACTGCGGACTACCACCCTTACTTAGTTGACATTCCACTGATTAGAATTAAGAACTTCTCGTCGACTTTTATAATGCGCGCAGCAGAAAAGTGGAACTCATTACACGCATCTGTGCTGCCAATTGATTATAACCCAAAAAATCGAAGTTAGAGTGAACAGGCTTTTTAAAGGTGAGCTCACTCCATCGCCATCACCGTCTTTGCCACGTCTGGAGACAAGGGCAAAGCCATTTCATATAAAATAAAAATTGTCTCTCCCGCATGCGGTAGTCCAGCTAAATGAAACATATCAAATAAATTAAAATACATTTACAAAAAAGTATATTAGATGAAGGAGTAATTTATGGTCGCCCTCACTTGCTCTCTAAGTGATATCCATTTCTTCTGTTATTAACTCTCAAGTGTCCTTCAGACCATAGCATTATCCCTAAGGGAAATCGTTTTAAACTCGAGCACTCACTTTTAGAATTCATATCTTTCAGCTTTTCCAAGAGCCGCCCGAAAACAGGTTTTGAATGAAATTATGCTAGGATCATCAAGCCCCCGAAAACTTTATGTACGAAACAAAGTATGGATTAAATACTTATTTTTTGCGGCGTTAAAATCTACAATCGCTCATTAATATTGATTAACGTTCCTATCAACGCAGAAAGAGCTAACCGCGTCTTGAGATTTTGCAGTGCGTGATGATGAGCATTGACTTCAAAAGAACTGAATTATATGCTGTTTATAGTTTATTGTTTTCAAAATTCTGTAAAGGACAAATGACATCTAATTCTACCCGCTACCCCAAACCCTGTAAAGTGGTCGAAACATCGCGATGTAAAATTTAATAATTTCCGCGATAAATATATGTAATTCTTATCTTATCAATGAGTAGTATTCGCATTAATATCATAAACTATACTAGTTTACCAAGTATTTTTACTACAAAAATGATTTGTCAAAGAAAAAGGATTTCCGAAATTGTTATTGGCTTCAAAAATTATTTGAGCGCTAGAATCACTTCCTTAAAAAATTACTGTCGTTAGATAAATTGATAATTAATTAAATTGTGTAAAAAAGTTTTCCGGTCACGTCCTAAAGATTGTCATTTTTGCAAAGGTTTTTATTGGTCGACCTTTAATAGGAAATTCTGACGAGATTGAGACCGTAATGTTGGACTCAGCATTTATGGTTGAGGATTGTAAAAACAAGTGGAGTTTTATTGCGAGGAAGAATTTTCGCCTACGACTGAGGTAATAGCGTCGTGGACAGTTGGTATATTCAGAAGATTGATTTATTTATAGTATTGACTGTGACATGAGCAGAAATAATAATTAGCATTTATTGCATAACTATAGGAGTTTACCAAGCCCTACTCACGCGTGTTGTTTGATATATTTTTAATGAGAGTTATTTTCTCAAATTTCTTAGTAAATACGAAACAACTGATAAACTTACGAACATTGATTAATAGTACATTTTCCTGTACATACTAATGAGACACTCCAATAGTATTGACTGTGACATGAGCAGAAATAATAATTAGCATTTATTGCATAACTATAGGAGTTTACCAAGCCCTACTCACGCGTGTTGTTTGATATATTTTTAATGAGAGTTATTTTCTCAAATTTCTTAGTAAATACGAAACAACTGATAAACTTACGAACATTGATTAATAGTACATTTTCCTGTACATACTAATGAGACACTCCAATAAAAAAACATATAAAACCCCCTAACATCACGTCATATTTAAAGTCATGGTTACCGAACCATTATTTCAATATTATTGAAGTAACACAATAGGTGCCAAATTTCCAATGTATAGGACAATGGAAGGTAGGCAGATCCCCTTATCAACTACTTGACGCTGAGGATTTTCAAACGGCTGGTCAGGTCATACGTACCTAACCATATACTTTCAATATTATTAACATACCACGATATACAGATAACACGATACCAAATTTAAAATCGATCGAACAACAAGAAATTAGAAAAGAGCTGATGACCTTCAAACGGCTGAACAGATTTTCATGAAACATAGCTAAGAACACTCGGAATAAAATTAACTAAGACAAAAAACAAAATGAAAATCGGTTCACCCGTTGAAGCTACGTTTACACAGACCAATACACAAATACTCAGGCATACATGTTAAACTTATAACACTTCCTTAATGTTTGCATCAGGGTAAAAAAAACTAGTCAATGCTACCACATTACAGATTTCCACACCGATATAACGGACAGTGCGTCGCAATAGCGGACCTCTGCAAATAAGATTCGGAGCCACAAATAAAATGTATTGCACGGAATCGTATAAGCTTGCCGACCATGGAAACTAAGGAATCGTTTACACTATACTTTGTAGTTGGACAGTAACATAATACGGTGACAGAAAATGAATTTAAGGTGAAGACAAATTGACTAAGTGTACATAGGTACATTTGAGTCAAAAAGGCACCGCGCAGTGTGATGCTCCGGGGCGGGACCACCTTGAGATTGGCGAATTTAATATGCAAGAAAAAAATGTAGATAATGTGTATATAATTTTATACTCAATTAAAAAAAATGTATATCTATAGATTCGTTGTAAAATAAAAAACAAAGTGGGCCCGCTGGAGAGCATACTCACCAGCGGGCCCACCAGGATAATTCCGCTACGTAAGGATTTTTAAATTTCTTTTATGACACCATAAAATGTATATTAAATGTATAATAATCTACTATGGTCAATTCCATATTTAGTTTAGTCTATAAATTGTTACGACTACTTTTAAATTTGCCTCCGGAATATTAGAGAAACGCCTGGTAAAAAGGCATTGGCACAGTCTTCTTTAGGAGTAAGTGAGTGTGGTTTTCTATCAGGAGCAGGACGTATTGGCGTGATATGCTATTTAGTTAGTTAATGACATTATTTGACTGGATGGTTTATTTTTATTATTTTCCTGTAATAATTAAATCAACGTGCTGCTCTGAGGCGGGACCACCTTGAGATTAGTGAATTTAATATGCAAGAAAAAATTTTAGATAATGTGTATATGTATAATAGTAGACTCAATTAAAAAAAAAGTATATCTATAGATTCGATGTAAAATCAAAATCAATGTGGGCCCGCTGGAGAGTATACTCACCAGCGGGCCCACAAGGATAATTCCGCTACCAAAGGATTTTCATATTTCTTTTATGACACCATAAAATTTATAATTAATGTGTAGTTTATTTCATATTTAGTTTAGTCTATAAATTGTTACGACCACTTTTAAATTTGCCTCCGGAATATCTCAAGGTGGTCCCGCCCCGGAGCAGCACGTTGATTCAATTATTACAGGAAAATAATAAAAATAAACCACACAGTTAAATAATGTCATCAACTAACTAAATAGCATATCACGCCAATACGTTCTGATAGAAAACTACACTCACTTACTCCTAAAGAAGACTGTGCCAATGCCTTTTTACCAGGCGTTTCTCTAATATTCCGGAGGCAAATTTAAAAGGAGTCGTAACAATTTATAGACTAAACTAAATATGGAATTGACTATAGTAGATTGTTATACATTTAATATACATTTTATGGTGTCATAAAAAAAAATTAAAAATCCTTAGGTAGCGGAATTATCCTGGTGGGCCCGCTGTTGAGTATGCTCTCCAGCGGGCCCAGATTGATTTTGATTTTACAACGAATCTATAGATATACATTTTTTTTAATTGAGTATACAATTATATACACATTATATACATTTTTTTCTTGCATATTAAATTCGCCAATCTCAAGGTGGTCCCGCCCCGGAGCATCACACACCGCGCAGCATTCATGGCAGCAGCAGAACGCATGCCACGACGCTGATTTTGAGCAAGTGCCTTTGTGGTTACAGACAAAACAAAAAATAATTTAAGGTAGGAAAGCTGAAAGACTCGATTGTAGAAATACATAATATTCCAAGATAATATTATATTAGCTTTTTATATAAATCACTAAGAAATTGTGGTATTGGTTTGTGTTTGAAATAATACAGGGTTATTGGTAATTCGACCGGATCCTTTTAAGAGACAATGGGGGAGGATCCGAAAGTCAACCATTTTGGAGCTACTTTACTCTCAATGTTTTTTTAGGAAAGGTCCTGTTATTTCGAAACGGATACAGATTGTAGTGATGTCATTGTTTTGAGTTAAGAACGTAAATGTAAACTCTAAAAAAACGGAACAAAATAAAAGACAGCTTTATTTTTTTATTTAAAATTTTTATGGTAACTGTGGTGTGTGACGACACACAGCATCACTCATACGTCCACTGACCTTTAATAAATTACATTGTTTTATTATCTTGTAAAATATTCCTAGATAAGTGAAAGGTCACAGGTTAAGGAAATGTCATGTGACGTATAATTAAGTAGGAAAATCGTGTATATGAACCTCTGGAAAATGTACAATAAAGCAGTTCAGTGACAACTACCCAACAACTACCTTGTTTTACTTCAACACCACCGCCGCGCCCCGCGTAATTCCACATGGCGACCCTGCCAGCCACTGTTTCCCGAGAAACAGTGTTGAACCGTAGTCTTCAAAGTTAACGTGAACAATGGGCAGCAACTCAGCAAAAATCCAGTCGCAGAGAGAAGACACCTGTCAAGACAAGTCTGGATTTTCTAAAAAATATTTAAAAGTCAAGTAGCTCCAAAATGGTTGACTTTCGGATAGTAACATTATAGGGTCAGAATTATCGCGATTGAGCTTCTCCAAAAGGGTCCGGTCGAATTACCAATAACCCTGTTTACAATGTATAACGCTAGGCTTTCTAGTGTTTTGAAGAAAGCTTACAGCATATCTCCGATCTACATACTTACTCTTATCTGACCAATTTCACCCAACTTCCTAACCAAACTATTGACATACAATGCTCAAAATCATCTGTTACTTTTTGACTACTTCATCAAAATAAACAGATGATTTTGAGCTCTAATACTAAATCATCAATTTTGGACGAAGTTTTCATCTTGCAACCGATCCCAGATGAAAGTTACGATCAATTATGATGGCGGATATCACTTCAGTGCTACAATTCTTAAAAATAATGTACTTAATCATCATATTATAATCGAGCCCTAGTTTTCTAGCAATTTTTAATATAAAGTTTGTATAGTGACCAAAAACTATGAAAAAAATATATAAGTACTGTAACCAAACCAAAGTGTGCCTAAGCTTTACAGGACAGACGATATTAGGGTTGACACTAATTGATGCGGACCTATTCTGTTATGTCCCCTCAGAATACATTCCACTCCGTTGCTACATCCCCGAGGACGTCTGGAGTCTTGATAATTTCTTCCGCACGAAAATTTCCTTCAAATGGGATTGGTTTTGTTTTGGCGCAATATTGAGATAACGCTGATTTGGATTACCATAATGTAAAAGACTTAACGCACAGTTGCGTGAACGATAGTAACTTAACTAATGGTCAAATGCCGTTACCAGTCGTTTAAAATTTACGATTGTCCGCGTTTTGAAGAACATTTTTTCTTAACCTCACCAATGGTTATTAAACTAGTCATTTTGACACGACATTGGTTACGGCATTTAACCATTAGTTGCCTTAACTGTAGATACGTAACTGGGCCCTAGACGACTTATCCGAAGTGTAAAACGATCAGTTTTTAAATGACATTTATAAAATCAAATCAAATCTAAATTATTGATTTGATTTTCATTTGAACTTTTCTGCCCAAACAAAATACTCTTTTCGATAGTGAGTCTTTCCGGGTGTGTGTGGGCCTCCGTCTTGGTACCCCTATATGTGAAATTTTTACGTGTCCATGTGGCAAGGAGGTTGATAAATTTGGTCTCCACTGCCTTTGTTGCCAGCAAAGCGCTGGGCGTCTCGCCCGTCACGCTACCCTTAATGACGCCATCAGAAGAGCTCTTGCGACCATTATGTTCCTTCCACGTTGGAACCACGTGGTTTGGTCCGTGATGATGGCAAGAGACCCGATGGCCTAACGCTTATTCCCTGGGAACGGGGTCGGGCCTTAGTTTGGGATGCAACTTGTGTCGATAGTTTGGCCCCTTCCGGAGCAGCAGCGGAGTTGGCTTAAAACGCCAAGCGTCGCAAGTACGTTTCACTTTCAAGTGTTATGTGTTTGCGCCGTTTGGCGTTGAAACATTTGGGCCGTGGGGACCCTCTGCTAGAAAAATTGCGCCAAAATTAAATTCTTTAACAGCTAATAATAAAGCTGGCTGGTTCCTAGCTCAAAGGATCAGGGGCCCTATTTTTGAATCACTCACTTCGAAATGGCGAGTGATTTTCGTTCGATAACGAGTTTTTTTCTATGACTTTTAATTCATCTTCGAACGAAAATCACTCGCCATCTTGAAGCGAGTGATTCAAAAATAGAGCTCCAGCATAGCTATCGAACGCGGCAACGCAGCCAGCATCATAGCCTCCTTGCCGCAAGGAAATGGTTTCGTTTTTGAATAGGTAAATATTAAGTTATTTTTTTATGTTGCATGTATTAGTTTAATTTTTTCTTGTTTGTTATTAATAAAGATAAATAAAATCATTGCAATTCTTAAAACAAAATTCAATATTCTTTATTTAGTAGGTAAAGTTTAAAAAATGTTTTTTGTTCGTGGTATGGTGTCTAAATAGTGTTCAGAGCCTTGAAACTTTTGCATAATTACCTTTGTACATATCGCATTGCAAAGACACTTGTATGGCATTAAATTAGAACTTTGATTAAACCTCTATTATCTTTGCAAAACAAATGAGCACAAAGTTATGAATACACGAGAAAATTATAGGCTCATGTGAAGAACGAAACAATGTGTTTTTAAGACAAAGAGAACAAAGCGTCCCTTATCTCTTATCTACATACTCGTACCTACCGCACATGCGATGACAAATTAAGATTTTCTGTTGACAACACTGACAAAGATATCATCATACCTATTCTAAACGTTTGCTGAATATAATGCATTTTAAAATTAAGGTTAGGCAGTGGTCACTACAAAAAAAATACATGCCTTTGCTTGTTGAACAAACTGAAAGTTTCAATAAATAAGACTTAAGGAAAATTTTATGGTGTATGTATTTTTTATGTTTGCGTTAACTTTTTTGTTTGCTTATGTAGCACCTCAAACGTACTTTTATTTGTGTTTGTCAGGAACAATAATACGTAAATTTTATATTATTTTTTCTAAATTATTCAATAGCAAATAATGATTAAAAACGTTCATAGAACTGCCTACCATTTCCCAACTTAGTTGTTGTTATTGTAAGCTTTCGAGGAAAACCCTTAAATGGTAAGAATTAATAAGCATAAATAAATATGCGCCAGACAACACACCAATTGTCGAGGTTTCAAAGTAAGAAATTTATTATTTGTGTTACGAATACCAGACAATTAAATACATACATATCAACATCCATGACTTTGGTACAATGTTCGTGTTCATCAGATAAATTATATTTGCCCCTTGCGGGATCCGAAACCGTGACCATTTGTTAAAATAAGCACTAGCAATCAAATTTATCGTGTGCAAATAAATGGGTATCGCCTAGATGGAAATAAGTGAAGTAGTTGCCACAATGCAATATTGAATACATCTTTAAACTTAAATACTAAAATAATAATCATATGGCACACACCTACCTAGTGTTCCAGATTTTTCTAAAGGCTTAGTACAAGTAGGCTGACCACACACGTATGTTAGTATGAAACCCATCTATGCCTTGAATTCATGAGTCACTGTCACAATAGCCTCAAAAACTCGCTAACTTCAACCTTAAAGCTTTTGCATTAGGTGTGCAGTTTCCTCACGTTTCAAACATTTGGTTATGACGGCGCCATTGAAATCATAAACGGCCATGTCCTGTGAACACGGCGTGCGTAATAATTTGCTGCTCAATATTTTAGGCCTATGTATGACGAATGAGATATTAGTATATCACTGGGAATGCTTTATGTTGTGACGTGATGCCACATTTGTCGGCACTGTATTGTATTGCTACGTTTGTGGTGTGGCTGGCTTATACAGAAGTTCATTTTAATTTAAAGTTGTTGTTTAAACGGGAAATATTAAATGGTAGGTTTTGAGCGAGAATATGAAAATCCTTTTTCGGTTTTATGAAACGATAATGGCGCATAAAGAGTACGGTATTTTGACTGAATAATTCAGAGTATGCGTTTAATATTGCTTACTTAATTTCCACAAAAAATGGATTAACAAAACTATTTTTTATATTAAGTACCTATTAGTATTTTTATTATAGTACAACTCACTTTTAATTAATAGCTCTTTGAACATGAAATACACAGTCAGGCCATAAATACTGTTACAATTAAAAATAAGAAAAATATTACATTTGAATTTGGAATCTGAAATTTTTATACGATTGCTCATTGTGTTTTCTTATTTTGGCGCTAATACATTTTATAATATTTTGCGATATTAAAATGGAGTGGGGTGATATAGAAAACCAAATCGCTGTGATTGTATTACACAAAGTTTTTTGCTTTAGAATGTTTTTAACACTCACAGTGTCATATTTTATATTCATAAAGATGAAATAAGAAACCAAAAATGTCCCGCCCGTGCGCAAATTTTTGGTTTCTTATTTCATCTTTATGAATTACACAAAGTTGGTATGGAGCCAAATTCATTTTTTAAAACTCTCCATACGCTTGGTAATAGTCAAATGTTTGTGTACCGGGCTATCAATAGGTACAATGTACAATAAGACGTACTGGTCATTTTTAACTGATAATTTAAAAAAGAATAGGATGGTAAAATCGAAAAAACTACTGAAGCGGTCGCAAAGGGATGTCACAGATTTTTTTTCTTTACGGATGAGAAAATCTTCACAATTGAGCAACAATTCAACAAACAAAATGACCGTATTTATGCTCAAACCTCTAAGGAAGCTTCCTAATTAGTCGGCAAAGTGCAACGTGGGCATTACCCGACTTCAGTGATGGTTTGGTGGGGTGTATATGTAATAGGAGCACGCACTCTTTTCATTGGTTTTCCCATTGATATCTGACCTCAACGTTTAAAGGACTGTATTGCAGCCAATGGAAACCACTTCGAATAAGCTTTTTATATTTAAAATTGTTTTATATTTATATATAAACCTTACACACTGTAAAGGTAACAAATATTATTTGCATTGAATTTTTTTTGTTTGTGACAATATTTATGGCAAGATCAGGTATATATTTTCTACGTAAGTTACGCCGCGGTACTAAAATATCGTCAGATAAGCAATATTCGTTGAATATAATACAAAACGCGTAATAAGAAAACGTCACCAATTTGACAGGATTTATTTATGGAAATGACATTTTAAAATCGGACGTTTTATAGTTATTTAGTCGAATAAGTCATATCTGTCGTGTTGGTGAAATCGACTTAAAGAAGCTTAAGTAACGTACTCGTCTTTTATTTAGGAGAAACAAGTTATTTTCGAGCCGGTGCATGGTGTTTGTAGAATGTTGTTGATGGTAAGGACACCATGCACTGACTGTACAAATTAATATTTGTTTCTCCTAAATAAAAGACAAATACGTCATTTTATGTTTTTTGAAGGCGGTATTTTTTTATTTCATGATTTTTAGTTACGTTTCATATCTCAAATACTACTGGACCGATTTTGTTGAACAATACTAGTTTGAACTAAAAAATAATCATCTCGCTATGACTTCTTGTTTTCGAGAAATCCTGAGACAAGCATATACACACTTGCGAAATTTTTATACGTGTTAGGAAGCCATAAGAGATCAACATACTAAAATTATATCCAATTCTAACGATAATACATACATACAATTGATTACCTCCTTTATTTTAAAGACGGTAAAAACGAAAATGCCCAATCAAGGTAAGAAACTTACCCTACTTTTCTTACATTCAAGTAATTACAATATACCCTGAAACGTGGGCGTTTTTCAGATCGCACAGAGTTCTACAGAAACCAATTACTGAGTGAAGTACTTAAGTATCGCATTCGGACCGCGGAGCCCGATTGCTTGGCTTTGCAAAAGGCACAGTTTACGTTAATAGAGGTATTTGCTCTGCTACAAGTATGAAATATGGAACGCTTGGGAAACCGTCTAGTTAAATTAAAGGCATTGAGAGTTAGAGTTTTGCTTTGCATAAAAGTTTAAAGAGTACCTTGTGTGTACCAAATATTTCTATCTTTTTTGGCACTCTGAGTATACCTACCTCCAAAATTAAACTTAGTCTTGCTGGGAAAGCATTATGAATTTGATTGGTTCAGTTTAAAGACTCTGTAGAGTAAATTTTTCTTACCTAGTCACACATTGTAAACAATATTTTTTGACTTTTAAAATAATATCAGTTAAAATAGAATTAACAAACTATTTGATTTAAAACGATCTTAGTGGTTAACGATGAATTACCTAAGTTGGTTATAAGTTTTGTGTTAATCTTATTTTAAAATAAAACATATTTGTTAAAAGGAATGTCATGATTGTGTACAAAATTTGACTAGCTAAGAAAAACTAACTTCAATGTGCCTGCTTTAAAGTTCTGATTATAAAACCTATATTTTTTAACCATCTATCATTTTGTCATTGTTTCTGAATACCTTCTAACTATAATTATCGCTTTGTTTTGTCACAATATCAAAACCGAAACAATCACAACAAAATATCCTCATTATTCTCTCATCTTTCATTTCTCATGAACCTTTATAAACGTGAGCACACGTAATAGGTGGGTCCCACAAAGCACCCCCTTTCAACACCCTTTTGCCCCCTAGTTGGGGGTATTAAACCCCAACCTCTGCTGAACACGACAATGTATGTAATCTAACGGAATTTTGAGATGATTAAAAGAAAACGAGATGAAGCCATCTTTGAGTGAATAAACGTATAATTTATATATTAAGAGCATATTAAAAAAATATATTATAGCAGCCGCTCCTTTTGCTTCAAGACAAATTATTACCTCGAGTCGAGATATAATCCGGATCGATTTAACCCTAAGGACGGTAATAGCCCTTTATCTTTACTTATGTATCACGCTTATTCCTAAATACAGGAAAATTGAATATAACTGTTGGCTTATGTTGCCACCATCATTCTTGCAGCTTATTGTGTCGTAGCTTGAAACCCTTTCTTTTGTACCTGACATATGGCACTTACGTGTCAGATGGCGCTTACGTGTCGGATCAGAAGAAAAAAAAAACAATCATAAATTTTATATTTGATACGACTTTTAGCCTAAAAGTCGCACTGTGTAACTGTGTAAGGGGTCTAAAAGGTAGCGTTTTGAAAACACATTTCAGCATCGCGACTCACGTAATGAACGATGGTGTTGCCAAAATTCAGTACATAATTTGACAATTGCCAGCTTCTGCATCGCGACTGTATCGATGCTAACGTGCGTTAGAATAGCGACTGTATCGGTGTTAAAAGTAGCGCAGTGTGTAGGTAAAGGTTGGCATTTTTCGACTGCATTGATTCTAACGCGCGATAGCATCGCGACTGCATTGCTGCTAAAAGTCGCAGTGTGTCGCTACTAAAAGGGTTTAGATCTGATACAAAACGCTACCATTATCTATAATAACTAGCGGTCCCCCGCGACTTCGTCCGCGCGTTTTAGTTTGCCCCCTCCCCTCCCGTCGCAGCGTGATGTTTTATACCCTAAAGCCTTTCTCGATAAATAAGCTATCCAAAACAGAAATATTTTTTCAAATCAGTCCAGCAGTTCCTGAGAGAAGCGCGTTCAAACAAACAAACTCTTCAGCTTTATAATATTATTAGCCCAAGCGCACGTCGTACTTTAGCTGCGGACATTATTTTGGTGCGGAGTTATGTTAAAACTGTGATAGCTCCTAAGATATTTATTGAATTTAAATGATATACAGGGCAACTTTGTTCTAAATGAAATGCTCGTGATGATGAATGTATTTATTTTGATAAGAATAAATACCTGTGTGTATAATACACCTTTAAAAATAATGCATTATTTTTTTATAAATTTATTAACATAAAATAGGTTGTAGTAAGTCAACCATAAAAGATAGACATATGCTGTCGCGGACTTTATTATAGAACTTTTAATGCTAAACAATCCTGTCATACATGATTTTTGTGTAACTTTAGCGGTTTCCGCAGCGTACGCAGCGGAAGCTCTCAAAAGGAATATCTTTCTCCCGTTTTCGCAACATTTTTCATTGCTGCTGTGGTCTTATGAGTCGTATCTTTATGTTATATAGCCTTAAGCCTTCCTCGATAAATGGACTATCCAACGTAAAAATATTTTTTCAATTTCGGCCAGTAGTTTCTGAGATAAGCGCGTTCAAACAAACAAACAAACAAACAAACTCTTCAGCTTTTTAATATTAGTACTAAATGCGGATTATGTTACCAGTAGTTAAACAAATTTTTTACTTTCCTATGATATCGTACATAACTGTTTGAACAAAAGAGCAAAATCACCTCTGCTGCGGCAACCATAAAGGTTGTGAAGTTTTTCATCAGTTTTCTAAATTGTACAACATAAGCCTCAGCATATAATAGGCTAGTTTCCACTAAGAACAAATCACAATGTTGGTAGTTTCTAATGATTAATTATGGTGTAGCGACATCTATGATCAACCACTGACACTACATTTCAACGCAACACGCTGACTCGGCTCGACGCGACTAGATGGCGCTATAGTCGAAGTATAGAAACTGAACCGCGAAATTAAAGATTTAGAACAGACTATTAACTACATATGAATAAACCAAGACGGTGATCATTGGACTTTGGTCCCCGGCCATAACTCCCGGTCAGTAGGAAGCGCTTCCCTTTGTCTTCCTAACACATTTGCGCCAATATGGTATGTTGATTTATGGAATACTTAAATATTATAAAGTTTGTCCGGGTCAAAGGATAACCGGGGTAGGAGAAGCAAAAACCCGTTCACCTTCCCTGACCCACCACTATGCCCAGTGATTCGTCATTTCAGTTTATGTTATAATGTATGAAGTTCGGCACAGTTAACAAAAAATCGACAAATAACAATTTAACGGATTGAAAACCGTTAGTTTATAATCGCGCAGCTTTTAACATAAAATTAATATTCCTACTATCGGAAGATAAGAACAAGTAAAAGCTGCCAAACGAAACCGATTTAAGATGTCAGAAACTAACGTACTTAAGTAACATTTGTAGCTTAAAATGTAATAACCTTACGTTCAGGTGATTTATATCTACCAATCTTCCTAAGTTAAATATATTAGTTTACCGCATGATTAACAGTCGACACAAAATATCGAACATGCAGCTCTAATGTAAAACGAAATATTATTTCTTTATAGAAAATATTAGTAAATATGCATACCTGTGTAAGTATGTCTTTACTTTTTACGTAAGTTAACGTTTATAGAATAGAATAATCAAACTGCGTACTTAAAATTCGAAGCACAAATAATAATTTTAATGTTTTTTACGGATTTACAGTGACAAAAGCACCGTAAATCCGGTGTAGATGGCACGTGCAAAAAGCTGGCATGCACGTGTGCCAGCTACAAGCACGTGTATCGTATCCTTTACGGTAAGGAATTTTCCATGGGTTTTTCGATAATTTGAGTAGTACAACAATTTGCAAGATAGACAGACGACTTCGTAAAGGATTATCGTGCTGGAGGTCGCAAAAGTAACAATTTTAAAAATCAACGTTCAGCTAGGTTTTAAATTGTATCTTTTAAAGCGGGTCAAACGTAATAAACATTTTATTTAATTTAACTCTTCGATCATTTGGCTTGATAAGCTGGATTGCATCCGCCGCTGTGGTCACGAGAAAGAGATGGATCGTGGCATCGCCTGCGCGGGCGGCCCGAAGTTTCTTCTGCCACCCCTCACATCCTTTAAATAAATATAAATATCCTTTGGACATTCCCACACATCGCTATCTAGTCCCAAAGTAAGCTACATAAAGCTTGTGTTATGGGTGCCAAACAACGGATATAATACTTAAATACTTTTTGTTTGTAAATATATACATGATTTACATAGACGGGTCATCAATCATAACATCATTGAATTAATTGTCAGTCTGTTATCTGGACAATACAACACTTACGGTGTGGTGAAATGCACTTAACGGGCAAACTATAGGTTACGTGATGTAATTTTATTGTAATGCAACGCAATAATTTAAAATTATATGATTTCAAGCCTAGAAAGTTTAACGGAAAATTTAATCCTCCGATTTAAACCAGGCAATTCTAGTGCCTAATTTCACTTAAATACTCAATTGGCTTTTATTTTGATTAAAGGACAACCAACAAAGTATACACTTCACAATCACAAAATACAAGAAAAGACAACATAGTTAGAGTGTGTTGCCTTAATTAAAGGCTGCCACGAAATGCGTAATAAACATTGTAGTCTGAGACAAGTAACCAGCACTACATGACACGGTTATTACAAATGTAATTAACATTTACTATAAACTTAAGCAAATAATTTCGGAACAATCGATTTAAGTTTATGTAGTGAGTATGTCATGTCAATCTCTGTGGCATTTAGGCGAGATAGTTTACTGAAATGAGACTGGATCCTGTTCAAAGTTGAAAAATGGCCTAGATTCTTTATTTCACCCACTTACCGCTCACGGATGTGTGTATCAACATTATTTTGATTACGCTACCGCCGGCGGCCTATCGATCCGTCAGTATTAACATTCTTATCTTAGGTAGTAAAGAGGTAAAGTTTGTGCGTGTAGTCAGTTACAAAACTGTTTTTTTTTTCTTTTTTCACCAGTAGAAAGAAAGCTATCTGAAACCGTGACAAGTAACTTATACTAGACCGTTGCAAAACCGATTTTCATTTATGCGCTGATCGAAAATGTGGATTCCCTTCACGAGAGCTCGGCAGGCTACAAATTCTTCAACAATTAACTCAGTATTGAGTTATTGGCGGAGTCACAGAACTAACTCGCGCTAACTAACTGTAATTGTTCTTGTAGAATGCAGAACTGTAGCTGCGTCGGGCTTGACTATTTTATGTAGGTATATGCTGCCCATATTATAATACTAGCGGTCCCCCGTAACTTCGTCCGCGCGTTTTGAGTTTGCTCTCTCCCCTCGCGTCGTAGCGTGATGTTTTACCCTAAAGCCTTTCTCGATAAATAAGCTATCCAAAACAGAAATATTTTTTCAAATCGGTCCAGCAGTTCCTGAGATAAGCGCGTTCAAACAAACAAACTCTTCACCTTTATAATATTATTAGCGCAAACGCACGTCGTACTTAAGCTGCGAACATTATTTTGGTGCGGAGTTTTGTTAAAACTGTGATAGCTCCTAAGATATTAATTGGAATCAAATAATATAAACGGCAACCTTGTTCTAAATGAAATGCTCGTGATGATGAATGAATTTATTTTGATAAGAATAAATACCTGTGTGTATAATACACCTCTAAAAATGATGCATTATTTTTTTACAAATTTATTAACATAAAAAAGGTTGTAGTAAGTCAACCATAAAAGATAGACTTATGCTGTCGCGGACTTTAT
Source organism: Pyrausta purpuralis (assembly GCA_963924145.1). NCBI lineage: Eukaryota > Metazoa > Arthropoda > Insecta > Lepidoptera > Crambidae > Pyrausta > Pyrausta purpuralis. Next base: position 21,000,169 of record OZ001664.1, on the reverse strand, counting down.
TATAGAACTTTTAATGTTGAACAATCTTGTCATACATGATTTTTGTGTAACTTTAGCGGATTCCGCAGCGTACGGAGCGGAAGCTCTCAAAAGGAATATCTTTCTCCCGTTTTCGCAACATTTTTCATTGCTGCTGTGGTCTTGTGAGTCGTATCTTTATGTCGTGCCTTCCTAGATAAATGGACTATGCAACGTAAAAATATTTTTTCAAATCGGGCCAGTAGTTTCTGAGATTAGCGCGTTCAAACAAACAAACAAACAAACAAACTCTTCAGCTTTATAATATTAGTATAGATTAGACGCAACTCTTGTCAGTTGAATTACACATAAAAAAGTAGTACAACGAAATAATTAACAAAAGCAGCTCTTTAAGTTTAGTTTCCGTATTTGTTAGCGACGCGTCTCAAATTTTATTTATTTATATTGTAATATATCCTTTTTGCGCACGGCTCCAACTGGCCATCTGTGTTCGATAATAGTGACGTTAGTTCAAAATTGATGTTCAACTGAATGTATATATATTTCGTGTGTTTTGTGAAATAAAGAGTCTTGTCGTTAATTTTGGCATTTTCACTTCGTGTTGCACCGCCCGTCGGTAACAGTTTTGGTCCTTCGAGCCGGATCAATGATCCGCACTCCTACGAAAATGGTGCAGACACGGAGTGCAGTGCGAAACGAGCGCGAGCAAGATGGCGGAGTGGTTCAAAAACGTGATGAAAGTCAACTACAGCACAATGTAGGTGCTTCTGATGGTGTTGGCAAAAGTGCATCGATCGACGTGCTAATGGAGAAAAACAACGTCGTCATGCCAGCAAGCAGCGTTGAACTGGAACAACACGCACCGGCAAGTGTCAAATCTGCAAAGTCGTCTTTAGCTTCCATACAGGCAAGAAAAAAGCGGCTAGAAATGGAAGCAGCGATACAAAAGGCTCGGATCCGCATGGAACTCATAGACAAACAATTGGAAGTTCATATAGCGGAACTCGAAGAAGAAAAATACAGTCCACAAGAAGAGAAGGGCAACGAGTATGTAGAAAAGTGGTTAGAATCTAGCTACAAGGAGTTGAGTAGATCTAGCATCGGTAAACAGAGAGCATCTTCGCCGCCGAGGCCTGCTGCTTCCCAAATTGCAGCAACTGCCCAGTCGCATTTCTCGGCTGCCGGTACACAGCAAGCCGCCGTGCCGCCGCCACCGCCACCGCTAAACACTCGGCTGGCCGCGCCGCCGTCGCTTACAGCACCAGACGCTCAACCACAAGTAAATACCGATGCAACATACCACATGCTAGGTAGCACTATCAAGGATCTAGCCACTGCTACCTGTTCTAACAATAGAAACAACGCTAATCTGCTCAGCCGTTTAAGCACACCGCGTGAACTACCTGAATTCAGCGGCGACCCAATTGAGTGGCTACAATTTAAACAGTCATACGACGAGTCGACTGAAGTTTGTGGGTTCAGCGCGAAAGAGAACCTATGGCGGTTACGCAAGTGCCTTCGAGGAGCAGCCAAAGATACCGTATCAGCAATGCTGATCAGCGCGTCGTCATCTGATGTAATTATATCCACACTACAGCTTCGTTTTGGAAGCCCTGACGGCATCATAAATCGTATAAAACGATTGCCACCGGTATCGCAGGACTATCATAGAGACATCATCATGTTTTCATGTAAAATTCGAAACTTCATCGAAGCAGTCCGTGCATTGAATACCGAAGAGTACCTACAAGGAATGAGCATAGTTTCCATCATCCTTTCGAAACTGCCAACAGTATTGCTGTCAAAGTGGGCTGATTACAGTTACCCGATCTTGGCGGAAGGGAACGAGAAATCAAGATTGATAACATTATCCGATTTTTTACACTGTGAAGCTGTAAAGGTATCAACAATTACATCATCGGCGATCGTACACGAAAGTAGCTAACGCACTGATAGCAGATACCACAATAGCAGATCTTACCACAACAACGCCAACAGACCACAAACGGTACTTCTGCAGTCTGAACTGTCTACAAGTGAAGATATGTGCGAATTTTGTCACTCCGATCGTCAGCATAAACTGCTAGGTTTATGCTATAAGTGCTTACTATGTCGTCATACTCGTCATACCTGCCCAGCTGTCGCATGCGACAAGAACAACTGCGGCGCGCCGCATCATCGACTGATGCACTTCGAGAATAAGAATAGTCGAGAGCGAAATGACGTCGGCGCATCGAGTGATTCGCAAGCTCCACAGACTAGTGCACAATCGGCAGAAACTGTTACACATATTAACGCGAGTGAGTGTCAAGTGTTATTGAAAGTGGTTCCAGTGCGTATTCAGCTCTGCTCGACGACGGGTCGACCGTGTCATTGATCAGCAGTGACCTAGCGCGGCGCGCGGGTCTGCGCGGCCAGCAGGAGAGCATGCGTTTGAGCGGCGCTTGGAACAACAACGAATTGGTTTGTGAGGCACTCGTTACTAACGTTAATGTGTCAGGTATGGACGATGCAATTTATTCAATAAGAGCGCGTAGTGACAATGAGCTTAACTTACCTCTGCAAAAGATTAGTACTGATAACTTGAATTCTGCCAACTTATGTAAAATTAAAAATATAATGTCAAGTCTTGATAATAAACCTGAAATATTAATTGGTCAGGATAACTATAATCTGATGATGCCACTAGAAATTGTTTCTGGGAATAGGAATGAGCCGTTCGCTACACTCACACCTTTAGGCTGGTGCTTTCATGGGATTGCGCGTGTGCCGCAGGCTAGGTCAGGTTCTGGTCACGTCAATCTCTGCGTCTCGGCCCGGGGTGGTGCTCCTACGGAAGACGAGCTCATGCTGCGAGAGCTTCACGAACAGGTGAAACAATATTTTACCATTGACTCATTAGGTGTATCTAGTGCGGTAAGACAAAACGTAGATGATGTTCGTGCCTTGGCCCATTTGAAAAAAACAGCAGAACTTATTGATGGACGCTGGTTTGTAAGTTTGCCGTGGAAGGATCCAAACTGTAAGTTGCCTGATTCTTATAGTAGTGTTTATAGAAAGTTATTAGGTACTAGCTGTGCCCGCGACTTCGTCCGCGTGGAATAGTGACTTTGGGTAGATTTTTTAATTATTCAGGCTAATTATTTTACAAATAAGATATACCGCAAATATGTTGCAGCAATATTCTCAAATAATAGCATTCAGTTTGAGACGGATGGACGTTGTACGTGGCAGACTGCCAAGAAAGCTGAGTCCTTTTTCTAGGCATTCTACTTATTAATTCGGTAGGTACGTTTTTATTAAAAATTATAATTTGGTAGGTAATTTAAAAATGGTGAGAAGATAAACAAAACTTAACAATTTTGTCATAAAAAGTGTCCAAAACGTCAAAGCTTTGTAGAGATACAACAAAACAATACCCAATTACAATGAAATCAAATTTTGCATTAAGATTGGTAAATATAAATTAAGTCAACCAACCTATTAATTAAGCATTAACCTAATGTAATCAATCACTTTACAGAGAATAAGAAGAACAATATCAAATCATATTACCTACTACAAAATCAAATTATAAATGCACATCGACACGAACTGGACAACGAATTGGGGCACAAAGTGGAGTGGTGGTCAACAAATAAGACAATCCGTAAAACGAAAATACGTAGTACCAAAAACTAAAAATTACTTTGGAAAGAGAACTAGGAGATATGTTGTTCCGACATTACACAATGACATCCCAACAGATTTACTTTGTAAAGCTGCCTCTAACAAGCACCTAAAAATCTGTTAAAAAAACATTGTTCGCGCATAGGGCGAGCAAAGAAATAAAAGTAGATTATTTGGAAATTATGTAGATTTACTTGGATTTAAACAAGGATACATTGTTGAGAATTTTTGTGCTACGTTTTTAACAAGATGACAGTCACAGAGTGTAACTTTTTCTAAAACTTCAAAAATAGTGATGTGCGGAAGGCACGTGACCCAAAAAGACATAGATTAAACAGAAATTAAAAACCGATAAAATAGGGATGTTCTGGCGTAGACAAACATTACCTCTCGTTATGTCCATAGCCCTGCTGCGACGTAACAGTATACATATAAACATGCTTAGAATAAAAAGTATCTCTAATCGTATTTAACAAAATATAAAAATAATTGATGGCCAACGTTTTATTCCAATGTGGGCTAAAGCGTTGTAGTCTCTTATTTTATTTTTATTATCAAAGTCTTTATAATGTTATGTGTAATGCATCGTTATGTACCTACAGTCTGTGAAACACATGTGACATATAGATATTTCCCTTATATACTAAGTAGATTTAAGTTAAGTACATTTAGGGACTCTAAAACTGAATTTCGACAAACGGTTTTCCGACACTACGTTACTCCGACACTACCCTACTTCGACACTTCGTTACTCCGACAATACGCTACTCCGACAGTATGTTTTTGCGACATGGCTTTTATCTGACACTATACTACTCCGACAGAATGATAAATCATGTTTTATTTAGATATCATGCTTCACCGACGAAATACTATATCAACATTACTTTACTCAGATCCTACGCTATTTTGATACTTGGCATAGTAAGTCTAGTAAAAGCTTCTTTAATATCATGAAACCCTTCATTCTAACACTATACAGGGTGGAAACTTTTTATCCACCTAGAGAGAAGACAGTATTATAAATCTCTGAAGATAGATAGTTTTTTTTGAAAGAAATCGTTTTTATTAATCATGAAAACTATACAGGACGTTTGGTACATGGTGTGATAAATAAATAAAAGCGTGGTAAAAATGGCTTATAAAGGGGGTCATTCGCTATCATTCTCTGAATAAAAAAAAATAAACATGCACCAGTTACATACAGTTTATCCCGTCAATAAAATAATTTTAATTCGTAAACATTACGCATGATATACTATAGAAAGACTTAGATCTCAGGCCCACTGGTAGTTTTTTATAACAATAAAAATTGAATTGGCACTTGACTTATATTTTTTAAAACTAAAAGCTTTCTCTCTAGGCGTCCTCTCTAGGGTCAGGCGGTACTTCACCTTGGACTAGCTTCTTAAACTCTATCACGCTCAGCTCCGATCTTGTATGGAGTACCGCTGCCACATTTGGATTGTTTCTGCCGAATATCAGCTGGCTGCTTTAGACTCAGTAGAAAATCGAGCAAATAAAATCATCAGAGACAACGAACCATAGGCAAAGAGTGGCAAGGCTGTCGGTCTTCTTCAGGTTACATTTTGGACAGTGTGCGATGGGATTGCATGACCTAATCCCACCGGCCCCTTTTTAACTTCGGAACACGAGACTTGGGCGCGGCTTTCACCCCACGTCATAGAAATCCCATCAATACGCACTCAGCGATTTCGATCTACATTTTCCTTGCCTTTAGAATACTGTTGGGTTTTCCAAGTTGTTGCAGCGCCTCAAGTATGTTTTGCGAAGCACACACAGCATTCGCAGATTACCAAGGAGTACCAACAGTATTTTAAATACTATTGCCCAAAACTATGACTGCCCCATAATACGACCGATCAAAAAAAAGGCAAATATTTCTTTTGCATTCTGCTAGGGATAAAATTTGCTGCCAGCTGAAGTGTTCGGATATTTTTCTTGAAAAAATCAACATAAAAAAACCGCCAGGTCATTTTATTAAAATTCATACAATGATAACTAATGACACCCATCACGCAATTTTCATTTAAAAAACTTCAGAGATTCATCATTCATTCATCTTCAAAAATTTAAGTACAGTTTTCCGTCTAGATGGCATAAAAAGTTTCTACCCTGTAAAGTGTAAGAGCGAAAGCTTTCATAATATCAAAGAAGCATTTACTAGAATTACTATGCTTAGTATCAGAATAGCATTTCGTCGGTGAACAATGGTATCTGAGTAAAATCATGTCGATTTTTCATTCTGTCGGAGTAGCTTAGTGTCTGATAAAAGTCATGTCGCAAAAACGTACTGTCGGAGAAGCGTATTGTCGGAGTAGCGTAGTGTCAGAGAAACGTAGTGTCGGAAAACCGTTTGTCGAAATTCAGTTTTAGAGTCACATTTAGGCGAGAACAACTGCCGACAAACTGCTGTGCAGTTTGGCAGAAATGAATAGTGTGTTTTTCTTCTATTTTGAAATAAATAAATTAAAAAAAAACATTTAGATTTAGTACCTACCTCCTACCTACTTTAAATGGTACTAAAAAAGCAGTTGCGCGGGTCAACCGTTCCGTAGGGAGCCGACTAAATTAATCTAATAGGTATGTATAAGGAAAATATTTCAACGCAAAACACATATTTTAATGTAAGTGAGAAGCCACCAACCATACTTAGCGCAAGCTCGCGTTGTGTAAGTACTTAAGGTGCGAGTATTATTTTGATGTGGAGTAATTTCAAAACTGTGATAGCTTCTAAGATATTTATTGAAATCAAATGATGTGAACTTTGTTTAAAATGAAATGCTCGTGATGATGAATGTATTTATTTTGATAAGAATCAATACCCGTGTGTATAAAACACCTTCAAAAATAATGTTCGAATAAAAATAGTAAAATATTTTAACGCAAAACATACGCAGTTTTAATGTAACTATAAGAAGCCAGCAACCACAGCAATTAGCGCAAGCGCACGTTGTACTTAAGCTGCGAACATTATTTTGGTGCGGAGTTATGTTAAAACTGTGATAGCTTCTAAGATATTTATTGAAATCAAATGATATAGAGGGCAACTTTGCTCTAAATGAAATGGTCGTGACGATGAATCTATTTATTTTGACAAAAATAAATACCTGTGTGAATAATACACCTCTAAAATAATGCATTATTTTTTTACAAATTTATTAACATAAAAAAGGTTATAGTAAGTCAACCATAAAAGATAAACATATGCTGTCGCGGACTTTAATATAGAACTCTAGATGCTGAACAATCCTGTCATACTTGATTTTTATGTAACTTAAGCGGTTTCCGCAGCGTATGCAGCGGAAGCTCTCAAAAGGAATATCTTTCTCCCGTTTTCGCAACATTTTTCATTGCTGCTGTGGTTTTATGAGTCGTATCTTTATGTTATATAGCCTTAAGCCTTTCTCGATAAATGGACTATCCAACGTTAGCATATTTTTTTAAATCGGGCCAGTAGTTTCTGAGATTAGAAGGTTCAAACAAACAAACAAACAAACTCTTCAGCTTTATAATATTAGTATAGATTGAGAAAAAGATGTCAAAGAGTGAAGGCTTCGCACAAAGGTACAAAGAGCGAATTCAGCACTTGCTTTCTAATAATTTTGCTCAAGAATTCACTGACGAGAGCCAAACCTCATCAAAAGTATGGTACCTACCGCACTTCGGCGTAGACAACCCCAATAAAAAGAAGCTGAGGTTGGTATTTGACGCGGCAGGTAAAGTAAACAGTTTCTATCTTAATGACTACTTAATCTCAGGTCCTGACTTACTGTCTTCACTGTTTGGTATTATGCTGCGCTTTAGAGAACATAGTATTGCAGTAACGGGAGACATCAAGGACATGTTTTTAAGGATAAAAGTTCACCCAGCAGATCAACACGCTTTGCGATTCTTATGGAGAAACAGCCCTGCGGAACCTGTCAAAACCTACGTTATGACATCACTAATATTCGGTGCTAATTGTTCACCCTTTATTGCACAGTTTATAAAGAACAAGAATGCCGAGCGTTACGAGTCATCGCTGCCTGCTGCTGTCGACGCGATACGTAACTCTCACTTTATGGACGATTACACCAATGCGTGGTGCAACTGGCTGGATCTACTTAAGGTAATAATAAGTCTACGCATACCTAGGTGCTACTTACCTGCTACGAGTGCAAGAGAGACCGAAGGACAAAGTGCTGCTTCATTCCCTCCTCGCGCGCCTACGAAGGGTGCTACGACGACGAACGCTACGACGCGCCCACGCTACGATGTCGTAGCACCTGCTACGACCGCAGGCGAGTCTAAAAATAGATATGGCAAGCTGGAGCTACACATTTTCAGTGATGCGGCTGCTAAAGCAATGTGCACCGTAGCTTATTGGCGGTGGGACGATAATGGCATAACGCGCGTCGCGTTCGTGGCTAGCAAGTGTAGAGTTATGCCGGTGAAACCTTTGACAATACTTCGAGCGGAGCTACAAGCGGCGTTGTTGGCTGCTAGGCTGGCCAAAACAATAATAACTGAACATAAATTGAAGCCAATACGCCGATATTTCTGGTGCGAAACCACCACAGTTTTACATTGTATAAGAAATAACACTCGTTCTTATAAAACCTTCGAGGCGCTTAGGAGAAATTGATGAGCTAACGAGACCCCTGAGTGGAGATACGTTCCGTCATACTCGTATCTAAACGTTGCTGATTTGGCTACGCGCGACGAGTTTAGCCTAGACATATTTCAGGGCGAGTGGTTGAACGGCCCCGAGTTTTTACACAGTAGCAGTGAACACTGGCCGTGCGACATGATTCAGCCTGACGTAAATGAGGTAAATCCCGCTACTGTTTTGGTTGTGGAGCAATCTGTATTGAATGCTAAACTACCAGTTCCTGACCCTGAGCGTTTTTCTTCTTGGTTGCGATTGCTGAGGGCTACCGCTGTATTTCTGAAATTTATTGATGCATGTAAGAGACTTACCAAAGTAATAGACTGTGGCATCATGAAAGAAGCCGAACGCTTGCTGCTACGCCATGCGCAACTGGAGTCCTTTGCCGAAGAAATAGCTGCAATAAAACAAAGGAATGGTGTATCCCGAACGAGTAGACTACTTACCTTGACTCCTGTACTTGATGAAGACGGCTTGCTTCGTGTTGGAGGCCGCATTGATGCCGCACTGGACATAGACCTGGGAACCAAAAAATCCTTTAATCCTAGATGGACGACATCCAGTGGCACGACTGATCGCACTGCATTACCATGTCAAGGCTGCTCATGGAAATCAGGAGACCGTAGTAAATGAGTTGAAACAGAAATACTGGATGATAGATTAAGACCAACTGTCAAAGCTGTCGTATCACAATGCATGATTTGCCGTTTAAGAAAATGCAAACCGCAGATTCCTCGTATGGGAGATTTGCCTCACGCAAGATTAGCGCACCATCAGCGCCCCTTTACTTTCTGTGGGCTCGATCTCTTCGGCCTATTAAGGTAGCTGTGGGAAGACGCAAGGAAAAAAGGTACTGTGTTTTGTTCACGTGTATGACAGTTCGAGCAATTCACATCGAGGTCGTTGCTTCCTTATCAACAGACTCTATCATCATGGCATTACGTAGAATGGCGTGGGTGGCCTAGCCATTTATATTCAGATAATGGCACCAATCTGCGAGGAGCAGATAAAGAGTTGCGTCGAAGTATTGCAAACTTAGACACCGAGATCCTAAAACAAGAAGCGGTGAACAATCAGATGGATTGGCATTTTATCCCACCAGGTAGCCCCCACTGGTGGGGCATGGGAACGATTGATTAGAACTGTGAAAACTTCACTGAAAGTGGTGATGTCAGAAAGGATTCTTGGCTTTTTGGCTGAAGTGGAGAATATGGTAAATTCACGTCCGTTGTCTTACGTAGCTGTAGATCCATCTACTGTAGAAACGCTTTCTCCAAATCATTTTCTTTTAGGAAGCTCGTCCAATTCGCCTATAATTGGTAAGTTTGACGATTCTGACATGCACCTGAGGAAGCAATGGCGAAAAGCGCAAAGGTTGGCAGACATGTTCTGGAACAGGTGGACAAAAGAAATTTTACCAGACATGTTACCACGCAAAAAATGGAACGAGGAACGGGCACCGCTTCAGGTAGGTGATTTAGTCTTTATTGTTGACCCGAGCTCACCCCGCAACACGTGGCCTAGGGGTGTCATCCATCAAACCTACCCGGGCAAGGATGGCCGTATTAGAATGGTAGACGTCAAGACTAAATCTGGGATTTGGCGACGGTCTGTGGCACGCGTCGCACCGATTTCCTTAGATGTTTCCCCACCCTAGTGCTGCGGTGCAGCACTAGGGTGGGGAGTGTTAGCGACGCGTCTCAAATTTTATTTATGTATATTGTAATACATCCTTTTTGCGCACGGCTCCAATTGACCATCTGTGTTCGATATAAAATTTAAATAGTGACGTAACTAACGTCACTAAAATTGATGTTCAACAAAAATGTATATATATTCCGTGGGTTTTGTGAAATAAAGAGTCTTGTCGTAAATTTTGGTATTTTCACTTCGTGTTGCACCGCCCGTCGGTAACAGTATTAATAAGTAGTTCATAACTTACTTATTACGGGAAATTCAATAAAGCCTCAATCCCTCAAGCGTAGGTAAACGAGATAAAATAGATATTCTATTGTTATGCGGTTGCCTGCAACCGCTCAGGTGTTGAAGCGCAATATAATATCGTTATTACAAACTTCACTGATGAAGAATGCTTTTTCCGTTCCTAAATCTTGTAATCAAAAGTCAGTATCGTTATATCTTATTTATTACCACCTTCTACAATAATAATACTTTGGGAAGTATATGAAACTTTTCATATTATGCTGATAAATTAAAAGCCTACATTTAACCCTTGCTAAGATAAAGCTAATCCATTCTTTCAACCCCCATTCAAGCTAAAAGGCAAAAAAAGGACTCTCATTCAAAGGCAATAAATAGCTTATAGCTTTATTCTCTTACAATATTTTGTCAGAACAAGAACAAAGTAATCAGTAATTAAAGTCACCGTTTCAAGACTTCTAATTGCCCTGAGAAATCTTACACTGACAATTATGTCAATAGATGCTACAGGGGATCACGTGAATAAGACACATAAATATTTTTCAGATTAATATGAGCAGCTACGATAAGCCCTTCACACACAAATCAACTTAACAACTGATATTGAGATATTTTAAACAGTATTTCAAAGAATTATTTAAGACTAGCGGTCCCCCGCGACTTCGTCCGCACGTTTGGAGTTTGATCCCTCCCCTCTCGTCGCAGTGTGACGTTTTATAGCCTAAAGTCGTTGTCGATAAATTAGCTATCCAACACAAAAATATTTTTTATGAGAGAATGAGAATAGCGCAATTAAACAAACAAACAAACTCTACAGCTTTATAATATTAAGTATAGATTTAAGGAGGTGTAAATTTGTTGAAAACCGAAGAAAGAAGTTATGAAATAAATGATGTGATGACGAATGTTAAGCGAAAGCACTTTGTTATTTATTTTATTTTAATGAAACAATAAAACCATAAAAAAGTAATTAAACCTCTAGGGAGTAATGTCTTATAAGAAAGCAATAAGAACACAAACATCATAATAATAATGTTTATAAATAAAGTTTTGTTTTTATTGCTCAATGATTTTATTCTTATTTTAACCGAATTCAAAAAGGCAGATATTTGACTACTGGCGCAGATTAGATTTCATTTTACTGCATACCTGTAAGTTCTTTTAAGTGCCGCGATCTGATGTAGTTGCAGCCTCTGCGGTATCTAAAATCATATATATCTGTTGCAGTAGCGAACACAAACTGTTTATTTACTCAACACAAGCAATACGAAAGCTAAATAAACCAGACAAAGTTACCATAAAATATTTGGCGTATCCGGTATAAATTTATGCATGACTCACGTTATACATATTGCACTGAAGAACATTATTCATTCTCGATACTAAACATAGGCGTAGGACGTCCACCGACAAGATGGATAGGCGACCTTGTAAAGATCGCAGGATCAAACAGGATGCAGATGAAATTGGAGTAAGTTAATAGTGGTTTCTATATTTTGTAAAAGAACTCTCAGTACATTTCATAGGTAGTTTATTAACACTAACCAATAGTTAAATATTTGTGTGTATAAGCATCGATTTGATTTAGCAATCAAACACATTATTCAAATCTTCACGTAGAATTTAATAATTAAGACATTATTATAGAATCTCTTACGAATAACTGCACCTACTAACGATTTAAGTTATGGAAACATTACATCACGATGAAATACCTTTTTAAAAGTTAATAAGTAATCACTTACGGCAGCAATACCCCGGATGTTCCTGCTGTTCCTTAAATGACACAGCTTAGTTATTAGAAATGGCATGTAGTTTTATCAAGGAGCTGACTATTAATCTGTTTTACGTGAGTTTCCATATAAAGTAAGTTCGAAAAATTAACTATTCTATGTTCTTAATACATTAACCAACCCATTTATTATAAATATTATCTTTTGAAAATATCCTAAAACTATGTTATAACTTATTTAATATAAACAAGTTTTGTTCCTATTTTGCACATAGTACCTTATGTATCTAAAACATATTTTTTCCGGAATATCTGGGTTAAATTGTGCATTATCTTCGCGCAATATACTTACTCGAATGTTTAAAACCTATTTCTTCTAATATATAAAATTCTCGTGTCACAGTTTTCGTTGCCATACTCCTCCGAAAGGGCTTGATATAATTTTTTGTGCTTATCCGGTATCTATGAGAAATGGCCAACATCTATTTTTCATCCCCCTAAATGTTAGGGGTAGTCCACCCCTAATTTTTTTATTTTATTTTTTAGACAAATTTTCTTTGTTTTTATTTTTTTATAATTTGGCATTATAAAATACATACAACCCTAAATGTTTACTTTTTTATCACCAACCCCTTTTTTTTATTGCCATCTTAGTAATTTAAGGGCGAATCAAAATTCGCTGGGAATGCTTAACTTTTAAAATTACGGGACTCGGCGGGACGGGGCTGGGATGAAACAAAGTTCGCTGGGTCCGCTAGTTAATATGATAACATTTCACATTTTGGAATTCACACCACTACCTACTATTTAACCTCCCTTATTTAAAACAGCGACGACAATCTTCAAAATACACACACTTCAAACCTTGAGATCAAACTGCAGGTTCTAATTTTAGCCACAGCGAGACTTTTTTACAACTACCCACTTTTGAAAAGCGTTGTTTTCGCCCCGGACGGATGAGTTTGTTCATACAGCCTTTGTTCTATGTACAGATCATACAAAATCAAGCTGAGAAAAGTTTTACCTTATGCAATTGTGATAGGTGTGATTTTGAAATGAGGATGATGACGTGGGCTACTGTGTAATATGCAGATGCAGTACGGTAGCTAGCTAGATATAAATTATGTTTAAACTATGCAGGTGTTTGTTAATATTCGTGTGTTTAAAAGAAAAAACAAAGCTGTTGGCAACATAAAAGTACCTATCTAAACGAGTAAAATTAATAAAAAGCTTCTGATTTGAGTTTAATTTGAAGCTGGTTATGTTTTTGTAGAAGAACTAAGTCGTGTCGTAGAAGAACTAAGGTAACGGACATTGCCTTGAGAATCAGTAATCTCAAGTGGCAATGGGCAGGGCACATAGCGTTAAGAACTGATGGCCATTGGGGCAGGAAAGTTCTAGATTGGAGACCCTTCGACCAAAGACGCAGCGTAGGACGTCCAACAAGATGGACAGACGACCTTATAAAGATCGCAGGATCAAACTGGATGCAGACCGCTTGTATCGGTCGCTGTGGAAAGCCGTGGGGGAGGCCTATGTTCAGAATTGGACGTCCTTTGGCTGATAATGATGATGATGATGATGATGATGGTGTGTATCTTCTTATAGCGTGAATATACAAAGTTATTACGACGTATCGTAGCAAGGATCACGGTAATAAACTAAACTGAACGAAACTATAAATACAAACCATTTCATTGAGTACTCTTAAGCAATAAAAAGATTCATAAGCTAAGAAATGTTATAAAACAATCACAAATATATTTCCAGATTATTCGAAGAAAACGAAGAGCTCCTGACCCTCTTCGAGAAATTCGAAGACCTAAAGACCCAAGAGGCTCTGGCCATCTCCACAGAGTTGGCAGAACATGCCACCAAGGTGATGCACACCCTGGACGAGGGCATCAAGGGATTAGGAGACATGGATGCTTTCTTCGCCTACATCAGGCACGTGGGAGCGACCCACCATCAAGTGCCGGGCTTCAAGGCTGAAAACTTCTGGGTAAGGAACTTTAATAAATATTAGACACCAATCACATACTTATACACTGCTCTGATCCCAAAGTAGCTCATTCACCTTTGTTACGGAAATCAGATACAACGGTGATACCACAACATCCCGACCCGAGACAATAAAGGTTTTTCTATTTCTTTATTGACGCGATCGGGAATCGAACCCGGGACCTCGGAACGGTGACGCCTTAAAACCCAGCGCGTTTAGCCCCTCCCTACACTACGGTGGTCGTCCAATAAGTTGAAGAAGCATTATTTGATTTGTTGCCCCACCCAGAAAGTTCTACCTAGCTCATAAATACTCTTGACTATCTGTCTCAAAATATTACTACCCATGAGCATATCTGAGCACTTTAACAAATAACAAACACCAATTGCTGTGGTTTCGAAGTAAGCAATTTTCTTCCTTGTGTTTCGAATACCAGTCAACGAATATGACCGGGGCGTCTTCCAAAATTACTTAAATAAATATAAACATCCATAATACAAATATATAAGACACTATCCTGTGTAATTATGTTAATGGTGTGCAATAAAGTATTTTTATTATTATTATTATTATCCATGGCTTATTTACAAATATTCGTGATAATAGTAAGCAATTTGTGATTTTAGAAGCCGAAAAATAACTTCAAATAAATAAACAACATAAAACCACCTCAAATGTTCATTTACATCCACGCATTTTCACTTAACCCTCCTACTCAAAAACCAATAAAAATAACACTCAAAAAATAATCAAAAACAACTCTCAACAAAGTTCGAAACACAATAGCCGGTACGTAATGTAACTGAACTGTATAAACAGAGGCGCAAGGTCGGAACCTTTTGCCTAAAATAAATAAACCCGTTGATTTACCGGCCGAGCTAAATATTCATCGCTCCGTTCGCTCGCTTAGCTCACAAAGTCGTGAAAGCAAACATAACCGCTCACCGGCCGAATTTAATTTGCCTTTGTAAATACCTGACGTTTGATTTTGTGGTGATCGATATACCAATACTGAAAACTTGGTATGTAGGCAGTCTTTTAAATTATGTTTGATAAAATACCCTTTTGATTTTGTGCTCAAATTCGCATTTCAATACGTTCAAGATGCTGCTGTTTAAAGTACAAGGTAGGTTCCTTTGTATACTCGTAAACATCTAACTTGAGGTGAGGCCTTTGCCCAACAATTGGTTGTTTACTGGCTAACTTTACTTTTTACTTTATTTTTATATGTATTTACTTAAAATACTTTAGATTAAAGTAATTTATGAATTATTAAAGTCTGAGTATGACCTAGTCTATTTTTCGTCTTAGTTGTTCTATCAACAAGTTTTATGATTATTAAGGTAAGAACTTAAAAATGCCTTTGTTCTCAAAAACCACAAAACAAAAGCCCACACTTTCATGTCAAGAGGCACACGTATAATACCCGTATAAGCATATCCTACTTAGTATTTTTGGAAAAGAGCCACGCTTCAGGCGCTAAGTCGTGTATTCGTTTACTTGTTTATAGGATCTTAGAAAAGGGTTCCCTCCTATTAATTTACCTTTTCACTTTGTAAAGGAAGGCTTACCTATCGAAAAAGTGCTGCCCTCTGGATGCAATGACCGTACTTAATTGGTCTCTCAATAGCTTTTGTCTGTCCAAATAGATTTCTGCAAATATTTCAAAGGGGCAAAGAAGAGTAAAATCCGATTGACTTATTAGAACATTTCTAAAGAAATTGGTAAGAAATGAAAAGTGAAAGGGTGGACCAATCAGTGAAGTTACTTTTTTGAAAGTAGCATTTTATTTTTGGGTGAGTGATACTAGAGACTTTTGAAAAATATGAAAAATAAAACAGGAAGAAAGGCATAGGATAAATTTTATGAACGATCTATCTACCGGGTACCATTACAGCAATTAAATGTGATTTATAGCTTTAAAAAATATAAAAAAAGTTAACATTACAAATAAACAGAACGTTGTCAAAACCTAAAGGAAACCAATACCTATAGTACCTATATTGTTTTAGGATTTCGTAGCCGAATGGCAAAAAACGGAACCATTATAGTTTCGTCAAGTCTGTCTGTCTGTCTGTCCGTCCGTATGTCACAGCTACTTTATTCTGTAACTATAAGCACACACTGTTGATTTTCTTTCTCACTGTAGAAAAGATGATGATGCTGATAAAACAAATATTTTATCTAAGAATAAAGAGACACGTAGAGTGGTGACAGCATAACAAAACATAATTTATTAATCAACAAAAACGTTGCTATGGATACAGAAACATGTGTCAAAAGGTTATCAAAACAATCAGAGGTTTATATCATAAAATAGTCTTCAACATCCTCCCTTTTTGGTAACCCTTAACGGACCATACCAACTTTCATTGTTATTGCTTCTAACCGTGGCTTATGCAATGCCTTGGTCAGAAAATCTGCCAATTGGAACTCGCTGGGAACGTATTCTACACGTATTTCATCAGCAGCAACGAGTTCTCTGACATAAAAATGTCTAATAGAAATATGCTTCGTTCTTCTGTGGAGTTCTGGGTTATGTGAGATCTTTATTGCTGCGTCATTATCGACCTTCAGTTTAGGTATCTCCTTTAACTTTGATATCTCATCAAAAAGTCTTTTAATCCAGACAATTTCTCTTGCTGCTTCACTGGCTGCAACCAGTTCGGCTTCAGTACTGGATATGGCAACACATGTTTGTCGTCGACTTGTCCAAGATATTGCTCCTCCAGAGTATAAACATAGTATACCTGACGTCGATCGTCTGGTACTTCGGTCTCCACCATGATCGGAATCACTGTAACATTCCAAAATTCCGGTATTGCATCTCTTCTTATAGGTTATTCCATAGTCTGAAGTTCCCTTGATGTATCTTAGGATACGTTTCAGCTTTTGAATGTCATCTTTAGAAGGGTTTTCTAGAGTTCGGGAAACAACACTTACAGCGAATGCTAGATCAGGTCTTGTTCCTACGGTTAAGTATGCCAGTGCTCCCACAGCTTCTCTATATGGAAATGAGGTAGGCTCTGTCACATCTTTTTCAAAATCTGACGATCCATCTTTTAATATAGGAGTTGTGACAGGTTTGCAATCACTCATGCCAAAGCGGGCTAGAACTTTCTAGGCATAGTGCGTCTGGGATACTTTCACATCACCATTCTGCTCCTTTATTTCTAAACCTAGAAAATAGGATGCATCTTTTATAGTTATTTTAAATCTTCTTTTCAACTCTCTCAGGAATTTTTCAGAATCTTCCTGATTTGTTGCAGCTACCAGACCATCGTCTACATAGAGAGCAAGAATGATTTTGTTGCTTCCACGATTTCGGATAAATAGGCAGGGATCAGTATCACTTTGGTTAAATCCAATAGTCTTTAAATAATCCACCATGCATTTATTCCAACACCGGGGTGCTTGTTTGAGGCCATACAGACTTCTCTTGAGTTTGCACACCTTCTTCGATCCATCAGAGTAACCATCAGGTTGACTCATATAGATTTCCTCATTTAGTGAACCATACAAGAAAGCGGTTGATACATCGAACTGTGTGAGTTTCAAACCTTCATTTGCAGCAATGCTTAAGACGGATCTGATTGTTGTCATCTTGGCGACTGGACTGAAAGTCTCATCATAGTCGATGCCCTTTTTCTGTGTATATCCTCGAGCAACTAGTCTTGCCTTGAATTTATCTAGAGAGCCATCTGCATTGGTTTTTACCTTGTATACCCATTTACAAGATATAGGCTTTCTGTCTTTTGGAAGATCAACCAGTATCCAGGTTTTGTTCTCCTTTAAGGACTTCACCTCATTTTCCATTGCTTTGACCCACTGATCTTTATGAGGACTAGAAATTGCTTCTTTGTAGGTTTTTGGTTCATTGATTCCATTAACAACATCAGCTGACATCATGACATAGTCTTCAAATCGATTTGGTGGTCTAATCTGACTTCTGTCTCGTAGAGTCATTCCTGTAGCTGTCTCAGCTATATCATCCAAATCCCTTGGTCTCTCAAGATCATCATTATCAACCTCATCTTCATCTAAAGCATCTTCATAGAGAGGTGATCCTGGCGGCGATGCTTCTGAAGACGGTTCAAAAGATTGTGCTTGGCTTCCTGCTTCCTGACTATCAACACGATCTGGCGATGTGGGAGGCACACTCGAACTAGGCTCATCATGAGTGCATCTAGTAGTGCGATCAGAGATGTTTTCTGTGCGATCATCCCCCCTTGCATCACACATCGGTGGTTCTGACAGTGGAAAATAGGTTTCAGCTGAGTGCTCTTCTTCCGAATCAACTGGACCAGACGGTGTAAGTACTGACTCATTAAAAGTAACGTCTCTTGACCTTATGAGTTTTCCGTTTTTACTAAGTAAACGGTAGCCTTCATCGCCGTCATAACCAATTAGAATGCATTTCTCAGCCTTTTTAGATAGCTTCACTCTCTTTGGTTGAGGAATGTGAGCGTAACATTCACTACCAATTATTTTAAGATGACTGATTGCTGGCTTTTTCTTAAACCACAACTCAAACGGTGATTTACCATGTTCTGGCGTTGGACCGGTTCGGTTTAAAACATAAGCCGCAGTATTTATCAACTCTGCCCAAGTAGCGCGAGGTAATTCTTCATGAGCATACATCATTGTGCGAGCGGCTTCGACTAAGGTTCTATTTTCACGTTCACTAAGACCATTTTGTTGTGGCGTATACGGCATCGTCAGCCTTTGTCTTATACCTGCTTCTCGTAGAATGCACCTTACGTTCTCATTATCAAATTCGCCACCGTTGTCACTCAAGAATTCTTTGACAGAGTGACCAGCCACTTTACATTCTTGTAACATCTGTCGGAGCTTTAGGTGAACTTCCGATTTCTGTCGCATGAAATAAACGTGACGGTATTTGCTGAAGTCATCTTTAAACAGAACAAAGTAGCGATATTTATTGAAGGAAGGAGGGAATGGGCCGCAAACATCAGCGTGTATGATTTCTGCAGCTTCCTTAGCTCGTTCTCTTGTTCCAAACGATCTCCGGTGAGATTTTCCGTAAATACAACCGGTACATAGTTCAGAATCTAGACGAACTTTGATTCCGAGTTCCCGATCAATAACTTCTATGACATGCTTCTTATTTTGATGGGCTAATCGTTCGTGGTAAAGTTGTAGTAGATTATCTGCTGACAAGACGTTTAGATCAGGAGTTGTCATTGTAATAGTCTCTACATTAAGCTTGTACAAGCCTCCATTCTTGGCTCTTGTGCCAGTCAGTACCACGCGTCCATCAACTTTCAGCAAACAGTGTTCCCTTTCTGACATAAAAACACTATTGTTTAGTCTGTCTTGAGTAGCCAGTACAGAAAATAGGTTTCGCATAATACCAGGTACGTACCATACATCACAGAGTCTTAATCTGGATTCCTTGCCATTAATAGTAAAAGTCAAGTCAACAGTACCTTTGCCAACAGCTTTGACAGTAGCTCCATTTGCAGTTGTCACTGTACGGTTATCTTTAAAATCCTCGAAACTAGAGAAGAAATCTTTTCGGCATGTGACATGGGTTGTTGCGCCATTATCTGCATACCACGACTCTGTATCATAGTTCGTGTGCATTGAGTATACATCCGTAGTGACTGGCAACAGCATAAGGTTCAAATTGCTTGATCTCTCATTATCTTTTGGCTTGGCTGGTTTCCCATCAGCTTTCCATTTATGACATTGTCTGACTTTATGACCGACTTTTCCACAGTATCCACATTTCTTCTTTGCTTTATTACTATTCTGCAACGCTAGAGCTTCGGCAGGACCTTCATTCGTCGATGAGACTGAACGCTCGTAGGCACAAAGTTGCGTAGTCAGATTGTCTATAGTTTTGTCTGTCTTCGACATCAACATCCAGCTCGATTTGAAAGAAAAATAGACTTCAGGTAATGTATCGAGAATTTTGCAAATTAACAAGATATCTGGTAATTCCGATTTGTTACTGTCTATTTTCATCAGTTCGGTGTTTAAATCTGACCAAATGGTTTTGATTTTAGAGATGTGAGTCGTGATGTCATGTGACGGATCTTTACAATAGCCGAAAAACTCCATACAAAGTGCGTAACTCTTATCTTCAGACTTGCCATCAAATAAACGATGTAATTCGTCCCAAACTTCTTTAGATGAGTTAAAGCGCATGATCTTTAGAAGGGTTTCGTCTGACATATTTGCAGTAAGCAACAGTAATGCGGAACTATCAGTTTTGTTGTAATAATCGAGAGCTTTATTATATACAGAAATTTCTTCGGCATTGCTAGTATCAGGTTTCACGGGTATTTGGAGAGTACCGTTTACCGCATCCAATCCACCGGACATACCTCGTAACAGTAATGTAGCCTTGAACTTCCACGTAGACCAGTTCTTTGCACCTTCTAGGTGACCGATGTCAACTTTACAACTTGGTGATTGCATATTGAATCTTTGTCTTCCCGGATTGTTTCGAAAACTTGGTTTATTTGCAATTACTCGATTTATTTAAGCTATCACTCGATTCCTCACGCTTCTGCTACCATGATAAAACAAATATTTTATCTAAGAATAAAGAGACACGTAGAGTGGTGACAGCATAACAAAACATAATTTATTAATCAACAAAAACGTTGCTATGGATACAGAAACATGTGTCAAAAGGTTATCAAAACAATCAGAGGTTTATATCATAAAATAGTCTTCAACAGATGCTTCCAAATTGGTAAAATATTTGCTGTCAACAAAAGGAGAATGCGCAAACATGGTTTCACTTTGTACCATAATAAATTTAGTATCAAAAATTAAGTTTTTTTTACTAAACTTGTTTAAAATATCAAGCAATAACTTCGCCGGGTATGAAATTGCTAATTAATTAGGAAGTCATTTTATTACTTGCTTGCTATGCCAAAAACCCTTTTTCTAACTTTTTCAATGCTGCCAGTGTTTAAGGGTGGAGGAAGCCGGTCATCTGTCCATCCCCTGGCGTTAATCGATTCTGGCGAATATCGATTCACTATAATAGATATAAAGGCACTAGAAACCGAAGAATGAAGAATTAGCTACAATGCTAATATGTTTGAAATTGACTCTAGCTCAAATTCAGGGTCTGATGATGGTGCTGGTAGGTAACCATGGGAAATCTGCAATAAAACGGCACAACATCATCGAGTTTGGGCTTGTTTGAATTGTTTTGACAAGGACTCTGGTCGGTTCGAGATGATATCTAAGGTCTCAAGACGAATCGAACGAGCCCAAGCTGATAAGGGTGCAGCATTGTTTAATTAGATACAGACTACATCATCAGATCCCAAATGCGGACCCAAGACCCATAAAAAAATATCGAAAGTTCATTTAACACAGTTTATGCATTAAGAATTATAAAATCTTATATTAAAACGTAACTATCGAAGAAATATTAACTGTCTGCTTAATACCTCAACACCCGAGCGGTCGCATGCGACCGCATAACAATAGAATACCTATTGTGTCTCGTTCACATACGCTTGAGGGATTAAGGTATTTTCTGCAGTAAAAACAGATAGATAAACAGTATTTACTCGATTTGAGTATTTAGTCGGTAAATACTCACCGTCTGCCTATCAGTAAGTTTATTTGCTTTATTAATTAATAAAAAAATGATATTGTTTCGGATGATATTCGATTACAAAAAACCTTAAACGATGATCAATTATTTCAATCTTTAAAATAATGTGTCGGGCAACACCAAGAGTGAAAAAAAATGTCAAGTCATTGTAATTTTGTGTTGAAATCATCATAATATTGTGTGCAATCAAAGAAAACAATGTAGACAAAGAAGGAAACGAAGTAAAGCGTGATCTGATCGCATTTATTATAGATTCGATAATACGGAGGTCGTTCGTATAATTCTATTTGTCAAAAATAACCTAACCTAACTAATGAATTTCGTGAAGCTGCTGTTCACAAATCCGGCGAATTTGAGATTTATTGTTTTGTGTAATTAATTGTTCGTTTAAAACCCTACAAAATGAGGTAGGTTTCATGGAGGTACATCATGATACAATCTGAAACGAAATTCCATACTTCAATGCACAATCTCCTTTGTGGTATTTTAATAAGTGGAAGTAAGTGGATTCCCAAATTCATTTAAAGTTGGCACGGAACCCTCAGTGCGCGAGTCTGAGTCGCACTTGGCCTGTTTTTTTTATTAATGTTAGTATATTAAGCTCTTAAGAATCCGAATGTCCGAAAAAAAACAGAAATATTTTTTTACCTCGTTATTTTTCACAAAACGCAATGTAGCAAAAACCTTAAGGCTTAAAATAATGTCTTTATCGAGTGAAGGCACTTAACAAAGAAGACGTAGTTATTCTGGCTACATTTTTTCTCTCCGTTATTTTTCATTTCGTTACTGAATGTAATAAGAATTCCGTCCCGCTGAGTTCCCGCACGAATCAGGGTCCCGTAGAACAACTCCTATCCACAAATAGGTTAACAAAATTCCCCGTTTGTGGAAGATATCAATGGTTTTAGCCAATAACATGATTTTGAGCTTCCTTTTAAGGCCCATAGTAAGATACCATATCTCGGATCCGAACGTTATAACTGGTAACACACACTGGTTTTAGACTTTCGACTTCAGACACTGAGGTAATTAAGACGACTGCTCCAATACAATGTTTGGTTTTGACCGTTCCTTACCCTACGGAACCTTTGACACATTTTTGTCTCAGACTTGGCATTATTTTATCCGATTAGATACCTCGAACGATAGTCTGTATCACACCGCCGTTTATTGGAAAATAAATTTCCGATATAACCTCCACTTGCGAAGAAATAAACAGAAACTTGTAAAAGTAATAGGGCACTACTTTTATTATAGCTATGAATCTTCAGATCTCGTAGTTCGTAACCATTTCATGATGAAAAATAATAAGGATGGCTGCAAAATTGATTCGGTATTTTATTGGATAGTTTGCAAGTCTTCAGCTACTAACTGTGTGAAATGAATTGTTTTTATCGTGTGCAGTTTATTATGGTAAAAGTTGACAACTAGTTATGCAATCATCGTGAATTTTATGGACCTAATTTGTGATATTTTCAATAGGTAGCATTTCCTACTTTATTATTTTTAAATGTGTAAGAATGTAAATTGTCTCCTGCTTTTCTCTGGAGAGAAATCGACATAAAAATTTTGAACTGCTACTCAAATTATTTCAGATTAGTTTTGAGGTCTCTACAATTTATCTTTCTCCTGTAAATCTGAGTCTTTCCAGTATGAGGTTTTCAAGATCTTCTATAGAACTTAAACATCCCAAGGCTTACAACCAGACACGACGTCGATCAGTAAAATATATAGTTACTTATCTAAAAACTTTTGTTTCACAGAAAATCGAGCAACCATTCCTGCAAGCAGCGAAGACAACTTTAGGCGACCGATACACGCCGAACATTGAGAATATCTACAAAATAACTATTAAGTTCATCCTGGAAAACCTCGTAAAGGGTTACGAGGAGTCGGGGAAAGAAAACGGGAACGGACAAACTTAGTAATGTCACTAATTGACGTTTAGTGTAAAGTATCACAAAAAGAAGGTGTTGTTTTGGTCAGTGTCATCCAATTTAGCGATTATAATATGAGTTATGCGTATTCTAAAATAAATGTTTTATAAACAATACCTCTTCACAACATTCTAAAATATTTCAAAACGATTGGGGATTCTCGCACCCTCGCGCGTAGTTTGCGCGTATCTACGAAATACTACGCCGTAGCTAGTTAGCTACGAAGTGGCGACCTGGCGTTGGTAGTTTTGACTCGCTCGCTAGTATCGCAATAATCAATTGACATTGTGGGTTTTTTATGGCATCAGTATTGTTTGTATAACCACCCCTGAGTTGGGCGTTGCTGACAAAAACAACAACCTGTATATATTAGAATATAATTATTTTTTAAATTGTGGTGCTATTTTAATGCCGATTTTTGGCATGGTGCTACTAAAGTTGAAATTGTAATTCCACGCTGAATATGTTTTGTTTGGTATATCTGCTGAATTGTGTTCAATCAG
This sequence comes from Pyrausta purpuralis, assembly GCA_963924145.1. Taxonomy (NCBI): domain Eukaryota; kingdom Metazoa; phylum Arthropoda; class Insecta; order Lepidoptera; family Crambidae; genus Pyrausta; species Pyrausta purpuralis. Next base: position 20,976,125 of record OZ001664.1, on the reverse strand, counting down.
TATTTATTCACAGAAACACTGTAAAATTTAATGTGGCCGTATGAGGATTGAATTTATGATCGGTTTTAATCCGTTTAGGTGAATAAAATGGTGAGTAACAATTTAAATCAGTCAACATACCTAGTACTTACTTAAGAGGTATTTTAAGTTTAATTTAATTTTCACTGAAAGTTTCCGTAAAACTTGATAAATATACCTAGATGTATCATTTTTGCACTCATGTGTTACCTGTCAAGTGTTCATTAGATTCATTTGCATTGTATTAATGTTAAATTAAGTTAAGACTTGATTATTTTTAGGTTATTTTATTACAATAAATATATATTTTACATGTGTACCTAACCCATTATTTTTTTTGGGATAAATATAAGACAACCGTATCATAAAGTCGCATACGCCTGAACAATGTCATACGAGTGATTTCAAAAATAGAGCAACGGTCTGCCTTATCTATCGGCACAAAATCGACCATCCTAAAAATTGCGATTATCGCGTTAAAAAGGATTAAAGCCTGTTTTCACCGTAAGTAACTACCTTAGTAGAGTAGTTAACTTAGTTTTATTATTCTCCAAAAAAATTGGATAACGACGATGAAGTCACGAGAACAAACGAGTTAATTACCAAAATTATTAATTGGTTCATTACATCCTTCTAATTAAAAGTCTGACTGTAAAGAAAATAATCTCTTTCGATATAATGAGCATTATTAACATCTAGGCCCTTATTAGGAAGAACGACTTTTACCCCTACGGTCTGTAGGTTGAGCGTGTCGTGAATCAAACTCGGTTGAGTTTATAAAGTTCTTTATTCGATCATTACACTTATCTATGAGATACAAATCACTATCTCTAGCCACATTAATAATTATAACTACATTTTAACATAGGTTCCTTCCCACAACCTGTCGCTTCGGCGGTCAGCACTAGACTGCCTCGCCTTTCGAGTGCACTTCGCAAGTCAGAAAATAAGAAGGGGCAGCCAGTGTTGCCATTTTTAAATAGCGATAACGTTATTCGATAAAGTAACAATACTCGATTTTATATAAATATAAATAACGTTAACTGTTATTATGAGGAGTTAAGATTTCAAGAGGCTACTGATTGAATCCAAGTACAAAAATCATCACATTCGGCCATCCGACCTAATGCACCTCCTGGTGCATTTTTAAAAATATTTACAATGGCGCATTTATATCAATACTACTACAGCATACTACATTTATCATATTACAAGCAATAAAAATTAAGCTGTTGGGCTAACTTAGTAATTCTAAGTTTACTTTAGCGTACACATTAGAAAATCATTACATTCGGCATTTAAGTTTAATTAATTACAATTATCACATTTCTAGTTCTTTTAATAATTATAACCTATTTTTGGTTGACTTGAGTTGCTGTAGCTTTGACCAATATATATTGATCTATTGAATCTTTAGATTGATTATACTTTGCCTGCTTACCTGCCTTAAAAGACTTGTGGCAACGAACATTTTATACATTTTATGTAACCGGGTTCATAATCTATTATGTACCTATAGTTTCATAGTTACTTCGTTCTACAGGCTAATAAGTTAAGAATCGTTATGTTATTATACTTATGATAACAATCGTAACTATTAATTTGACTAATCTTTTTTTTTACTTCTGTCTATGAATGATAAAAAGTCATTTATCGAAGCCATATTTATTTTATTTTATTACAGTCTATTATCTTCTAATATACTTAACAAGATTTAAAAAAAAAATCTGATTTTAAGATAACAATATGGCAAGAATCTAACTAAATTGACTTTTAAATTGATGAATGAATGAAAATGTATAGGTAACCTATTGTAGTTTTAAGTGTGTGACATATAAACGATCCTAACTTAAAAGAGACCTTATCTACATAAACAGTTCATTTAAAAAGTAATAAATCAGTCAAGTCAGTGAAAGACAAATTAATTGGACACCAATCACATATCCAGCAATATGATAATAGTTCACAATTTGTATAATGATATGTATAAGGTAAATAAAATAATCAGGTTAAAACAAAAGTTCCTTTCTGAAACACAGTCCCATGATTTGAATTTTTCATATTGAGTAATGTATAAAACTATGTGTTGAGATAGATATTAGAAAGTCACTAAAGCATCCAAAATAAATGTCACTTATTAATCGTGGAGAACATAATCAAGAATTATTGAAGCTATTTAGATAACTTTAAAAAAAAGTTAAATTTCGTAATTTGCGTGGCGCATATCAATGAAAGTTATGAATCTTAGCACTTAAAGTCATACGAGAAGAATTAAGCTATTATGTGGTTTTGGTTTTTTTATTGGAATTGAATGGTTACCTTAATGTCTGTTCTCAATCCCTTATAAATACTGTTTACGGAGTGTAAGGCATTTAAAAAGATAGCTCCTTACCAGCTTGCGCGCGGATTCGCCCCAAAAGTGTGACATGTATCTTCATTCTTCTGTCTCTCTCTTGCGTCGTAAAATGGCGTCGCGTGTTGTTCTCTAAGAAATAAATGATTTACAAAAGTAACCCGTGTTTACCTGAGCTCCCTTTTAGGAGATACAGACATTTAAGGGATTATTATTATTATTTATAGAATCTCTTATGATCTTACAATTTATTTTTCACATAAAATATTACTTTGTAGTTTAACTTTCCCTAATATTATGTGTGTTCGGATGAGAAAAAAAACAATATTTCAGGGCCCATATTAATCATATTTGTTAATTATTAACGAACAGTACATGAAGGTGTGGTCTTAATTTAGTAGCAGGAACAAGTACCTACTTCACTTTATTAATCATTATACAATTAATATACATAGAATTGAGATTAGCTTTAATAGTCAAATGGCAGTCATTAATAATTAAACCCTACCACGAATACAATTTACTCAGCAAAGTTAACTCAACGATATTATGCCGTTACATGTAAAAAAGAATAAACTGCATGACATTGCAAGAATACAGAAAAATATCAAAGTGGGGAACTAGAATAAAAACTAGTTTTGAAATAAAGCCTTTGTGCATAATTATCTATTAATTGACCTATGAGATCACGGTCTCCTATTTACGCTGACGTTTTGGCGTGTAGACGTCTCTAGTCCCCATTTAAATATATTGCGATTCGTCTTTAGTTATTCCAAACCCAAGCATATTGCAGAGCAAACGTCGTGTTTGGCGTCAATATAATATTCATAAATGAAAATATATTTCTTTTCAAGTCAATGCTTAGTACATTATGTAAGGTCACCTCGTTATAAGTGATAATATTTTAACAGAGCATCAAACAATAACATAGAAAGAGGACCCTTTTTTTTTGAAAACTGGGCCAGTTTTCAAAAAAAAAGGGTATACGATTTAATTTTTCCTAACAAAAAAAATATTATTCTTTAAGGGCACCCTGACCCGCGATAATGCCTTTCGTCTCTTACATAAGTACTAAATTGAGCGAAAACTAGACAGACGTATATAATAAAAGTGCTAAGAGACAATAAGTATAAAAATAATATCACAAAACAAATGTTTTTACAATTTGTCGGAGTAATGATTTATAGATAAACAATGTCATTAAAACAAATTTATATAGACATGGAGGATACATTAATTTAACTGACTGTCCACTAGTCAGGAATACTTATAGGAAGGTTATTTAATAAGTAAAAGTAAAGTAAAGCTACCTAAGCTCATTCTTGATGTATAATTTCAATTATTTATTTTTTTATTGTTTGTGCAGTATTACAGAAATATTGTGTAGTAAGTTATTTGGTTCCTAAATGTTTAAAGTAGTCATAAATAAATATTAATATGTATAAGTAAAGGACCATCTGTTCCAAAATTAATATAATTACTCCACAATTTATTAACAGGTAAAACTCACCTATAAAATTGCTTTACTTTGCTGTACCCTACCGGGTGTGCACATGTAGCGAGCGATGTTAAGTTTGTAATTAATTATTTATCTACTGTGTATTTCTTTCATCAAATAAATGATAATTGATAAACTTTTTAAATACATTTTATGTCTTACAAGTTTGGCGGTTAACTGCGCTGTCAAAATTGCAACGGAATCTGCTACTCTTTACAGTTCTAGTATGGTTAAAACGACAGAACAAATTATATAAAGGAAGTAAGGGTATTTTCTATGAATGTTGTATAAACGAACTGCATTGTAACGCGTTACGCGACTTTAATGGCGTTTAAGTAACCCGACATTAAAATTACCGCGTCAATGAATTAATTAAATCTTTGTTTTGAAATAAGTCACGACGTTAATTCAAGTAAGAATTTACTGACATCGTGTGCTAATAGGTATATTTTTCTCATGATCGTGGTAAATGCGCGGTTTTTTTCGCAAAGTCAACTTAGTATAAGATAAGGTCTGTGGGAGCGATTAAAAAATGAATATTACACTAATTTATTTTTAATTAAAGCATTGACAGTGATCTCATACAAGACGGTGAAAAGGGCTTCTGATGTTTATGCATTTACCAAAATTATCAGTTGTACAGAAAACAGCACGTCAAGGTAATAACTGCAGTATCTTAGGTTAAGTTTGCAACAAAAGTGGGTAATTTGATGTGCTGTCGACTGTACATATATTCAAAATTCTGTACTCAATCGTAACAAAATAACCCATTCTACTAAGAAGAAGTGACGATTTTTTTTTCTTTTGTAAATGATAAATAACATCCTAGCCTACTCGCGACCACGAACGCTGCAATGGTTAAAACGTCGGGAATCAAGATAAACCTCCGCGAAAAATATCAGAATTCTGTGTACAAGGACTTATCCAGTGAATGAATATACTACAGTTAAAACAAAGTAGTTGTTATTTTTTCCTCTTTGTGATCGGAGCCAAACAGTTACTTCGGATTGTGTGAAACGGTAATTTCAGGTGACTCGACTCGCTTCGAGCGTTGGTGACGCCGAAATGGTACTTTTTGATTTGTGACTTCCTTTAGAAGATGTCGATGTCCTCAACCTCGATCGCGAGCTCTTTCGTCTTTTTAGGCCCAACCAGCCTGGTTTGGTCTCGTGCTCTTCAGTCTCATCACCTCGGAAGAAAAAGAATACCAGCATTAGTGTTGTTATCAACAAAATCATACTTTGGATATGGTAATTATTTACTAAGTTATGGTTTAAATAATCTTTGTAAATGAACTGTATGTATTTATGAGAATAAATATCTTTAAACCTAATTACAATGGAGCCATATCTTCATTTATTAGAGCATAATTTTAGTCAAGGAATAATGTTGCAAATAATCCTGAACGCAAGTAAGTGCGCCTATATGGCTCACATGACCGTTGCTAATGAAAATTTCTAGTAAAAGAATTCACAGTTAGACTTGACCTTTTGTAAAACATACATAGCTTCTTCATGGCACAAATGGCCCGATCTAATCGAGAAAAATACATAGCTAGTATACATAACTGATGTACATGTATTCCACAATACATGAATTTAATTGATTGATTGATTGACTGACTTGGCCACTACTACTGCTTTTGAATAAAAAAAATGTACAGAACCTATGGACACACTTGGTCCACGCGATACACCTGGCCGCTATTTGAGGACACACTTGGCCCACGCGACACACCTGGCCGCTATTTGAGGACACACTTGGTCCACGCGACACACCTGGTCGCTACATAAGGACACACTTGGCCCATGCGACACACCTGGCCGCTACTTAAAGACACACTTGGTCCACGCGACACACCTGGTCGCTACATAAGGACACACTTGGCCCATGCGACACACCTGGCCGCTACTTAAGGACGCACTGGGCCCACGCGACACACCTGGCCGCTAAAACTTCTTTGTAAAATCTGACACTATGGCCTTTATTTCAAGTTATATATTGAATGAGTACGAATGTATATTAATTTAAAATTAAAATGTATATGAATTCAAATTGGGTTGAATTGGCAATAAGGCATTTACCTTAAAATGCCTTTATATCAAGTCATATCAAATGAAGTGAAAGAAAAATTATTCTAATTTAATTTACTTGAGTTGGCTTAAATTGAACTCAGTTAAATAAATAAAAAAAACTCAGTATTGTTTAACTCACTTACATAATCGATGGGTGTAAATACCCTAAAGAGCACTCAATTCATGTCATATAACGAAATTGAATTGAAATAAGAAATGATTTGAATATTAATAATTAAATTGGATTGAATTGGTTCAAATTTAACACAATTGATTAAAACACAATTGTTGAACTCACTAACATAGTTTATAAGTCTGTTAACAAATTATGAATGCAAAGTCTGAAATGAAGATTTTTACTGTATAATTATTTATGAACACAAAAATATAAGCCCTAGAACAGTTGCAGGTTGAACGGTTATTCTCAATCAACTAAACATAGCTACCTACAATAGGCAGTGACATGATAATATTTAATACCTATTTCTTTTCGTATTTCCTATTAGGATGGAGGAACTACTGAGGTCATTAATTATATTTAGCTATTTAGTTGCACGTACTCGTGTCTCGTATCCACTGAACATTATCAAGGAGTAGCCTTGACCAAATGGTCAGTCAGAAACTTAACACAATTTAGTCAGGATAATAGTGCAACAGCTTAACCGCAGCAAAATATTATCCCAACCAATGCAACCTAACACTACCCCGATAATTATGAGAAAAAAAATATAATTTTGTTAAACATGCCTACGTAGTTGACCCAATTTAATAAATCGCGCATTTTGCTTTCACATACCATTAGCAAAGGGTAGCCTTGCCCAAATGATTTGATGATAGCTTAGCACGACTGCGTCGAGTTAGCATAGGCCCAGTTCATATTAAGAACAACCTAGGGCTAGCCCGACAATTTGTTACCTACCTACTTTGCTTATGAGCATACTCTTATTAGTCACCACAGATCATTATCAAGGAGTAGCCTTGACCAAACGATCAGTTGGAAACTTAACACGATTAAATCAGGATAATATTGCTACAGTTCAACCGCAGCAGAATATTATCCTAACCAATGCTATCCTATCGTGGTATTTATGGCGTTATCTTCAAGAAAATTTTCTTAAATAATATTACTTGCTCTTATCATTTGAAAATAATAGTACATACCTTTTGTGGGCTGTAGATTTCTTCTCGCTTCTGATATGTCGTGAATCAAACTCGGTTGAGTTTATAAAGTTCTTTATTCGATCATTACACTTATCTATGAGATACAAATCACTATCTCTAGCCACATTAATAATTATAACTACATTTTAACATAGGTTCCTTCCCACAACCTGTCGCTTCGGCGGTCAGCACTAGACTGCCTCGCCTTTCGAGTGCACTTCGCAAGTCAGAAAATAAGAAGGGGTAGCCAGTGTTGCCATTTTTAAATAGCGATAACGTTATTCGATAAAGTAACAATACTCGATTTTATATAAATATAAATAACGTTAACTGTTATTATGAGGAGTTAAGATTTCAAGAGGCTACTGATTGAATCCAAGTACAAAAATCATCACAAGCGTAAGAATATTATTTTCATTTATGAGGTAACATTAATAAATTTGATAGAAACCTTACGGCGATATTATCTTTTTTAAGTGTTGGCTTACAAACAGTTAATTTATTTGTAATAACATTGTTTGAATCGGGACATGTTGTTATTTAACTCACGAATAAACAGCACCCCACTGATATTGTGCTACTTATAACTATACTACTAACAAAGTAAGAGGAATGTAACATAACAAAGCTATATGTATGAGCTGTGTATATGTCATTTTCTATCCATTGCAGTAAATTTTAACTCATAGATAGCTACGAGTACTTAGCACAAGAACCATTCACCAACATCTTCGCCCTGTTTCCTTTCAGTAGGTATAACATTAACGTATCAAATTTTGACAATGACAAATTTAGTTTATCCGAAATGTCTCACCCGTAGAAGATTTTGACAGTGAATTACACGTCCAAATACTTTTTTGGTACATTCTAGCCTATGATTTAACTCAGTAATAAATTTAGATACTTACTTAAATTTATTTTATCGTCCCGGCTAATATCGGTTGATATGAGGCCTCTGACGCCCAGTCAGAGGCCTTATGAGCGGCTTGATAACATCTGACAGTTGGGTTCGCTTGCCTTGCAAACACCCCTCCACCAATCCGCACTGAGCCCGCTCGGAGGAGTATGGCACGAGCTACCTTAAAGTTGAAGTAAGACCTTGAATGAATATTTCTCTTTAGAAAGAATGCATATTGGTATTAATCCTAATTGAGTAAATGTCACCTCTAATGCATATAATCTATGCTTATTGTTAGACGGATAATCGATTGTGGCATTATTATGCACTATGATAGACAACACTAGGACTTATGGGCAGCACTAGACCTGTCAGATTGATTGTGTGTGTTTGACATTAGTTGGATTGTTTTGGAATTGTCCCGCGTAATTTTACTTACCTACTGCATTGATTATTGTATAATTAGTAACTTTGTTATGAAATAAGATTATTCTTCAACACACCGAGTTTATCTCTTTCACATCAGAAGTGACATGTGAACATCAAGCCCACTCGTGGATTTCCACAATATAGTTCACGTCACGTTCAATCTACCGGCTACCGGTACCTAAGCAAATGTACCTTACAAGACGCAGTTAATCCAATTCCAAAGTCAAAACTCAAGGACGAGTAAGACAAGGAAACAGTAAGACGGAAACGATTTATTCGAATATAGTCATCAAATCCAACCCAGAACTCGTGTGTAGTCACCTAAAACTCTAATGCACCTTTAGTCAAGCCTAAAGCAATGTAAAGACAAAATAAATCTATCCTGTGTGCTACTTGGAAAGTCATAAACATTCACAAGTAATTCTATGGTCTGTAAGCACATAAAAACATGCATAATAAATCAGCAATTGAGTTTGAGTCAGAATGGAGACAATGTTAGCATTGTGCTGAAGTGTCAGGAAGCAATTTCTACCTGATACCAAGTTAAGTATACTAAGTTTTACTATTTGTTGATTGATTTCTAATGTGTGACACGGTTATTATTTCTAACTTGACTAGCATGTTTGAGGTGTGATACTCAGTTCATTGAGTGTAAGATTATCATTTAAACTGAGCTTTAACATTATTCCAGTTAGAATAATGTGCTAAAGAGGTGGTGAGAGCATGTCATCCTTAGCCATTGAAAATTGCTATTGAAATGGTTGTATTACACTAAAAGTATGATGCATTTACCTTGTATAAGTCATTCAAGCATAAATGAATGGGTTAATTATAACATCACATACTGCCAGAGTAATAACTTCATAAACCTTTAAAATTAATGCTAAGCTATAATCTCATCTTTAAAATGTTAGCAATTTCTTAAAAATCTATAATATTATATTGTTAGTGTCACAAAGTAATGGGAATGCTAAAATTAGATATTGACTATTGGTAACATTTCTTGACAATGCTTATAATATTTTGTTATGCTGCACTAAGAGGTATGCAGTAGAATGTCATACTGTGATCGGTTTTATTAGACCAGGGCCTTTGAGGATAGTGGAAATCTTGAAATGTTTTGCAATAGGTAATGTTATATTTCAGGATAAATTTTTAACTAACTGTTCCAGCTCCTATCATGCTGCATCGCCGCATTCCATATAAAGTAAAACGTTGCTCTTGCTCTGTGGCAAGAGTATTCATTTCTAATTTGATTTTCTGAATGTCATTGTACACTTGCCTTCCGGTATGCTTGCATTCGCGGCACGAATATCACAATTGTACCTTACCTTTACAATACAAACCTATTTGAAGAATCCGAGTTTCATTGGCTCCATATGTCAGCGAAGACACTAACTTTAGTTTGATTTAAATACCTAAGGCTATAGGTACCTTAAGGTTTCAGATGAAAATAATTAAAGAATGTTAATACTGAATGTCATTCAATCACTGAGTAGAATTATTCAGTAAAGTAAGAAATTCAAATCAAATCTTTCAAGTGAAATCAATCAAATTGTGGTATGATGTAAAATTACTAATATTACAAATTACTTAAAAGTTCTGGTGGATAGTTTTCCAATGATGTAATTATTGCATTTAATAAATGGGGATTTGCAATTGATGTTTAAGTAAAAAAAAAAACTATTCAGATCTGTTTCTATTATTTCATGATTGTTTTAGTTATGTCTAGTTCTGGAAACAAAGTGGCATGTTCTTTCTAACCCAACTTTATAAGTTTTAGCTGTGCATGAAAATGTGAATGCCAACTAACTGCCTTGTGAATTGCATCTCCAAAGTGCATAGGAGACAAAATGGCACTTTTGAAAAATCTGGAGTGAATTATTAAAGGATAAAGTGTTAAGTATTGGTTAAAATAATACGAATGATCAAACATGGAGGTAAAAAGTAAAGAGCTGTGTTCCGGTGAGTTAATTACTGCAGAATATTACTCTAGTATTTCAGCGTAACAAAATTCATCCCAGTGATCTTATGGATCACAAGTGGTCATATCAAGTTCATGTTTCCTACTTGTGAAGAGAAAATTTTTTTTTATTGAATTTAATAATAATAAAATAAAGAAATGAATCTCATGGCACTTGGGTGACTGAGGTAAACAAATTAACTTCAGCATAAAGTATGGTTAAATTTATGTATAGGTATGGTTGGTATAATTTATCAATGGTTAGTATTGTTGTTTATCTAATCCTAATTCAGTATGAATTGGTTTAATTTGTTGTGCTGGGGGCCATTTGCCGCTCGGGGCTCACTCGCTGCTCGAGCTCTGTCGCCGCTCGGGGCTCACTGGCCGCTCGGGGCTCACTCGCTGCTAGAGCTCTGTCGCCGCTCGGGACTCACTGGCCGCTCTAGGCTCACTCGCTGCTAGAGCTCTGTCGCCGCTCGGGGCTCACTGGCCGCTCGGAGCTCACTCGCTGATAGAGCTCTGTCGCCGCTCGGGACTCACTGGCCGCTCTAGGCTCACTCGCTGCTAGAGCTCTGTCGCCGCTCGGGGCTCACTGGCCGCTCGGAGCTCACTCGCTGATAGAGCTCTGTTGCCGCTCGGGGCTCACTCGTTGCTAGAGCTCTGTCGTCGCTCGGGGATCACTGACCGCACGGGGCTGACTTGACGCACAATGCTCATTTGCCGCTCGGGGCTCACTTGCCGCACGGGGCTCACTCTCGCCGCACGGGGCTGACTTGACGCACAATGCTCATTTGCCGCACGGGGCTCACTTGCCGCACGGGGCTCACTTGCCGCACGGGGCTCACTTGCCGCACGGGGCTCACTCTCGCCGCACGGGGCTGACTTGACGCACAATGCTCATTTGCCGCACGGGGCTCACTCTCCGCACGGGGCTCACTCGCCGCACGGGGCTCACTCTCGCCGCACGGGGCTGACTTGACGCACGGTGCTCACTTGCCGCACGGGGCTCACTCTTGCCGCATGGGGCTGACTTGACGCACGGTGCTCACTTGCCGCACGGGGCTCACTTGCCGCACGGGGCTCACACTCGCCGCACGGGGCTCACTCTCGCCGCACGGGGCTGACTTAACCCACGGTGCTCATTTGCCGCTCGGGGCTCACTTGCCGCACGGGGCTCACTTGCCGCACGGGGCTCACTCTCGCCGCACGGGCCTGACTTGACGCACGGTGCTCATTTGCCGCTCGGGGCTCACTCGCCGCACGGGGTTGACTTGACGCACGGTGCTCATTTGCCGCTCGGGGCTCACTTGCCGCACGGGGCTCACTTGCCGCACGGGGCTCACTTGCCGCACGGGGCTCACTTGCCGCACGGGGCTCACTTGCCGCACGGGGCTCACTTGCCGCACGGGGCTCACTCTCGCCGCACGGGGCTGACTTGACGCACGGTGCTCATTTGCCGCTCGGGGCTCACTCGCCGCACGGGGCTGACTTGACGCACGGTGCTCATTTGCCGCACGGGGCTCACTCGCCGCACGGGGCTGACTTGACGCACGGTGCTCATTTGCCGCTCGGGGCTCACTCTCGCCGCACGGGGCTGACTTGACGCACGGTGCTCATTTGCCGCACGGGGCTCACTCGCCGCACGGGGCTGACTTGACGCACGGTGCTCACTCGCCGCAAGGGGCTCACTCTCGCCGCACGGGGCTGACTTGACGCACGGTGCTCATTTGCCGCTCGGGGCTCACTCTCGCCGCACGGGGCTGACTTGACGCACGGTGCTCATTTGCCGCACGGGGCTCACTCTCGCCGCACGGGGCTGACTTGACGCACGGTGCTCACTCGCCGCAAGGGGCTCACTCTCGCCGCACGGGGCTAACTTGACGCACGGTGCTCATTTGCCGCACGGGGCTCACTCGCCGCACGGGGCTGACTTGACGCACGGTGCTCACTCGCCGCAAGGGGCTCACTCTCGCCGCACGGGGCTGACTTGACGCACGGTGCTCATTTGCCGCTCGGGGCTCACTCGCCGCACGGGGCTGACTTGACGCACGGTGCTCATTTGCCGCACGGGGCTCACTCTCGCCGCACGGGGCTGACTTGACGCACGGTGCTCACTCGCCGCAAGGGGCTCACTCTCGCCGCACGGGGCTGACTTGACGCACGGTGCTCATTTGCCGCTCGGGGCTCACTCGCCGCACGGGGCTGACTTGACGCACGGTGCTCATTTGCCGCACGGGGCTCACTCTCGCCGCACGGGGCTGACTTGACGCACGGTGCTCACTCGCCGCAAGGGGCTCACTCTCGCCGCACGGGGCTGACTTGACGCACGGTGCTCATTTGCTGCACTAATTACTAATTTAATATCTAAGACTAAAGATTAGGTCAGACTCTTTAGTTATTTTAAAGAAAAAATAAAATGAATACCAAAATATTCATAAAGATGTAAGAGAAACCAAAAATTGCGCACGGGCTGAACTTGAACCAGCTTCTTCTGGCTAACCGGGCCAAAAGCTCTTCCAATTATAATAATAATAAAATTATTTATTAGTTCTTAAAGGCATACAAGTTTTCTAAAGAAATTTATGTTACATTCTAACAAATGACAAGAAAGGAATTATTGACGTCTATACTAGTTTACAAAGAAGCTATAAGACAGATGTCAATTCTTCCACATATTGTTACAATATCTGATGTTATTAAAGTGAGCAGTAATGCCAAACACATTTTAAAGTATACAATAAATTAAACATTTGAAGAAAGGGTAAGTACTACTACCTTTGTGTGTGAGTGTGTTCATGCGTGAGTGTGTGCATATGTATTAGTGCGTACATGCGTGCGTGGGTTCGTGTGGTTTTAGTTGTATTTGTAAAAGAAAAACAACTCCACTAATCCCTTTTGATTTAGCTAATAAACGCCATGTTAGTCCCTATGCTACTCGTACCTTCAGAAGGTCCTCTGTTTCAAGGTAAGTAAGTTTTTGTAGACAGGTTTTTAGTTTTTAGGTAAGCACCCCACACGCGGTCACACGTCCGCGTGTGGGGTGCTTAATTAATATACACGTTGTATAAATCTCCAGGTTCTTCTCCAATAGATTTTTTCCAACAAAATAGCACAAAGACAAGGCACAAAGTCAGAGAAAGTACAAATAGAGCCCTTTTCTGGGCATGAAGCTCGCTTTTATATAAATCTAAAACCCTGAACAACTATAAAAAACAGTGGGGACGACATCCGTTTCCATATATGAATATTTACTATAATATTTATTTGCAGGGATAAACAATCTGCTGCTTTAATATATGAATTAATTAATTATTTAATTATTTATCGTACTGAATTTTGTAAGCCTTTTAGATTATTATTTTAATAGTTACAATATATGAAATAAATCTAACCTCCACCAACCAATCAGAGTCAACTTCCTTTTGGCAGCAAAATGAACATTTGTTATACGGCAAACATAAAAATGTAATAAGTGTCCCAATAATCTTTAAATAATCAATTTACAATTATTAAAATATTACTATAATAATAAGATAATCTAAAGATTTATCCCAAAATATTCTTATATCATAGCCGAGTTACATTCAACATGGTGGACACTTCCGGCATTTCCATAACAAACGTTAAATCGGTTTGACATCTAGATAGGTGTATAAATTATGATGTATTGAACATAATATGACGAAGAGAATGTGTAATTTAGTGAATACAGTGGGGTTACATAAGTCACACGCAGTGAGTATGTGGTTTAGTGCATAATTTTACTACTAAAGAACTAAGTAAATATGTGGGGCAGACTAGGATCGGGAATCATCGTGTAACAGACGTATTTTACTGTCGTGAGTGGACAGGTGTAGATATTTAGAATTTAATTTATTTTATTTTACATATAGCAACTACGAACATAGTATTGACTGCCTGCAAGAGCCGTTCTATGGAGAACACTACGACATAATATATGTCTCATGCGGCGTTTCAAAAAGGTCACATTCAAGGAAAGCGACTAATGTTTTCGTAGTATTGGTTGAAGCACATATAACTTCCTGATTAAGAGAACTTCGCAATCGGCAAACAATTGAACAGTTGGATAACGATAGGGTTTTTTGGTCAGTTTCTAGTCATTTAACGACATTTTCCAACGCATTTTTAGTCATAATACGAGCACGGTTCTGCTTGTACATGTGTCTCCATGTACAAGCAGAACCGTGTCATCTGCATATGTTAAATTCTTCATTATGCGTGACGTCTGCACTATCTACCACAACTGTTTTACTGTTGTAACAGCACGGTAACTCAATTGGAAGAGCGTTCAGCCCGTTTAGCCATAAAGTTGCTGGTATGTAACGGGCGGAGACCCGTGAGCATTATTATGGTTTCTTATTTCATCTTTATGAGTATAGAATATGACACTGAGTGTTAAAAACATACTAAACCAATACCAATACAGTAAAGAAGTAGATAGAAAATTAGACTTCTTCTGGGTTAGCTCATCTTACGTGAGATTGTGGCCAAACGTCAGCTTATATGGTAAAAGCTGACTTCATCGTCTTCATAGCTGCACTAGTTTCGGTGTAGAGAGCTGAGATAGTAGGCTAATCGGTGACGATATTATAAGCTACATAGCTTGGCCCATCGCCGCCAAGTTGCCTGCCTGTCGGTGGTTTACAGCCTGTACTTTAAAGAGTGTGCACAGGAACTCCAGCAGCAGCTCATTCCACCAGCTACCCCCTAAACGCACTGCGGACTACCACCCTTACTTAGTTGACATTCCACTGATTAGAATTAAGAACTTCTCGTCGACTTTTATAATGCGCGCAGCAGAAAAGTGGAACTCATTACACGCATCTGTGCTGCCAATTGATTATAACCCAAAAAATCGAAGTTAGAGTGAACAGGCTTTTTAAAGGTGAGCTCACTCCATCGCCATCACCGTCTTTGCCACGTCTGGAGACAAGGGCAAAGCCATTTCATATAAAATAAAAATTGTCTCTCCCGCATGCGGTAGTCCAGCTAAATGAAACATATCAAATAAATTAAAATACATTTACAAAAAAGTATATTAGATGAAGGAGTAATTTATGGTCGCCCTCACTTGCTCTCTAAGTGATATCCATTTCTTCTGTTATTAACTCTCAAGTGTCCTTCAGACCATAGCATTATCCCTAAGGGAAATCGTTTTAAACTCGAGCACTCACTTTTAGAATTCATATCTTTCAGCTTTTCCAAGAGCCGCCCGAAAACAGGTTTTGAATGAAATTATGCTAGGATCATCAAGCCCCCGAAAACTTTATGTACGAAACAAAGTATGGATTAAATACTTATTTTTTGCGGCGTTAAAATCTACAATCGCTCATTAATATTGATTAACGTTCCTATCAACGCAGAAAGAGCTAACCGCGTCTTGAGATTTTGCAGTGCGTGATGATGAGCATTGACTTCAAAAGAACTGAATTATATGCTGTTTATAGTTTATTGTTTTCAAAATTCTGTAAAGGACAAATGACATCTAATTCTACCCGCTACCCCAAACCCTGTAAAGTGGTCGAAACATCGCGATGTAAAATTTAATAATTTCCGCGATAAATATATGTAATTCTTATCTTATCAATGAGTAGTATTCGCATTAATATCATAAACTATACTAGTTTACCAAGTATTTTTACTACAAAAATGATTTGTCAAAGAAAAAGGATTTCCGAAATTGTTATTGGCTTCAAAAATTATTTGAGCGCTAGAATCACTTCCTTAAAAAATTACTGTCGTTAGATAAATTGATAATTAATTAAATTGTGTAAAAAAGTTTTCCGGTCACGTCCTAAAGATTGTCATTTTTGCAAAGGTTTTTATTGGTCGACCTTTAATAGGAAATTCTGACGAGATTGAGACCGTAATGTTGGACTCAGCATTTATGGTTGAGGATTGTAAAAACAAGTGGAGTTTTATTGCGAGGAAGAATTTTCGCCTACGACTGAGGTAATAGCGTCGTGGACAGTTGGTATATTCAGAAGATTGATTTATTTATAGTATTGACTGTGACATGAGCAGAAATAATAATTAGCATTTATTGCATAACTATAGGAGTTTACCAAGCCCTACTCACGCGTGTTGTTTGATATATTTTTAATGAGAGTTATTTTCTCAAATTTCTTAGTAAATACGAAACAACTGATAAACTTACGAACATTGATTAATAGTACATTTTCCTGTACATACTAATGAGACACTCCAATAGTATTGACTGTGACATGAGCAGAAATAATAATTAGCATTTATTGCATAACTATAGGAGTTTACCAAGCCCTACTCACGCGTGTTGTTTGATATATTTTTAATGAGAGTTATTTTCTCAAATTTCTTAGTAAATACGAAACAACTGATAAACTTACGAACATTGATTAATAGTACATTTTCCTGTACATACTAATGAGACACTCCAATAAAAAAACATATAAAACCCCCTAACATCACGTCATATTTAAAGTCATGGTTACCGAACCATTATTTCAATATTATTGAAGTAACACAATAGGTGCCAAATTTCCAATGTATAGGACAATGGAAGGTAGGCAGATCCCCTTATCAACTACTTGACGCTGAGGATTTTCAAACGGCTGGTCAGGTCATACGTACCTAACCATATACTTTCAATATTATTAACATACCACGATATACAGATAACACGATACCAAATTTAAAATCGATCGAACAACAAGAAATTAGAAAAGAGCTGATGACCTTCAAACGGCTGAACAGATTTTCATGAAACATAGCTAAGAACACTCGGAATAAAATTAACTAAGACAAAAAACAAAATGAAAATCGGTTCACCCGTTGAAGCTACGTTTACACAGACCAATACACAAATACTCAGGCATACATGTTAAACTTATAACACTTCCTTAATGTTTGCATCAGGGTAAAAAAAACTAGTCAATGCTACCACATTACAGATTTCCACACCGATATAACGGACAGTGCGTCGCAATAGCGGACCTCTGCAAATAAGATTCGGAGCCACAAATAAAATGTATTGCACGGAATCGTATAAGCTTGCCGACCATGGAAACTAAGGAATCGTTTACACTATACTTTGTAGTTGGACAGTAACATAATACGGTGACAGAAAATGAATTTAAGGTGAAGACAAATTGACTAAGTGTACATAGGTACATTTGAGTCAAAAAGGCACCGCGCAGTGTGATGCTCCGGGGCGGGACCACCTTGAGATTGGCGAATTTAATATGCAAGAAAAAAATGTAGATAATGTGTATATAATTTTATACTCAATTAAAAAAAATGTATATCTATAGATTCGTTGTAAAATAAAAAACAAAGTGGGCCCGCTGGAGAGCATACTCACCAGCGGGCCCACCAGGATAATTCCGCTACGTAAGGATTTTTAAATTTCTTTTATGACACCATAAAATGTATATTAAATGTATAATAATCTACTATGGTCAATTCCATATTTAGTTTAGTCTATAAATTGTTACGACTACTTTTAAATTTGCCTCCGGAATATTAGAGAAACGCCTGGTAAAAAGGCATTGGCACAGTCTTCTTTAGGAGTAAGTGAGTGTGGTTTTCTATCAGGAGCAGGACGTATTGGCGTGATATGCTATTTAGTTAGTTAATGACATTATTTGACTGGATGGTTTATTTTTATTATTTTCCTGTAATAATTAAATCAACGTGCTGCTCTGAGGCGGGACCACCTTGAGATTAGTGAATTTAATATGCAAGAAAAAATTTTAGATAATGTGTATATGTATAATAGTAGACTCAATTAAAAAAAAAGTATATCTATAGATTCGATGTAAAATCAAAATCAATGTGGGCCCGCTGGAGAGTATACTCACCAGCGGGCCCACAAGGATAATTCCGCTACCAAAGGATTTTCATATTTCTTTTATGACACCATAAAATTTATAATTAATGTGTAGTTTATTTCATATTTAGTTTAGTCTATAAATTGTTACGACCACTTTTAAATTTGCCTCCGGAATATCTCAAGGTGGTCCCGCCCCGGAGCAGCACGTTGATTCAATTATTACAGGAAAATAATAAAAATAAACCACACAGTTAAATAATGTCATCAACTAACTAAATAGCATATCACGCCAATACGTTCTGATAGAAAACTACACTCACTTACTCCTAAAGAAGACTGTGCCAATGCCTTTTTACCAGGCGTTTCTCTAATATTCCGGAGGCAAATTTAAAAGGAGTCGTAACAATTTATAGACTAAACTAAATATGGAATTGACTATAGTAGATTGTTATACATTTAATATACATTTTATGGTGTCATAAAAAAAAATTAAAAATCCTTAGGTAGCGGAATTATCCTGGTGGGCCCGCTGTTGAGTATGCTCTCCAGCGGGCCCAGATTGATTTTGATTTTACAACGAATCTATAGATATACATTTTTTTTAATTGAGTATACAATTATATACACATTATATACATTTTTTTCTTGCATATTAAATTCGCCAATCTCAAGGTGGTCCCGCCCCGGAGCATCACACACCGCGCAGCATTCATGGCAGCAGCAGAACGCATGCCACGACGCTGATTTTGAGCAAGTGCCTTTGTGGTTACAGACAAAACAAAAAATAATTTAAGGTAGGAAAGCTGAAAGACTCGATTGTAGAAATACATAATATTCCAAGATAATATTATATTAGCTTTTTATATAAATCACTAAGAAATTGTGGTATTGGTTTGTGTTTGAAATAATACAGGGTTATTGGTAATTCGACCGGATCCTTTTAAGAGACAATGGGGGAGGATCCGAAAGTCAACCATTTTGGAGCTACTTTACTCTCAATGTTTTTTTAGGAAAGGTCCTGTTATTTCGAAACGGATACAGATTGTAGTGATGTCATTGTTTTGAGTTAAGAACGTAAATGTAAACTCTAAAAAAACGGAACAAAATAAAAGACAGCTTTATTTTTTTATTTAAAATTTTTATGGTAACTGTGGTGTGTGACGACACACAGCATCACTCATACGTCCACTGACCTTTAATAAATTACATTGTTTTATTATCTTGTAAAATATTCCTAGATAAGTGAAAGGTCACAGGTTAAGGAAATGTCATGTGACGTATAATTAAGTAGGAAAATCGTGTATATGAACCTCTGGAAAATGTACAATAAAGCAGTTCAGTGACAACTACCCAACAACTACCTTGTTTTACTTCAACACCACCGCCGCGCCCCGCGTAATTCCACATGGCGACCCTGCCAGCCACTGTTTCCCGAGAAACAGTGTTGAACCGTAGTCTTCAAAGTTAACGTGAACAATGGGCAGCAACTCAGCAAAAATCCAGTCGCAGAGAGAAGACACCTGTCAAGACAAGTCTGGATTTTCTAAAAAATATTTAAAAGTCAAGTAGCTCCAAAATGGTTGACTTTCGGATAGTAACATTATAGGGTCAGAATTATCGCGATTGAGCTTCTCCAAAAGGGTCCGGTCGAATTACCAATAACCCTGTTTACAATGTATAACGCTAGGCTTTCTAGTGTTTTGAAGAAAGCTTACAGCATATCTCCGATCTACATACTTACTCTTATCTGACCAATTTCACCCAACTTCCTAACCAAACTATTGACATACAATGCTCAAAATCATCTGTTACTTTTTGACTACTTCATCAAAATAAACAGATGATTTTGAGCTCTAATACTAAATCATCAATTTTGGACGAAGTTTTCATCTTGCAACCGATCCCAGATGAAAGTTACGATCAATTATGATGGCGGATATCACTTCAGTGCTACAATTCTTAAAAATAATGTACTTAATCATCATATTATAATCGAGCCCTAGTTTTCTAGCAATTTTTAATATAAAGTTTGTATAGTGACCAAAAACTATGAAAAAAATATATAAGTACTGTAACCAAACCAAAGTGTGCCTAAGCTTTACAGGACAGACGATATTAGGGTTGACACTAATTGATGCGGACCTATTCTGTTATGTCCCCTCAGAATACATTCCACTCCGTTGCTACATCCCCGAGGACGTCTGGAGTCTTGATAATTTCTTCCGCACGAAAATTTCCTTCAAATGGGATTGGTTTTGTTTTGGCGCAATATTGAGATAACGCTGATTTGGATTACCATAATGTAAAAGACTTAACGCACAGTTGCGTGAACGATAGTAACTTAACTAATGGTCAAATGCCGTTACCAGTCGTTTAAAATTTACGATTGTCCGCGTTTTGAAGAACATTTTTTCTTAACCTCACCAATGGTTATTAAACTAGTCATTTTGACACGACATTGGTTACGGCATTTAACCATTAGTTGCCTTAACTGTAGATACGTAACTGGGCCCTAGACGACTTATCCGAAGTGTAAAACGATCAGTTTTTAAATGACATTTATAAAATCAAATCAAATCTAAATTATTGATTTGATTTTCATTTGAACTTTTCTGCCCAAACAAAATACTCTTTTCGATAGTGAGTCTTTCCGGGTGTGTGTGGGCCTCCGTCTTGGTACCCCTATATGTGAAATTTTTACGTGTCCATGTGGCAAGGAGGTTGATAAATTTGGTCTCCACTGCCTTTGTTGCCAGCAAAGCGCTGGGCGTCTCGCCCGTCACGCTACCCTTAATGACGCCATCAGAAGAGCTCTTGCGACCATTATGTTCCTTCCACGTTGGAACCACGTGGTTTGGTCCGTGATGATGGCAAGAGACCCGATGGCCTAACGCTTATTCCCTGGGAACGGGGTCGGGCCTTAGTTTGGGATGCAACTTGTGTCGATAGTTTGGCCCCTTCCGGAGCAGCAGCGGAGTTGGCTTAAAACGCCAAGCGTCGCAAGTACGTTTCACTTTCAAGTGTTATGTGTTTGCGCCGTTTGGCGTTGAAACATTTGGGCCGTGGGGACCCTCTGCTAGAAAAATTGCGCCAAAATTAAATTCTTTAACAGCTAATAATAAAGCTGGCTGGTTCCTAGCTCAAAGGATCAGCATAGCTATCCAACGCGGCAACGCAGCCAGCATCATAGCCTCCTTGCCGCAAGGAAATGGTTTCGTTTTTGAATAGGTAGATATTAAGTTATTTTTTTATGTTGCATGTATTAGTTTAATTTTTTCTTGTTTGTTATTAATAAAGATAAATAAAATCATTGCAATTCTTAAAACAAAATTCAATATTCTTTATTTAGTAGGTAAAGTTTAAAAAATGTTTTTTGTTCGTGGTATGGTGTCTAAATAGTGTTCAGAGCCTTGAAACTTTTGCATAATTACCTTTGTACATATCGCATTGCAAAGACACTTGTATGGCATTAAATTAGAACTTTGATTAAACCTCTATTATCTTTGCAAAACAAATGAGCACAAAGTTATGAATACACGAGAAAATTATAGGCTCATGTGAAGAACGAAACAATGTGTTTTTAAGACAAAGAGAACAAAGCGTCCCTTATCTCTTATCTACATACTCGTACCTACCGCACATGCGATGACAAATTAAGATTTTCTGTTGACAACACTGACAAAGATATCATCATACCTATTCTAAACGTTTGCTGAATATAATGCATTTTAAAATTAAGGTTAGGCAGTGGTCACTACAAAAAAAATACATGCCTTTGCTTGTTGAACAAACTGAAAGTTTCAATAAATAAGACTTAAGGAAAATTTTATGGTGTATGTATTTTTTATGTTTGCGTTAACTTTTTTGTTTGCTTATGTAGCACCTCAAACGTACTTTTATTTGTGTTTGTCAGGAACAATAATACGTTAATTTTATATTATTTTTTCTAAATTATTCAATAGCAAATAATGATTAAAAACGTTCATAGAACTGCCTACCATTTCCCAACTTAGTTGTTGTTATTGTAAGCTTTCGAGGAAAACCCTTAAATGGTAAGAATTAATAAGCATAAATAAATATGCGCCAGACAACACACCAATTGTCGAGGTTTCAAAGTAAGAAATTTATTATTTGTGTTACGAATACCAGACAATTAAATACATACATATCAACATCCATGACTTTGGTACAATGTTCGTGTTCATCAGATAAATTATATTTGCCCCTTGCGGGATCCGAAACCGTGACCATTTGTTAAAATAAGCACTAGCAATCAAATTTATCGTGTGCAAATAAATGGGTATCGCCTAGATGGAAATAAGTGAAGTAGTTGCCACAATGCAATATTGAATACATCTTTAAACTTAAATACTAAAATAATAATCATATGGCACACACCTAACTAGTGTTCCAGATTTTTCTAAAGGCTTAGTACAAGTAGGCTGACCACACACGTATGTTAGTATGAAACCCATCTATGCCTTGAATTCATGAGTCACTGTCACAATAGCCTCAAAAACTCGCTAACTTCAACCTTAAAGCTTTTGCATTAGGTGTGCAGTTTCCTCACGTTTCAAACATTTGGTTATGACGGCGCCATTGAAATCATAAACGGCCATGTCCTGTGAACACGGCGTGCGTAATAATTTGCTGCTCAATATTTTAGGCCTATGTATGACGAATGAGATATTAGTATATCACTGGGAATGCTTTATGTTGTGACGTGATGCCACATTTGTCGGCACTGTATTGTATTGCTACGTTTGTGGTGTGGCTGGCTTATACAGAAGTTCATTTTAATTTAAAGTTGTTGTTTAAACGGGAAATATTAAATGGTAGGTTTTGAGCGAGAATATGAAAATCCTTTTTCGGTTTTATGAAACGATAATGGCGCATAAAGAGTACGGTATTTTGACTGAATAATTCAGAGTATGCGTTTAATATTGCTTACTTAATTTCCACAAAAAATGGATTAACAAAACTATTTTTTATATTAAGTACCTATTAGTATTTTTATTATAGTACAACTCACTTTTAATTAATAGCTCTTTGAACATGAAATACACAGTCAGGCCATAAATACTGTTACAATTAAAAATAAGAAAAATATTACATTTGAATTTGGAATCTGAAATTTTTATACGATTGCTCATTGTGTTTTCTTATTTTGGCGCCAATACATTTTATAATATTTTGCGATATTAAAATGGAGTGGGGTGATATAGAAAACCAAATCGCTGTGATTGTATTACACAAAGTTTTTTGCTTTAGAATGTTTTTAACACTCACAGTGTCATATTTTATATTCATAAAGATGAAATAAGAAACCAAAAATGTCCCGCCCGTGCGCAAATTTTTGGTTTCTTATTTCATCTTTATGAATTACACAAAGTTGGTATGGAGCCAAATTCATTTTTTAAAACTCTCCATACGCTTGGTAATAGTCAAATGTTTGTGTACCGGGCTATCAATAGGTACAATGTACAATAAGACGTACTGGTCATTTTTAACTGATAATTTAAAAAAGAATAGGATGGTAAAATCGAAAAAACTACTGAAGCGGTCGCAAAGGGATGTCACAGATTTTTTTTCTTTACGGATGAGAAAATCTTCACAATTGAGCAACAATTCAACAAACAAAATGACCGTATTTATGCTCAAACCTCTAAGGAAGCTTCCTAATTAGTCGGCAAAGTGCAACGTGGGCATTACCCGACTTCAGTGATGGTTTGGTGGGGTGTATATGTAATAGGAGCACGCACTCTTTTCATTGGTTTTCCCATTGATATCTGACCTCAACGTTTAAAGGACTGTATTGCAGCCAATGGAAACCACTTCGAATAAGCTTTTTATATTTAAAATTGTTTTATATTTATGTATAAACCTAACACACTGTAAAGGTAACAAATATTATTTGCATTGATTTTTTTTTTTTGTTTGTGACAATATTTATGACATTTTCAGGTATATATTTTCTACGTAAGTTACGCCGCGGTACTAAAATATAGGCTTTAAAAAATTACCCGCCTTCAAAAAACTAAAAGTCGATTTTACCAGCGTCGTTTTTTAGTTCAAACTAGTATTGTTGAACAATACTAGTTTGCACTAAAAAAGAATCATCTCGCTATGACTTCTTATTTTCGAGAAATCCTGAGACAAGCATACACACACTTGCGAAATTTTTATACGTGTTAGGAAGCTATAAGAGATCAACATACTAAAATTATATCCAATTCTAACAATAACACATACATACAGGTCGAATTGATTACCTCCTTTATTTAAACACAGTAAAAACCAAAATACCCAATCAAGGTAAGAAACTTACCCTACTTTTCTAACATTCAAGTAATTACAATATACCGTGAAACGTGGGTGTGTTTCAGATCGCACAGAGTTCTACAGAAACCAATTACTAAGTGAAGTACTTAAGTATCGCATTCGGACCGCGGAGCCCGATTGCTTGGCTTTGCAAAAGGCACAGTTTACGTTACTAGAGGTATTTGCTCTGCTACGAGTATGAAATATGGAACGCTCGGGAATAAACCGTCTAGTTAAAGGTATTGAGATTTAGAGTTTTGTTTTGCATTAAAGAGTACCTTGTGTGTACCAAATATTTTTATCTTTTTGGCACTCTGAGTGTACCTACCTCCAAAATTGAACTTAGTCTTGCTGGGAAAGCATTTTGAAATTTATTGGTTCTGTTTAAAGACTCTGTCAAGTATTTTTTTCTTTGCTGGTACACAATCTTTAATGACTTTTTAAAATAATGTCAGTGGTTAACGATGAATTACTTAAGTTGGATGTAAGTTTTGTTTTAATCTTATTTTAAAATGAATCATTTTGTTTAAAAGATGTCATGATTGTTTACAATATTTGCCTAGCTAAGAAATACTAACTTTCATGTGCATGCTTTATAGATCTGACAATAATCAAACTCATATTTTTTTACCATCTATAATTTTATCATTGTTTCTTAATACCTTCTTACTATAATTATCGCTTTGTTTTGTCACAATATCAAAACCGAAACAACCATAACAAAATATCCTCATTATTCTCTCATCTTTCATTTCTCATGAGCCTTTATAAACGTGAGCGCACTAATAGGTGGGGCCCACAAAGCACCCCCTTTCAACACCCTTTTGCTCCTTAGTTGGGGTACTAAACCCCAACCTCTGCTGAACACGACAATGTATGTAATCTAACTGAATTTTGAGATGATTAAAAGAAAACGAGATGAAGCCATCTTTGAGTGAATAAACGTATAATTTCAATAATAAGAGTAAATTAAAAAATACTTTTTTAAAGCAGTCGCTCCTTTTGCTTTATGACGAATTATTATCTCGAGTCGAGATGTAATCCGGATCAATTTAACGCTAAGGACGGTAATAGCCCTTTATTATTATCATCATCATCATTCATCATTATCAGCCAAAGGACGTCCACTGCTGAACATAGGCCTCCCCCACGGCTTTCCACAGCGACCGATTACTAGCGGTCTGCATCCAGTTTGATCCTGCAATCTTTATAAGGTCGTCTGTCCATCTTGTTGGTGGACGTCCTACGCTGCGTCTTTGGTCGAAGTCTAGAACTTTCCTGCCCCATCGGCCATCAGTTCTTCGCGCTATGTGCCCTGCCCATTGCCACTTGAGCCTACTGATTCTCAAGGCTATGTCCGTTACCTTAGTTCTTCTATGTATCTCCTCATTTCTGATTCGATCACGTAGAGAAACACCCAGCATAGCCCTCTCCATCGCTCGTTGTGTGACTTTGAGCTTCCTTATAAGGCCCATAGTTAGAGACCATGTTTCGGATCCGTATGTCATCACTGGTAACACACAATGGTTAAAGACTTTCGTCTTTAGACACTGAGGTAAATGAGATGAGAAGACACTCTTGCGTAATTTCCCGAACGCTGCCCAGCCGAGTTGGATTCGTCGATTGACCTCTTTCTCGAAGTTGGACCTACCCAATTGGATCACTTGTCCCAGGTAGACGTACTCGTCAACAACTTCGAGAGTTGAATTCCCAATGGATACTGGAGTGGGTACAACAAGGGAACTCGACATAATTTTCGTCTTCTCCATGTTCATTTTAAGACCCACTTGTTGGGAGACTCGGTCAAGGTCTTCGAGCATAGTGCCAAGATCGTCCAGCGTCTTTGCCACAACGACTATATCATCGGCAAATCGGAGGTGTGTGATGTATTCGCCATTGACATTGATGCCGGTTCCTTCCCATCCCAGAAGTTTGAAGGCGTCTTCCAATGCTGTTGTGAACAGTTTCGGAGATATAACATCTCCCTGTCTCACACCTCTCCGCAGTGGAATCGCCCTCGTATTCTGCTCCTGTACTCGGACCGACATAGTGGCGTTATTGTAAAGGCACTTTAACACCTCTATATACCTATAGTCTATGTGGCACCTCTGCAGAGACTGAAGCACTGCCCAAGTTTCAATCGAATCAAAAGCCTTCTCATAGTCCACAAAAGCTAAGCATAGAGGCATATTATACTCCTCTGACTTCTGTATAATTTGCCTAAGCGTATGGATGTGGTCTATGGTACTATAGCCTTTTCGGAAACCGGCTTGTTCGGGAGGCTGGAAGTCATCAAACCTACATGCGAGACGATTCGTGATGACCCTTGAAAACAGCTTGTAGACATGGCTCAGGAGTGAGATGGGTCTGTAGTTCTTCAATAAGGTTTTGTCTCCTTTTTTGAAGAACAACACCACCACACTCCTGTTCCACGCCTCGGGCGTGATGCCCTCCAGCAGCACGGAATTAAAAAGTCTCTGAAGGACTTTAAGTACCGGTGTTCCACCCGCCTTCAGAAGCTCTGCTGTGATTCCGTCCTCGCCAGGTGCCTTGTTGTTTTTGAGCTGTTTAAGGGCCATCCTAATCTCGAGACATCATTGAATAACCGTCTCTTGGAAGTCATGATGAAGTCAATCTCGTTTCTCGTGAAGCCATCGGGACTCAACCAGGTCCACTTCCTTTGAGGCGGCTTCTGGAAGAAAGAGTTCATCGCAAAGAGTCCCTCCTTCTCCAGAAAGTCGGCCAGCCTCTGTCCCCTGGCGTTCCTTTGCCCATATCCAAACGGTCCCACCTTCAACTCATTCTCGCCTCGCTTGCCCAGTTTTGCGTTGAAGTCCCCCATTACAACAGTAAAATAGGTTTTGGAAGTATGCATGGCTCTACTTACGTCCTCATACATTTCCTCCACCTCTTCATCCGGGTGTTTCGAGGTCGGTGCATATACCTGTATGACCTTCAGCGAATACCTCTTAGATATTCTGAGTATAAGGTATATCACCCTGCTCGACACACTCTCGATGGTCTCGATATTGTTGACGAGGGACTTGTGAACGAGAAACCCGACACCGCCTTGGGACTTTTGGTCACCCTCCCGGTAGAAGAACAGGTTGCCGGACTGCAGAGTTATCGTGTCCTCGCCCTCTCTACGGACTTCTGATAAACCCATTATGTCCCAGTGTAACCTGCTCATTTCTTCCTCCAGCTCGAGCAACTTCTCGTCTGTCCTCAGTGTGCACGCGTTATAAGTTACCAGGGTCAGTTGTCGTTGGGGGTGGCAGCGCGACCGCCTCCGGGAATTCTTAGCACCCCCTGCCCCGCCGTTACCGTGACCGCTACCAAAGTCAGGAATAGCGAGGCTGCCGGAGACTGGGGGCCTGGTTTTATTGTCTACTTGAGGGGATATTGCCAATACTCGCCACGCTTGGCAGGCGGGTTGGCGAGCGCAGAGACGCAGCCTCTTGCAGCTGTGACGCTACTGCCCATCATAGTCCAACATTTAACTGCGCCTTATATTGGATGGTTATACCGCCATCGGTCGGTCGCCAGAGCCTCGTCTGTATAAACAGGACGCACCACGTGAAGGTGAGGTTGGCTTGGAGCTTTAGGTCTTGGTCAAGCTCCCTTACGTCCCTTATTATTATGCTAATTCCTAAATACAGGAAAATTTTATATACCTAAATGTTGGCATACGTTGCCACCATCATTCTTGCACATTGATGTGTGCCGTAGCTTGAAACCCTTTCTTTTGTACCTAACATGTGACACTTATGTGTCAGATCAGAAGTAAAAAAACAATAATAAATTAATTGATATTGATAACTGACTTTCCTAAGATATCGTACCTAACTGTTTGAACAAAAGAGCAAAATCGAAGTTTAACATCAGTTCGCTAAATTAGTGATAGTGAAACACGTATCTCGTTTTGCTCCCGAATTTTTGATTGCAAATAACAGTTTTAAACACAAATAAATAATCACCTAATATTACAAGTGTACAACAGTGACCTACCTGAGTGAACACAACAACAAAAACAGAACACTACGCG
This sequence comes from Pyrausta purpuralis, assembly GCA_963924145.1. Lineage (NCBI taxonomy): Eukaryota > Metazoa > Arthropoda > Insecta > Lepidoptera > Crambidae > Pyrausta > Pyrausta purpuralis. The sequence continues at coordinate 20,947,533 of OZ001664.1, read as the reverse complement.
CTGTAATTTCGAACACTGTAAAAGCGGGCCGTTGTAACCGACATTTACCACTATGCCAGACACCAACCGTTTCTGCTGCAGTGGATGCAGGCAGGTCATTCTGCACCGGCGATACCTGACGTGCAGCCTGTGTCATCAGCACTACGATCTGGAGTGCGCAGGAGTGTCGGAACAGCGCTTTTTTAATACTCTTACTGGGGAACACAGAGCTGCTTGGAAGTGTATGGAGTGCAAGTGCAAGCAGCCAAAATCCGACAACACTGACACTCCGGTGAGGGCTTCGGAGGACGGGGTGACTGTGCGGCGGGGCGTGCTAAAGCCGGTGGATATGGACATGTCCATTCTCGATGACACAGCGCCGCAAAACATGTCGGTGGAGTTTTCCGATTTTCAGTCGTTTGTCGTTGAGCTCCGCCAATTCCGCGAGGAAATAAGGTCCGAGATGAAGGCGACCCGTGCCCAGATCGATGCCCTGCGCGATGACATGCGCGAGTTGTCAGGTAGAGTCGTCCGCTGTGAGGGGCGCCTCGGTGCCGTCGAGGAGCGCATGCGCGCCCTCGAGACAGCCGCCAACTGCACCAACGGAGCCGTCGCAGCGCGTATCGATGCCCTCGAACGAAGAGTGGACACCGCGGACCGGCGTAGGGCGGAGGCCGGCGCGGACGCCGGCGCCGACGTCGTCGCAGGGCTGGAGCGGACGATCGCCGGGCTGAAGCTCGATCTCAACGACCGTGACCAGGAGGCGCTGCTGGCCGACCTCGAGATCGGCCAGCTCTCGGAGCAGAAGGGCGAGAGCGTCGTGCACGCCGTGCTGGTGCTGGCCGGGCGCCTGGGCGTGCCGCTGGAGAAGCGCGACGTGGTGTTCGCGGAGCGCGTGGGCGCGCCCCCGGCGGAGGGGGGCGGGGCGCGCGCGCGCGTCGCATCTACGCTCGAAAGAGTGACGGCGCACAGGTATACCAGCTTCGGACGCCGGCTGACATCGACAGAGTGTTTACCGACTTGTCTGCATGACTCGTTTTCTGTGACAGGAAAAAAGACATTAAACAAGAATTAATACAACTATGTATTTCACTTGATAAAACTTACATAAATAAGATTTTTGTAACTATTTACCTATGTTATGTTTCAAGGGTTTCCAATCAAATAAAAGCACTTTCCACTAATTTCCCACGTTTTATTGGACGAGTCCACAATTTGACAGTCACATGCAAATCCTAACATATAAAACAACAATAGACAAAACAGACTATAACCTATAGATATGACACCTTCCCTTTTAGTATGATTGATGATCATACAATACATGTCATCATCACTGAGTATTTATTATTTTTATTTATTTAATTAACAAACAAATACTACTTTTAGCAATATTTGATCGTAACGGACAGAGACATACATTTCTATAAAAATATCATAACAGAGTAATCAACATGCATAAATTTCAATTTAATTCAACAGAATAAAGGTAGTGTTTAACCCTATTTCTATAAAGAAAGAAAGAAAGAAATTTTATTTGGTACACTACAAAAATACAGAAAAAAAAACATAAAAAACAAAAAGTTATTATATGTAGTGAAGCCAGATTGGTTTCCACTCAGCTTTTTTGCCACGGCAAGCCGTGGCGCTGGTTTTCAGTGGAGACCATTGAGGTTGAGATACCACCACCAAATTGTATTAAAATTAAAACAAATACAAATGAAAACTTATACAATAGCAAAAATTAAATGTTATGCTTACATTCCAGGTGTTATTAAATAACAAATGAAACTCGTGCGAGCAAGCGCGCGTGCGTTTGTGCGTGCGTGCGTGCGTGCGTGTGTGTGTGTGTGTATGTGTGTGTGTGTGTGTGTGTGTGTGTGTGTGTGTGTGTGTGTGTGTGTGTGTGTGTGTAAAACGGCTGTTTATTTTTTGACCTTTTGGTTCTCGATTAGAAAAACTCTGAGACGGTGTTTAAAGGAAACTAAAGAATTTGAATTTCTGATCGGTGGTGGCAAGTTGTTCCAGCATTTCGTGGCAGCGTAACGAAAACTACCACGAAAAGCAGCCGTTTTGTGTTGTGGGCACATTAATCGGGATGCAATTCTTGTGGCACGTCTAGAAAATTCTAACTTATCGTAAAGGTAGGCCGGTTTTTTGTTTTTTATTATTCCAAAAAGCAGTGTCGCAAAGTGTAGGGTGTATCTAGCTGACATGTTAAGCAAATTATTGCAGTTTAAGAATGGAGTTATATGTGAACGTCGGGGAACAGGAAAGCAATAACGAGCACAAGCATTTTGAATACGCTGAATAAGTTTTCGAGTACGCTCCAGTAAACAACCCCCAAACACCGTATCAGCGTAGTTCAACTTAGAAAGTATGAGAGCTTCACATAACTTGACTCGCGTTTCGACGGTTACGTAGTCGCGGACTCGATACAGGACCTTGAGCCGGTAGAAGCAATTACGCATGAGTTCAAGCATGTGTTGCTCAAATCGCAACCTTCCATCCATCACCAGGCCAAGATTACGAGCTTGTGGTACACAATCCAAAAGTTCACCCATCATATAAATAGCAGGACGCTGTGCAGCGATATCAGCCATAACCTGATCCGACCCCAGAATCATGTATTTTGATTTTGAGGGATTCAACACTAAATTGTGACGGTCGCTCCATTCACTTATTCGGTCAAGATCCTCGTTTAGCTTGAGTATTGCAGTGGTAGTTTCTTCCGGTTTAAAAGAAATATACAACTGAAGATCATCAGCATATAAATGATATTTGCAGTGAACCATGCTATGAATGATGTCAGCGGTATATATAATAAAGAGGAGGGGACCCAGTATGGATCCCTGCGGTACACCCCTAACAACTGGTGAGGTCGTGGAACAAGATGTAGATCCATCGTCACTAATTATTTTTACATACTGATTACGATCCGATAAATAGCTCGCAAACCACTTAAGAGTCAATAAGTCAAATCCGTAGTAATAAAGCTTCGATAGTAGGACTTTGGTATTAATAGTGTCAAATGCACGTGAATAATCCAACAAGACCAAAATGGTTCCCTCACCAATGTCCCGCGCTGAAAGGATGTTATCCACAACGTCTAACAGAGCCGTAGCAGTGCTGCGAGCTTTCCTAAAACCAGACTGTTTCTCAGGTAAGATGTTATGCTTTTCTAAATATTCAGTAACCTGCATACAGACAACTTTTTCAACAATCTTAGAAAGAAAGGGGAGAATGCTAATAGGGCGCAGTTCTTTGTATTCAACAGGGTGTTGAGTCTTAGGGACTGGTTTAACTATGGCGGTTTTCCACTGATGAGGAAAAACACCAGACCCTATAGATTTATTCACGAGGGCAGTAATAGTGCTGAGTGTGTGTGGCAACGTAAGCAAAATCATGTCAAGTGTGATTCCATCAGCACCTTGTGCGTTAGTTTTAATAGATTTAATTATATTATAAACAATTTCATCAGTGACTAATTGTAACGAGAAAACAGCAGGCCCAAAACGACTAGAATTAAGATTATTAATTACACTAGGATCTGCAGCACTACTTCCAGGGACGTTAAGAAAATGATCTCTAATTGCATTAGCGTCATTAAGGTGTGAGGGAAGTTCAAACTTTTTCTTTTTAAAATCGAATACGTTAAGCCTTAAATGTTTCCACAGAACGCGAGGATTTTTGGAATTATTATTGATGTATTGATTAAAGTATGCAGATTTTTCACTTCGAATTGCTGAATTTACCAACGTCTTTAAATCTTTGTAATATTTTTTGTGTGTATCTAGTCCAGACAATCTAAATTTTGTATGTGCTTGGTCACGTAGCTTTATCATTTCTTTTATGGTATAAGTTATCCAAGGATAAGAGTGCGATTTAATATAGATACGTTTAATTGGGGCGTGCTTATCGAATAATTGAATAATATTCTTATTAAAAATATCCACAAAAGAATCCACATCATCATCAACACAGTCAACCCATGGTATTAATTCCAAGTCCCTATTAAATTGTTCCAAATATATGTCTTTGAGCGGCCTATATACTATCCATTTGGGGGTAGGTTTAATTATTTTAATGTGGATATTACAAGTTATAAAGGCATGATGACTAAGGTCAGGTATATAATCAACGATCAAGTTAGAGATGCGTAAGTCTGAACATACCACATCTATTAATGTTGCACTGTGGCTGGTAAAATGGGTTGGTCGATCAACATACTGAGTGAGGTTTAAATACGAAAGGAAGTCCGTCAATTTCTTCGTTTTAGGATCATCTGGCTTTAAGATGTCCATATTAAAATCTCCCATGAGGAGAATTTTATCAAATTTTCCAAGGGATGAAATAGTTTCACTCAGGGTATCTAAAAATGTGTCAGCGTTAAACCATGGTGGCCGATATGCCGTTCCTATTGCTAGCTTGATACCATTTAGGCTAAGACTTAGCCACATTTGATCGATTATCGTAAGAGGGATATTAATCAGCCGCGCACTGATACCTTTCCTGACGTAAAACCCAACGCCACCACCACGGGAGCGAACTGAGGGCGGGCGCGGGATATAACGCAAGCGATAACCCGGAGGTAACGGCGCTCGTTCTTCTTCTCCCTCTTTAATCCAGGTCTCATTAATGGCCATAATATCCACATTGTATCGGTCCATGGCAACAAGAAACTCATCATGTTTAGTACCTAAAGATCCAGGATTTAACAAGCCAACGGAAAGTTTTCTGGCTTTCAAGAATTGAACGACAAAAGAATAAATTATTTGCATATGCTTACAGTGCAAAAGTAGTCGTCGTAACAATGTGATATGACGTTCATCTGTAAATGAGATTTCATACGCAGTGGATACAGTTTGGAATTTTAAATAGTATTCTAGTTGTTTGTGTGACATGTGTTCATTACTAGTATAATGATTGACTGTTGTAAAAGAGGATGTGTGAATTAATTTTGATAGCAATAGAGATAGTACGGAGACTAACAAAAAATTGTTTAGCTTACACAGTTCAAAAAACACACCGTTACTTATGAGGCTTTTAAAAAAGCTGTTTCCCAACATAACATTAACAATAACATAACATACAATATTAGAAACTAAACCTCCAGGGAATATACCTAAATATTCAGATAATTTGTAAATGGGATAAAAAAATATTTTTTTAACAATAGTCAAAAGCATTAAAGCTAAAAATATATTACCGGGTTTTAAATTATTAAAGAAGTGATCAAACGTCGTAATTAACCAAAAACTCTCGCAATGTCGTTCTCGGAGCGGAGACGGTGTCTCGGAGCACCGTGGTCTTTGCGGGCATAAACCTTTCCTTCTCGTGTCCACACATACTTCCATTGTGCACGAGTTGATTCGTTGCGGGCTTTGTAAAAGACATGCCGGTTAGTTGGGGTGAGGCGTTCGTTGATATAAAAGCGCTGAGGAGCCGAACCCAATCCCAGACCAGCAGTGGTCGCTTCTCGTCTTACTCGCGCCGCGGACAGCAGCTGGTCTCGCTGCGCGCGACGTGCCAGTCTGACTACTAGGGGGCGTGGTCGGGGTGTGGGGTCGTTCTCCGCCAGGGCTCGACGCACAGGACCCGCACGCTCAGCACTCACGAGATCACGTTCTTCTAGTGTAACTCCAAGTTTGCTAGCCAATGTCAGAACGATGTGGCAACAACGTTCATTTTTTTCCTCAGGAACTCCAGCAATTTCGATATCGTTGCAAAGAATTTCTTGGTCACGGTCATTCAATTCCAGCCTAAGTTCTGCGATGCTCTGCTTCATGTCAGATGACTCATTTTCGTCACCACGACGATGCTCTACAGCCTCCACTCTTGCCGTTAGTTCGTCGATGCGACGATTGCATTCCTTCACCGCAGTGGTTAGGCTGCTTATTGTTGTGCGGAACTCCTGCATTTCAGTGCGGGCCGCCTTCATTTCTTCACGCAATAGTCGCAATTCAGTTATTAGCTGATTGGATCCGGCTGCGCCGCCTGCCTCCTCACCGTGCGCAGGTGGTAGGGTCTCGCTTCGTGATAACGGCTGCGTTGCAGGCGATGGCAGGCCTGTATTGACGCGTTTTCGCATATTTATGTTGGAGTCATCTTGTTTCACAGGGGTGTTAGTGTTGTCCGTTTTCGGCACTTTATTTTTACACTCCTGGCACTTCCAGGCATTCTTATGCTCCGCCGTCATCGTGTTATAAAACCTCTTTTCGCTAACGTTGACACACATAATATCATACTTTTTTGAACACAAGCAGCACTTCAAAAACCGGCGAGAATCTATTATCTGAAGGCAAGCAGCGCAGGTGCCGTGAGTTTCAGTCGACGTTGTAGGGCTCATTTTTATACCTATAGCGACCTCTATTGATTACTTAGATCACAAAAAACAATCGATATATTGCGATAGATGGCGGTAACAGTAGTTGTGCTTGTCAGGACTCCGAGTAACGCGGCTTGATGCTTTCTAGCGAAATAGATCCGACACACGCCGATAGCTGGCGCTAGGTGTTTCAAGTTCCTGGATTCTATAAGTGTTTTTAGGTAAACACTGGCTGTACCCTCACATTCGAAAAAACGAAATTCCTTGCGATAATGTTTTTCTTCTTAATACACACAGTTTACTAAAGAGGAATAACAGTCACAGCAATATGGCAAATACTAGAATCGTTTTCACTGTATAGTCAACATAAATAATTACAACTGTCACTTTTAAATTCTTCACTACTACAATGTTATAATTAAGACTTTACACTGCAGCAAAACGCAAAATAACATTTGTCCGGGAGCTTTGCATTTAATTTTCGCGATTTAAATTGCACTTGTCAGAAAAAAAATCACATATTTATTTTTTTACTATTTTTCGACGGCGGAGCTAATGTTTGCGTGGCGGTGGCGCCATCTAACTGTGATACTACTATACGCCTATAATGTCAGCCCATTCTTCTGGAGGCGGTAATGTAATGTCATCATCATTATTATCATTTAGCTCATTATCATTTAAGACATCATTATGGGGCGGCTGGAGCTCTGGTTCTCAGCAGCTGATCAACATGCCTTTTGTGCACCTGTCCATCAGGTGTTTTTACCACATAAAGAGCTGGGCTGTCCAAAGCCACTACTTCTCCTCTCAGCCACTTTTTGTTCATGTCATATAGTCTTAATAAAACATGGTCTCCGATCTTGTATTTTTTATTTCTTTGTTCATCCATTTCACCTTCTATTCTAAGGTCTTCTGTTAGTTACGTATCAGGATGGATAGGTGTCAGGGCTGTTCTAAACTTTCGACCATAAAGCTTCTCTGCAGGGGTCTTGCCCGTGACTGTACTTGGGACTGTTCGCAATAGAAATAGCACCTTCGCTACTCGCTCAGCCCAATTCATTGGAGATTGTTTTTTAAGTTTCAATTTAATTGTTTGGATTGTCCTTTCTACTTGTCCATTGGTGGCTTGATGATAGGGCGCTCCTCTGAAGTGTTGGATTTTATTTTTGTTCATAAAGGCTTGCATTTCCTTTGATGTAAATGCCAGACCATTGTCTGAGACCACTATATCTGGCAATCCAAAGTCTGCAAATATTCTTCTTAGTATTTCAATTACAGTTATGCTGTTCATAGAGTTTACTATTTCTATAACAGGCCACTTGCTATATGCGTCCACCAACACCAAAAATGTTTTTCCCATGAAAGGCCCCATAAAGTCCATGTGTATCCTGGACCATGGTTTACTTGCTGGCTTCCAGGTATGTTCGGTTATTGAGGGGTTGTTTCTGTAAGACTGACAGGTTTCGCATTGTGCTACCATCTCTTCAATATCTAGGTCTAGTGATGGAAACCATAAGTAACTTCTGGACAACATTTTGGTTTGTACTATTCCACAGTGGCCTTCGTGTAGTTTTTTAAGTATTCCTTGTTTTAATGCTGAGGGTAAAACTACTCTGTTGGACCACAAGATGCAGTTTTTATTAAGTGTGAGAAACTGTTTCCTTCTGAAATATGGTGCTAACTCATCATCTTCGATTCTATTAGGCCACCCATGTAGCAAATGAAATTCGACTCTTCTCAAACCACTGTCTTTATCTGTTTCTTTAGCTATAGTTTTGTAATCCATATCTATTTGTTCTATCTCCAGCAGAAATATCTCTTCTTCTTCATCATAGTCCTCCTTAGTGTGTGGGGTTGGCCATCGACTGAGGCTGTCAGCATTACCCATGTCTTTTCCTGGACGATACCTGAGTTCATAGTCAAAGGTGTTCAAGGTCAAGGCCCACCTTAGCATTCTTGCAGAAACCAATTCTGGGATTGGTTTATTGCGTCCAAAGATACCAAGTAAAGGTTTATGGTCAGTGAGTATCTCAAACTTGCGACCCAACAAGTATTGACGAAACTTTTTCAATCCATACATGATTGCCAGAGCCTCTTTATCAATTCGAGCGTGCCTGCGTTCATGCGCTTGCAGCGTTCTCGATCCCATGATAACGGGGCGTTCTGTTCCATCTTCCATTTTATGGACAAGCACTGCACCGAGTCCATATTCACTGGCATCACATATCATATAAAGTTCTTTTTCCAGGCTATAGTGCACTAATGTCATATCTGACGTCAGCAATGCTTTTGCTTTTTCAAAAGATTCTTGTTCCTTTGTGCCCCACTTCCAGGGTATATTATCTTTAAGTAGTTTATAGAGAGACTCAAGTACTACTGTCTTTTCTTTGAGGAATCGCTCATAGAAGTTATATAATCCTAGGAATGCCTTTAGCATCCTCTTGTTGGTTTCCCAGATATTTCTTTAATTTTGTCCTTTGATGGATGTACACCTGCTTCATCAATTTCATAACCCAGAAAGGTAACTCGTTTGGCTGTAAACACACATTTGCTTTTGTTCAGCTTCAGACCTAGTTCTTGTAAACGTTGAAGCACTATTTCAAGCCTTTCATTGTGTTGTTCGATTGAGAGCTGCCACTTACTACCACATCATCGAGTAGGCACGCTACTCCATCTACTCCTGCCAAGATTGTACTCATTAGGCGTTGGAAATGACTGTGGCAACATTTACCCCATATGCTAAACGGTTCATTCTCATTAATCCCAATGGTGTGTTCAACGTGAGCATCTCAGCAGTCACTTCGTCTACCTTGAGTTGATTGTATGCTTGTTTAAGATCCACCTTTGAGAAATGCTTTCCTCCAGTGAGTGCAAAAAAGGCTTCATTCGATGTTGGCAAAGGATAACTATCAACCATGCATACAGCATTAACAGTGCTTCGATAATCACCACATAATCTTAATGATCCATCTGGTTTTGGCACTATTGTGAGTGGTGTCGCCCATTTTGAATGTTTTACTGGTGAGATTATCCCATTTTTAATCATTCTTTGTAGCTCTTCATTAACTTTTTCCCGTAGTGGAAAAGGCACTGGTCGACAACGCAAAAAAACGGGTTTGGTGTCATTGTCGCAATCAATATTCACTAATGGTCCCTTGTATTCATCCAGTCGATCGTCGAATAGCTTAGGAAATTTTTCTATAATCTTTTCAGTGCTTTCATGTGCGGCATTCACTCCGTAGACACATATTCCGAGTGGCTCAAACCAATCACGGCCTAACAAGGCTGGTCCTTTTCCACAACTCACTAATAATGGCAATTGGGCCTTATGGTCATTATAAACAACTTCTGCCACCGTTTCCCCCACAATTTTTAATGTGTCATTTGTCCATGTAACTAACTTGGCACTGCATGGTGTTAACTCATCTGGAAATGCACTGCGAAGGTGCTTGAACATGCTGTGTGGCAAGATTGACCGTGCTGACCCGGAGTCCACTTCCATCACTAGTAGTGCCCCGTTCAATGTTAGCTCAATCATAATTGGCTGGATTCGCTTAGTCTCTGTAATGCCATGAACACCATAAATCCCGTGGTTATCTTCAGGTGTGTTAGTTTCTTCATCAGAAGACGTGCTGTCTTCGCAACATGCGTTCACGCGTGATTTATGCGCCTTGTTGTTGGTACACGCTGCCTTAGTATGCCCTTTGTTGTGACATTTGTAACAAGTTGCATTTCGAAATCTACATTTGACATTTCCGTGCCTCTTCGCACAATGAATGCAGGTTTTCGAGTTTATTGTGTTCACCTCCATCGGCTCGCCTGTTGCGGGTTTGTTTACGCTTTCAGCGACATCGCGATGGGTCCTCGACCACTCTCTTGGGGTTGACTCTGTGCTGTAACTATTGGATATGGCTTTAAAATTCAGCGAGTGTTGTACTACTTTGTCATATGTTAGGTTCTTTGGATCAAGTTTCAACAGTTCCCTTTTTAAATTTTGATCTCTTACGCCAAGTATAATTTGTTCGATGACTCTGCGTTCCAGGTTTTCAAATTGACACTTGGCACTTAGGTCGTGTAATGCCACCACGAAAGTAGTGATTGTTTCGTTATTCTTTTGCTTCCTATTGTAAAACTTCTCTGTTTCAAGTATTGGATGCGGCGTCGGAATGAAGAACTTGTCTAACACCTTTACAATCTCTTCGAATGCGACTTCGCTTGGTTTGTTTGGTGCTAACAACGACACTATCAAAGCAAACGCCTCTTTTCCACATTGCGAAAGGAATAGGGCTCTCTTCTGCTCGCTATTTAGTGGCCCAGATGCCTCCAGTGCAAAAAATAGTTGCTCCTTATAGTTTTCCCATTTGTCATAATTTGGTACGAACTTCCCAGGTAAAACTACATTTGTGATGTTGGAGACCGCCATTCCGCTGTTTATCCCGTCGCCAGTGTTATGTTTCAAGGGTTTCCAATCAAATAAAAGCACTTTCCACTAATTTCCCACGTTTTATTGGACGAGTCCACAATTTGACAGCCACATGCAAATCCTAACCTATAAAACAACAATAGACAAAACAGATTATAACCTATAGATATGACAACCTATCCAATGTGTATCTGCTGTTTGCATGTCATATTCATGATTTCGAGTATCATTTGTGCATCTGGTTGGTTGCCATTTGGTCCGTTCTGTGTCGCTACGTGAATCCCGATTATCTAAAAGTAGAAAATGCAATGGTATATTTAGAACAAGTTCAGTTATCGTTTATATTATTATGTTTATCCTATTTTAATTCTTATCTTCTTTCACTTCTAATTAAAATCAAATATGAAATCAAAATCTATTGCTCTTTAAGTTGTATTATTGTCTACCATTTGAGTTTATGTAAATTCTTACCAACAGCACAGGCCTCGGGCTAAAGAATCTGTTAGTAGGTCTGTTATGCAGGGTCTCTGGGTACAAAGCAGGAGGAGTTTGTTGTGGCAGTGGAGGAGACTGAGCCAGATCTGCTAGCAATAAATGAGACCTGGAGATATTAACTTGATGGATAGGGATAGCGCTAAGTATAAGGCCTTTGTTAAATTTACTGAAACTCTGAACCTGACCCAGCTGATTGATGAACCTACACATTTCACAAGCCATAGCAGTACGCTTATAGATGTAGTGTGTACTGATGTCCCCATCGTCCGGGTGGCCATCAGGTACACTCCGGATATGGGTGCTCACGCGATGTTGCTGGCAGAATTCAAGATCAAAAAGGAGAAGCCCTGTCAGAGGTGGGTGACATACAGGCCTATGAAAAATATACTTGTGGACCTATTTAACAGGGACATTGCTCTGATCCCGTGGACTGACTTTAAGGGATTCCTAGGAGTTAATCAGGTAGTTGATGCTTTTGAACTGTGTGTCAGGGGACTCTATGATTTACATGCCCCCTTAAAAACATTTAAATTCAAACATCCACCACACCCCTGGATCAGAGACACGGTTAGGGATATGATGCACCTTGAAGACAAATATTTCAAAAAATACAAACAGCATGGCACTGCTAATCAAAAGGAAAGCTACAAAAAGATGAAGCATATAGTCATTGAAGCCATTGAGAAGGAGAAATCATGTTTCTTTGCCAAACATATAAATAACAATCTCAAGAACCCAAAGAGGTTGTGGAAAAATCTCAAAGGGACTATTATACCCAGCAAGAAGACTGACACTGACCTACCCCCCTCATTCAATGACCCTGACCAAATAAACTCACATTTTTTTAATGTACCTGGTAGTGGGAGGGTCACCATATCTCAACTTACATATTTTGAATATCAGAATTTCAATAAAACTGCTACTTTCTCCCTCCGGCTTGTGGGTAGTGACTTGGTCCTAAAAACCATAAACAAACTGCGCTTGAATGCACACGGTCATGATGGCATCTCCTTGGACATGCTTAGGCTGACTTTGCCACACTCACTAGATGCTATCACTGAAATGATAAACAGGTCCCTTTTGGAACACACTTTTCCCGATAGTTGGAAGATAGCATTCGTCAAGCCACTACCTAAAACCATTCCTCCCGTAACAATGCAGGACCTCCGCCCCATCAGCATTCTTCCATGTCTCTCAAAAGTCCTGGAAAGGATTGTATGTGATCAACTCACAACATACTTAGAAGACAACAATATGCTGCCCAAATATCAATCTGGCTTTCACAAGGGCCATGGTACGGGAACTGCTCTTAGAAAGGTGGTAAATGATCTACTGACTGCTCAGGATCAGGGATGTGTGACTTTCCTACTGCTACTTGACTTCTCACGGGCATTTGATGCTATTAACATCCCCTTACTGACATCAAAACTAAGTTACTATGGGCTTGACAGTGGCGCCATAAAATGGTTCCATAGTTACCTACATCAGAGGCAACAATATGTGGAGATAAGTAGAGCAGATGGCACAAAATTGCACTCTAAACAGCGGGTAGTGCAAAGAGGTGTGCCGCAAGGCTCAATATTGGGTCCAATCCTGTACATTCTGTACAGTGCCGACATCACTGAGAGCATTTTACACTGTAAGCATCACATCTATGCAGATGACCTTCAGCTTTACCTGTCATTTGACCCTGCAGAGTGCCAAAATGCCGTGGTCACGATAAACAATGAGCTACAAAGGATATCAGACTGGTGCATGAACAACTGCCTCACGCTAAATGCCAAAAAATCAAAACTTATGGTAATAGGAACACCAAAGAATATTGCTAAATTTGATGATAACCTAATAAAAATTACAGTGAATGGGGAGGAAATAGAAAGGTCAGAAAAAGCAAGAAATCTGGGCCTGATCTTCGACAGTAATCTGAGATTTGAGAGCCACATCACAGAATGCACAAGAAATTGTTTTTTCAGACTTAAACTATTGTACAAAATAAGGCCATACCTTAGTGAAGAACTCAGAATAACTCTGTGCGAATCACTTATATTATCTAAGCTCAATTACTGTGACACTGTCTTTGGCCCATGCCTGCTGGCTCATACAGCGCGTACAAAATGCCTGCATTAGATTCTGCTACCACATCCCCCCTCGGGGGTACGTATTACAATACCGAATTTTAAAATACCGAATTTCATAAGCCCTACGAACGGAAGGCCGAATTTTAGAATGCCGAATGTTTATATGATCGAAAGTTCTAAATACCGAAAGTTTGAAATCCAGAAAATTTCAAATACCGAATCTTATAAGACCTATGATTGGAATACCGAATACTAAAATGCCGAATTTTCAAATACCGACTGTTTATATGACCGAAAGTTCAATATACCGACTGTTTATATGACCGAAAGTTTAATATACCGAAAAATTTAAAACCCGAAGATTAAAAATAATTGTAGATATACCATTGAGATTGAGGTTCATTAAGAAAAACAAATTTTGATTGACCCCGAATCGCCGTGGTCCTTCGCCGTGGTACTAGTCTGCCCGATACTAGAGTGTAATTCAAAAGCCGGAGGCGCGGAGGGAGAGCAGCCCTCGCCCGCTGTAGCAAATCGCAGGCTCCCGTGCGAGCTGGAGCGGCTAAGGCTGGTCGCCGAAGGCGACCAACAAGCCGAAGCTGCGGAGGCGAGCGTGGGTGCCTGAGATTCGCTACGCTAGGGCGAAAGGGCTGCACTTCCCGCAGCGCCGGAGAAGAGCAAAACCTATGCATGCTGCTACATGCATGCCTGTTTGATTGCTTGCATGCTGCATGCCTGCTTGCTACATGCATGCATGCTGCATGCTGCATGCCTGGTTAATTGCTTGCATGCTGCATGCCTGCTTGATTGCTTGCATGCTGCATGCCTGCTTGCTACATGCATGCCTGTTTGATTGCTTGCATGCTGCATGCCTACCGCAAAGTTAATCTTACTTTCGGGATTTTGAACTTCGGTATACTAACTGTAGGTATATTAATCTTCGGGATTTTAAACATTCGGGATATGAACCTTCGGTATTTCAAACTTTCGGGATTTCGAACTTTCGGGATTTTGAACTTTCGGTTATTTGAAATTCGGCATATTGAGCTTCGGTATATCGGGTATAGGTATTTCATTCGTTCGGTATTTTGATTTTCGACGTTTCAAGCGTAGGTATTTCATTTGTAGGTATTATGAACTTTCGGTATTATAATACGTACCCCTCCTCGGACTCACGTTACTCCATACATCAACGCTGCAAACTTACTGAGGATGGAAGCTCGCAGAAAGTTTCATCTTGCAACCTTACTGTTCGAGGTCATTAGGACACATCGACCACGCTACTTACACGAGGACTTGGTATGGGCACGAGGTGGAAATGGACGTGGGAGAAGGGAGTGCACCAACGTCTTCCTGACCCCGAGACATCGTACAGTCGCATTCCGGGGTTCCTTTAAATTCGCCGCTACTCGATGCTGGAACACTCTGCCCCCGCCGTTGCGCGCCCTAAACACAAAACAAACATTCAAAAAGAACCTGAAAAAACCACCTTTTGAAAATCCAATATGATGACGAAAAGCACAGGTACACTTACAAACAAAGAATGCGCGTCATGCCAGGGGACAACGATTCCGGGGAGAAGTCATCTGCATAGTCAGCCCTCCACACACAATGGACCCATTCTCGCACACGAGTTTTCGCTTTGCGGAGTCAGCGTCGGCATTTTTGTCCATGTTGCGTTGTGGTCGCTATTTTACTCTGCATTGTCGCTGAGCGAACAGAATGGCCTGTCACCTTGCAACACCCAGTTACTCCACATACCCATGATGCACGAATTTTCAATGTCAACGTGTCGTACATAATTAACGTGGCAAATACGAAATCTTTTGCAGAAAGACAGGGCGTGGCGGTCGGACCGGATGAGACGTAGTTTTCTCCACAGATCATATCATAGATATGTAGCACTTGACGTTTGACATTTCGTCTTTTTTGTTTTTTTTGTTTGTTTCGCCTACTCGCCGGTGCGTTCCGTTTCGCCTTGAATGTCGAAGGCGCTTGCAAGCGCTTGCAGCTAAGTAAGCGCTTGCAATGCCGTTTTATTTTATTTTTATTCTTTTATTTTATATTTTTTCTTATTTCATACGTTTAATCTAGAAATATTAATGTTTTATTATTTTGTTTTTGTTTATTTTCGTATGTATTATGTTATTCTTTTCTTTTTGTTTAGTTATTGTGTGTTTTATTTATATCCACACCCAGCACCCTTTGAAAATCAGTGTCGCGGCCTGCATTTTGCGGCCACGATTAATGCTGAGAGGGTGCCTTTTCGACTCGCTCTCGATATTAATGTTAAATAAATGTGTGTGTTTGTCTGTTTATTGTATATGTGTTTTTATTACTGTATTTGAGTCGAATAAATGTATTTTCTTTTCTTTCTTCTAAATTGTACAATATAAGCCTCAGCATATAATAGGCTTGTTTCCACTAAGAACAAATCACAATGTTGGTAGTTTCTAATGATTAATGATGGTGTAGCGACATCTATGATCAACCACTGACACTACATTTCATCGCAACACGCTGACTCGGCTCGACGCAACTAGATGGCGCTATAGTCGAAGTATGGAAACTGAACCGCGATATTAGAGATTTAGAGCGGACTATCTACATATGAATAAACCAAGACGAGATCATTGGACCTTGGTCCCCGGCCATAACTCCCGATCAGTAGGTACCGCTTCCCTTTGCCTTCCTAACACATTTGCGCCAATATGGTATGTTGATTTATGGAATACTTAAATATTATAAAGTTTGTCCGGGTCAAAGGATAACCGGGGTAGGAGAAGCAAAAATGTCCTAGTGATTCGTCATTTCAGTTTATGTTATAATGTATGAAGTTCGGCACAGTTCACAAAAAATCGACTAATCACAATTTAACGGATTGAAAACCATTAGTTTATAATCGCGGAGTTTTCACCATAAAATCAATATTCCTACTATCGGAAGATAAGAACAAGTAGAAGCTGCCAAACGAAACCGATTTAAGATGTCAGAAACTAACGTACCTACTTAAGTAACATTTGTAGCTTAAAATGAAATTACCTTACGTTCAGGTGATTTATACCAATCTTCCTGAGTTAAACATATTAATTTACCGCAAGATAAACAGTCAACACAAAATATCGAACATGCAGCTCTAGTGTAAAACGAAATATAATTCCTTATACAAAATATTAGTAGATATGCATTACCTGTGTTAGTCTGTCTTTACTTTTTACGTAAGTTGACGTTTATAGAATAGAATAATCAAACTGCGTACTCAAAATTTGAAGCACAAATAATAAATTTAATATTTTTACGGATACATATGCACGTAAATCCGGTGTAGATGGCACGTGCAAGAAGCACGTGTGCCAGCTACAAGCACGTGTATCGTATCCTTTACGGTAAGGAATTTTCCATGTTTTTTTTGAAAATTTGAGTAGTACAACAATTTGCAAGATAGACAGACGACTTCGTAAAGGATTATCGTGCTGGAGGTCGCAAATCTAACAACTTTAAATATCAACGTTCAGCAAGGTTTTAAAGTGTCTCTTTTAAAGCGGGTCAAACGTAATAAATATTTTATTTAACTCTTCGATCATTAAGCTTGATAAGCTGGATTGCACCCGCTGTGGTCACGAGAAAACAAATGGATCGTGGCATCGCCTGCGCGAGCGGCCCGAAGTTTCTTCTGCCACCCCTCACATCGTTTAAATAAATATAAATATCCTTTGGACATTCCCACACATCGCTATCTAGTCCCAAAGTAAGCTACTCAAAGCTTGTGTTATGGGTTGCCAGACAACGGATATAATACTTAAATATTTTTTGTTTGTAAATATATACATGATTTACATAGAATACACCCAGACCAAAACAAACAGACATGTTCATGCACACAAATGTTTGTATTGTGCGGGGATCGAACCCGCAACCCGCTGCGTAGTATTCGATTTCTCGACCACTATTACACCAGATGGGTTTTCAATCATAACATCATTGAATTAATTGTCAGTCTGTCATCTGGACAATAACCACACTTACGGTGTGGTGAAATGCACTTAACGGGCAAACTATAGGTTACGTGATGTAACTTTATTGTAGTGCAACGCAATAATTTAAAATTATAATGATTTCAAGCTTAGAAAGTTTAACAGACGATTAAATCCTCCGATTTAAACCAGGCAATTCTAGTGCCTAGTTTCACTTAAATACTCAATTGGCTTTTATTTTTATTTAAGGACAACCAACAAAGGATACACTTCACAATCACAAAATACAAAAAAAGACAACATGGTTAGAGTGTTACCTTAATTAAAGGCTGCTACGAAATGCGTAATAAACATTGTAGTCTGAGTCAAACTGTAGTAACCTGCACTACATGACACGGTTATTACAAATTTAATTAACATTTACTATAAACTTAAGCAAATTATTTCGGAACAATCGATTTAAATTTACGTAGTGAGTATGTCATGTCAATCTCTGTGGCATTTAGGCGAGATAGTGTACTGAAATGACACTGGATCCGGTTCAAAGTTGAAAAATGGCCTAGGTGTTTTATTTCACTACGCGATTTACGATTACGCTACCACCGGCGGCCTATCGATCCGTCAGTATTAACATTCTTACCTAAGGTAGTAAAGAGGTAAAGTTTGTGCGTGTAGTCAGCTACAAAACTGCTTTTTTTTCTTTTTTTACCAGTAGAAAGAAAGCTATCTGAAACCATGACAAGTAACTGATGCTAGACCGTTGCAAAACCGATTTTCATTTATGCGCTGATCGAAAATGTGGATTCCCTTCACGAGAGCTCGGCAGGCTACAAGTTCTTCAATAATTAACTCAGTATTGAATTATTAGCGGAGTCACAGAACTAACTCGCGCTAACTAACTGTAATTGTTCTTGCAGAATGCAGAACTGTTTGTTGCATCGAGATTGACTATTTTATGTACCTATATGCCACCACATAATATTAGATGCAACACTTGTCAGTTAAATTATAAACAAAGTGATACAACAAAATAATTAAAAAAGTAGCTCTTTTAAGTTTTGTTTCCGTATTAATAATTAGTTCATACAGGAAATTTAATAAAGCCTTAATTGACTATATTACAAACTTTTTTCCGGTCCTAAAACTTTTTATCAAAAGTCAGTATCTTTATACCTTATTTATTACCACCTACTAATACTTTGAGAAGTATACGAAACTTTTCATATCATACTTAAAATTAAAAGCTTGCATTTAACCTTTGCTAAGATAAGGCCAATCCATTTTTCCAGCCTCCATTCAAGTCAGAAGGCAAAAAAACGAATCGCACTCAAATGCAATAAATAGCTTTATAGCTTTATTCTCTTCCATTATTTTGTCAGAACAAGAACAAAGTAATCCGTTATTAAAGTCACCGTTTCAAGACTTCTAATTGCCCTGAGAAATCTTACACTGACGCACAGACAATTATGTCAATAGATGCTACAGGGGATCACGTGAATAAGACACATAAATATTTTTCAGATTAATATGAGGAGCTACGATGAGCCCTTCACACACAAATCAACTTAACAACTGATATTGAGATATTTTAAACAGTATTTCAAAGAATTATTTAAGACTAGCGGTCCCCCGCGACTTCGTCCGCACGTTTTGAGTTTGGTCCCTCCCCTCTCATCGCAGTGTGACGTTCTATAGCCTAAAGTCGTTCTCGATAAATTAGCTATCCAACACAAAAATATTTTTTATGAGAGAATGAGAATAGCGCGATTAAACAAACTCTACAGCTTTATAATATTAAGTATAGATTTAAGGAGGTGGAAATTTGTTGGAAACCGAAGAAAGAAGCTATGAAATAAATAATGTGATGACGAATGTTAAGCGGAAGCACTTAGATATTTATTTTATTTTAATGAAACAATAAAACCATAAAAAAGTAATTAAACCTCTAGGGAGTAATGTCTTATAAGAAAGCAATAAGAACACAAACATCATAATAATAATAATAATCTATACTAATATTATAAAGCTGAAGAGTTTGTTTGTTTGTTAGTTTGTTTGAACCTGCTAATCTCAGAAACTACTGGCCTGATTTGAAAAAATATTTTTACGTTGGATAGTCCATTTATCGAGGAAGGCTTTAGGCTATATAACATAAAGATACGACTCATAAGACCACAGCAGCAATGAAAAATGATGCGAAAACGGGAGAAAGATATTCCTTTTGAGAGCTTCCGCTGCATACGCTGCGGAAACCGCTTAAGTTACACACAAATCATATACGACAGGATTGTTCAGCATCAAGAGTTCTATAATAAAGTCCGCGACAGCATATGTCTATCTTTTATGGTTGACTTACTACAACCTTTTTTATGTAAATAAATTTGTAAAAAAATAATGCCTTTTTAACCGACTTCAAAAAAGGAGGAGGTTATCAATTCGACTGTATGTTTTTTTTTTTATTATTTTTTTTTTGTATGTATGTTACCTCATATCTCAGTCGTTTGTCGACCGAATCGAAATTTTTTTTCACCTACTTAGACGGTGTACCTTCTAGTTGGTCCTATTTTTTCCATTTTGGGATCTGATGATGGGATCTTGGTGTAATCGAGGGTAACCCTCAAATTTTAAAGGCACGTATAGTGTTTCTTTACTAGAATCTTAATGTTGACGTGTTGTTACGTCTGATAGTAATAGATTTAGTAGGTAATTACTTTTGTTATTCTTTCTTCTGATTTATGCAGGTTTATGTAACTGCGATAGCTCATCTCAGCATGTAATAAAAGTTTTTCTTGACTAAGTAATAAGTACCATTTAAAGTAGGTAGGAGGTAGGTATTAAATCTAAATGTGCATTTATTATTTGATTTTGTAATAGGTAATTTGATTCGATATTGTTCTTCTTATTCTCTGTAAAGTGATTGATTACATTAGGTTAATGCTTAATTAATAGGTTGGTTGACTTAATTTATATTTACCAATCTTAATGCAAAATTTGATTTCATTGTAATTGGGTATTGTTTTGTTGTATCTCTACAAAACTTTGACGTTTTGGACATTTTTATGACAAAATTGTTAAGTTCTGTTTATCTTCTCACCATTTTTAAATTACTTACCAAATTATAATTTTTAATAAAAAAGTACCTACTTAATTAATAATTAGAATGCCTAGAAAAAGGACTCAGCTTTCTCGGCAGTCTGCCACGTCTCCAACGTCCATTCGCCTCAAACTAAATGCTATTATTTGAGAATATTGCTGCAACATATCTTATTTGTAAAATAATTAGCCTAAATAATTAAAAAATCTACCCAAAGTCACTATTCCACGCGGACGAAGTCGCGGGCACAGCTAGTATTAAATAAGTTATAACATAGTTTTAGGATATTTTCAAAAGATCATATTTATAATAAATGGGTTGGTTAATGTATTAAGAACATAAAATAGTTAATTTTTTGAACTTACTTTATATGGAAACACACGAAAAACAGATTAATAGTCAGTTCCTTGATAAAACTACATGTCATTTCTAATAACTAAGCTGTGTCTTTAAAGGAACAGCAGAAACATCCGGGGTATTGCTGCCGTAAGTGATTACTTATTTACTTTAAAAAAGGTATTTCATCGTGATGTAATGTTTTCATAACTAAAATGATTAGTAGGTACAGTTATTCGTAAGAGATCCTATAGAAATGTCTTAATTATTAAATTCTACGTGAAGATTTGAATAATGTATTTGATTGCTAAATCAAAACGATGCTAATACACACAAATATTTAACTATTGGTTAGTGTTAATAAACAACCTATGAAATGTCTGAGAGTTCTTTTACGAAATATAGAAACCACTATTAACTTACTCCAATTTGATCTGCATCCAGTTTGATCCTGCGATCTTTACAAGTTCGCCTATCCATCTTGTCGGTGGACGTCCTACGCCTATGTTTAGTATCGAGAACGAATAATGTTCTTCAGTGCAATATCTATAACGTGAGTCATGCATAAATTTATACCGGATACGCCAAATATTTTATGGTAACTTTGTCTGGTTTATTCAGCTTTCATATTGCTTGTGTTGGGTAAATAAACAGTTTCTGTTCGTTACTGCAACAGATATATATGATTTTAGATACCGCAGAGGCTGCAACTACATCAGATCGCGGCACTTAAAAGAACTTACGGTGATGCGGTAAAATGAAATCTAATCTGCGCCAGTAGTCAAATATCTGCCTTTTTGAAGTCGGTTAAAATAAGAATAAAATCATTGAGTAATAAAAGCAAAACTTTATTTATAATCATTATTATTATTATTATTACTAGCTGTGCCCGCGACTTCGTCCGCGTGGAATAGTGACTTTGGGTAGATTTTTTAATTATTTAGGCTAATTATTTTACAAATAAGATATGTTGCAGCAATATTCTCAAATAATAGCATTTAGTTTGAGGCGAATGGACGTTGGAGACGTGGCAGACTGCCGAGAAAGCTGAGTCCTTTTTCTAGGCATTCTAATTATTAATTAAGTAGGTACTTTTTTATTAAAAATTATAATTTGGTAGGTAATTTAAAAATGGTGAGAAGATAAACAGAACTTAACAATTTTGTCATAAAAATGTCCAAAACGTCAAAGCTTTGTAGAGATACAACAAAACAATACCCAATTACAATGAAATCAAATTTTGCATTAAGATTGGTAAATATAAATTAAGTCAACCAACCCATTAATTAAGCATTAACCTAATATAATCAATCACTTTACAGAGAATAAGAAGAATAATATCAAATCAAATTACCTACTACAAAATCAAATTATAAATGCACATTTAGATTTAATACCTCCCTCCTACCTACTTTAAATGATACTTATTACTACGTCAAGAAAAACTTTTATTACATGCTGAGATGAGCTATCGCAGTTACATAAACCTGCATAAATCAGAAGAAAGAATTTTAACCAAAAGTATTACTGAATCTACCTAATAGGAAATATCTGCTATCAAAATAATGAGCTCAAGTCCTTTACTACTCAGTAGCGAAAGGAAAACTATGTATTACGCGCTGAAATCACTTGAAGTATCGCAGAAAAAGCAGTTGCGCGAGACAACCGTTCCGTAGGGAGCCGACTCAACTAATCTAATAGGTATGTATAAGGAAAATATTTCAACGCAAAACACATATTTTAATGTAAGTGAGAAGCCACCAACCATACTTAGCGCAAGCTCGCGTTGTAAGTACTTAAGCTGCGAATATTATTTTGATGTGGAGTTATTTCAAAACTGTGATAGCTTCTAAGATATTTATTGAATTCAAATGATGTGAACTTTGTTCAAAATGAAATGCTCGTGATGATGAATGTATTTATTTTGATAAGAATCAATACCCGTGTGTATAAAACACCTTCAAAAATAATGTTCGAATAAAAATAATAAAATATTTTAACGCAAAACATACGCAGTTTTATTCTAAATAAGAAGCCAGCAACCATAGCAATTAGCGCAAGCGCACGTTGTATTAAGCTGCGAACATTATTTTGGTGCGGAGTTATGTTAAAACTGTGATAGCTCCTAAGATATTTATTGAAATCAAATGATATAAAGGGCAACTTGTGTCTAAATGAAATGCTCGTGATGATGAATCTATTTATTTTGATAAGAATAAATACCTGTGTGTATAATACACCTCTAAATTAAAAAAGTAAAAACCGACTTCAAAACCAAAATGCACTAAAAAGTTTTAAATAAACTCTTCACCATTGAAAGGAAAGGAATACGTTTGAAAAGGAAACGTGATGGCACCGACTCCAAAAAGAAATTGTTTGCCTAAAACGTATTCCTTTCCTTTCAATGGTGAAGAGTTTATTTAAGACTTTTTAGTGCATTTTGGTTTTGAAGTCGGTTTTTACTTTTTTAAAAGTTTATTTAATTTCTTCTGTTTTAGTGATTACATAAGACGGAGGGGGGGGGGGGGGAGGGGAGTTGCACCTTATGATTCTATTTTTTAAGAAGCTACAAATTATCTACCATAAATTCCGTCATTATAATTACTGAACTCCTAAGCGTTAAGGAGTTCCACCATCAGCTCAGCCCCACAAGATGTTGACTATCAGACGTAACAACACGTCAACATTAAGATTCTAGTAAAGAAACACTATACGTGCCTTTAAAATTTTAGGGTTACCCTCGATTACACCAAGATCCCATCATCAGATCCCAAAATGGAAAAAATAGCACCAACTAGAAGGTGAAAAAAAAATTTCGATTCGGTCGACAAACGACTGAGATATGAGGTAACATACATACAAAAAAATAATTATAATAAAAAAACATACAGTCGAATTGATAACCTCCTCCTTTTTTGAAGTCGGTTAAAAAAGGCATTATTTTTTTACAAATTTATTTACATAAAAAAGGTTGTAGTAAGTCAACCGTAAAAGATAGACATATGCTGTCGCGGACTTTATTATAGAACTCTTGATGCTGAACAATCCTGTCGTACATGATTTTTGTGTAACTTAAGCGGTTTCCGCAGCGTACGCAGCGGAAGCTCTCAAAAGGAATATCTTTCTCCCGTTTTCGCATCATTTTTCATTGCTGCTGTGGTCTTATGAGTCGTATCTTTATGTTATATAGCCTAAAGCCTTCCTCGATAAATGGACTCTCCAACGTAAAAATAATTTTTCAAATCAGGCCAGTAGTTTCTGAGATTAGCAGGTTCAAACAAACAAACAAACAAACTCTTCAGCTTTATAATATTAGTATAGATAAACAAGTTTTGTTCCTATTGGGACATAGTACATACCTTATGTATCGAAAACATATTTTTTCCGGAATATCTGGGTTATATTGTGCATTATCTTCGCGCAATATACTTACTCGTATGTTTAAAACCTATTTCTTCTAATGTATATAAAATTCTCGTGTCACAGTTTTCGTTTCCATATTCCTCCGAAACGGCTTGACCGATTTTGATATATTTTTTTGTGCTTATCCGGTATCTATGAGAAACGGCCAACATCTATTTTTCATCCCCTTAAATCTTAGGGGTAGTCCACCCCTAATTTTTTATTTTATTTTTTTGACAAATTCTCTTTGTTTTTATTTTTTTATAATTTGGCATTATAAAATACATACAACCCTAAATTTTAACTTATTTATCACCAACCCCTTTTTTTATTGCCATCTTAGTAATTTAAGGGCGAAACAAAATTCGCTGGGAATGCTTAACTTTTAAAATTACGGGACTCGGCGGGACGGGGCTGGGATGAAACAAAGTTCGCTGGGTCCGCTAGTTAATATTATAACATTTCACATTTTGGAATTCACACCACTACCTACTATTTAACCTCCCTTATTTAAAACAGCGACGACAATCTTCAAAATACACACACTTCAAACCTTGAGATCAAACTGCAGGTTCTAATTTTAGCCACAGCGAGACTTTTTTACAACTACCCACTTTTGAAAAGCGTTGTTTTCGCCCCGGATGGATGAGTTTGTTCGTACAGCCAGCCTTCGTTCTATGTACAGATCATACAAAATCAAGCTGGGAAAAGTTGTATCTTATGCAATTGTGATAGGTGTGATTTTAAAATGAGGATGATGACGTGGGCTACTGTGTAATATGCAGATGCAGTACGGTAGCTAGCTAGATATAAATTATGTTTAAACTATGCAGGTGTTTGTTATTATTCGTGTGTTTTGGGAAAAACATAGCTGTTGGCAAGATAAAAATACCTATCTGAACGAGTAAAATTAATAAAGAGCTTCTGTTTTGGGTTTTATTTGAAGCTGGATATGTTTTTGTAAAAGAACTAAGTCGTGTCGTAGAAGAACTAAGGTAACGGACATATCCTTGAGAATCAGTAAGCTCGAGTGGCACATAGCGTGAAGAACTGATGGCCGTTGGGGTAGGAAAGTTCTAGATTGTAGACCCTTCGACCAAAGACGCAGCGTAGGACATCCAACAAGATGGACAGACGACCTTATAAAGATCGCAGGGTCAAACTGGATGCAGAACGCTAGTGATCGGTCGCTGTAGAAAGCCGTGGGGGAGGCATATCTTCAGCAGTGGACGTCCTTTGGCTGATAATGATGATGATGTTGTGTGTGTATCACAAAACTTCTTGTAGCGTGAATATACAAAGTTATTACTACGTATCGTAGCAAGGATCGCGGTAATAAACTAAACTGAACGAAGCTATAAATACAAACCATTTCATTAAGTACTCTTTAGCAATAAAAAGATTCATTTGCAAGGTTATAAAACAATCCCTAATAAAATTTCAGATTATTCGAAGAAAACGAAGAGCTTCTGACCCTCTTCGAGAAATTCGAAGACCTAAAGACCCAAGAGGCTCTGGCCATCTCCACAGAGTTGGCAGAACATGCCAACAAGGTGATGCACACTCTGGATGAGGGCATCAAGGGATTAGGAGACATGGATGCTTTCTTCGCCTACATCAGGCACGTGGGAGCGACCCATCATCAAGTGCCGGGCTTCAAATCTGAGAACTTCTGGGTAAGAAACTATTTATTAAAACACTGGACACCAATCACATACACTGTTCTGATCGCAAAGTAAGTAGCTTATGGAAATCAAACACAATGGTGATACCACAACATCCAGACCCGAGACACTACAGGTTTTTTATTTCTTTATTGACCCGACCGGGAATCGAACGCGGGACCTCGGAGTGGCGACGCCATAAAACCCAGCGTGTTGAGCCTCTCCTTGCACTACGGAGTTCGTCAAATAAGTTTAAGTAGGATTTTTTTGATTTTTGCACCACCCAGAAGGTTCTACCTAGCTATGAGAAGGTAGCAGAACATGCTTACAATGCTTTACAAGGTCATAAATACTCTTGACTATCTTCTGTCTTAAAATAATACTACCTTTGAGCATATCTGAGCACTTTAGCAAATAACACACATCAATTGCCGTGGTTTCGAAGTAAGCAATTTTCTTCCTCATGTTTCGAATACCAGTCAAAGAATATGACCGGGGCGTCTACCATAATTACTTAAATACATATAAACACCTATGACTTTGTACAAATATTTGTGCTCATCACACATACATTATCTAATTTCGGGATTCGAACCCGCGAGCGCCGCTTTGACGAATTAACCACTGGATGAAACGCAAGAGCGAATGTATGAAAACATCATTAGCTAATTTCTGCGGGGCGGGGGGAGTTTGTCGTGTCAATTATTGACATTTAGTGCATAAAAGTAACGATATTTTTTATCGATATGTGTGGAACGGACGAATGAACGAATCATTTGTAAAATGATATTTATTTTTTATCACCAAAACAATAAATTACATTATGGGCGCGTAAAGCACAATTAAACCATCAAATGAACAATTGAAACATAGAACGTCATTTTATATGAACGGTCTGGCAAGTAACACAAACTAGAACTTCCTAAGACATATTGAAACAGCACGTAAATACACATAGCCTTACTTCATCCTTACTTCATTAAAATCCTCATAACGGATAATTAACCAGAAGATTTTTTTGGCATTGGCATTATGTCACGTTTGGTGTAAAATGGATACCACACATTCAGTGATATTTTGTAAGGATCCATTTTGCCTCTCTTCGGACGGCTTCTACCCACTTTATTTTCCATAATGGATATACAGGAAATCTGAAATTATATAAGAAGGAGGTATTGTCATATAATATGAAGCTTAAAATTTTAAAGCAAACTGTTGTATATTTAAGATTACCTTAATCTACTCTCGAGTGAAACATTTACAGATTTATAATTTTATTTTAAAAGTATTTATTATACTCAAAAATTTAATAAAAATACGTTTATGGATATGATTTATCGACATTTGTCACAACTAAAACTAAACTGACAAAGGAACGAATGATGAACGTACGACAACCCTACCGTATAAAGTATACGTTATCTTGTTGATTTTGTAGTAACTGACTACCACTTTTTAAAAGGCAATGTAACTGTTCTCTTGGAAAACACATTTTACTATTTTCAGGAAAAATTAACAGCTTTATTAGGATAAAAAGTTACGACCGGATGAAAAGAAATGTTTTTTGTCTTGCCACTATAATATTTGCACAAAAACAAGCCTCATTTACCCAATTCTTCCAACAATGTTTCTCACTGAGCTCTATCACCGTACTGACAAGACGTCACCTTTAAGTGAGGCCAAAAAGCCCGCTTCGAGACTAAGGGGGCAAAAGCAAAACTGCACGTCATTGCGCGTCCAGTGGTCGTCCAAAGAGCGCCGGCATAGCAGACAGGAGTGCTGACCACTACTCCAAACGCATCATCAAGGTAAGGACGGTTTAGTTTTAGGTTAGGTTTTAGGTAAGGAAGGTTGGGCTTACGTGCGTAACAGCTATAATCTACCTAGTATTAAACAATTTTGATTGTGGAAGCCGAAAAACAACTTCTAATAAATAAAGAACATAAAACCAACTCAAATATTCATTTACATCCACGCTAAAATGCTTAACCCTCCTACTCAAAAACCAATAAAAATAACACCCAAAAAATAATCAAAAACTACTCTCAACAAAGTTCGAAACACGATAGCCGGTGCGTTATGTAACTGAACTGTATAAACAGAGGCGCAAGGTCGGAACCTTTTGCCTAAAATAAATAAACCCGTTGATTTACCGGCCGAGCTAAATATTCATCGCTCCGTTCGCTCGCTTAGCTCACAAAGTCGTGAAAGCAAACATAACCACTCACCGGCCGAATTTAATTTTGCCTTTGTAAAATGGTTATTGGTTGGTCATCGATATACCAATACTGAAAACTTGGTATGTAAGCAGTCTTTTAAATTATCTATACTAATATTATAAAGCTGAAGAGTTTGTTTGTTTGTTTGTTTGTTTGAACGCGCTAATCTCAAAAACTACTGGCCCGATTTGAAAAAAAATATTTTTACGTTGGATAGTCCATTTATGGAGGAAGGCTTTAGGCTATATAACATAAAGATACGACTCATAAGACCACAGCAGAAATGAAAAATGTTGCGAAAACGGGAGAAAAATATTCCTTTTGAGAGCTTCCGCTGCATACGCTGCGGAAACCGCTTAAGTTACACAAAAATTATGTATGACAGGATTGTTCAGCATTAAGAGTTCTATAAAAAGTCCGCGACATCATAATTATGTCTATCTTTTATGGTTGACTTACTAC
Organism: Pyrausta purpuralis; assembly: GCA_963924145.1. Classification (NCBI taxonomy): domain Eukaryota; kingdom Metazoa; phylum Arthropoda; class Insecta; order Lepidoptera; family Crambidae; genus Pyrausta; species Pyrausta purpuralis. The sequence continues at coordinate 20,919,079 of OZ001664.1, read as the reverse complement.
AACCTTTTTTAATGTTAATAAATTTGTAAAAAAATAATGCATTATTTTTAGAGGTGTATTATACACACAGGTATTTATTCTTATCAAAATAAATACATTCATCATCACGAGCATTTCATTTAGAAACAAGTTGCCCTTTATATCATTTGATTTTAATAAATATCTTAGGAGCTACAACAGTTTTAACATAACTCCGCACCAAAATAATGTTCGCAGCTTAAGTACAACGTGCGCTTGCGCTAATCTATACTAATATTATAAAGCTGAAGAGTTTGTTTGTTTGTTTGTTTGTTTGAACGCACTAATCTCAGAAACTACTGTTCCGATTTGAAAAATTATTTTTATGTTAGATAGTCCATTTATCGAGGAAGGCTTTAAGCTATATAACATAAAGATACGACTCATAAGACCACAGCAGCAATGAAAAATGTTGCGAAAACGGGAGAAAGATATTCCTTTTGAGAGCTTCCGCTGCGTACGCTGCGGAAACCGCTAAAGTCACACAAAAATCATGTATGACAAGATTGTTCAGCATTAAGAGTTCTATAATAAAGTCCGCGACAGCATATGTCTATCTTTTATGGTTGACTTACTACAACCTTTTTTATGTTAATAAATTTGTAAAAAAATAATGCATCACTTTTAGAGGTGTATTATACACACAGGTATTCATTATTATCAAAATAAATACATTAATCATCACGAGCATTTCATTTAAAACAAAGGTTGCCCTTTATATCATTTTATTCCAATAAATATCTTAGGAGCTATCACAGTTTTAACATAACTCCGCACCAAAATAATGTTCGCAGCTTAAGTACAAAGTGCGCTTGCGCTAATCTATACTAATATTATAAAGCTGAAGAGTTTGTTTGTTTGTTTGTTTGTTTGTTTGTTTGTTTGAACGCGCTAATCTCAGAAACTACTGGTCCGATTTGAAAAATTATTTTTATGTTAGATAGTCCATTTATCGAGGAAGGCTTTAAGCTATATAACATAAAGATACGACTCACAAGACCACAGCAGCAATGAAAAATGTTGCGAAAACGGGAGAAAGATATTCCTTTTGAGAGCTTCCGCTGCATACGCTGCGGAAACCGCTAAAGTTACACAAAAATCATGTATGACAAGATTGTTCAGCATTAAGAGTTCTATATTAAAGTCCGCGACAGCATAAGTCTATCTTTTATGGTTGACTTACTACAACCTTTTTTATGTTAATAAATTTGTAAAAAAATAATGCATTATTTTTAGAGGTGTATTATACACACAGGTATTTATTCTTATCAAAATAAATACATTCATCATCACGAGCATTTCATTTGGAACCAAGTTGCCCTTTATATCATTCGATTTCAATAAATATCTTAGGAGCTATCACAGTTTTAACATAACTCCGCACCAAAATAATGTTCGCAGCTTAAGTACAACGAGCGCTTGCGCTAATCTATACTAATATTATTAAGCTGAAGAGTTTGTTGGTTTGAACGCGCTTATCTCAGGAACTGCTGGACCGATTTGAAAAAATATTTCTGTGTTGGATAGCTTATTTATCGAGAAAGGCTTTAGGATATAAAACATGACGCTGCGACGGGAGGGGAGGGAGCAAACTCAAAACGCGCGGACGAAGTCGCGGGGGACCGCTAGTTATATTATAAAGCTGAAGAGATGTTGGTTTGAACGCGCTTATCTCAGGAACTGCTGAACCGATTTGAAAAAATATTTCTGTTTTAGATAGCTTATTTATTGAGAAAAGCTGTAGGATATAAAAAATCACGCTGCGACGGGAGGGGAGGGAGCAAACTCAAAACGCGCGGACGAAGTCGCGGGGGACCGCTAGTATAATATGAAGCTGAAGAGTTTGTTTGTTTGAACGCGCTTATCTCTGGAACTGCTGGACCAATTTGAAAAAATATTTCTGTGTTAGATAGCTTATTTGTCGAGAAAGGCTTTAGGATATAAAACATGACGCTGCGACGGGAGGGAAGGGAGCAAACTCAAAACGCGCGGACGAAGTCGCGGGGGACCGCTAGTGGTTAATAAAATACCGTTTTGATTTTGTGCTCAAATACGCATTTCGTATTTGAGCACAAAATCAAAAGCAGCACGAGGCAGATTCTCGCGGCTATTGTTCTTATTTTATGTGGTAATTCGATTGCTAGTTTAAAACCGTTTTACCTAAAAAATCAAGACGTAGTAAAAAATCAAACACTAGTGCACGAACGAAATCTAAATAAATAAAAATCGTGACCCTGAAAAATCTAAAACTATTTTTTCTTCGACAAAGAAAATCGATCGGTGTTTTTTTTTCGTATACAAATTGGCCCAGAATTGGCCCCCAGGATGCCGTTGTTTAAAGTAAAAGGCAGGTTCCTTTGTATACTCGTAAACATCTTACTTGAGGTAAGGCCTTTGCCCAGCTATGGGATGTTTACTGGCTAACTTTTCTTTCATCCAACATAGACTTTAAATTAAGATAAGAGATGTAAGACTTTAGATTAAAACAATTTATTGGGTCTGAGTATGTCCTAGTCTATTTTTTGTCTTAGTTGTTTTGTCAACAAGTTTTCATGTCATATTGAGGTAAATACTTAAAAATGTATTATTAAATATCTAGATCAAAGGCCTTTGTTCCCAAAAACCACAAAACAAAAGCCCACGCTTTCACGTCAAGAGGCACACGTTTAATAACTCTATACGCATATCGTACTTAGTATTCTTAGAAAAGAGCCGCGAAATACACGCTTCAGGTACAATTAGTCGTGTATTCTTTTACTTATTTATACGTTCTAAGAAAAGGGTTCCCTCTTATTAATTTACCTTTTCACATTGTAAAGGAAAGCTTACCTATCGGAAAAGTGCTGCCCTCTGGATGCAATGGCCGTACTTAATTGGTCTCTCAATAGCTTTTGTCCGTACAAATAGATTTCTGCAAAAATTTCAAAGGGGCACTGATGAGTAAAATCCGATTGACTCTTTAGAACATTTCTAAACAAATTGGTAAGAAATGAAAAGTGAAAGGGTAAACAAGTCAGTGAAGTAACTTTTTTTAAAAGCAGCGTTTTATTTTTGGGAGAGAGATTCTAGAGACTTTTAAAAAATAAAACAGGAAGAAAGGCAGGGGAGAAATTTTATGAAAGATTTATCTACCGGGCACCATTACAGCAATTAAATGTGATTTATAGTTTCAAAAAATATAAATAAAGTTAACATTACAAATATACAGGACGTTGTCAAAACCTATAGAAAACCAATACCTACATCGTTTTTGATTAATGTTAGTATGTTAAGCTCTTATAAATCCGAATGTCCGAAAAAAACAGAAATATTTTTTACCAGTAGGTATTTTTCACAAAACGCAATGTAGCAAAAACCTTAAGGCTTAAAATAATGTCTTTATCGAGTGAAGGCACGTAACAAAGAAGACGTAGTTATTCTGGCTACATTTTTTTCTCTCCGTTATTTTTCATTTCATTCACGATTACTGAATGTAATAAGAATTCCGTCACGCTGGGTTCCCGCACGAATTAGGGTTCCGTAGAACAACTCCTATTCACGAATAGGTTTACAAAATTCCCCGTTTGAGAAGTATATCGACGGTTTTAACCGATAACATATACGGGAATACGGCATTAAAAAGAAACAACTTAAAGGTATACTTGTTTCTGAAGTTTACGCGAATATTACTCATTGAAATAAAACAACTTTTTTACGGATTAACTTTTCGCGAGTTTATTAATTTTATCCCGACGTTTCGAACACTTTACAGCGTTCGTGGTCACGGGTAGACTAAGATGTTATTTGTCATTTACAGAGTTTTGAAAAATATACACTACCGTCACTCATATTATTAATTAACGTTCCTATCCACGCAGAAAGAGCTAACTGTGTCTTGTGATCTTGCAGTGAGTGGTCTAGCTTGGGTCCTAGTTAGAACTGGATCCCATGCAGGTGGAATTTTCCAACCATCTTCTCTGTTAAAATTTGGATGTTTTCTTATTTCTATAGCTTCGCGTAGCATACGTGGAATGAACCGACGTTCTTTTGATAGTACTTTAGGTTGGTCAAAACGTATGAAGTGGTTGGGTTTGTCTAAGGCATGTTCACACACTGCAGATTTTACGTTTCGTCTATGTTTAACGTCAGCTATATGTTCTTTTATCCGCACGCCTATACTTCGTTTGGTTTGCCCGATGTAGGAGAGGCCACAGTCACATTCCAGTCTATACACCCCTGCATCTTGAAGAGGTATGGTGCACTTGACAGGTGGTAAAAATTGGTTAATCTTCTTTGGCGGCTTGAAATAAGTCTTGATGGAAGCTCGCTTCAAGATATTCCCAATCTTGTCAGTGACCCCCTTGATGTAAGGTAGTACGGCAGGTGGGCGTTCAACTGTCATGGGCTTGGCACTGGCACGGGGTCTGTAACGACGTGGTACTGGAAGCTGGTTGTCCCGTAGTACCTTCCTTACATGCTGAAGTTCAGCAGCCAGGTGTCGGTCGTCACAGATGCCCAACGCTCTCTGAAACAAAGTTTTGCCCACGGTAGCTAACTGTGAAGGATGATGGTGAGATGCACCATTGAGATATTTGTCTGTATGGGTGGCCTTTCTAAAAACTGTGTGGCTAAGTGTGTTATCAGAATTCCTAGTGAGTAAAACATCTAAGAAAGCTAGTTTATTGTTTGCCTCAATTTCCATAGTAAATTGTATTTGTGGATGAATAGAGTTAAGATGGTTCAAAAAAGCAGAAACTTTATCTGTGGGTAATATTGTGAAGGTGTCATCTACGTACCGTTTATAAAACCTTGGTGATATAGGCGATGTGTTCAAAGCTGTGGCCTCAAAATCTTCCATGAAGATATCAGCAACAACAGGTGATACTGGGGAACCCATCGCTACACCATCAATTTGTATGTAGAATTCACCGTCCCATAATAAATAGCCAGATGTAAGGCAATGCTCTAAAAGTTCTGCATACTCTATGGGCATATTGAATTCAACTAACTTCCTTCTGGTAATTTCAATGCAGTCCTTCACAGGTAAACTTGTAAATAGGGACTGTACATCAAAACTAACCATTGTTTCATTTTCTGCCAATTGCAAGGTCTTTATTTGGCTTATGAAGTCATAGGAATCCTTAACATGTGCCGTAGTTCCTCCTCGTAGTACAGATAGTGTTTTCGCCAAATGCTTCGCCAGCTTGTACGTTGGGGAATCAATCTGACTCACAATAGGACGAAGAGGAACATTGGTTTTGTGTATTTTAGGCAGCCCATACAATTTAGGTGGTTTTGCACATGTTGGTACTAATTGCTTAGCATCAAGATTTAAACTATTGCTATGTTTTTTCACTAGGTCGCTAGTTTTCTTTAATATTTTGCTCGTTTGATCTATTTTTACATGTTTGTAGGTTGTTTCGTCCGACAGCAACTGTGATAAAAAAGTTGTTTTATTTCAACTTAAAGGTAATTAAGTAATTGTGGTTTTCAGACTCGGTGCTCATGAATGCGAAAAAAAGAAACTTGTGTAAATATAACTGATTTGAACACATACCTTCACACTCTTTGATATAATCATCTTTGGCAGCAGAGTCAAACTGTTTTGGAATTGAAAAGAAAACAAATTCGTTTCGTAAATTTATTAGCAGGATTAAATATTCATAAAGATGAAATAAGAAACCAAAAATTTGCGCACGGGCAGGACTTGAACCAGCAACCTTTTGGCAAACCGGGCCAAACGCTCTTACCAATTGAGCTACCGTGCTGTTAGTCCAACCCTGCGAAATTCTTGGTTTCTTATGAAAACGTCAATTGCGTGACGCTTAGCGCCATCTAGCCGTCTGTTTATGAAACAGATGGCCCAAGCAGTTATTCTTTACAGAATAAATTCAACTTGGAAATTGATGTCGCTTCGCTATCTAATGCTTTAAGAATGTTTTTAACACTTACAGTGTCATATTTTATATTCATAAAGATGAAATAAGAAACCAAAAATTTGCGCACGGGCGGGACTTGAACCAGCAACCTTTTGGCAAACCGGGCCAAACGCTCTTACCAATTGAGCTACCGTGCTGTTAGTCCAACCCTGCGAAATTCTTGGTTTCTTATGAAAACGTCAATTGCGTGACGCTTAGCGCCATCTAGCCGTCTGTTTATAATATGACACTGTAAGTGTTAAAAACATTCTTAAAGCATTAGATAGCGAAGCGACATCAATTTCCAAGTTGAATTTATTCTGTAAAGAATAACTGCTTGGGCCATCTGTTTCATAAACAGACGGCTAGATGGCGCTAAGCGTCACGCAATTGACGTTTTCATAAGAAACCAAGAATTTCGCAGGGTTGGACTAACAGCTCGGTAGCTCAATTGGTAAGAGCGTTTGGCCCGGTTTGCCAAAAGGTTGCTGGTTCAAGTCCCGCCCGTGCGCAAATTTTTGGTTTCTTATTTCATCTTTATGAATATAAAATATGACACTGTAAGTGTTAAAAACATTCTTAAAGCAGGATTAAATATAATTTATTCAGCAATAAATACCATTAATACAGATTTTTGAACTTTGCCACTCTTATCAATGTGTCTACAATGTAAGACTCATTTGTTACATGGTCGAGTAACAGGGGGCACACACTCCGCTTCAATCATCACCATCATCATTATCAGCCAAAGGACGTCCACTGCGCCACAAAGGCCTCCCCCACGCTTCCAGAGCGACCGATCACAGGCGGTCTGCATGCAGTTTGATCCCCGGTCATCTGTCCATCTTATCGGTGGACGTCATATGCTGTGTCTTTAGACGAAGGGTCTTTAATCTAAAACTTTACTGCCCCAACGGCCATCTGTTCTTCACGTTGTATTCTGCCCATTGCCACTTGAGCTTACTGATTCTCAGGGCTATGTCCGTTACTTTATTTCTTCTACGTATCTTCTCATTTTTTATTCGATTTCGTAGAGAAACACTGAACATTGCTCGCTGTCTGATTAAGAAATCATGTTCGGATCCGTATGTCATCACTAGTAATACACACTGGTTTCAGACTTTTTTCTTCAGACACTGGAGGTAATTCAGACGAGACTGCTTCAATAAAATATTTGGTTTTGACCGATCCTTACCCTACGGAACCTTTGACACATTTTTGTCTCAGACTTGGCATTTTTTTATCCGATTAGATAGCTCGAACGATAGTCTGTATCACACCGCCGTTTATTAGAGAATAAATTTCCGATATAACCTTCACTGGCTAAGAGATAAACAGAAACTTGTAAAAGTAATAGGGCACTACTTTTATTATAGCTATGAATCTTCAGATCTCGTAGTTCGTACCCATTTCATGATGAAAAATAATAAGGATGGCTGCAAAATTTATTCGGTATTTTATTGGACAGTTTGCAAGTCTTCAACTACTAACTGTGTGAAATGAATTGTTTTTTTATCTCGTGCAGTTTATTATAGTAAAAGTGGTCAACTAGATATGCAATCATCCTGAATTATACACCTAGTTAGTGATATTTTCAGTTGGTAGCATTTCCTACTTTATTCTTCTTTAAAAATTTTAAAAATGAAAATTGTGTCCTGCTTTGCTCTGGAGGGAGAAGTCGATACTATACTTTTGAACTGTTACACATATTATTTCAGATTAGTTTTGAGGTCTTTACAATTTAAATTTCTCCTCTAAATCTGAGTCTTTACAGTATAAGGTTTTCAATGCCTTCTGTAGAACTTAAATATCCCAAGGTTTACAACCAGACACGACGTCAATCGGTAAAATGTATAGTTACTTATCTAAAAACTTTTGTTTTACAGAAAATCGAACAACCATTCCTGCAAGCAGCGAAGACAACTTTAGGCGACCGATACACGCCAAACATTGAGAATATCTACAAAATAACTATAAGGTTCATTCTGGAAAACCTCGTCAAAGGATACGAGGAGTCGGGAAAAGAAAACGGGAACGGACAAACTTAATGACATCACTAATTGGCGTTTAGTGAAAAGTGACATAAATACGGTGTTGTTTTGGTCAGTGACATCCAACTCAGGGATGATGATATCAGTTATGCGTATTCTAAAATAAATAATCTGTTAAAATTACATAATATGCAAGTTTTATAAAATAAAACCTCTTCACAACATTCTAAAATATTTCGAAACGAATGGGGAAACTCGCACCCTTGCGCGTAGATTGCGCGTATCTACGAAATACTACGCAGTAGCTAGTTAGCTACGAAGTGGCGACCTGGCGTTGTAGTATCGCAATAATTAATTATTATTGTGTGTTTTTTATGGTATCAGTATTGTTTGTTTATAACCACCGGGCGTCGCTGACACAAACAACACTCTGTATATCTCAGAATGTAATTATTTTTAAAATGTGGTGCTATTTTAATGCCGGTTTTTGGCATACACGGCATGGTGCTACTAAACTTGAAATTTTAATTCCACGTTAAAGATTTTTCATTTGGTATATCTGCTGAATTGAGTTCTATCAGTATTTATTCACAGAAACACTGTTAAATTTAATGTGGATAGATACGGCCAATGTGGATTGAATTTATGATCTGTTTTAATCCGACTTCGGTGAAGCAAATGGATGGTTACAATTAAGATCAGTATACATACCGAGTACTTATTTAAGAGGTATTATAAGGCTATAATATAATTATCACTGAAAGTTTCTGTAAACCTAGATAAATATATCTAGTTACTAGCGGTCCCCCGCGACTTTGTCCGCGCGTTTAGAGTTTGCTCCCTCCCCTCCCGTCGCAGCGTCATGTTTTATATCCTTTCTCGATAAATAAGCTATCCAACACAGAAATATTTTTTCAAATCGGTCCAGCAGTTCCTGAGATAAGCGCGTTCAAACAAACAAACTCTTCAGCTTTATAATATACTAGCGCAAGCGCACGTTGTACTTAAGCTGCGAACATTATTTTGGTGCGGAGTTATGTTGAAACTGTGATAGCTCCTAAGACATTTATTGAAATCAAATGATATAAAGGGCAACTTGGTTCTAAATGAAATGCTCGTGATGATGAATGTATTTATTTTGATAAGAATAAATACCAGTGTGTATAATACACCTCTAAAAATAATGCATTACTTTTTACAAATTTATTAACATAAAAAAGGTTGTAGTAAGTCAACCATAAAAGATAGACATATGCTGTCGCGGACTTTATTATAGAACTCTTAATGCTGAACAATCTTGTCATACATGATTTTTGTGTAACTTAAGCGGTTTCCGCAGCGTATGCAGCGGAAGCTCTCAAAAGGAATATCTTTCTCCCGTTTTCGCAACATTTTTCATTTCTGCTGTGGTCTTATGAGTCGTATCTTTATGTGATATAGCCTAAAGCCTTCCTCGATAAATGGACTATGCAACGTAAAAATAATTTTTCAAATCGGGCCAGTAGTTTTTGAGATTAGCGCGTTCAAACAAACAAACAAACAAACAAACAAACTCTTCAGCTTTATAATATTAGTATAGATTTCATTTATGCCCTCATGTGTTACCTGTCAAGTGTTCATTAGATTCATTTGCATTGTATTAATGTTAAATTAAGTTAAGACTTGATTATTTTTAGGTTATTTTATTACAATAAATATATATTTTACATGTGTACCTAACCCATTATTTTTTTGGGATAAATATAAGACAACCGTATCATAAAGTCGCATACGCCTGAACAATGTCATACGAGTGATTTCAAAAATAGAGCAACGGTCTGCCTTATCTATCGGCACAAAATCGTCCATCCTAAAAATTGCGATTATCGCGTTAAAAAGGATTAAAGCATGTTTTCACCGTAAGTTACTACCTTAGTAGAGTAGTTAACTTCGTTTTATTATTCTCAAAAAAAATTGGATAACGACGATGAAGTCACGAGAACAAACGAGTTTATTATCAAAATTATTAATTGGTTCATTACTTCTAATTAAAAGTCTGACTGTAAAGAAGATAATCTCTTTCCATATAATGAGGATTATTTACATAGGCCTTATAAGGAAGAACAACTTTTACCCCTACGGTCTGTAGGTTGAGCGAAAGAATATTATTTGTGTTTATGAAGTAAAAATAATTAATTTGATAGAAACCTTACGGCGATATTATCTTTTTTATGTATTGGCGTACAAACAGTTATTTTATTTGTAATAACATTGTTTCAATCGGGACATGTTGTTATTTAACTCACGAATAAACATCAGCCCACAGATAATGTGCTACTGATACTAATAAATATTCAATTTTTTTGAGTTCAAAAATTGAAGTATCTTTACCAAAACAAAGTAAGAGGAATATACCATAACAAAGCTATATGTATGAGCTGTGTATATGTCATTTTCTATCCATTGCAGAAAATCTTTTAAAAACAAATAGTAGGCTAGTAAAAGCTCAACTCAACTACTGAAATCCTGGCCATTCGGATTCCACGGACAAACCGGGGACCCTAATAACTACTTGCCTTTTTCCAACAAATTGTCCGCAGAATTTTAAATTGCTGAGGGTTGCATTTCACCCTTCCACACATCGCCTGAACCCAAAATGTCTAAGACGCCAACACGTAAATGTGGGCATTTGACACCGTCATTTCCCAACACGAAAATAATAGATGAATTGGGGTGATCCGAGCTCTTGATGGAATCTGGTATTTGCTATTATGATATGATTATGATATTAAAAATGATGTATATGTTGCCCGGGCGCGCAATGTCAAGACGTTAAAAGGTCCTAATTAGGACGTCTTACGCTTAGTCTGCGAATAGCTATACAACAAGTGTGGCGTCTCTGTTAGTGATTGTAAATCCTATAAAATGTCATCGTGTGCGTTTCAAAAGTTCAGGGTGTGACATGTAAGCAAACAAGAATTACGCATAAATCACTCATGCGCATTTTTTGTTTTCTTTTTCAATCTTTATGAATATAAAATTTGACACTGTGAGTGTTAAAAACATTCTTAACCAATTCCAAAATAGTATATCAGTGGATAGAAAGTTAGACTTCTTCTTGGTAAGCTTATATATGGTGAGTTTGTGGCCAAACGTGGTAAACGCTAACTTTATCGTGTTAGAGTTATAAACTCTAGATTCGGTAGAGGGCAGAGCTAGGAGGCTAATAAATAAAAAATAGCACGGCCCATCGCCGCCAAGTTGCCTGCTTTTCGGTAGTTTACAGCCTGTACTTTGAAGAGTGTGCTCAGGAACTCCATGAGCTCATTCCACCAGCTCCCTTCTAGATGCACTGCGAACTGCCACTCTTAGTTGATATTCTACTGATTAGAACTAAGAGCTTCGCGTTGACTTTTATATGCGCAGCAAAATGTGGAACTTTTCACACGCATCTGTGCTGCCGATGGATTACAACCCTAAAATTTTCAAAGTTAGAGTGAACGGCTTTTTAAAGGTGAGCTCACTCCATCGTCCACTCCAGCCCCATAATTGATTGATATTACACTAATTATTGACGTTCATACGTAGCATTTTGTGTCCTAAATTGAATAAAGTATTTTTGACTTTTTGACTTCAGTCATCGCCGACTATTCCACGTCTGAAGACAAGAGCAAAGCTATTTCATATAAAATAAAAAAATAAAAAAAATTCTCTCCCGCTTGCGGTAGTCCAGCTAATTTAAACGTACAAAATTAATTAAAATTCATTTACAAAAAAATATAATGAATGAAAAAGTAATTTATGGTCGCCCCCACTTCTCTCTTCTAAGTGATATCCATTACTTCTGTTATAAACGCTCAAGTGTCCTTCAGACCATAGCATTATTCCTAAGGGAATTTGTTGTAAACTCGAGCACTTGCATTTATAATTCATATCCTTCAGCTATTTCAAGAGCCGGGTGGCTACAGATTCTGAATGAAATTATGCTAGAATCATCGGACTCTCCAAAACACTATTCGAAACCTAGTACCTATGGATTAAATACTTATCACACACCTCCGATTTGCCGATGATATAGTCGTTGTGGCAAAGACGCTGGACGATCTTGGCACTATGCTCGAAGACCTTGACCGAGTCTCCCAACAAGTAGGTCTTAAAATGAACATGGAGAAGACGAAAATTATGTCGAGTTCCCTTGTTGTACCCACTCCAGTATCCATTGGAAACTCAATTCTCGAAGTTGTCGACGAGTACGTCTACCTGGGACAAGTGATCCGATTGGGTAGGTCCAACTTCTAGAAAGAGGTCAATCGACGAATCCAACTCGGCTGGGCAGCGTTCGGGAAATTACGCAAGAGTGTTTTCTCATCTCATTTACCTCAGTGTCTGAAGACGAAAGTCTTCAACCAGTGTGTGTTACCAGTGATGACATACGGATCCGAAACATGGTCTCTAACTATGGGCCTTATAAGGAAGCTCAAAGTCACACAACGAGCGATGGAGAGGGCTATGCTAGGTGTTTCTCTACGTGATCGAATCAGAAATGAGGAGATACGTAGAAGAACTAAGGTAACGGACATAGCCTTGAGAATCAGTAAGCTCAAGTGGCAATGGGCAGGGCACATAGCGCGAAGAACTGATGGCCTTTGGGGCAGGAAAGTTCTAGATTGGAGACCCTTCGACCAAAGACGCAGCGTAGGACGTCCACCAACACGATGGACAGACGACCTTATAAAGATTGCAGGATCAAACTGGATGCAGACCGCTAGTAATCGGTCGCTGTGGAAAGCCGTGGGGGAGGCCTATGTTCAGCAGTGGACGTCCTTTGGCTGATAATGATGATGATGATGCTGAAATACTTAACAGATGTTTTTCGCGGCGTTTGGAGCACTTTAGGGCATTCGTGGTTCTGGATAGACTAAAATGTTATTTGTTATTTACAGAGTTCTAAAAAAATTAAACTACCATCGTTCATTCATATTGATTAACGTTCTTATCAACGCACAAAGAGCTAACCGCATCTTTCGACATTTTGCAATAAGTGATGTTGAGTGTTGACTCCAAAAGAACCATAGAAGTACTATCTTCCAAATGGATAATAATTTTATGAAAAGAACCGAATTATATGCGTTAGTTTATTGTTTTCAAAATTCTGTAAAGGACAAATGACATCTCAGTCTACCCGTTTCCACAAACCCTGTGAAGTGATCGAAGCATCGCGATGTTAAATTTAATAATCCGCGATTAATAGGTATATGTAATTTATGTCTTATCAAAGATTAGTATTCGCATAAAGTTCACAAACAAGTATGAAACCAAGTAATTTTTACTACGAAAATGATCTGTCAAAGAAAAAGGATTTCCGAAATTGTTATTGGCTCCAAAAAGTATTTGAGCGCTAGAATCACACTTAAGAATTACTGTCGTTAGATAATTACATTTGTTCCGTCATCGTAATTTATCGAAGATTCATCTCAAGTAATTTAAACGCATTATCGAAGTTCTGTATGACTGGTTCATGCAGTGACAAAACGCAGCCGTAAAATGGCTGCCATGCAATCGCAGCCTGATGGTTTTCGTTTGACGGACGCCAGAGGGCAGTTGCAATCTGGACGTTGAATCGGACATACCGACCGCGCGCGGATCTATCCTGCGCAATTGCCACCGCGTGTTCGTGAATATCTTCATGTTTTAAACTCCTCGTCGCCTCATCTCAAATCGACAAGAAGTGATGTGCAACCAGCTGGTGTGAGCCCAAGCGATGGTGGAAGTCAACGATCTTAAAGGTATGTGATTGCATTATATTTTGTTGCCGCGTGCCTCTCGAAACAGAACATCGTATTTGCTACGGCAGGTCTTTTAGCCTGATCCAAGTGTAGCAAGAAGCCACCAATCGTTTTTTATTTGTGTGTGGTGCGTTTGCTACATCTTTTTTGGTGCCGAAACCCGGGATTTCCACCAACCACGTGCACGGCACCTTCCCTTATCCGAATGCAATGGTATTTTCTTGGTTAAAAGTCTTTGCAAATCTTAAATCTACATCGTCATTCGTTATCGGTTGCAGAGTTACCCATTTAATCAGATCTTACTACGCATAAAATCATTTGGTGTCGGAACCTACGGGCCAACCAGTTCATATCGTAAAACATCGTCTAGTTTAACCCTTTTTTTTTTACGTCAGGAAATGCAGTTTACGCACCGTACCTCTCCGTCGGGGAACGGAGGGGCGTGTGTGGGACTCCCCCGGATTTGCCCCCGGGTATACCCACTAAAACCTGACGACGCCCGCCGCGTTTGTTGGCTGTGACAGCAGGGGCCGCGGTGTCTCAACAGTCCCGCGACCCTTGCCAGCGCAACCTCCACCCTCCATCAGGAGGTTGGATCTCCATGGAGTGGGGCGATCCCACTCCAGTCGGCACACTGGCGCCTCTGGAGAATCCCTGGTGATTGGACAGAGGTGTCCCCACACCGTCTGTCCGAGACCCTCCCGACGAGGCGATCCACGCCCGGCGGCAAACGCACGCCGAGCTCGCCCAGAGGACCAAAGTCCTGGGATATCCCCTGCCTCCTCTGCTTAACCAGAGGGGTGCCGGGAGTCCAACGACTGTTAGTGAGCCGCCGCTCGATGCGAGACAGACGCGACTCACTATGGCCACTGCCGCCCGATACGGGAGCAGACGCAGCGGCACTCTCCACGGAGCATCTTGGCTTCACCTGCCGCTGGATTGCGACAGGCAGACAGAAAAGGCGTGCTCCATTCGAGGGGGGTCTAGTTTAACCCTGAGTTATTGTAAGATCAAATTAAGCAATCATTTTCAATTCATCGGTGCTTGATTTATTCATCGGCTTACACTAATTCGAACCTAAACGGGTATAAACTTGTTCAAAACTAACATTGGTACATCATTTCACTATCATTAATCGTTAAATATTCTAGAATCAATCGTTAACACGTCACAAATTGCAATCTCAAATCAACATTTTTTATTTTTACTTTCGGGTAGTTTCGTGTCACCGGCGCACAAGTACCACAAAATTTTGTATCTCATTTCACATAAAACATTTTGAATTCACTTCTTAGCGTATTCGTAATAACCTGTTTCGTAAGTGGAAGCTTTTATTTCTTCGAATTAGTTCGTAACTTAAAGTGCAAAATAAAGTTTTTTGCTAACGTCGAGCACTTGCATTCATCACGTCGTGTGTAAACATTTCTTATCGCTGCACGACACGGCATCGATCGTAGTAGTAGGCATCAGTGCAGTTTTTTGTCCGCATTCCGTCTTAATAAACATAAGGGTGGTAGCACACTATCGCAACATATTTATTTGAATTTCACTTTTAAGATTTTATTGGTTAACTCATTTTTATCATCATGTCTCCTTCAAATAGACGGCCAAGAAAGTTCAGTACATTGAAGAAATCGAAATCAAAATCTGTAGACATAGAATACACAACTCAAGATTTGTCTTCATTGCGCAGAAAACGTACAATTGCACTTAAACGTTTGAATAAAGCTTTAGAAATCGGCCAATTAGCGCTGAGACATGACTCTGAAATTAACTTGTTTTTGTCTTACCACAACAATGTGAATCAAATAGTTGATGCTTTTGAAGATGCCCATTATTCAATTATCGACATTTTAGATGATGAAAGCGAGGCTGATACAAGATTACAGGAAGAATTCGATGACACTTATTACAAAATCGAATCTATTTATCGCAGTTTGGTTCCAACTGAAGAGGTACCAACACAGAGTTCTAAAAGTGTGCCATCATCGTTTAATGTTCGTTTGCCTAAAATAACGCTGCCCAACTTCTCTGGTAACATCAAACAATGGCCCGAGTACTTTGATACTTTTAATGCTCTATTTCATAATTCATCTTCACTTACCGATACGGAAACGTTTCATTTCTTGATCTCCTTTCTTAGCGGCGATGCATTATCCGTAGTGAGGGCATTTCCTTTGAGTCATGAGCATTACCTCGGTGCGTATCAGGCCTTATGCGGCAGATATCAAAACAAGCGCGATCTCGCTTTTACATGTTGGCGTGACATTCTTAACATAGAATTCAAGTGTAGGGATGCTAAAGATTTTCGTAAGTCTCTTGACACTATCGATGAAAATTTAAGCATTTTAAAAACAATTGACCTTCCGGTACAAAATTGGAACTTTGTTTTGGTGTATCACATTTTATCGAAATTAGACACTGATACGCGTCGTAGTTTCGAAGAAAATCATTCTGATATCGAGTTTCCAACTTATAATCAGTTGAAACTATTTTTAAATTCAAAATGTGAAGCATTAATGCGTGACACACATTTTTCAAGTTTTCAAAAGCAAAATAAATCGTTTCAAAACTCAGGTCCCGCTAAACGCGCTGGTGTGTCACATGCTTTAGTAGCTGCAAATAATAAGTCGCCTTCGTCCACAACTAACAATGATAAAACTATATCTACGAAAAGGTGTTCGTATTGTGATAAATCACATTCAATTACATCGTGTTCCGATTTCCTTAACAAATCAATAGACGAACGTATAAAATTTGCCGAAGAGAAAAAATGGTGTTATAACTGCTTGAAACCATCACATCAATTAAAGAATTGTAATTCTATTTTTCTTGCCGTACGTGTAAACGCAAACGTCACAGCTTGCTACACCGTAATCAATCAGTTGAGCCACAACAGAGTCTGAACTCAGCAGCATTGCTTTCTCGATCTCAGTCGAAGTCTACCGTGTTACTTGCCACTGCTATCGTGCAAGTTCAAGATTCTCAAGGCAACATGCAATCTTTTCGAGCTCTTTTCGATACTGGCAGTCAGAGTAATTTTATTACCGAGTCGGCAGTCAAGCGTTGACAGTTAGTACCTTTTTTTTTTTTTTTTTTTACGTTGGAAAATGCATTACGCATACTCGACGCCCGGGGGAGACGGCGAGTTATGTGGGACTCGAGCTCAAACGCCCATACCCACTAAAAACCAACGACACTCCGTCAGTCACCTGGCCGCTCAAAAGTCGTCTCAAGCCAGTCGTCGTCGTCCGAGAAATCGGACGGCGACGACTCGCTCGACGACTCGTGAGCGGCGGACGGGGCTGCGGGAAGCCGGTCGGATACTACCGCTGCCCCGTCGATGACTGCCCGCCGTAGCAGGCCCGGCAAGCCCACCCCATGAGGGGGGGCAACGGGAATGGCCCGGAGTGTGCGGACATTCCCATCAGGCGGTGGTGGAAGCGCGTGCAATGCCGGCGCGGGTACCCCCGTACCCGACGCAAGCTGGCCTCCACCGGGGGGGATCAGGCGGTTGTAACGCCGCCGTCTCCGCCCCGTTCGTCGCCTTCGGATCGGGGCGGCAAGAGGATCCTCCTCCCGCACCCTCTCCGCTGCCTCCTTCTGTGAGATAACGTCCTCGCAGAAGGAGGTGACGGCCTTCCAGGCTCTGTCACTCCCGAGCATGGCCTCCACCACGCTGGGGAGGGAGAGGTCCTGGCCGATCTCCGCGACCAGAGTGCGGCGCTGCGACTCCCACGCTGGGCACGACACAAGGGTGTGCTGAACCGTGTCCTCCGCAGCACCGCACTCGTGACACGCGGCGGTCTCCTCCCGTCCGATCCGGTGCAGATAGGCGCCGAAGCATCCGTGTCCGGTAAGGACCTGCACCAGACGGTAGGTGAGGGAGCCGTGCCGTCTCTCTAGCCATCGGGTCAGGACCGGGGTCAGGGCGTCGAGGGTGGCTCGACCCGACTCCGAAGAGTTTAGGACCCCGGTCCAGGCCCGAATTAGCAGCTCTCGGGTCTGGCGCTCGAAGGCGCGCTCCTCCTCTAGGGAGCCGCGCTCTCCCCGAGAACGCTGCTCCGACCGTCGTGCGTATGTCCAGGCTAGGACTCGGGCCTCGAGCTCCCAAGGCGGAGTCCCAGCCAGGACACACGCCACTGCACCCGCCACTGTGGAATAGCAGCGGGCCGCCCTCTGCGCGATGACTCGCTGGGGCCGTCTGAGCTGAGACACGTTGTCCCGACTCAGACGGTCCGCCCAGATGGGGGCACCGTATAGCGCCATGCTCTTTAAAATGCCGGCGTATAGACGTCGGCAATGAGCGCTTGGCCCACCCAAGTTCGGCAGCAGCCACCCCAGCGAGTCCGCCGTCTTTAGCAGCCGGGGTGACAGTTCGGCAAAGTGACGGCCGAACCGCCACCGGCTGTCGATGATAAGTCCCAGATATTTCATCTGGGGCTTAACGTCGATGGCCACGCCATCGACCATCAGGCTGATGTTCGGTGGGTGGCGTTGTCTCGGGCCGTCGAACAAGACGGCCTCCGACTTCTCCAGAGCGACCCTGAGGCCCAACAGGCGAATCCGTTGGACCACAAGGTCGCACGCCGCAGAAGCCAAACGGAGGACCCGCGCTACATCCCAGGCCCGGGCCAGTACGAGAGTGTCGTCCGCGTAGCAGACGACCCTCACGCCCGGGGGGAGTGCGCCCCTCAACAGCCAGTCGAATCCGATATTCCACAGGCATGGTCCGAGGACTGATCCCTGTGGAACACCGGACTCGACGCGGTGACTCCTCAGCGTGCCGCTCTGGTCCACGTACGTGACTGTCCTGTCCTGGAGGTAATCGGACAAGAGGCGAACCAAGTAGGGCGGCACACCGTGGGCGCGCAGGGCCTCGACAATGGTGGTGTGGGGAATGCTGTTGAATGCGTTGGCGATATCGAGGGATATCGCCAACAGCCTTTCCCCACTCTCGGCAGCACCCCTCACCATTTCCCCCAAGAAGCCCAGCGCGTCGACGGTCGAGCGGCCAGCTCGGAAGCCAAACTGGGCCTCCGCCAGATCAGGGCCGGCAGTCTCCAAGTGCCGGACGATGCGGGTTGCGAGAATCCTCTCGAAGAGTTTCCCCGCCTCGTCCAGCAACACAATCGGCCGATAGGCCGATGGAGAGTCCATCGGCCGGCCCGGCTTGGCGAGGAGGCAGAGGGCGCCTTCCTTCCACACCTTCGGGAACCTTCCGACAGCGAGACAGCTGTCGAAAAGTTCCCGAAGTTTCTCCTCCAGATGGCCCGCCGCGATGAATAACACCCGAGCGGGCACACCGTCAGGTCCTGGTGCCGTCTTTTTGCCCCGGAGACGGAGTGCGGCGGCTTGCACCTCCGCCCCCGAGACTGGCGGAAAGGAGTCAGCCGAGTCCACAACAGGACCCGGCCGAGTCATCGGCGGCGGCGTGAAGTCCGGATCAGAACCGGGGAACAACGCACCGACCACCGCTTCCATCATCGCCGGCTCGAGAGTCTGGGTGAGTGGAGGACCATGGGCGCGCAGCTTGTTACGCGCAGCCCGATACGGTCTCCCCCACGGGTCCCTGTCAAGACTCTCCAGCATCGTCGCCCGGGCTTCGTCCTTCGCGGCGGCGATTGCTACCTGGAGGCGCTTTTTCGCCTCCAGGTACCCGGCGTACAGGACGTCTTCCCTCTCCTCTTCGCGGATTCGGCGCCTCCGGCTCCTGGTATACGCCCGCCGTGCAGCAGTGCAGGCGGACCGCAGGTCGGCAATTTCTGACGACCACCAGAAGACGGAGTTGCGACGAGGAGGGGGAAGAGATCTCGGCATTGACGCGTCGCACACCTCCGTCAAAGCTTGGCGGAGCTGAGAGGCGGAGCCGTCTACGTCCGCGCTGGTCAAAGGGGGACAAAACCAGTCCTGGACCAGCGCGGATTCGTGAGCCATGTCTCGGTCAAGCCGGGCCAGCGCCCAGCACGGTCTCGACCGAGACACGGCGGCCGATGTGGGGCGTTGGGTGGAAACTGAGTCCAACTCGAACCGGATGTAACGGTGGTCGGACCCAGTCTCCACCGACAGGACACGCCAGTTGTTCGCGCGAGATGCGACGACGGGAGAGGCGAACGTGAGGTCCACCACTGACCCGCCCCGCCGTCGCACGCACGTGTGCGTCCTGCCCCTATTCAGTAGGGTCAGGCCTGTCGCCATCGCCATGGCCTCCGTGGCTCGGCCGCGGCAGTCCGTCACACGGCCACCCCATGCGACGGACTTGGCGTTGAAGTCCCCCATCAGGATGATTTGACGGGGAGCAACACGCCGTAACGCGGCCGACAACGCCTGCAGAAAGGCCTCGAACTCGTGGAGTGGGCGATTAGGGGAGAAATAAACTCCAAAAATCGCTAGTCCACCCCACGAGGCCCCCACGAACTCGGCACCCCTCTCGAGAAGTGAGAGGGGTAGGCCACCGGAAGAGGTTATCGCCGCGAGGCCGTCCCGACTCCCAAACCAGTTTGGTCGGTCTGGTATCAGGTACGGCTCCGAGACGACGGCCACGTCGATATGATACTCCGCCAGAGCCTGGGAAAAAAGATCCTGGGCTCTGGCAGACCTCATGAGGTTCGCCTGGAGCAATGACTTGGGACCCAAATCCATTACTCCGACATAACTTCCTCCGGCGTACCAGCTCCCTGACCAGTTTTGGGCGCTCCAGGCGTTGGCTTCGGTGCCGCCTTGCCCTTCGTCGGGGGAGGGTTACACTTCTTCCCTCCCATCACATGGCTGGCGGGTCTACCAGCCGATGTGCAGACGGCGCATCTCGGTTCCGCTGTGCAGGAGGCTCGGTCATGGCCTTTCCTGCCGCAGCGGAAGCAAAGGTCCTCGTAGCTCACCTGAGAGGGACAAAGCGGCTTGGTGTGGCCAATTCCCAGGCACCTAAAGCACCTCATCGGGCGGGGCTCGAGCACGCGAACGTGGCAAGAGCTCCACCCGACGGTGAGGCGCCCGGCATTCGCCAGTGCCTTGGCCGCGGCGACGGGGCAGTGCACTACGGTGCATCCCGTACCACCAGGGCCGGGACGAATAGAACCTGCGCGGACCTGTTCGGCGCTGCACCCCCCCTTCGCGGCAACGGCGGCGGCGACTTCCTGCGGCGTGATGGAGTCATCCAGCCCTGTTATCCGAAGTTCGGATTTTTTGACAGGGCGGACGACTGTCGCCTCTTCCGCCACCACCTCCTTAAGTTTGGCCGCAAAGAGGTCGGCCTTTTCGCTATTTTGGGGGCCCTCAAATTCGAACATGCGGGCCCCCGCTGCCGTCTGCCGTGACCGAACCGACGGAATCCCGAGCTCGGCGGGGTTGATGACACCACGGGCCCTCTCTATGAGAGACCCGTAGGTTACACCCTTCTTCACGGATTCCGTGGAGAGGGTGAGGACCACCGCCGATGTTTTCGGGGCCACTAGCTTACGCGGCTTCTTCAACACGACGTTGCGCTGTGGCGCTTTCGGTTTCGAAGGAGGGGTGGCCGTGGTAACGGCCGTTTTCTTTTTTCCTCGTTTCGCCACCGTCACCCAAGTTTCCTTGGCCGGCGCTGCTGACAGGGGCTCTCCCCCCCGGCTTGGTTGTGGTGGCATCGGTGCCGAAGACGGCCCAGCGATGGGTGGTGCCGCGGCGGCGGCAGAGGGAGGGGCCGACTTCTTCCCCTTCCCTTTTCCCTTGCTGGGTTTGGCAGCCGCGACGGGCGCTGGTGTGGTCGGCTTCTTGTCAGCGGCCAGAGGTGGCCGCAGAGACTTGGCCGGCAGGAGGCGGTCTTCGAGACCCTCGATCCGGGCGTTCAAAATGGCGCCCACCTCCAACACTATGGAGCGTCGGAACTCCGTCAGGGCTGGGTCTTCACCATTGTGGTCCCTCTGTTGTAAGGGTGGCCCCCTGGAGGATGAAAACGGAGTCGCGTCCATAGGTGCCGGACCACGTTTCTCTGCCTCAATTTCCCGCCGTAATTCAGCCAGCTGCTGTCTCATTTGCGCCAGCTCACGCCGGATGGCTGAGTTCTCCTGCTGGAGCAGCCTCGTCTCATCAGAGACGGAGTGGCTCACGGCAAGAGCCGTCAAATTCTGCAGGGCAATGGCCGCGTCTCTCAATGCCTTTTGAAACGTCCCTTTGAGGTTTTTTGACCTTTTGGCTACCTCTAGAATCACCTCCAGGTGCTTGTTTGCCGCTAACTGAAGGCCCTCCGCCGTCATTTCCGGGCCTTCCGACACCGGAGCAGCACCAACAGCCGTACTGGCGGCGCAAGCCTCTTTCGAAAGCGCCACTATCCGCTCTTCCTCCTCCGGTTGCAGCGCTTCTGTGGCCAAGGATAGGGCCAGGTCACCAAGACCAGTCTCTGCCGGGGTCGATTTTCCGACCTTTCCCTTTCCTTTCTTTCTCTTCTTTTCCTTCTTTCCGGGCTCGACTTCCGGGCGAGGCGTCCGCAAAAACTGCAGGCGCGTCGACCGGCAGGAACCTTCCGACAAAGTGGACGCGTCGGAGTACTCTTCCAGGCTACTGCGGGAGCGCTCCTCGTCAAGGCCAATGGCCTCCAGAGAGGTGCAACTCCCCGTCACACTAACGGCGCGCTTTTTTCTCGGAGGCGCCAACTCCCGTGCTCCGTCCTCGGGCAGCCTCGCGACTGCTACTCGGACTTCCTTCAGATTACGCGACAGGCGCACGACAGGCGACCAAGCACTGTCACAGCTCTTGGTGGCTGTTTCTTCTCTCTTCTCCGGTTTTGAGCCATTTTCACGACCGGGCTCACGGTCGGGTTTGAGAATTTGATCCAATTTGTCCATATTGATCCCACGAGTATGGGGGATATAAGAGTCCTTGCCGGGCGGTGCCCCCTGCACCCGGCAAAGCCTTAGGGTTGATAACCCAACGGGAGGTCGGCAGGTATCCCGCTGGGGTAAGCTCTAGCGACTGATCACCCATCAGCCACGCATCCCCTCGCGGAGCTACCACGCTTGGGATTGGGGTAATTTTTTATAGAGGTTTTCTTCCTCGCGGTCCGGGCGGTT
Organism: Pyrausta purpuralis; assembly: GCA_963924145.1. NCBI lineage: Eukaryota > Metazoa > Arthropoda > Insecta > Lepidoptera > Crambidae > Pyrausta > Pyrausta purpuralis. The sequence continues at coordinate 20,896,364 of OZ001664.1, read as the reverse complement.
AAGCCAAGACCCTCGTTCCACACAGAGCCGCGAGACGTGATCCACGACACTCCGTTGATGCGGATTACGATATAAGGCGATCCACGCCCGACGGCAGGGTAAGTGCACGCCGGGCTCGCCAAGAGGACAAAAGTCCCAACGACGTCCCCTGCCTCCTCTGCTAAATCAGAGGGGTGCTGGGAGTCCTACCAACATTCAGTGAGCCACCGCTCGATCCGAGACAGACGCGACTCACCTGTGCCGCTGCCGCCCGATACGGGAACAGACGCAGCGGCACCCGTCATAGAGCATCTTGGCTTCACCTGCCGCTGGATTGCGACAGGCTACTGAGCCCCCTCGCCACGACAAGGCGTGCTCCATTCGAGGGGGTGACAGTTAGTACCTAATCCAACTTCGGCTAGTATAAGTGGACTCGGAGAGGCTTCTGCTCCTATTTGCGGTAGTGTTACTTGTGGCGTAGGAACACAAGACAAAATCGTTTTTAAATTGAATATGCACGTCATTCATACAATTTGTAGTGATCAACCTGTAGCTAAATTAAATTCGTCTTGTTGGTCATATATCCAATCGTTAACTTTAGCTGATCCCAGTTTCGACATCCCCGGACCGGTTGATATACTGTTTGCTGCTGATGTATTCGCCGGTTCTCCCTTGTTTTGTCGAAAAACGTTTGATATAATTTCACTTTTACTAATCACTCTTAACATAATGGTTGTTTAACATAATTTTGTTTAACATATTTTTTATAACAGATAATATTTGCTTGATATAACAACGTTTGTGCTAACATTTAAGAGGCATAATCATCATTCGACCTAATAATCATTTCATCTAATTTTTGTTTTATCTAATCTTATTTTGTATAATTATCATTTTACATACTTTTATTTAGTATAATGATTAGTTCGCCTATATTGTTATTTTTTTTAAATTATAAGATTTTAACAGTTTTATTTTAAAGACAGCAAATAGGGCAACTTGAGGAAAACAAAGTTTTAATATTTTGCATTTAATCACAAAAAAGGAGCGCCGCCGAGCGCCAGAACTCCCCTCTATTGGTGTCATCTAGGTTAGGTTAGGTTAGAACAGTGATCCGACAACGCGCGAAGGCGAGCGAGCGAAGCGAGCGTGCCGCGGCAGCGGCCGCCGAGCGCCAGAACTCCCCTCTGTTGATGTCATCTAGGTTATGTAGGTTAGAACAGTGACAGTTTTTTAATTGGCGTAAGCATAAATGTGATTATTTTTTGTATTATTTAAGTTCAGTTATAAAGTTTCGGTTAAATAGAAATTAGATTAAGCACTCATTAGGCCAAGCAAACATTATGTCATGTGATATTAGGCAAAGTGAAAATTCTATGAAATGAAATTATATTACACTAGCGGTCCCCCGCGACTTCGTCCGCGCGTTTTGAGTTTGTTCCCTCCCCTCCCGTCGCAGCGTGATGTTTTATATCCTAAAGCCTTTCTCAATAAATAAGCTATATAACACAGAAATATTTTTTCAAATCGGTTCAGCAGTTCCTGAGATAAGCGCGTTCAAACCAACAAACTCTTCAGCTTTATAATATAATTTGCTCCCTCCCCTCCCGTCGCAGCGTCATGTTTTATATCCTAAAGCCTTTCTCGATAAATAAGCTATATAACACAGAAATATTTTTTCAAATCGGTCCAGCATTTCCTGAGATAAGCGCGTTCAAACAAACAAACTCTTCAGCTTTATAATATATTAGCGCAAGCGCACGTTGTACTTAAGCTGCGAACATTATTTTGGTACGGAGTTATGTTAAAACTGTGATAGCTCCTAAGATATTTATTGAAATCAAATGATATAAAGGGCAACTTGGTTCTAAATTAAATGCTCGTGATGATGAATGTATTTATTTTGATAACAATAAATACCTGTGTGTATAATACACCTCTAAAAATAATGTATCTTTTTTTACAAATTTATTAACATAAAAAAGGTTGTAGTAAGTCAACCATAAAAGATAGACATATGCTGTCGCGGACTTTATTAAAGAACTCTTAATGCTGATCAATCCTGTCATACATGATTTTTGTGTAACTTAAGCGGTTTCCGCAGCGTATGCAGCGGAAGCTCTCAAAAGGAATATCTTTCTCCCGTTTTCGCAACATTTTTCATTGCTGCTGTGGTCTTATGAGTCGTATCTTTATGTTATATAGCCTATAGCCTTCCTCGATAAATGGACTTTCCAACGTAAAAAATTTTTTGCAAATCGGGTCAGTAGTTTTTGAGATTAGCGCGTTCAAACAAACAAACAAACAAACTCTTCAGCTTTATAATATTAGTATAGATGAACAATTATGTTAATCAAAATTAGATAAAATAATTATTATAGGAATCGAATAATTATATCAAATGAAATTAGATATTTTAAATGTTTGTGAAGTGAAATTATATCAAACGTTGTTCGACAAAACAAGGGAGAACCGTATTCGCCGAATCGCTGTTAGATGAGCAAATCAAGGGTGGTCAAAATCAACCTACTGCTTTTAAATCGATATCCGGTTGGCTTCTTCTTGGTAAAACGTATTTAAATTCTAGTACGGCGTTACTTACATCTTCGTTATCGTCCAGTATTGATACTGATTTAAACTCACTAGTCAATCGTTTCTGGGAGTTGGATTCTGTTCCAAAAGCGACTTCATTAACTCCAGAAGATCAACTTTGTGAACAAAAATTCGTAACCGATCATTCGCGTGATGCTTCTGGTGGATATGTCGTTAAATATCCGTTCAAAGACGATTCTGAACCTACTTTTCACGGTTCACGCGAGGTGGTACTGAGACGGTTTCATGCGATTGAAAAGAGACTATCACGCGACCATGAACTATCAATACAGTATTCTGAATTTATGTCCGACTATATCGAGTCTAATCACATGTCACTTGTGCCCTTCGATGAAATGGGAAAGGGTAAATATTACATTCCGCATCACTGCGTTTTACGACCTGACTCCACAACGACTCGCCTTCGCGTAGTGTTCGATGCGTCGGCTAAGGATATAAACGCGCATTCATTGAACGATAGTCAATTAATCGGTCCTAAGTTGCAGCCTGATATTTCTAAAATTCTTTTGCGTTTTCGTGAACATGAGATTGTTTTCATGGCAGACGTGCGCCAGATGTATAGGCAGATTCTCGTTTCGCCTGACCACCGTGAGTATCAGCGTATTCTTTGGAGACCGTCGCCCAACGACGTGCTTCAGGAATACCGCTTGAATACAGTTACGTATGGTGTAGCTTCGTCCCCTTTTCTCGCTTGCTGTACTTTCGTCTCCGCTAGCTAGCTGATGACGAGGGAGACGCATATCCGCAGCAAAACAGATCATCTTGTCTGACGTGTACGTTGACGACGTAGTTTGCGGTTTTAGTGAATTTAACGTTGCCCAAGAGGCTAAAACACAACTTATCAAGCTGTTTGATTTGGGGCATTTTCAACTTCGCAAGTGGGTCAGCAACTATCCACAACTTTTATCAGATTTACCCGGTGACTTGCATTTACGAGGTTAAGTCTCTCTTGACAACACCGAGCCTTCACCTTTGAAGGTCCTCGGCCTTATGTGGGATCCTGTTTCAGATTCATTTCTCTTTTCCGTAAAACCTTCACGGCAAGCGTGTACCAAACGATCAATCCTAAGCGAACTTGCTCAGATTTTCGATCCCTTAGGCTTTCTTTCACCAATCACAATCCAAGCTAAGTGCTTGATCCAAAAACTTTGGATTCTCGGTGTGAGTTGGGATGAAACGCCACCTATCGAAGTCGTCCATGCATGGACCACTTATGCGGATCAACTTTCACAGCTAGCTGAGCTTCGGATACCTCGTAAGGTGACCAATTCGAATTCTATTTACGAACTTCACGGTTTCTGTGACAGCTCCGAGGTTGCCTACGGTGCTGTAATATACTTACGTGTTATCGATAAGTTTGGACATATTCAAGTTTTCTTCATTTGTTCATAGGCTCGAGTCGTTCCATTAAAACGCATTTCACTGCCTAGGCTGGAGTTGTGTGCTGCAGTTCTTTTAGCTGATTTATATAAATATGTTCGTGATACTTACTTGACGCATATCCAAATCGATTCTATCTTTCTGTGGTCAGACGCCACCATCGTTCTTTCTTGGCTCCGCTCCCATTCCTCACGTTGGACTACCTTCGTAGCAAACCGCGTAAGTCACATCCAAGAAATTACCAATCCTGAAAACTGGAACCATGTTTCTTCTGCAGATAATCCAGCTGATATCTGTTCCCGCGGGCTCCTCCCCAGTGAAATACTAAATAACTCTTTATGGTGGGCGGGACCTCGCTGGCTATCTCAGACTTCGGATCTATGGCCAGTATCTTCTCCGATCGTCACCCCGGAAGATAAGAATATTATTGACGCTGAAGTGCGTAAATCGGTTACGTTAGTTGCCGAACAGAAACCTGACAAGGACTTGAATATCTTGGACAATTTGATTGGTCGCTTCTCATCATTGTCAAAACTTTTAAACGTTTTATCTTATATTTACCGTTTTATCGAATCAGCCAAGAAACGTCATACAAAACCTAATCTTTTTATCGACAACGTTGAACGTCATAACGCACTTATGCAATTGGTAAAACACACGCAGAATCAAGCATTTTCAAGTGAAATCTCGAATCTGCAAACTAAAAAACCGTTAATCAAACAGTTTCGTAAACTCAACCCATTCATCGACAGTTGTGGTGTCCTCAGGGTGGGCGGCAGGCTTTCTCGCTCCGGGCTAGAGTATGAACACAAGCATCCGGCTCTTCTGCCCTCTGCAAGTCCACTATCATATTTGATAATAGATTTCATACATCGAAGTTATTGCCACCCAGGCGTGAACACAACAAATTTCTTGCTATTGCAGCAAATTTGGGTCGTCTCTGCAAAACGAGCTGTGCGTCGGGTCCTGTCTAAATGCATAAAATGTTATCGACTACATCCACAGCCTTTACAACCATTCATGAGTGATTTACCTGCGTATCGTATCAATCAAGTTAAACCGTTTTCCGTAGTGGGTGTGGATTTTGGTGGACCGTTCCGCATCAAGCTTGGCTCACATCGTGGTGCAAAAATTGACAAGGCATATTTGTGTTTATTTATGTGCCTCGCCACAAAGGCTGTTCATTTAGAGGTCGTCTCTACACTCTCATCCGACGGTTTCATCGCTGCGCTTCGGCGTTTCGTAGCACGTCGCGGTCGCCGCAATACTATCCACGCGGTTTGCGGAATCAATTTCGTTGGTGCTCGCAATCAACTTTCAACCCTTATGGAGAATGCATCGAACGCGGAAAAGATTGAATACAAATTTAATCCTCCGTCCGGGGCTCACTTCGGGGGCGTTTGGGAGATTCAAATTAAGGCGGCAAAAACTCATTTGTATAGGGTTGTTGGTGATCAAGTTTTAACATTTGAAGAGTTAACCACACTCTTTACTCAAATCGAGGCAGTTTTAAATTCGCGACCTTTGTGTCCCATAAGCGCGGATCCGAACGATCTGTCCGCACTCACTCCAGGTCATTTTTTGACGTTAGAACCACTAACAGCGGTCCCCGATGAGGATCTATCATCACTTAATATCAATCGGCTTCATCGGTGGCAGTTGTTACAATCATTTCATCAGAACTTTTGGTCCAGGTGGAAACACGAATATCTTAACTCTTTAATGCAACGCGCCAAATGGACCAAAGACTCAAAACCGTTGGCCTTAGGGTCCATGGTAATCATCAAGGTTGACAATCGTACTCCATTACACTGGACTCTCGGTAGAGTTCAAAAACTTATCGCGGGAACTGACGGAGTTGTCCGAATCGCCATGGTTAAAACTGCAGCCAATAACGTAATTCAGCGGCCCTTGGTTAAGTTATGCCCTCTACCTATAGAGGACTAGCTTCCACAGGAACAAATACACTTCGTGCAGTTTCAACAATCTCGTAGTCTAAGTTTAAATTCGTTTTATAGTTAGTTCATCGTTGTTTTTAAATCGCACCGTTCATCGCTCTTAGTTTTAGTTAATTCGAAAATACCATAGCTATTTTGGTGGGCGGGATGTTCCGTCATCGTAATTTATCGTAGATTCATCTCAAGTAATTTAAACGCATTATCGAAGCTCTGTATGACTGGTTCATGCAGTGACAAAACGCAGCCGTAAAATGGCTGCCATGCAATCACAGCCTGATGGTTTTCGTTTGACGGACGCCAGAGGGCAGTTGCAATCTGGACGTTGAATCGGACATACCGACCGCGCGCGGACCTATCCTGCGCAATCGCCACCGCGTGTTCGTCAATATCTTCATGTTTTAAACTCCTCGTCGCCTCATCTCAAATCGACAAGATGTGATGTGCAACCAGCTGGTGTGAGCCCAAGCGATGGTGGAAGTCAACGATCTTAAAGGTATGTGATTGCATTATATTTTGTTGCCGCGTGCCTCTCGAAACAGAACATCGTATTTGCTACGGCAGGTCTTTTAGCCTGATCCAAGTGTAGCAAGAAGCCACCAATCGTTTTTATTTGTGTGTGGTGCGTTTGCTACAAAAAGTTTTAAGATAAGTCACTAATATTACCTCTATAACTATATATTTTACTGAGCGACGTCATGTCTGGTTGTATAAGTTGTTTCTTTTCAATGCCGTATTCCCGTATATGTTATCGGTTAAAACCGTCAATATCCTTCTCAAACGGGGAATTTTGTAAACCTATTCGTGTATAGGAGTTGTTCTACGGAACCCTAATTCGTGCGGGAACCCAGCGGGACGGAATTCTAATTACATTCAGTAATCGTGAATGAAATGAAAAATAACGGAGAGAAAAAAATGTAGCCAGAATAACTACGTCTTCTTTGTGACGTGCCTTCACTCGATAAAGACATTATTTTAAGCCTTCAGGTTTTTGCGTTTTGTTGAAAATACGTAGTAAAAAATATTTCTGTTTTTTTCGGATATTCGGATTTATAAAAGCTATCATTAATCAAAAACGATGTAGGTATTGGTTTCCTTTAGGTTTTGACAACGTTCTGTATTCATATTTTTTGAAAATATTAATCACATTTAATTGCTGTAATGGTACCCGGTAGATAGATCTTTCATAAATTCTCCCTTGGCTTTCTTCCTGATTTATTTTTCAAAAGTCTCTAGAATCTCTCTCCCAAAAATAAAATGCTGCTTTCAAAAAATTTACTTCACTGATTAGTCCACCCTATCACTTTTCATTTCTGACCAATTTCTTTAGAAATGTTTTAACAAGTCAATCGGATTTTACTCTTCAGTGCCCCTTTGAAATATTTGCAGAAATCTATTTGTACAGACAAAAGCTACTGAGAGACCAATTAAGTACGGTCATTGCATCCAAAGGGCAGCACTTTTTCGATAGGTAAGCCTTCCTTTACAAAGTGAAAAGGTAAATTAATTAGAGGGAACCCTTTTCTTAGAACCTAAAAATAAGTAAAAGAATACACGACTTACCGCCTGAAGCGTGTATTTCGCGGCACTTTTCTAAGAATACTAAGTAAGATATTCGTATAGAGTTATCAAACGTGTGCGTGTGCCTCTTGACGTGAAAGGGTGGGCTTTTGTTTTGTGGTTTTTGAGAACAAAGGCCTTTGATCTAGATCTTAAATGATAAATTTTAAAGTTCGTACCTCAATATGACATGAAAACTTGTTGACAAAACAACTAAGACGAAAATTAGACCCAGACTCAAATAATTCATAAATTGTTTTAATCTAAATTCTTATAAGTGGGTACATATAAAAGTAAAGTAAAAAATAAAATTAACCTGTAAACATCCCACTGCTGGGCAAAGGCCTCACCTCAAGTAAGATGTTTACGAGTATACAAAGGAACATACCTTTTACTTTAAACAGCAGCATCTTGAACGTACAGTCGACAGCACATCACTTTTGTTGCAAACTAGCCCCTTTTACAACTGCATATAGTACCGCCGTGTATACCTTGACGTGCTGTTGTCCGTACTTGAATTGCGAATTTGAGCACAAAATCGAAACGGTATTTTATCAGACATAATTTAAAAGACTGCTTGCATACCAAGTTTTCAGAATTGGTAAATCGATCACCACAAAATCAAACGTCAGGAATTTACAAAGGCAAATTAAATTCGGCCGGTGAGTGGTTATGTTTGCTTTCACGACTTTGTGAGCTAAGCGAGCGAACGGAGCGATGAATATTTAGCTCGGCCGGCAAATCAACGGGTTTATTTATTTTAGGCAAAAGGTTCCGACCTTGCGCCTCTGTTTATACAGTTCAGTTACATTACGTACCGGCTATCGAACTTTGTTGTGAGTTGTTTTTGATTATTTTTTGTGTGTTATTTTTATTGGTTTTTGAGTAGGAGGGTTAAGCTAAAATGCGTGGATGTAAATGAATATTTGAGTTCGTTTTATGTTCTTTATTTATTAGAAGTTATTTTTCAGCTTAAAGAATCACAAATTACTTACTATTAGGTAGATTATAGCTGCTACGCACGAAAGCCCAACCTTCCATACCTATAACCAAACTCCTTCCTTACCTTGACGACGCGTTTGGCGTAGTGGTCAGCGCTCCTGACTATATGCCGGCGCTCGCGGGTTCGAATCCCGAAATTGGCAAATGTTTGTGTGATGAGCACGAATATGTGGACATAAGTCATAGATGTTTATATGTATTTAAGTAATTATGGTAGACGCCCCGGTCATATTCGTTGTCTGGTATTTAAAACACAAGGAAGAAAATTGCTTAATTCAAAACCACGGCAATTTATTTGTTACTATGCTCTTAAGTAGTTTTACTTAAGACAGAAAATAGTCAAGAGTATTAAAAACCTTGTAAGCATGTTCTACTACCTTTACCTTTTCCTAGAGGTAGAACCTTCTAGGTGGGGCAACAAATCAAATAATGCTTCTTAAACTTATTTGACGACCACTGTAGTGTAGGGTGGGGCTAAACGCGCTGGGTTTTAAGGCGTCACCGTTCCCAGGTCCTGAGTTCGATTCCCGGTCGGGTCAATAAATAAATAAAAACAACCTTTATTGTCTCGGGTCTGGATGTTGTGGTTTCACCTTTGTATCTGATTTCCGTAACAAAGGTGAATGAGCTACTTTGGGATCAGAGCAGTGTATAAGTATGTGATTGGTGTCTAATATTTATTATAGTTCTTTACCTAGAAGTTCTCAGCCTTGAAGCCCGGCACTTGATGGTGGGTCGCTCCCACGTGCCTGATGTAGGCGAAGAAAGCATCCATGTCTCCTAATCCCTTGATGCCCTCATCCAGGATGTGCATCACCTTGTGTGCATGTTCTGCCAACTCTGTTTAGATGGCCAGAGCCTCTTGGGTCTTCAGGTCTTCGAATTTCTCGAAGAGGGTCAGGAGCTCTTCGTTTTCTTCGAATAATCTGGAAATATATTTGTGATTGTTTTATAACATTTCTTAACTTATGAATACACATATTTTTATTGCTAAAGAGTAGTCAATGAAATGGTTATTATTAATAGCATCGTACAGTTTAGTTTTTTACCGCGATCCTTGCGACGATACGTAATAATAACTTTGTGTATTCACGCTATAAGAAGTTTTGTGATACACTCACACACAACATCATCATTATCAGCCAAACGACGTCCACTGCTGATCATAGGCCTCCCCCACGGCTTTCCACAGCGACCGATCACTAGCGGTCGGCATCCAGTTTGATCCTGCAATCTTTATAAGGTCGTCTGTCCATCTTGTTGGTGGACGTCCTACGCTGCGTCTTTGGTCGAAGGGTCTCCAATCTAGAACTTTCCTGCCCCAACGGCCATCAGTTCTTCGCGCTTGTGCCCTGCTCATTGCCACTTGAGCTTACTGATTCTCAAGGCTATGTCCGTTACCTTAGTTCTTTTACAAAAACATAACCAGCTTAAAACAAAACTTAAATCAGAAGCTCTTTATTAATTTTACTCGTTCAGATAGGTATTCTGATCTTGCCAACGGCTATGTATTTCTCAAAACACACGAATAATAACAAACTCTTTTAAAGTTTAAACATAATTTATATCTAGCTAGCTACCGTACTGCATCTGCATATTACACAGTAGCCCACGTCATTTTTCTCATTTCAAAACCACACCTATTACAATTGCATAAGATACCACTTTTCTCAGCTTGATTTTGTGTGATCTGTACATAGAACAAAGGCTGTACGAACAAACTCATCCGTCCGGGGCGAAAACAACGCTTTCCAAAAGTGGGTAGTTATAAAAAAGTCTCGCTGTGGCTAAAATTAGAACCTGCAGTTTGATCTCAAGTTTTGAAGTGTGTAGTATTTTAAAGATTTTCGTCGCTTTTTTAAATAAGGGAGATTTAATAGTAGTGGTGTGAATTTCAAAATGTAAAATGTTATCATATTAAAATGGATTTTTGAACATAAGTATATTGCGCAAATATAATTCACAATTTATTGCTGCCGTGAGTGAATACTTATTTTCTATAAAAAAGTTTTTCATTGTGATGTACTGTTATATATCCTATAATAATGTCTAAATTTTTGAAATCTACGTAAAAATATGGAGATATTAAATTATGTATTTGATTGCCTAAGCAAAACAAAGTTCGTACACACAAATAATTAATATAGGTAATACGTTAGTGTTAATAATCTATCTATAGAATGTACCAAGAGTTTTGTAAGCAATTACTTATTGAAAACACAAATTGCTCCAATAATGTTTAGTATTGAGAAAGATTAATGTTCTTCTGTGCAATATTTATATTGTGAGTCATACATAAATGCCGGCTGCGCCGAATATTTTATGATAACTTTGTTTGGTTTATTTAGCTTTCATATTGCTTGTGTTGGGTAAACATACAGATTCTGTTCGTAACAGCAACAGATATATAAGACCGTAGATACCGCAGAGCCCGCATCTTAATCGGTTTGCGGCACTTATAATAAATTTAAAGTATAATATCGATGCGGTAAAATGAATTCTTCAACTACCTCTAGCCAGCTGCGCTGGCAGTCAAATACCTGCTTTTTGGAGTCTGTAAAAGTAAATATAAAATCATTGAACAGAACAATGTTTGTTTGTTCATTGCTTTCTTATGATATATGAAATCCTTAAAAGTTTCATTCATTTAACATTTTTCTATAGTTGTATTATTTCTATTAAATAAAATTAATAACAAAAAGTATTTGACGACCTGTCTAGTGTTACCACTACACCAGATGGGTCGTCAATCATAACATCATTGAATTAATTGTCAGTCTGTCATCTGGACAATACAATACTTACGGTGTGGTGAAATGCACTTAACGGGCAAACTATCGGTTACGTGATGTAACTTTATTGTAATGCAACGCAATAATTTAAAATTTATGATTTCAAGACTAGAGAGTTTAACGAAAAATTTAATCCTCCGATCTAAACCAGGCAATTCTAGTGCCTAGTTTCGCTTACATAGTCAATTGGCTTTCATTATATTTTTTACTTCACCCACTTACCGCTCACGGATGTGTGTACCAACATTAATTTGTCTACGCTACCGCCGGCGGCCTATCGATCCGTCAGTATTAACATTCTTATCTAAGGTAGTAAAGAGGTAAAGTTTGTGCGTGTAGTCAGTTACTAAACTGTTTTTTTTCCTTTTTCACCAGTAGAAAGAAAGCTATTAGCAACCGTCTCAAGTAACTAGAGATAGACTGTTACAAACCCGATTTTCATTTAACGCTGATCGAAATGTGGATTCCCTACGCAAAAGCTCGTCAGGCTACAAGTTTTTCAATAATTAACTCAGTATTGAGTTATTGGCGGAGTCACAGAACTAACTCGCGCTAACTAACTGTAATTGTTCTTGCATAATGCAGAACTGAAGCTGCGTCGAGCTTAACTATTTTATGTATATGCCACAATGCCTTATATTAGACGCAACTCTTGTCAGTTGATTTTCACAAAAAAAAGATACAACAAAATAATAAACATAAGTAACTTTAGTAAATTAAAAGCAAATTAACGTAAGTAATTCATAATTTACTTATTACAGAAAATTCAACTAAGCCTGAGTCCTTCAAGTATAGGTAAACAAGATAATATAGATATTGTATTGTTATGCGGTTGCCTGCAACCGCTCGGGTGTTATTTCCGATCCTAAATCTTTTAATCAAAAGTCAGTATCGTTATAACTTATTTATTACCACCTTCTGCAATTATAAAAAAATTGGGAAGTATACGAAACTTTTCATATCATGCTGATGAATTAAGAGCCTACATTTAATCCTTGCTTAGATAAAGCCAATCCATTCTTTCAACCTCCATACAAGCCAAAAGGCAAAAAAACGACTCTCACTCAAAGGCAATAAATAGTTTTATAGCTTTATTCTCTAACAATATTTTGTCAGATCAAGAACAAAGTAATCAGTAATTAAAGTCACCGTTTTAAGACTTCTTTCTAATTGCCCCGAGAAATCTTACACTGACGCACAGAGAATTGTGTCAATAGATGCTACACGGGATCACGATAATAAAAGAAAAATTATTTATTAAAATAATGTGGGGAGCTAAGGTAAACTCTTCACGATTATAATTACTTTTACATCTGATAATGAGTCATTTTATTTATACATAATAAAACAACGATCGATTTCGAAAGGTGTAATTTTATAATAATATGAAGACAGGTGACAAGCGGAAATTAATATCCTATATATATCCTTTGGACATTCCCACACATCGCCATCTAGTCCCAAAGTGCACCCGCAACCCGCTGCGTAGTAGGCGATTTCTCGACCGCACAATACAAACATTTGTGTGCATGAACATGTCTGTTTGTATTGGTCTGGGTGTTTTCTATGTATATCATGTATGTATTTACAAACAAAAAGTATTTAAGTATTTTATCCGTTGTCTGGCACCCATAACACAAGCTTTGAATAGCTTACTTTGGGACTAGATAGCGATGTGTGGGAATATACAAAGGATATTTATATTCATTTAAAGGATGTGAGGGGTGGCAGAAGAAACTTCGGGCCGCTCGCGCAGGCGATGCCACAATCCATCTGTTTTCTCGTGACCATGGCAGGTGCAATCCAGCTTATCAAGCCAAATGATCGAGGAGTAAAATTAAATAAAATATTTATTACATTTCACCCGCTTTCAAAGATACATAGATAGATAGATAGATAACTCGTTATTGCTCATTACATAAATTAATTTACAAATTCGTTTTAGGGAAATGCACAATTTAGGCGGTCTTATCGCTATAAGCGATCTCTTCCAGACAACCTTTGGGTAAAGAAATTATGAGTTTTATAGGAAGGGGTATATTGTGCATAAAAATAAAAGAAAATGAAAATGAATAGCTGAAAAAGTGGAATAGAAATATATCTGTATAATAAAAATAATTATGTAAAAATAAAAACAGATAAATAAATAATATACATCTTTTAAAATATTTATATATATATATACCAACACAGTAATAATCATACATAATAATATATACACAAACCAATATGAAATGAAAGGAAATAAACTGAGACATAAGAGTAGATAGAATTATTTTGAAGAGAGTAAATGTTCTTTAAGCAGTTTTTTTTAAAAATAGCGATCGATTTTGATTGCTTGATAGCCAAGGGTAAGGAGTTCCACAAGCGTACTGATTGGACAGTGAAAGAGTTTGAATAATAGCTCGTTGTGTGAAGTTTCCTCGATGACCGCATGTCAAGACCGCGCAACGGCTGCAAGAAGTGGAAGCGTTCCTTGAGATAAGGTGGGAATTTTGGATTAAAAAATATGGAATACAATAAACATAGAATATGGTAATTTCGCCGAAGTCTAATTGGGAGCCACTTGAGCCGAGAGCGGTATTCGGAGACGTGATCATACTTGCGTAGACCATAAAGTATCCGAATACAGAAATTTTGGAGACGTTCGAGCTTGTCGAGGAGATTTTCGTTAAAATACAATTTAAAACCTTTACAGAATTTTGCTAAACGTTGTTTTTTAAAGTTATTAGTTTTGCGACCTCCAGCACGATAATCCTTTACGAAGTCGACTGTCTATCTTGCAAATTGTTGTACTACTCAAATTATCGAAAAACCCATGGAAAATTCCTTACCGTAAAGGATACGATACACATGCTTGTAGCTAGCACACGTGCATGCCAGCTCCTTGCACGTGCACTGAGAAAAAAAAATTGTCAATTAGACAAAAAAACATTAACCACACACAACCCTTTAAGTAACTTATTCAATGAGTCAACGTTTTTATTGTCAGATTTTTGTTGCCGAATTAACAACATTCATCGACAACGTTATACTTGGTCAGAGGTACATAGTTTACAAACAACTTTTAACGTTGTCATAGAGTCACAGCGTAACATTGTCATCTTTATGTTAAAACATTGACTTTGTAGCAATGGAACCTTGCCTATCCAACTCTTTAATGTGGGCAATCTGACAACTCTTATATTGTCCTATTGACGACTGAGCTTTGTCTCTGTAGCAATATAACTTAACCAAACCTTCTCCGAAACGTTGTTAATCTGAAAACTCTAATATTGTCCCATTGGCCATTGTGTGTTGCTCATGTAGCAATGTAACTTTACCTATCCCACTCTTTAATGTGGGCAATATAACAACTCTTATATTGTCCTTTTGACAACTGATCTTTGTCTCTAAAGCAATGCCTCCAATGTTGTTAAACGGACAACTCTTTAAAAGTGCAAATTTCTTTTTAATGAAATTTGTTAAATTATTGTGGTTGTCAGAAAATTTAAACAACAATAACTATTTTTAAAATAATATTAAAGAGTAATTTGCTTTTAAAAAGTTCTCAGTTTTACAACGTTGAAGGCATTGCTACAGAGACAAAAGCTTCGTTGAAAAGAGACATTAGAAAAAGGAAATCAATTAAAAATTGGGAACCTCCTCGCAAGGAACGATTCGAGGTGGTTTATTTGACTAGCAGTTGCTTGTATTTTTTGGCTATTTGTGACACATGTTGTTGTATTTGAAAATTTGTAATTGACCTTATACAATTTCGTATTAGAAATGTGTTTTACTCTTGTCTATGCATTTGTAATTAATACTGTTAGCAGACGAGGGGTTTTAAATATTAAATTAAACAATTTATTATTATTACACATTATATAATAAAGAACTATGTATTGTACAGAAAAAAACGGTAACCTAATCAAATCAAACACCTAATGGTTAGTTTATACAATACAAACATAATAGACCTCGGCCACGTTCTTATGTCGTTCCGAGAAGAGGATCCTTGAAGCCAATCTTATGCATTTTTCGAGCTGTCTTGGTCACTCAGATTCAGCAAATGCCATGTCCGCTTGCTCGTTTCAGAAGGGTTTGAACTCTTGGAGCTGCAGCCACTGTCGCTGCTGTCACCATTTTCACTGCTTCTAATAAATCTTGCAATGTCACTCCCTCCGCTGAAAGCAAATAATGCAATACATATACAGGTAGGTACCTAATACGTATTTGGCCTTAGGCACAGAATTTATATAGCACTATGTCTTTGGATTCTATTCGTCACGGCGTTGACTATGAAACGATTCTGTTAAGACCGTTACGCAGGTATAAATTGCTCGAATTGCAATTTGCAAAAGTTGTAATGCATGCGAAGTTTGCGCGATAACTTTTTTACACGACCGCATCCGTGGATTGGCCGGGATACCCGCCATTATGATACCAAACGCTCACGTCACGTTACGTCTCGCCGTGAAGCGGTCTTTATTCATCAGTCTGCATTTGTTAGGTTGACTGAAGAAGATATTTAAATGAACTCCGCTACAAAGTTCAGCAGTAGGAGAGACAATATCGTTTTGTTGCAAGGACCAAGGAAGGACAAAGTGCAGTCGAAATAACAAAAGAACTAAGTTGGAAGGACAAAAAAACATTGTCATATTGGCGTGTTTGACAACACAAGAAACCTACAATATATCTACAGAGACTAAAGAGCTTTGTTGGTAGAACGAACCAAGTAACATTGTGATAGTGAGGGTCTGCCAGACATAAGGCTATGCCGCCGCAGCGCGCAATTGGCAACCGTTAGGTTTTTTCTATAAAGACACAAACAGTACTAATTTATAGCGATAGACCCGGATATCATTAAAACCGTGGCGTGCTGAATGTGTCTCGCCGCCTCTTCTTATAAAATGTTTGAGAGGGACGCCATTTCTGTCCGGCCTGCGCCTGAGATCAGGGATGCATCACAAATACGTCTATCACTACATTGGTCATACATATCATATCATAGCATAGCAAATACCTAATTTAAACACTCAGTTTAAACACCACCGCTGGCCAACAACTGTCATTAGAGAATAAATAACATGATATCTGTTCAGCGTGAAGTATGGATTTTATTGTATTTATGTATGTTTATGTAGGTTTATTTAAAAAGCATTTATGTAAGTATATGTAATTCATTCATTTTGTTAGTTTTTTTTGTCATTTTACGCCGCCTCAACTGTTTCTGTCTCACCCAATGGTTGACTGGTAGAGAATGCTTTAAAGCATTAAGTCCGCCATTTGTACTTCATTTTGTTTGTGCAATAAAGAATATATAATATAATATTAGACGTGGGTACCCAGGCAACCGGCCCTAACTTAAAACCTTCAGTAACGATCTACGTAGGTAGGTACATGAAATTCCTAGCTACAACACAAATAAGGATAACCTCTCTTTATTGAATTCACTTTTAGGCAAATAGTTTAGAAATAATAATGGGATACTATACTAACGTGCACACACATAAAACAACAGAAGTTAAACTTTATAAGAAACCTCGTTAATCTAGTAGGTATAAAAGGTGAACTTACCCGACATATTGTCTATGAGGTGGGCCAACCTGGCATTAGTCAGAAATTTCTCCATTTATGTATCTATCACACTGCGCAGTGCGCACACGTTCACTTGTCGCGATACATCACAGGAATGAACAAACGATTATAAAATGTTTAGATCAGTCGTCATCCCCCCTCACGCCTCATTCCCCGCATATTGTGCCTCCATTAACATTCAGTAATAAGTTTTGTCAATTTATTATGTTTGTTGAACAAGTACAATTTCTTCTTCTGTCAATTTCTATATGTTTACTTTGTCAACTTGTTTTAAGTTTCGACACAACGTTAAACATTAACGAATTAACAATGTTTTTTGTTCGCCCGGCAATATGGTAAAGCTATCTTGAAATTGACAACATTCAAATTGAGTGTAGCACAACTTAATTCTGACAACATTAGAATTGACACTATAACTATGTAAATATTGACTCACAAGCAAAAAACTATCGACAACGCTTATTTTGTACGTTGTGGGCTAAATTTTCTGTCAGTGTGCCATCTACACCGGATTTACGTGCATATGTCACCGTAAATCCGTAAAAATCACCGTAAATTTATTATTTGTGCTTCAAATTTTAAGTACGCAGTTTGATTATTCTATTCTATAAACGTTAACTTACGTAAAAAGTAAAAACATTCTAACACAGGTAATGCATATCTACTTATATTTTGTATAAAGAAATAATATTTCGTTTACACTAGAGCTGCATGTTCGATATTTTGTGTCGACTGTTAATCATGCGGTAACCTAATATGTTTAACTTAGGAAGATTGTTATAAATCACCTGAACGTAAGGTAATTTCATTTTAAGCTACAAATGTTACTTAAATAAGTTAGTTTCTGACATCTTAAATCGGTTTCGTTTGGCAGCTTTTACTTGTTCTTATCTTCCGATAGTAGGAATATTAATTTTATGTTAAAAGCTGCGCGATAACAATCTAACGGTGTTCAATCCTTTAAATTGTAATTTGTCGATTTTTTGTGAACTGTGCCGAACTTCATACATTATGACATAAACTGAAATGACGTAGGTATCACTGGGCATAGTGGTGGGTCAGGGAAGGTGAACGGATATTCGTTTCTCCTACCCCGTTTATCCTCCGACCCGGACAAACTTAATAATATTTAATTATTCCTTATATCAACATACCATATTGGCGCAACTGTGTTAGGAAGGCAAAGGGAAGCGCTTCCTACTGACCGGGAGTTATGGTCGGGGACCATAGTCCAATGATCACCGTCTTGGTTTATTCATATTGTAGTAAAATTTTAACACTGAGACTTCTTCAAGACTTTTATTCTTCGAACAGGGTACAACTTCAGATACAACCTCTTCAACTTGATGCCACAAACCAACTGAACTGCCGAACTCCGCGCTCTCCCCGAATACAAAACTCCCCTCCAAAAATATATCGGTGTTGCCAGTAAATAAATTTAAGTTTAACAGTTATAAGTACCAGTTCGAATAAATGATTGCAGCTATTTATTTAAAATTTACGACATTCGGCCGTCCTACATCGAGCAGCCTCCTGGCGCTCGAATAGCTAGGCAGTTCAGTTGTGTTGAAACAAGTACATAAATAACCACACATTACCTTATGATTTTGAATATTAAAAATAGCAACCAAGTGTAATTTAAAGTTTTCAAACTGAACTCAATTAATTAATACATGTGCATGAATAATTGTTAATGCCAATAAAATAATAATTAAATAAATAAGACATGAAATTTTCGTTTTCATTTTACACTTATAATAATGAAAATTTAGTTGCAATGTGCTAAGAAAGTATATATAAAACTTGTTTTAGACAATTAATAATTTCCTTAAATATAATAATATAACATGAGTTCCTTGAGTCATTACGACATTCGCGCAGTAATAGCAAAAATTCTACATTATATTACAACATTTTGTATATACCAGGTCGTCTAGTACTAAAGTTAAATCTAAATACAAATATATCTGCTTGGTGACTAAACCTTAGTCAATGAAAGATGTGGTCTTAAATAAATAAAAAGTACAATGACCTACTTATCCATACTAATAATTTTAATATTACAATTGGGTAAGATTTACCATCGATTAAGTAATAATTGAAACTGTAATTCAATATTAATTTAGTTTTATTTGGGTCTTGTCATAAAACAAAAAACAAATGATTGAAACATTATTGTATAACACAACATTAAACATGGCAGAGAAAATGTATGTGCCAGCAGGGCATTGCTAAATATTGTTCCTATAGCGTCGCCAACGCCATCACTAGATGGTGATAATTTATAGAAGATA
This sequence comes from Pyrausta purpuralis, assembly GCA_963924145.1. Classification (NCBI taxonomy): domain Eukaryota; kingdom Metazoa; phylum Arthropoda; class Insecta; order Lepidoptera; family Crambidae; genus Pyrausta; species Pyrausta purpuralis. Next base: position 20,877,209 of record OZ001664.1, on the reverse strand, counting down.
CGATATAGAGATAAAATGCTATAAATATCTAAAATTATAAAGAAACCTGAATGTTCATACATTTGATTACACAGCAACAATGTCGACAAAGAGTTATCATAAGCCGTAGAACTAATATTTAAAAAAAAATATCATGGAATCGTACAGATTTTGTATACTACTTTGCCTTAAGCTTATAACCTACTAAGTACTATGCATTTTACGTATATTTTTAGAACCAATTGTGTTTTTATTAAAGGCTGTCAATTTATCTAATCATTCATCAAAAGCAGCGATTTCAACTACAATAAGTTTGCTTTTGCGTACTCTCAACTCCAATACGGTATTATGTTATAAGGGTAAGAGCACTGACATGGCAGACCCGTTTCTAATGCAAAAAAAAAACTTATAATAATAATTACTCTGAACAATACATAACCCCTACTTGTGAACCTTACTTTAAAAGAAATCCTACCGACGGTCCCATCTTTGTTATACGAGGGTCAAACTGAAAGTTCTTAGAAAATCAAAAACTGATTACATTAGCCAGTTATTAGTTTTATTATATCTTTTCAAAATATTGTCCAATGACGTCAATACACCGATGCATGCGATGGAACCACTGGGAAAAGCACTTTGCCCACTCGTCCTTAGGGGTCTCTTCAATGGCATCGCGATACGCAGCCACCGCTTCTTCAGCATTCATAAACCGCTTTCCTTTAAGTTTTTCTTTAATTTTTGGAAATAAATAAAAATCACAAGGCGCGAGGTCGGGGCTATACGGCGGGTGACCCAGTAATTCAACGTTTGATGTCGCCAAATAGTCGATCGTTCGCTTGGCGGTGTGCGACGAGGCGTTATCGTGGTGAAGGAGGATCCTACTGCGAGGTCGTTTCTCTCGAACTTTTTCCAAGACAAGTGGCAAACAATTGGTAGTGTACCATTCTGCAGAAACTGTTTTTTGATCCTCTAACACAATTGTTGCGAAATGACCTATCCTTCCAAAGAACGAGGCCACCATTTTTTTTTCCCGCACTTCGATCTCTCTTCACTTTAGTTGGCAACTCCTCGAAAGGAAACACCCACTGAGCAGATTGTCTTTTGGTTTCAGGATCATAACAGTAAATCCAGCTTTCGTCACCTGTTAGTATGTCGAACACAGCATTTGAGTCACCTCCGTTAAATCTTTCAATCATTTTACGGCACCAATCCACACGATGGAGTTTTTGAGCCTTAGTCAAATTATGAGGTATCCACCGGGCGCAAAGCTTCCTGACCGCTAAATGTTTGTGGAGGATTTTGTGCACTTGACTCATACCGATGCCTAAGCTTGTCCGAATCTGCTGATAGGTCACTCTTCTGTCAGTCTCTATCATACGCCGCACAACACAGATGTTATTTTCAGTCGTCGCCGTAGAAGGCCGTCCCTCACGTACATCATCAGTGAGATTAGTGCGACCACGTTTAAACTCATTAAACCAGTTGTAAACAGTCGCACAAGATGGGGCTTCATCGTGAAAGGCTAATCGTAGTCTATCATAACTTTCTTGTTGACTTAAATGACATCGAAAGTCATAAAAAATCATTGCACGAAAATTTTCTCGTGTTATATTCATGTTGACGTGACACAGACAATTTTCAATTTGCCGCCAAATCGTAAAACAAATGACAAATGAATGAAATATATACTCAGTAATATTGGCAAAGAGTTCTATTTTTAAAATTTTAGAATTTTTTTTTTATTATATTGTTTATAAGTGGCCAGTTCTAAGAACTTTCAGTTTGACCCTCGTATCCGCATTTTCACTTTCAGGAGTATGAGACATTTCTTTCAAGTTTCAAAAAAAATATTACACAACACAATAGACAAAAACAGACTACCTTCTACAGTACAGGATTAAAATGCTAAATACCAGTCATTTCTACATGACGGTTAAAATATTTAATAATATCCCCTCAATATTCATAACTAAACAAAATTTAAATTAAATTACCTTCAAAATCCCTTAAGACGTTCTAAAAACAAACGTACCTTAACTTTATAAGCGGCTACTTATACCCGACTTGTACACTTGATACACTACATAATACTGTTTATTTTTACTCATTAACTAGCGGTTACTAAGTTTAAAGTGCAATTTGTTAATTAAGTTATGTATATAACGCTAAGCGGACATTATAGGTAAAGTGTAAAAATTAAATAAAGTACCCTTTAGAATGATTTGAGAGTTTAAGTAGTTATCTGTAAATAGTGATCTCACATTTACTATACTTCAAACATAGGTGTTTTTTTTTATTTAACCTAAATAATTCATATACAAAGTGCAGTGTATTGCATTTATATCATCAAGGTGTAATATACCAATCATTTGCCAAACTGCTTGAAAAAACACATTCGCTTTATCTGTTTAAAATAATTAAAATACGTCATACAACAATTCCTAAAAGATCCTGATATTTAATAGTGTTTTAATTATTTCAAATCCAATAAATCATCAAATTAGAACACTGATAAAGATAAAGTTTATAACACTGATTATTTATAAAATTATAAATAATAAATAGCAGTTGCAGTTACTCAGTTACGTAATACGTTTCGCAAATGCGACCGGAGAGCCGGCTAGGACGGAACTTTTATCAAACCCACCCGCAACATTACTGATACATAACGAATGACTCGTATATTTTTAAAGTTAAGCCAAAAGTAATATTGTCATTGTTAGATAATAAAAATAAAAATAATTTGTGTACATGTGAATGCACCTGTTTGCAATTCCTGACACCTTTTGTGTTTTGTACATCTCTGGTTAAGTGAATTGTATTCTTAGGGAGCAATAAATGACTAAGTTTTATCAAGCAAAAAGCTGTGGTGTACTTTTTATATTACCCTATCACCCTATTTTGAAACAAAAATCCAGCGAAAACAACCAAATGCTAATTAAGATGAATACACACAAAATAATTATTCTTTTCTCAAAATATCTCTCTTATTCTTAATTAAGTAATCGTTTTTTTAGTATGATGGGGAAATAATATTAAATGGTCCACTGAGACCTAAGTAAGATACGGTACTTGTTTTCATAGTATGAAAACAAAGAAAGTTTAGTAACAGAAACACTATGATATGCTAATAGAACTTATTGATAGAAAAATATACAATAATATAAGGTATACGAATTGAAAATGAAAGCTTGCGTTTATGTTTAATTTTTGTTGTTCTGAAGGTTTTAAATAATATTTGGTCCAAAATTTTAAAAGCTTAGGATGTTTGGCTATTCACAAGAATGTCTTTTGGGGCAATGTTTTTTTTTTAAAATCACTAGAATGTTTTATAGACTTACCAATACTACATTTAAAACAATTATTACAAATAGGAAACCCTCATTAGGGTAGGTCATTACAAATGTGTATTATAACGCAGAAAATTATTTTAAAGTTAATACAATGTACAGACTTAAATTGAATAATACAACATAGTAAACTTTTGGAAAACAGGCATTGACAATAGTGACAGTTTCTTGGGCTGCTCAGCATTGGGTACCCCCCAAAATTGCCCCAAAGCTGTATTAGGGTATAATTTGGAGTTTTGAGTGGGTCCGGCCAGCCTCACGTCTTCCTCCTGGGCTCTGCCTCTCAGTGACATCCCCCATCGTTCACCGTGGGGTCCCTTCCTTCTTCGAGCTCATGCGCGACATTGCGTGTGATGCAGACTCATCAGATTGCATGAAACAAAATCATTAGGATTCATCAGATACCTTTATTGTATAATTATTATAAGATTGACTAAAATAAGATTGGCTGAGAATCGTTTTTATGATTTAGTAGAATTAATAATAATAACATATTAATAACTTTGTCATGTGTTACTAAATTAGATTCCGTAATGGGATACGAAATATTGTATGACCTTTTAATAAAGTTTTACGCCTTTCATTGGTTTTTGTAAAACATGTACACCTGTGCTGTTAACTAGCATCTTATTTTACCACTTACACATTTGGATTTAGTCAAGTAGGGACAAAATATTTATTCTTTAATAGCAAATTAATTTTAAACCAGAAAACAAATTCAAACCAGAAAAATTCGAAGCTATGGGTAAATATTTTTCTAAAGGGATTTTAAGAAGTAAAAGCAATAATAATACAGCACTTGGGCATAAGGTACACTAATATAAAATTTAGCATATTTTATTAAAATTGTTCATAAAAAAAATATCTTTCATTCATAGTATTTAAGTAGCACTTAAAATTTCATCACCATCATAACTTTGCCTATCATCAGGATTGTTTTCTGGTTAACATCACTTTTTACTTTACCGTTAACTTACGTCAACTTACGTAACTGTATCAAAAAGCTATATCATTAAAAGAAATAACCATGTGGCAAACTCAGTCTAAATAGCATTTCCCCTATTAGAGTTATAGCACACTTAACTTTCCTCTAACAAGGACTCTGTCAATTTGCACACTTAGCTACAAAATCAGTCCATAATAAAATAAGACTTAAAAATTCCCCGACAAATAAAATAACCAGTTGGCATTTTTTTTGCTACAAAACCACTCCATGTCAAAGTTGTCAGTGGTTTTATCAGTCTAACAGTGACACTTAATCACTCTAAAGTAAATTATTCATATTAGGGTCATAGCCCACTCAACTATTTCTCGGCATGGAAGAAAGGAAAGAAAAGGAAGTAGCATACTTAGCTACGAAATAAATTAATATTAAAGATATGTCTCAATCAGTCTGACACTGACACACTTATCAGTATAAAGGCAAATTATTCTCGTTAGAGTTAAAGCACATTAAAGTATTTAATGAGGAAGAAAATAACCAAGTGGCATACTTAGTCACGAAATTAATTCATTTTAAAGTACATCTTAATCGGTCTGACTTGACACACTTATCAGTAATAACCAAATTATTCTAGTCATGGCCATAGCACACTTAACTATTCCCCGACATAGAAAACCAATAGGTAACATACTTAGCTACGAAATCAATACATATGAAAGTAGAAACTGACAGAATTTATCAGTTTATGGTAAATTATTCTTGCCAGGGTTATTGCACATTTAACTATTCCCCGACAAAGAAAACAACCAGATAGTATACTTGGCTATCAATTCATATTAAAGAATTCAACTTGATGCCACAAACCAACTGAACTGCCGAACTCCGCGCTCTCCCCGAATACAAAACTCCCCTCCAAGAATATATCGGTGTTGCCAGTAAATAAATTTAAGTTTAACAGTTATAAGTACCAGTTTGAATAAATGATTGCAGCTATTTATTTAAAATTTACGACAATATGAAGTTAATAGTCGGCTCTTAATCTCTAATATCGCGGTTCAGTTTCCATACTTCGACTATAGCGCCATCTAGTCGCGTCGAGCCGAGTCAGCGTGTTGCGTTGAAATGTAGTGTCAGTGGTTGATCATAGATGTCGCTACACCATAATTAATCATTAGAAACTACCAACATTATGATTGGTGTAGTGGAAACTAGCTTATTATATGCTGAGGCTTATGTTGTCCAATTTAGCGAACTGATGAAAAACTACACAACCTTTATGGTCACCGCAGCAAAGGTGATTGTGCTCTTTTGTTCAAACAGTTAAGTACGATAACATAGGAAAGTCAAAAGTTTGTGTAACTACTCGTAATATAATTCGCATTTGGCAGTATTATATAGGTAGCGTTTTGTATCAAATCTAATACCCTTTTAGCAGCAACCCACTGCGACTTTTAGCAGCGATGCAGTCGCGATGCTAATGCGCGTTAGCATCGATATAGTCGCCAAATATCAACCTTTACATACTGCGCTACTTTTAGCATCGATGCAGTCGCGATGCTAACACGCGTTAGCTTCGATACAGTCGCGATGCAGAAGCTGGAAATTGACAAATTATGTACTGAATTTTGGCAATACCATCGTTCATTACGCTACCTTTAAGACCCAGTTACACAGTGCGACTTTTAGCCTAAAAGTCGCACTGTATAACTGTGTAAAGGGTCTAACACGTAGCGTTTTGTATAAATATAAAATTTATGTTTGTTTTACTTTTTACCTACTTCTGATCTGACACGTAAGTGCAACATGTCAGGTACAAAAGAAAGGGTTTCAAGCTACGACACATCAAGCTGCTAGAATGATGGTGGCAACATAAGCTAACAGTTATATTAAATTTACCTGTATTTAGGAATAGGTAAAGATAAAGAGCTATTACAGTCCTTAGGGTTAAATCGATCCGGATTATATCTCGACTCGAGGTTATAATTTGTCTTGAAGCAAAAGGAGCGACTGCTTTAAAAAAAAGGGCAAAAGGGGGTTGAAAGGGGGTGCTTTGTGGGCCCCACCTATTACGTGTGCTCACGTTTATAAAGGTTCATGAGAAATGAAAGATGAGAGAATAATGAGGATATTTTGTTGTGGTTGTTTCGGTTTTGACCTTGTGACAAACATAGTGATAATTTATATGTGTAGTTAGAAGGTATTAAGAAACAATGATAAAATGATAGATGGTTAAAAATATAGGTTTGATTATTGTCAGAACTTTAAAGCAGGGGCATTAAAGTTAGTTTTTCTTAGCTAGTAAAATATTGTAAACAATCATGACATTCCTTTTAAACAAAATGATTAATTTTAAAATAAGATAAACACAAAACTTACAACCAAATTAGCAATTCATCGTTTTAACCACTGAGATCGTTTTAAATCAAATAGTTTGCTGATTTTATTCACTGATATTATTTTTAAAGCCATCAAAAGGTTGTATAGAATATGCGACTAACTAAGAAACATTACTTTACAGAGTCTTTAAACAGAACCAATCAAATTCATAATGCTTTCCTAGCAAGACTAAGTTCACTTTTGGAGGTAGGTATACTCAGAGTGCTCAGTTCTCAGATAGATATATTTGGTACATACACGGTACTCTTTAATGCAAATGTAAAACGAAACTCTAACACTCAATATCTTTAACTTAACGGCGGTTTATTTCCAAGCGTTCCATATTTCATACTTGTAGCAGAGCAAATACCTCTATTAACGTAAACTGTGCATTTTGCAAAGCCAAGCAATCGGGCTCTGCGGTCCGAATGCGATACTTAAGTACTTCACTCAGTAATTGGTTTCTGTAGAACTCTGTGCGATCTGAAAAACGCCCACGTTTCAGGGTATATTGTAATTACTTGAATGTTAGTAAAGTAGGGTAAGTTTTTTACCTTCATGTGCATTTTGGTTTTTACTGTCTTTAAAATAAAAGATGTAATAAATTGTTTGTATGTATTATCGTCGGAACTGGATATAATTTTAGTATGTTGATCTATTATGGCTTCCTAACACGTGTGAAGTTTGTCGTAAGTGTGTGAATGTTTGTCTCAAGGTATTGCGAAAACAAGAAGTCATAGCGAGATGACTCTTTTTTAGTTCAAATTGGTATAGTTCAACTTAGGGAACAGTGTAAGTTTATTCAAAATCGGTTCAGTAGTTTTTAATATAGGTATGAGTAATAACTCAAAAACATGCAATGAAAAAAAGCGATTTCAAAAAACTTAAAATAACGTATTTGTCTTTTATTCAAAAGAAACAAATGTTTATTTGTAGAGTAAGTGCACGGTCTCCTTACCTACATCAACAGCCTACAAACATCATGCACCACCGACTCGAAAATAATTTGTTTCTCCTAAATAAAAGACGAGTACGAGACGAGACGTTACTTAAGCTTCTTAAAGTCGATTTCACCAAAACGTCAGATATGACTTTTCTGACCAAATAGCTATAAGTACGCCTTCTACTAATGTGAATGGCTTACTGCTGTCGCCTGTCATTAGTGTAAGAAATTATCAACAGCGCGGGTGTCGCGCGACCGTCGCTCGCTCTAAAACGTCCGATTTTAAAATATCATTTTCATATATGACTGCTGTCAAAAATGTAACGTTTTCTAATTAGGCGTTTTGTATCATTTCATAAAACCGAAAAAGGATTTTCATATTCTCGCTTAAAACCTACCATTTAATATTTCCCGTTAAAACAATAACTTTAAATTAAAATGAACTTCTGCATAAGCCAGCCATAGCACAAACGTAGCAATACCGACACATGTGGCATCACGTCACAACATAAAGCATTCCCAGTGACATACTAATATCTCGTTCGTCATACATAGGCCTAAAATATTAAGCAGCAAATTAATACACACGCCGTGTTCACAGGACATGGCCGTTTATGATTTCAATGGCGCCGTCATAACCAAATGTTTGAAACGTGAGGGAACTGCACACCTAATGCAAAAGCCTTAAAGTTGAAGTTAGCGAGATTTTGAAGCTATTGTGACAGTGACTCATGGATTCAAGGCATAGATGGGTTTGATACTAACATACGTGTGTGGTCAGCCTACTTGTACTAAGCCTTTAGAAAAATCTGGAACACTAGGTAGGTGTGTGCCATATGATTATTATTTTAGTTTTTAAGTTTAAAGATGTATTCAATATTGCATTGTGGCAACTACTTCACATATTTCCAGCTAGGCGCTACCCATTTATTTGCACAAGATAAATTTGATTGCTAGTGCTTATTTTAACAAATGGTCACGGTTTCGGATCCCGCAAGGGGCAAATATAATTTATCTGATGAACACGAACATTGTACCAAAGTCATGGATGTTGATATGTATGTATTTAATTGTCTGATATTCGTAACACAAGGAATAAATTTCTTACTTCGAAACCTCGACAATTGGTGTGTTGTCTGGCGCATATTTATTTATGTTTATTAATTCTTACCATTTTAGCGATTTCGTCGAAAGCTTACAATAACCAAGTTGGGAAATGGTAGGCAGTTTTATGAATGTTTTTAATCATTATTTGTCATTGAATTACTGAGAAAAAATAATATAAAAATGTCGTATTATTGTTCCTGACAAACACAAATACAAGTACATTTGAGGTGCTATACAAGCAAACAAAAAAGTTAACGCAAACATAAAAAATACATACACCATAAAATTTTCCTTAAGTCGTATTTATTGAAACTTTCAGTTTTGCATAAAAGCAAAGGCATGTATTTTTTTGTAGTGACCACTTCCTAACCTTAATTTTAAAATACACTATATTCAACAAACGTTTAGAATAGGTATAATGCTATCTTTGTCAGTGTCGTCAACGGAAAATCTTAATTTGTCATCGCATCCCTGTGCGGTAGGTACGAGTACGTAGGTAAGGGATAAGGGACGCTTTGCTCTTTTTGTCTTAAAAACGTATTGTTTCGTTGTTTAAATGATGCACTAATTTTCTCGTGTATTCATAACTTTGTGCTCATTTGTTTTGCAAAGATAATAGAGGTTTAATCAAAGTTTTAATTTAATGTGTACAAGTGTCTTTAATGTGAAGTAATTTTGCAAAAGTTTCAAGCCTCTGAACACTATTAAGACACCATACAATAAACAAAAAACAACTTTTTAACTTTACCTACTAAATTAAGAATAAAGAATTTTGTATGGGCAGAAAAGTTTTAGATTGAAGAGCGAACAAAGACGCAGCGTGGGACGTCATCTACATGATAGACAGACGAGCTCGTAAAGATCTTAGGACCAAACTCGATGTAGACCGCTTGTGATCGGTCGCTGTTGAAAACCGTGGGGCAAGCCTATGTTCAGCAGTGGACGTCCTGTGGCTGAAAATGATGATGATGATGATGAACTGTGTTGATTGGTATGACTTAAATATAAAAGTGATCGTAATAAGGCCAGGTTTTACCAACTTTAGGAATATTCGTCGAATAAATTACAATACCTACGCCTAATTTGAAAACATCACCTATTTGTCAACAATCATTTACGTAAATGTCATTTAAAAACCGATCGTTTCTTTAAGAGGAGGTTCGCACTTTAAAGCGACGGCTGCGCCAGAGGTCCCGGGTTCGATCCCCGTGTCGGGCCAAAAATATATAAGTAGCTGAGTTTTTCTGTTCAGAAATTCTTAGGGTAGCCCGGAGTTTGGAAGTTGGCGGTGTTTTACCCCCGTGCCTCAGAAATGCACGTAAAGCCGTTTGTCCTGCTCCTGAACTCTCTCCGGTCGTGTCAGATTGCTGTCCCATTGGGCTATGAGAGTGAAAGGAATAGAGAGTGCACCTGTGTTAGCGCACACACTTGTGTACAATTATATGTCCCGCGCAGTCAGTTAGTCGTTGTGACTGGCTACCATAGTCGAAATTATTATAACTATTATCTGATGTTGGTAAAGATGGCCGTTAGACCTACCAACAGAAATAGCGTTTAAAGTACGTAATAAACTAGGCTCATAACCAAATCTTTTAAGGCCCAGTTATGAGTACGATAGTTAAGTCAACTAATGGTAAATGTTGTTACCAATGTCGTGTCAAAATGACTATTTTAATAACCATTGGTAAGGTTGAGAGTTTTTTTTATTCAAAACGGGTTCAATCGTAAATTTTAACATTAGTAATTTAAATACATTAGTAATTTGACGACCCGTCTGGTGTAGTGGTCGAGAAATCGCCTACTACGCAGCGGGTGCGGGTTCGATCCCCGCACAATACAAACATTTGTGTGCATGAACATGTCTGTTTGTATTGGTCTGGGTGTTTTCTATGTATATCATGTATGTACTTACGAACAAAAAAAAAAGTATTTAAGTATTATATCCGTTGTCTGGCACCCATAACACAAGCTTTGAGTAGCTTACTTGGGGGCTAGATGGCGATGTGTGGGAATGTCCAAAGGATATTTATTTATTTATTTATTTATTAAATATTGTTCACGCAACTGTACATCAAGTCTTACACATTATGGTAATCCAAATCAGCGTTATCTCAATATCGCGTCAAAACAAAACCAATCCCATTTGAAGGAAATTTTCGTGCGAAAGAAATTATTCAAGACTCCAGACGTCCTCAGGGATGTAGCAACGGAGTAGAATGTATTCTGAGGGGACATAACAGAATAGGTCCGCATCAATTAGTGTCAACCCTACTATCGTCTGTCCTGTAAAGCTTAGGCACACTTTGGTTTGGTTACAGTACTTATCATTTTATTTTTGTTTTCATAGTTTTTGGTCATTATACAAAATTTATATTAAAAATAGCTTTAAAAAGCAATAGAAAACTAGGGCTCGATTATAATATTATGATTAAGTTCATTATTTTTAAGAATTAAAGCACTGATATCCGCCATCATAATTGATTGTACCTTCCACCTGGGATCGGTTGCGAGATGAAAAATTCGTTCAAAATTGTTGATTTAGTATTGAGATCAAAATTGCCTGTTTATTTTGATTAAGTAGTCATAAGAAACAGATGACTTTGAGATCTGTATGTCAATACCCAATTCGGTTAGCAGGTTGGGTGAATTTGGTCAGATAAGAGTAGGTAGGTAGGTGTGGCCAAACGTAACCCTTAAAAAGTATTTTTGCAATATCGGAGTTATGCTGTAAGTTTTCTTCGAAACTCTAGAAAGCCTAGCGTTATACATTGTATACAGGGTTATTGGTTATTCGACCGGACCCCTTAAGAGGCGATGGGGGAGCTCATTTGCGATATTTTTGACCCTATAATGTTACTATCCGAAAGTCAACCATTTTCGAGATACTTGACTTTTACAGATTTTTCAGAAAATCTAGATTTGTTACTATAATTTTTATTTTGTTCCGATTTTCTAAGAGTTTACATTTTAGTTCTTAACTCAAAACAATGACATCACTACAATTTGTATCCATTTCGAAATTACAGGACCTTTCCTAAAAAAACATTGAGAGTCAAGTAACTCTACAATGGTTGACTTTTGGATCCTCCCCCATCGCCTCTTAAAAGGATCCGGTCAAATTACCAATAACCTTATATAATTTCAAACACAAACAAATACTACAATTTCTTAGTGATTTATACAAAAAGCTTATATAATATTATGTATTTCTGCAATCTAGTCTTTCAGCTTTCTTACCTTTAATTAAGTTTCATTTTGTCTGTACCTACAAAGGCACTTGCTGAAAATCGTGGCATGCGTTCTGCTGCTGCCATGAATTAATGCTGAGCGGTGCCTTTTTGATTCAAGTTTACCTACCCACTTTTATTCAATTTGTCTTTATCTAAAATTCATTTTCATTCACCGTATTATGTCACTGTCCAACTACAAAGTATAGTGTGCACGATTCCTTAGTTCCCATGGTCGGCAAGCTTATACGATTCCGTGCAATACATTTTATTTGTGGCTCCGAATCTTATTTGCAGAGGTCCGCTATTGAGACGCACTGTCCGTTACCTATATCGCACATGGTAAATCTGTAATAAGGTAGCATTTTCTAGTGTTTTTACTTTTTTTTAAAACCCCGACGCAAATAAAGAGGGGTGTAACGTGTATGCGTTAAACTTATAGCACTGTGTATTTGTGTATCGGTCTGTGGAAACGTAGCTCCAAACGGGTTACCCGTTTTTGTTTAGTTTTTTGTGTCATAGATAATTTTATTCAGAGTGTCTTAGCTCTTTGTGCGTTGTTCAGCTGTTCGAAGATCATCAGCTCTTTTCTAATTTCTTGTTGTCCGATCAATTCGAAATTTGGTATCGTGTTACTATAATTATATTGAAAGTATATTAGTAAGGTAGCCATGACATGAACAGTGAAGATCTTTGAGCTTTAAATAGTTGATGAGGGGATCTGACTATCGTCCATATGTCCTAGCGATTGAAAATTTGGTTCCTACAGTGTTACTTTAATGATATTGAAATAATGGTTCGGTAACCATGACTTTAAATATAACGTGATGTTAGGGGGTTTATATATTTTTAATTTTGGATCATAGGTATTGCAGTATAAAGTAGAAATTTTATTTGAGTGTCTCCTGTATATGAAATTGAAAATGATCTATAAATCAATGTTCGTAAGTTTATCAGATGTTTCATATTTACCAAGAAATATTATATTTTTTATCCTTATAATGTATACACCTAGAACGCAAATATGAAAAAATAAATAAATAAATAAAGTTGTGAAAAATAACTCCCGTTTAAAAGATATAAATATAAATATCCTTTGGACATTCCCACACATCGCTATCTAGTCCCAAAGTAAGCTACTCAAAGCTTGTGTTATGGGTGCTAGACAACGGATATAATACTTTTTGTTTGTAAATACATACATGATATACATAGACAACATCTAGACCAATACAAACAGACATGTTCATGCACACAAATGTTTGTATTGTGCGGGGATCGAACCCGCAACCCGCTGCGCAGTAGGCGATTTTTCGACCACAACACCAGACGGGTCGCCAAAAAAAAAACAACACGCGTGAGTAGTATTTGGTAAACTCCTATAGCTATGCAATAGTGGCTTATTATTATTCCTGCTCATGTCATAGTCAGATCTTTGAACATACCAACTGTTCATGACGCTATTACCTCAGTCACTTGGCAAAAATCCTTCCTCGCAATAAAACTCCACTTGTTTTTACAATCCTCAACGATAAATGCTGAGTCCAACATTACGGTCTCAATCTCGTCAGAATTACCTATTAAAGGTCGACCAATAAAAACCTTTGCAAATAATGACAATCTTTAGGACGTGACCGGGAAAAAAAGTTAAGTATTTAATCCATAGATACTTGGTTTCGTACATAATGTTTGGGGGAGCTTGATGATTCTAGCATAAAGTCATTCAGAACCTGTAGCCGCCCGGTTCTTGGAAAAGCTGAAGGATATGAATTCTAAATGTGAGTGCTCGAGTTTAAAACGAATTCTTGGGACGCTTGAGCGTTTATAACAGAAGTAATGGATATCACTTAAAAGAGAGAAATGAGGGCGACCATAAAATTCTTCTTCATCTAATATTCTTTTATGTTAATGTATTTATGATGATAGTCACGCGTAATGACGTAGGTATTCATAAGAGACCAGAAATTTCACGATCGGACCGACAACACGGTAGCTCATTTGGAAGAGCGTTTGACCTGGTTAGCCAGAAAGTTGCTGGTTCGAGTCCCGACCGTGCGCAATATTTGGTTTCTATATTCATCTTTCTGAATATTTTGATATTCATCTTATTTTCTCTTTATTATAAACTAAAAAGTCTGATCTTAGATATTATATTGGTGAGGTAAAGCTAAATCGGTACAAAAGGCATGCATTTTTTCTGTAACGGAATCCTATCGTATCCATCTTACAGATGCGCTGTTAAATTTTTATACAAATATAATGTCACATATCACTTAGAGTTCGGATGACCACAATGCATTACCTCAAATTCATCTTTTATTTTCGAGTTCTGAGATGCCCACATATAAGTGTTTGCATCTTAGGTATTTTGGGTTCAGGCGATGTGTGAAAGGGTGAAATGACCCTCAGCAATTTAAAATTCTGCGGACAATTTGTTGCAAAAAGGCAAATAGCTTTATTAGGGTCCCCGGTTTGTCCGTGGAATCCGAATGGCCTGGATTTCAGTAGTTGAGTTGAGCTTTTACTAGTCTCATTTGTTTTTAAAATCGCTGAATGTGGCTGGATTCTTCAGATAATTTCATTATTGCTGTTAGGTGGTTTTGTAAAGAAGCTTCGATTTTAATAATGGCGGTATACGTAGGTAATCTGATAACATAAATTTGGTAAAGATCGAAGGTACCTTTAACTGTTAGTTGATTAAGAAGGCTTTTTTCCAATACTTTAAAAAGTTTCGACTCAAATTTAAGAGCGTACCATAGATTATAGCTTACTATAATCAGGCTGGTTTTAACGCGACAGCCCTAAAAGCCGATCCCTTCATTATAAGGCGGCATTGTTTGCAGACAAAACGCCATTGTCACGGCCTGGCGATGACACCTAATTCATCCTCATTCGCTAAAACTCTGAATATTATGTATTTTAGTACCAAAAACGTGTGCTTACAAGTTCTGTAATGTAAATATAAATTAATACACGAAGATTGAACTGAGGTGCGCGTATTAATACGATAAGTGCTGCCCACTCGGGCCCGAGTGCTTGAAGGGACACGACTTTTTCTGACGGCATTTTTTATATATCTAGCTCTCGGACGCAAGTGCTTGGCTTCCAGCATGCTGTGTGCGGACTTCTCGGGCCCAAGTGTCCAAGTTTAAAAAAATGCGCAAATATATTAAAACGTTTTAACTCACGCGTGAACATGCGGTTTCCTGGGTTTACTTTTGTATATTTTTAAGGCAGTCAAAATGTTAAAAGTTAGAAGTTGTAGTAATGTCTGGATACAATTTTCAGGGCTCTACCTAAAAAAAATTCAACAAATACCGAACGATAAGTTTTTAATGGCCTATTTACTTTCTGATTAACATTATCCATCCACTAAAATTACATATCTTATAAACTACTTTATAAGGCTAAAACAGTCACCTTTCAAAGTTTCGTAACACGATTGTTTTTACTTATTATAACAGTTATAGTAGGTACTTAAAGTAGTATCTTAGTATCATCATCACCATCATTATCAGCCAAAGGAATCTGCTGAAAATAGGCCTCCCCCTCTCTCCCAAATAATATGTTTTGAATTATTTGAATGTGCCAAAGTATTGTAATAATAATCTTTGCTGCGCCAATAGTAATAATTAAATAGTCCAGATTTACTTCGTTACGAAGTTACGTCATACATAATCTACTATCTTAATAATAATTCGGTACCTAATAATCAGTCAATTTGTCAATTATGCGCTCAACTAATTAATATACTCGGTAAGCGGATATCACGGTTAATTAATTACGCAATCTGATGCTGTTATTTGCCTTTTAAGGATAGTGTATTTACAAATTTAGTAAGCCTAGTACCAAACAGAGGGGGAAGGGACGTAAGGGAGCTTGACAAAGACCAATAAGCTCCAAGCCAACCTCACCTTCACGAGGTGCGTCCTGTTTTTTTTTTTAATTCTAGTTCCCACTGGCATGGGGGACCAGTGACCTTTTTTGTTAATGGTTTTCATTATTGTTCATTTTTATTATTAACTGACAGTTTTAGTGTTGCTTTATATTTACCTTATCTTCTAATTATTATATTACTAATTTCTATGTGCCTTTTTCATATGCCTTACTATTTAAATTTTTGCTTATTACTATATGATATTATCTTGTTTTTATACTACTTTGACTATAACTATCTTTATTTATTTTTTGTGAACTTGTTGTATATACTCAATTATATACACAAGTTTCACTGTTTATTTGCTATGTTTTATTTACTATCGTTTTTGCTACTCTTCTGCAGTATTCTAGGATTTTTTGTCGAATTTTACAATTACTAATAATGTCCGCAATATTTTTAATTTTGATTACTTCATTTATCTCATTTTTAATTTCGTGTCTGTCTTTCCCGAAGATGGGGCATTCCGTCAAAATATGTTCAACGCTTTCTTTTTTTTCAGGGTCACAGCTGTAAGATGGGCTCTCCTTGCACTTGAAGCGGTTCAAGTACCCGGAGAATCCACCATTGCCCGTCAACACCTGCACCAATAGCGGATCAAGATCTATCTTTCGGACCAGTTTGTATGCCCCAACAGCGGTCGGGAAGAACATCTTGGTGACTCCCGCTGTTTGTTCGCTCGTATAGCGCCGTTCCCATTTCTCAAGCGTATCTTGGCGTATGATACGCTTGACAAATGACACCGGACACCGGTCGTAATCCGGTCTCGTCTTCAGCCTCAGGGCAGCCTCCTTAGCCAGAACGTCAGCTCGTTCGTTTCCCTCCAAACCTGCATGGGCTTTTATCCAATAGAGTTTTATGGTCTTACCATTAAGCGCCATATTGTGGATGAGTTGCCTGGTCTTTACAGCTAGGGGATGGAGGGAATGGCCACTTGTTAGCGTTTCGAGCGCGGCTCGGGAGTCACTGTAAATGCTGAAGACGAGCCCGGTCTTACTATTTTCTGCGATCTCAACAGCCTTTGTAAGAGCCAAAAGTTCAGCTTGATAGACAGTGCAGAACTGCTCCAACCTGAGTTTCTTGGTTTTGGTCTCCGCCCCATTATCCCACACGGATACTGCGGCGCCGACCTTACCTTCAATTTTGCTCCCATCTGTGTAAATTTTTAGGCCACCATTCTCAGTCTGGAGCAACTCTGTATCGCTAGTTATGAGGTCGAATCTGAGCCCTGCCTGCATCGCCGGGTGCAGCGTATCTGTGAAATGCGTCAACACTTCGGTCCTCTACCACTCTCTGGGAGTGTCCTCGCTTTATCTCATAAAGGGAAGCTGCTTCTTGGATCCTGAGATCCAGAGGAAGCAGTCCGGAAAGTAGTAGAGCCGAGTTTAGTGAAGTGGTTCTATATGCCTTTATTAGTTTTTGAGCAAATCCCCGTTGCACTTCATTTAGGTGCTTTTTGACGCCAATTTTTTCCGACGATGGAGCCCACGCGCTTGCCGCGTACATTAGAATTGGCTCGATGACTGCTACATACATCGTCCTAATGATCTCCGGGGACAGACCCCACTGAACTTTTGCCGCTCTGGCCAGCTGTTTGTATATATTCAGGGCCTTCCGACAGACATTGGCTACGTGGGTATTGAAAGTGAGCTTGTTGTCTATCGTCAGGCCCAGAATTTTGATGTTCTTTGACATGGCAATGTCCTCCCCCCCCATCCGCAATTGTGGTGTGTCGTGTTTTAGCTTGTTCGTTATAAGCATGGCCTTGGTCTTATGCGGCGCGAACCTGAGTTTATTCACGACACCCCACTCCCGGACATAGGCGAGGGCCTCATTTGCCTGTCTCTGGACATCCAGAGCGGTTTCCCCGGAGAAAACCAGAACGACGACATCTGCGAAAGCTTGGCAGTAGTCGCCTCTGCGCTCGAGCTCTTTAAGTAGCGGATCCAATAGGGGGTTCCAGAACGAAGGGCCTCCCACTGACCCCTGGACACAGCCTTTGGTGGTATCGGCGGTGTGTTCAGCTCCTGCGTACCTTACCCTCACCCTTCGACCAGACAGATAACTATCCACGACCCTGCGGATGTTTTTTGGGCAGTTGGTTTCCGCTAATCGGCATCGGATAGCAGGCCACCATGCGCTGTCAAAGGTTTCCTCGATGTCGGGTGACACCATGACCATAAGTTTCTTTTTCTTCAGCTGGGTTTTTATGTAGGTTATCAAGTCATAGAGGTCTGCGCTGTGGTGTAAATCCGTACTGCCTTTCGCTCTGACTGCCGAGGGTATGCCATCTGATCCGGCGGACGAGCATCTTCTCCCAAATCTTACCCAACATCGGCAAGAGGCCGATCGGTCTGTATGACTTGGGATGGGTGTAGTCGTCCTTCCCGGGCTTGGGCAAGATGATGACAACCGCTTCCTTCCAGGCAGTGGGAAAATGAGAGAGCTCCAGGCACTTGTTTAGGATGGTCAAAAATAGTTCCGGGTTTTTATTTATGGAGGCTGCACATATGTCCGCCGTTAATCCGTCTACCCCAGGTGCTTTCTTCGGGTTGAAGCTACAAGCAGCCCACCGCAGCTCTACTAGGGTGAACGGGGGGTCAGATGACTCATCATCCCCACCACCGTTCACTTCTTCTGCTATCTGTCTTATGCGTTTGTGGGCTTCATTGTCAGCTTGTGCTTCGTCTCTGGGGTAGAAGGTCTCCGACAGGACTTTGGCAGACTCGTCTCCTCCCAAAGCTACTCCATCCCTGACAAGTGGCACATCCTCTTGTCTTTTTGATGTTCGACCAATAACTCTGTATATCCCGTCCCACATTGACTCCCTCTCTTGTTTTGTGCAGAACTCCTTCCAGCTCTGGGTCTTTGTATTTTTCAGGAGCTGCGCGTACTCTTCCTTTACTTCAAGGTACTCCAGAAGGACCCTATCGCGGCGTGCAGGAGCTCCGCCTGATATGCGTCGTTTCAACCTTTTAACTTCCGCTTTCTTGGCGGACAGTTCCACCGTCCACTAAGGCAATCCTTTTCTCTTTTTATTCGATATTTTTGGTATGGTGTTTTCGCATGCTGTTTCAATTCCCTTTGTAAAAGTTTATATAATTCTATCTAATTCATCTCTAGTTTCTACTTTACTTATTTCTTCTATTACTAAATTTTCCCTTTCCCAATTTTGGCCTAATTTTTCCCTAAATTCTAACCATTTTGCTTTCTTTGTATGATACTTTCTAGTTGATCTTTTAATATCTATGCCCTGTGATTTTTCTAAATTGATTTCGAAAAGGATTGCCTTGTGGTCAGAAACTGACAATTCTGCTTCTAGTCTCCAGTTTTTTATTTTGTCAAGCATATCCACGCTGCACACCGTGATGTTTACGCAGCTCCAGAACCTTCTGCCGCCTCTGTAGTAATCAAATGTGGGTTCCGTTCTCTGGTTCAGTAGGTGTAGCCCCATCTCGTCCAAGGCTGCCCCCAAACTCTCTCCCCTCCTATTGGATTCCACGCTACCCCACCAAATGTTCCAGGCATTTACGTCGCCGCCGAATACCACGCGTCTATTTCCTACATTATCCAGGATCTTTTGGATGCGGTCGATATCTTCGTCTATGTTTCTCCTCCCTCCAGGTACACCGACACGACTACAATTTCCCAGGCTTCGGTCCTCAACTTTGCCACGACTATATTTTCAGTGGTCAAAGTGGGACTTTGGGTGATGTCAATGTTGTCATCGAACAGCACAATGGCGGACTTGATGGTCTTGTCCGTTCGGGACTCACATTGCACTGTTCGGGTGTTCTGGTAGGTCTTCATCCTTTTGATGGATCTGGTGTAAGGCTCCTGGACCAGCGCAAACGAGACATGGCGTTTAAGGCCCTCTATGATTAACTCATCTGTTGCGTGGCTGCACCTTTGCAGGTTTCAGAATCAGAATCAGAATCAGAATGTTTATTTGCTAGAATACATACATTATAAATAAGGTCTTAATATAAACAAAGTAAATGTATTCAGCCTGCATGCAGACGTGCAAATTTTTAAAATACATGGTACCAATTTAATTTGTCTTAAAGTCTAGAAATTCCTTAACGCTATAGAAACAATGAAACATTAGCCATTGAGTTAGTTTCTTCTTGAATGTCAAACCTTCTAACACTTTTATATCGTCCGGTAGGTGGTTGAATACTAATATGCACATATTAACCACATTATCTTTGTATATCACCTTGTGACAGGGATAGTTATACAACAAGTGCTTAAATTTGGCCCTTCTTTGCCGAGGTATAATTTCACTACGTTTTTTGAACAAGTCTGGGTGCGATTTTGTGAAAAGACAAATTTCTTTTATGTACATACAAGGCAATGGAAGAACATTATATTTTTTATATAGGGGTTTACAGCTGTCTAAAAACCAGGCTTTACTTATTACCCGAATGCATCGCTTCTGTAATTTTAGCAGTCTATCCACATCTACAGAGTTTCCCCACATTATAAGTCCGTAGTTGAGTGTTGAAGATACGTAGCCATGGAAGGCCGCCAAAGCAGCCTCAATTGAACCCGTTTGCCTTAGTCTTTTGAGAGCAAATACAAAACGTTCCAGTTTTTTGCATACGAAGTCAACATGTGTGTTAGCGACGCGATTACACAAATATTAGTACCCAATTAGTTAATTAATATTGTTTTTTACCTTGCTACTTTATGTCTAAATAGTTTCTCTTTTTACCTAAAAATGCATAGATTGTTGTTTATTCTGTGTAAGTTCTAAACTCGCAAGGAGCGCGAGGGGTTTGAGGGGCGCGGGACGTAGGCGCGCTGTGAATCCGCTTCAGTTGAAATATTTTGAAAACCAGTCTAAATGCGAGCCCCACGCACGCCGCGCGCTACTCTTCTCTATAAAAGCTGTAACCTACCGTCGTTTTCAAAAATATAGTCGAGTCGTTATCAAAGTTCAGTGTTTTCACTTTTCTTCACCTACTGCATGTCTACACCGCCTACACTGGTCTTCAAGCCGGATCATCGATGTTTCACACGCCACCGCGGAGAACGATAATGGTAAAAACACGCAGTACCGTACGCAAGGAAAGTCATTTGAAGGACGCTGACTCTGCTGCCGTATGTAGTAAACCGCAGCTCGAAATGGAAGGTGACGATGAAAGAAAGGAAATAGCAATCGACGTGGAACGACCTGGAACAAGTAGTGTTAAAAAGGAAGAATTAAAAAATAGCACCTCAGAAAAAGTTGCGGTACCAATCTCGATAAACGCTAAATCAAAAACGAAGAAGTCCTCGTCGTCCGCGATGATAGCTCAGAAGAAGAGGCTCGAGCTTGAGGCAGCACAAGAAAGAGCTCGTATCCAAATGGATCTTATTCAAAAAAAGCTAGAAGCTGATCTAGCAGCAGTTGAGGAACAATACAGTCCATGTACGTCGAAGTGCGATAGTGATAGTCATTATGACAGCCGTGGTATCGAGAAGTGGATGGAGCGCAGTCAAAACGAGTTGGAGAAGCAGAAAGCTAACAACAATCTTAATAATATAAATAGCAAATTGCACTTGTAAAAAGCAACTATGGCTGTTGTGACAGACGAGGAATCGAACCCCGTGTCTTACGCAATCCGGGCGTATGCCTATACCACTCGGCCACCGTCACATTAGCAAGCCTGTTGAATTTTGCAAGCGCTTTCTTTAACGCGTAGGCTGCGTGACGTCATCAATGTTGCGAGATTGCTCTCACAATATCCGAAGGAAATATTTTTACAAATATTTAACAATCGGTTAAGATGAACGAAGCCAATTTATATTAAATTTTTGTTTTTATAGTGTTTTGTCACTATACAAACTTAATAATATAAATAGCAAATTGCACTTGTAAAAAGCAACTATGGCTGTTGTGACAGACGAGGAATCGAACCCCGTGTCTTACGCAATCCGGGCGTATGCCTATACCACTCGGCCACCGTCACATTAGCAAGCCTGTTGAATTTTGCAAGCGCTTTCTTTAACGCGTAGGCTGCGTGACGTCATCAATGTTGCGAGATTGCTCTCACAATATCCGAAGGAAATATTTTTACAAATATTTAACAATCGGTTAAGATGAACGAAGCCAATTTATATTAAATTTTTGTTTTTATAGTGTTTTGTCACTATACAAACTTAATAATATAAATAGCAAATTGCACTTGTAAAAAGCAACTATGGCTGTTGTGACAGACGAGGAATCGAACCCCGTGTCTTACGCAATCCGGGCGTATGCCTATACCACTCGGCCACCGTCACATTAGCAAGCCTGTTGAATTTTGCAAGCGCTTTCTTTAACGCGTAGGCTGCGTGACGTCATCAATGTTGCGAGATTGCTCTCACAATATCCGAAGGAAATATTTTTACAAATATTTAACAATCGGTTAAGATGAACGAAGCCAATTTATATTAAATTTTTGTTTTTATAGTGTTTTGTCACTATACAAACTTAATAATATAAATAGCAAATTGCACTTGTAAAAAGCAACTATGGCTGTTGTGACAGACGAGGAATCGAACCCCGTGTCTTACGCAATCCGGGCGTATGCCTATACCACTCGGCCACCGTCACATTAGCAAGCCTGTTGAATTTTGCAAGCGCTTTCTTTAACGCGTAGGCTGCGTGACGTCATCAATGTTGCGAGATTGCTCTCACAATATCCGAAGGAAATATTTTTACAAATATTTAACAATCGGTTAAGATGAACGAAGCCAATTTATATTAAATTTTTGTTTTTATAGTGTTTTGTCACTATACAAACTTAATAATATAAATAGCAAATTGCACTTGTAAAAAGCAACTATGGCTGTTGTGACAGACGAGGAATCGAACCCCGTGTCTTACGCAATCCGGGCGTATGCCTATACCACTCGGCCACCGTCACATTAGCAAGCCTGTTGAATTTTGCAAGCGCTTTCTTTAACGCGTAGGCTGCGTGACGTCATCAATGTTGCGAGATTGCTCTCACAATATCCGAAGGAAATATTTTTACAAATATTTAACAATCGGTTAAGATGAACGAAGCCAATTTATATTAAATTTTTGTTTTTATAGTGTTTTGTCACTATACAAACTTAATAATATAAATAGCAAATTGCACTTGTAAAAAGCAACTATGGCTGTTGTGACAGACGAGGAATCGAACCCCGTGTCTTACGCAATCCGGGCGTATGCCTATACCACTCGGCCACCGTCACATTAGCAAGCCTGTTGAATTTTGCAAGCGCTTTCTTTAACGCGTAGGCTGCGTGACGTCATCAATGTTGCGAGATTGCTCTCACAATATCCGAAGGAAATATTTTTACAAATATTTAACAATCGGTTAAGATGAACGAAGCCAATTTATATTAAATTTTTGTTTTTATAGTGTTTTGTCACTATACAAACTTAATAATATAAATAGCAAATTGCACTTGTAAAAAGCAACTATGGCTGTTGTGACAGACGAGGAATCGAACCCCGTGTCTTACGCAATCCGGGCGTATGCCTATACCACTCGGCCACCGTCACATTAGCAAGCCTGTTGAATTTTGCAAGCGCTTTCTTTAACGCGTAGGCTGCGTGACGTCATCAATGTTGCGAGATTGCTCTCACAATATCCGAAGGAAATATTTTTACAAATATTTAACAATCGGTTAAGATGAACGAAGCCAATTTATATTAAATTTTTGTTTTTATAGTGTTTTGTCACTATACAAACTTAATAATATAAATAGCAAATTGCACTTGTAAAAAGCAACTATGGCTGTTGTGACAGACGAGGAATCGAACCCCGTGTCTTACGCAATCCGGGCGTATGCCTATACCACTCGGCCACCGTCACATTAGCAAGCCTGTTGAATTTTGCAAGCGCTTTCTTTAACGCGTAGGCTGCGTGACGTCATCAATGTTGCGAGATTGCTCTCACAATATCCGAAGGAAATATTTTTACAAATATTTAACAATCGGTTAAGATGAACGAAGCCAATTTATATTAAATTTTTGTTTTTATAGTGTTTTGTCACTATACAAACTTAATAATATAAATAGCAAATTGCACTTGTAAAAAGCAACTATGGCTGTTGTGACAGACGAGGAATCGAACCCCGTGTCTTACGCAATCCGGGCGTATGCCTATACCACTCGGCCACCGTCACATTAGCAAGCCTGTTGAATTTTGCAAGCGCTTTCTTTAACGCGTAGGCTGCGTGACGTCATCAATGTTGCGAGATTGCTCTCACAATATCCGAAGGAAATATTTTTACAAATATTTAACAATCGGTTAAGATGAACGAAGCCAATTTATATTAAATTTTTGTTTTTATAGTGTTTTGTCACTATACAAACTTAATAATATAAATAGCAAATTGCACTTGTAAAAAGCAACTATGGCTGTTGTGACAGACGAGGAATCGAACCCCGTGTCTTACGCAATCCGGGCGTATGCCTATACCACTCGGCCACCGTCACATTAGCAAGCCTGTTGAATTTTGCAAGCGCTTTCTTTAACGCGTAGGCTGCGTGACGTCATCAATGTTGCGAGATTGCTCTCACAATATCCGAAGGAAATATTTTTACAAATATTTAACAATCGGTTAAGATGAACGAAGCCAATTTATATTACATTTTTGTTTTTATAGTGTTTTGTCACTATACAAACTTAATAATATAAATAGCAAATAGCACTTGTAAAAAGCAACTATGGCTGTTGTGACAGACGAGGAATCGAACCCCGTGTCTTACGCAATCCGGGCGTATGCCTATACCACTCGGCCACCGTCACATTAGCAAGCCTGTTGAATTTTGCAAGCGCTTTCTTTAACGCGTAGGCTGCGTGACGTCATCAATGTTGCGAGATTGCTCTCACAATAAAAATATTTCCTTCGGATATTGTGAGAGCAATCTCGCAACATTGATGACGTCACGCAGCCTACGCGTTAAAGAAAGCGCTTGCAAAATTCAACAGGCTTGCTAATGTGACGGTGGCCGAGTGGTATAGGCATACGCCCGGATTGCGTAAGACACGGGGTTCGATTCCTCGTCTGTCACAACAGCCATAGTTGCTTTTTACAAGTGCAATTTGCTATTTATATTATTAAGTTTGTATAGTGACAAAACACTATAAAAACAAAAATTTAATTTAAGCTAACAACAATGGCAATAACAATGGCTACCTGTTTCCGCCGTCGGGCGCCGACGGCCCTGAAGATCCAATTCAGCAACTGGCAAGCGCACTAAAGGGGTTGGTCACCACATCCGCATCGGCTAATCACAATGCTAACCTACTTAGTCGAATGAGCACACCAAGAGAGCTACCTGTATTCTCTGGTGACTATATGGAATGGCTCTCATTCAAGAACGCATATGATGAGTCTACACTCGTATGCAACTACAGTGAGAAAGAAAACTTATGGCGCTTAAGGAAGTGTCTCCGTGGACCTGCTAAAGAAGCAGTCACAGCCTTGTTTGTCAGCTCCACATCGCCTGGAGTAGTGATGTCAACCCTAGAACTTCAGTTCGGAAATCCAGATTTAATTATTACAAGAATACTACAAGATGTCAAAAAACTTAACCCATTGCCGCAAGAATACTACAAAGACATAGTGCCTTTTTCTATAAAAATAAAAAACTTCGTGGTATCCGTGCATGAACTTAAGCGTGAAGAATACCTACATGGTACTGAAGTGTTCAACTTGATCCTATCCAAGTTGCCTACTGTGTTGCTGTCCAAGTGGGCCGACTATAGTTTCCCGCTTATATCTGAACGCAAGAAGTCTAAGCTCGATATATTATCTGAGTTTCTTAGTATGGAAGCCATAAAGACATCTACGTGCAGTGCAAACTTGATGAACATTCGCTGGGATAACAAGCGAAAATACAGTGACCAAAGTTATGAACAATCACAAACTGTTTTAGTGCAAAGTGATAAGAAGGACGAACAGTTAGAAAAGTGCCGCTATTGTCGTGTTTCTAAACATAAACTAACTGACTGTAAAAAGTTTAAAAAAACATTACGTAAGGACCGCTGGTTTTATGTGAGACGCGTAGGTTTATGTTTTAAATGCCTTATCGCCCGCCACGATAGGCAAACCTGTCCCGCTGCAGTCTGTGACGTAGACGGGTGCGGGGAGCCTCACCACCGCCTACTTCATTACGTACCGAGTGCACGTCAAAACAATGACGCGCCGCAAGCGCATTCTAGCGGTAACGCCGCGGCTATCCCAGAGACTGAAACCAGTGCCCAAAGTGATTTAGTGACTCATATAAACACAAACAGCTGTTCAGTGTTACTAAAAGTAGTGCCTGTGAACATTCATGGACCTAAAGGTGTGTTTAGAGCTTGTGCTATACTCGACGACGGCTCCACCGTATCAATCATAAGTTCTTCACTTGCGGAGCGCGCAGGCTTACGCGGCCGTAAACAATCTATGCGAGTGCGCGGTGCATGGGACAGTACCGAACTAGTGTGTGAAACGGAACTGTTGGACTTAACGTTATCTAATAAACTCGGTGAGATGTTCGATATCAAAGTACAACGTGTGAACGAGCTTAGTTTACCGCAACAAAACTTAAACGTAGTGCGATGTGAGAAATATAAACACTTACTTGAGCTCGAAAGTGATCTGTGTTGCGCCCCTCTGAAACCGGAAGTGCTAATCGGACAGGACAATTACCACTTACTCCTACCTTCAAAGATCGTGACGGGCGGGCCGAACGAACCGTGTGCCACTCGCACGCCCCTGGGCTGGTGCCTGCACGGCCGGGTGCCGCGGACGTCATCGTCAGCGCTCTCGCAGCACTCCACACTCTTCATCACTACCGACGATGATGCTGTAAGCGACAGCTGCAGTGACCTCCGGGATATTCACGATGAGGTACGTCTTTTTTTTTCGATTGAGTCTATGGGGAGCTCAGCTGCTAAGCCACGCCAGAACTCAGAAGATCGACGCGCTCTGGAACACCTAGAAAATACATCCAGACTCGTTGACGGCAGATGGCAAGTCGGATTACCTTGGAAAAACAATGATTGTGTGATGCCTGACTCCTTACCTTTAGCTATGACCCGGTTGAAGCACGTTGAACAAAAGATGAGAAAAAACGAAGAATTCGCTGAAAGGTACCACGAACGTCTCCATCATCTATTTCAAAATGATTACGCTAAAGAACTTAAAACAAATGAAAATAGAAACAAAACTTGGTACTTACCTCATTTTGGCGTTGATAACCCTAACAAGAAGAAATTACGTTTGGTGTTTGATGCTGCAGCCAAAGCCTGTGGATTATCCCTCAATGACTATCTACTCAAAGGGCCAGATTTATTAATGTCACTTTTTGGAATAATGTTACGGTTCCGTGAGAATAAAATAGCCGTGACAGCCGACATTCAAGATATGTTTTTAAGAGTCAAGATTTGCCCAGAAGATCAAGATGCCTTAAGATTTATATACAGAGGTGATCCTTCCAAACCCTTTAACCCTGAAATGTTAAAAGAGCCGTTGAAAACATATGTAATGACGTCATTAATTTTTGGCGCTAATTGTTCACCATTCATCGCACAATTCGTAAAAAACAAAAACGCTGACCGCTTCCAGTCAACAATGCAATCTGCAGTCACAGCTATACATACCCAACACTACGTAGACGACTATATCGATAGCATACCCGACGATCAAACAGCTGTTCAACTGATAAGCGATATAATGTTCATTCATTCACAAGGTGGCTTCGAGTTACGTAACTGGAATAGCAACAGCGGAACCGTGCTAGACAGCGTTCCAAAACAGGCTCTCGGGAGTACGGCTGTAAGGTTTAAATTGTGCCAGCAAAATGATGGTGATCGAACACTTGGCATTATATGGCATACCGAAGACGACACTTTGCGTTTTGATGTGTCATTCAAGAAAGTACCAGAGAATATATTAAATGGTCAAAAGGTTCCTACTAAGAGAGAGATGCTACGAGTTGTTATGTCTATCTTCGATGTGTTTGGATTTTTATCGCCAATTACGATCAACGGAAAGTTAGTTTTACAAGAAACATGGCGACTAAAAATCAGCTGGGACGATCCTGTCAATGATGAAATAAACAAAAAATGGATCAAGTGGATTGAAATAATAAAATCATTGCATAACGTAAGATTGCCGCGTTATTATTCGGCTGCTACGACAGGCGCTACGACGCTAGCGAGCGAGACAGAGATAGACGATAAAACCTGCCGGGCGTCCTTGTCGCACCCCGATACATTGGCCGCCAACGGTACTACGAATCTCGTAGTAGATAACGGGTTTGCTACGAAGCCTACAAGTAATGAGGCTACGGCGCCGATACAAAATAACATGCCTAGCAACGAAGTCACTCATTATTATAGAAACCTACAGATGCATATATTTTGCGATGCGAGAACGCAGGCATTCTGTGCCGTAGCATACTGGAGATGGATAGATAACGAGTTGAACATTCACGTTGCATTTATAGCCAGCAAGTGTCGAGTCGCGGGAAATAAACCAATCACAATACCTCGATTAGAGTTGCAAGCTGCGGTTTTAGCGACCAGATTGGCTGATTCAATTACTAAAGAACACAGAATGGTAGCTGAGCGACGAGTATTTTGGAGCGATTCCACGACGGTACTTCATTGGATTAGGAATGATGCTCGCAACTATAATACCTACGTAGCTAATCGTTTGGGCGAGATCGACGAACACACACACGCAAGCGAATGGCGTTATGTACCAACTAAATTCGTCCGCCTATTCGTCACCCGACCGCGCTGGTCTATAACAAAACTAAAGTGCTGACTATCCGAAGGCTATTTATTTATCAAATCGTACGACGATTTCACAGCAAATTTGTTCCGACTGTGCCGGTTCCACGAGATAGACTAAATCGATATCAGGTTCCCTGGTTTAGGACTCGCTTTGCACAAAGATCATATAAGTTTTTGGCCCCGAGAATTTACAATATACTGCAAACTAAGTTAAATCTAAAAAGTTATACAAACAAGCAGCTAAAAAAAGCATTGACTGAGCACTTATTACAATTAATGGAACCTGATATCTGTCGTTTAATCACACCCTTAACGTAATGTGAAATGGATGATGAAGAATAAATGGATTCACACAAACCCAACCTAGTGTCTTTAACCCGATACACACACACACACACACACACACACACACACACACACACACACACACATACACACGCGCGCGCGCGCGCACACACACACACACACACACACACACACACACACACACACACACACACACACACACACACACACACTTTCCTTACACTAACAGATTGCTATGTCTACTTAAGTGTGTAATTAATTATATGCGATATGTGTCCTGGAGGTGGAGACCTGGTGTCTTGTAGCACAGATTGTTCAACAATCTATTTCAAGCGCCAGTCTTCACAAAAGGGAAATATATACTTACATTTTTATTGTTAATTGTTATTTTTTTGCATTTTCTGTTTTTCTTTTGTGGAGGAAATAAAGAGATATATATTACTAAAAAAAAAAAAAAAATTAAACGTGGCCGATATAGCTACTAGAGAAAACTATGATCTTTCAATTTTACAAAACGAATGGCTGTATGGACCTACCTTTTTACATAAAAGCTGCAATGAGTGGCCGCTGGACGTAATTGATCTGGAAAACAAAGAACAAACATTAGAATGCATGACTGTCATACAAATGGAAAATGAAAACTTACCTGTACCGGACCCGACCAGGTTTTCTTCATGGCTGCGCTTGATCAGATCGACAGTTCGAGTACTTACCTTTATTGACAGTGGAATGATGGCCTTGAAACACAAATATACAAACAAAGAATATGTTTACAACATGGATGATGATGTCTTTGTCAGAGCTGAGTGCTTACTTCTCCGATATTCCCAGAACCAGTCATTCAGTGAAGATATTAATTTACTTCGATCCTGCAAAACAATACCTACTAATAGTAAGATACCTACCTTGTCGCCTTACCTCGATGAACGCGGAGTCCTCAGGGCTGGTGGCCGCATCGACGCTGCTACCGACGTACATCCTGAAATGAAAAGACCTATAATATTAGATGGGAAACATTACATTACTCGACTGATTGTCAGACATCACCATATTCAAGCAGCTCATGGCAATCAGGAAATGGTGGTCAATAACCTGAAACAAAAATTCTATATAATAAAATTGCGTCCAACAGTTAAGAATGTGGTAAAAAAATGTATGTTATGTAGATTAAGAAAATGTAAACCAGAAATACCGAGAATCGGTGACTTACCTTATGCGAGAATGGCCCACCACCATCGCCCCTTTAGCTACTGCGGTCTTGATTTGTTCGGCCCGATGGAGGTGACTGTTGGAAGGCGTCGTGAAAGAAGATATGGAGTTCTGTTCACATGCCTCACTGTAAGGGCAATACACATAGAGACAGTGCCCACGCTATCGACTGATTCTTTGATAATGGCAGTTCGACGTATGTCCGCGAGACGAGGATGGCCCCATCACCTATATTCAGATAATGGGACAAACCTAAGAGGAGCAAATACCGAACTAAAGAAGTCGATACTCGATATGGACAAACAAGCAATTGCGGATCAGGCTGCGAACTATGGCACAAAATGGACGTTCATACCGCCAGCCAGTCCACACTGGGGTGGGGCTTGGGAGCGGCTGATCCGAAGCGTGAAGTCTTCACTACAGGTAGTACTCAAAGAAAGAGCTCCACGAGAAGAGACCCTGAATACACTTATAACTGAAGTTGAAAATATCGTAAATAGCAGACCACTAACTCATGTATCTGTGGACCCTGATAGCATGGAAACCCTCACGCCTAACCATTTTTTGATTGGCTCATCATCCAACTCACCACAGATTGGTTCATTTGATGATTCTGATTTATTCCTAAGGAAACAATGGCGAATTTCACAACGCCTCGCTGATATGTTCTGGTGTAGATGGGTCAAAGAAGTACTTCCTGATTTGTTGCCACGAAAAAAATGGAATAAGGAGCAGAGACCACTAAAAGTGGGAGACTTCGTATTAGTCGTGGAACCGAACGGGCCCAGAAATGTCTGGCCAAAGGGCTTGATCGATGAAGTGTGCCCAGGACGAGACGGGCGCGTGAGAATGGTAAAGATAAAAACAAAATCCGGAGTACTTACCCGCTCTGCCACACGCGTCGCTCGAATTCCATTTAGTGAGGAGTGCTGCTAGCAGCACTGGGGTGGGGTATGTTAGCGACGCGATTACACAAATATTAGTACCCAATTATTTAATTAATATTGTTTTTTACCTTGCTACTTTATGTCTAAATAGTTTCTCTTTTTTACCTAAAAATGCATAGATTGTTGTTTATTCTGTGTAAGTTCTAAACTCGCAAGGAGCGCGAGGGGTGTGAGGGGCGCGGGACGTAGGCGCGCTGTGAATCCGCTTCAGTTGAAATATTTTGAAAACCAGTCTAAATGCGAGCCCCACGCACGCCGCGCGCTACTCTTCTCTATAAAAGCTGTAACCTATCGTCGTTTTCAAAAATATAGTCGAGTCGTTATCAAAGTTCAGTGTTTTCACTTTTCTTCACCTACTGCATGTCTACACCGCCTACAATGTGCTTTCCAATTTAAATGAGTGTCTAAATATATCCCTAAAAACTTAAGGTTGTTCACTTCAGTTACTTTTTCATCTAAATATTGAATGTCAAGTTGTAAAAAATTGTAATTATAAGAATTAAATTGAATAAAGTTTGTCTTACTAACATTAATATTAAGGTCATTATTTTTCATCCATCTACCTACATCCGCTAAGGCTTCATGTATATCAATTTGAGCAGTTAGTTTATCTTTAGGTTTGATGACAATTGTTGTATCATCAGCAAACAATATACAGTCATGGCTCGTGGCATTCGGAAGGTCATTTATGTATAAAAGAAATAAAACAGGACCGAAAATGCTACCCTGCGGAACCCCACTATTTTTGATAATTAGCTCTGACTGAAATTTTTCTTTTGTGTAAATTGTCCTATTTTTATTTGATGTTACTCTGGTTACTTCCGTGCACTGCTTCCTATCATATAAATAGCTAGCCACCCACTCTAAAGCTTTTTCCCTAATGCCATAATGTTGTAATTTATGTAGTAGCATAGTATGATTAACGAAGTCGAAGGCTTTACTCATATCGAGGAATAGTGCTGTAACTGGCGTCCCATTATTTATGCTATCTGTTTCAATTCTAATTAAATTAAAACAAGCTAGTGTAGTGTAGTGTAGTGTAGTGTAGTGTAGTGTAGAACTGATTTTTCGAAATCCAAACTGCCTATCGTGCAAAATTTGATATTTTGAAATAAAATTATTTATTCTTTCCGGCATAGCTTTTTCAAAAATTTTAGATATGATGGGGACTATTGTGATTGGACGATAATTGTTCATATTTGATTTATCTCCTTTTTTAAAAAGTGGCTTGACCATTGATTTCTTAAGTGGTTCTGGGAAAGTGCTTTCCAGGAAGGATAAATTTATGATATGTGCCAAGGGGTAGCATAACCACGGGGCACACAGCTTTAAAACTGTAGTCATTATGTCGTCACATCCACTAGTCTTACTGTTATTTAATTTAGTCATAATATTAAGTACTTCATAAGCGTCAACAGGATTAAGAAAAATTGTATTTGAATTATGTTTATTCATGTCAAGTATATTTATATTATTATTGCAAGCCTGGGTCGATGTCCCGCTGGTTTGCCTGTAGCGCGCGGTAGTGATTTGTCGGGGCGGATGTGTTTCCTCTGCTCTGTGAATTGGTGCCCGGGGCAACTTTAGCAATATGAAACAGCGGAACGGGCTATGCTGTCCCACTTCCGTCGCACCGGGCAATCTGAGCTGAAGGCGTTGTGCTCTCTGCTTTGCCTTTTGGCAGTTTCGGCAAGTCGGGACCTCAGCTGCGACGTAGTCAGCGCACTACGCTCGGAGGTGTGGGCCTCCACAGTGCGAGCATGAGTCCTCCGTCTCCCGACAGGTCTTTTTGCTGTGGCCATATCCCAGGCAGCGCGAGCACTGAACCAATGGAGACTGGTCCTCCGCCCTCAGGCGCTGCATGTCGATATGCACACAGCTTGCCTCGATGAGCCTGCCCCAGGCTTGCGGCGAGACACTGATCACCACGTGCGGTGCGTCCTGTTTATACAGACGAGGCTCTGGCGACCGACCGATGGCGGTGTAACCATCCAATGTAAGGCGCAGCTAAATGTTGGACTGTGACGGCAGCAGCGTCACAGCTGCAGGGGGCTGCGTCTCTGCGCTCGCCAACCCGCCTGCCAAGCGTGGCGAGAATTGGCAATATCCCCTCAAATGGAAGTACACAATAAAACCAGGCCCCCAGTCTCCGGCAGCCCCGCTATGCCTGACTTTGGTAGCGGTCACGGTAACGGCGGGGCAGGGGGTGCTAAGAATCCCTGGAGGCGACCGCGCTGCCACCCCCGACGACAACTGGCCCTGGTAACGTACAACACGTGTACACTGAGGACAGATGAGAAGTTGCTCGAGCTGGAGGAAGAAATAAGCAGGTTACACTGGGACATAATGGGTTTATCAGAAGTCCGTAGAGAGGGCGAGGACACGATAACTCTACAGTCTGGCAACTTGCTCTACTACCGGGAAGGCAACCAACGAAAGTCACAAGGTGGTGTCGGGTTCCTCGTGCACAAGTCCCTCGTCAACAATATCTCAATACAAGATCATCGAGAGAGTGTCGAGCAGGGTAATATACCTTATACTCAGAATATCCAAGAGGTATTCGCTGAAGGTCATACAGGTATATGCACCGACCTCGAAACACCCGGATGAAGAGGTAGAGGAAATGTATGAGGACGTAAGTAGAGCCATACATACTTCCAAAACCTATTTTACTGTTGTAATGGGGGACTTGAACGCGAAACTGGGCAAGCGAGGCGAGAATGAGTTGAAGGTGGGACCTTTTGGATACGGGCAAAGGAACGCCAGGGGACAGAGGCTGGCCGACTTTCTTGAGAAGGAGGGACTCTTTGCGATAAACTCTTTCTTCCAGAAGCCGCCTCAAAGGAAGTAGACCTGGTTGAGTCCCGATGGCTTCACGAGAAACGAGATTGACTTCTTCATGACCTCCAAGAGACGGTTATTCAATGATGTCTCCGTGATCAACAGGGTGAAAACCGGTAGCGATCACCGAATGGTTCGAGGCACATTGAATATAAATGTCAAATTGGAAAGATCCCGCCTGATGATATCAACGCTCCGACCGACTCGTGCCACATCCAAAATCCTAAGAGCTTTCAACTCGAGTTGTCAAACCGCTTTGATTGCCTAGAAAATTGCGTAACAGTGGATGAAATTAACAACGGGTTTGTGGAAACTATTCAAACGGTGGGGTCTAAGTATTTTAGGCCTGGCCGTAAAGATAGACCTCAAAAACTGTCGGTCCACACTCTCGACCTTATGGCAAAACGTCGATCTATGGCACTGCAGACCTCCGTTAATGCTAAAAACTACAGGCAGCTCAATAGACAAATATGGAAGTCCCTGCGACTTGACATTCGTTGCTTTAACACTAATAGTGTTAAAGAAACGATAGAGCGGAACCAAGGCTCCAAAGTGTTCGTAAGGGACATGTCTATTGGGCAAAGCCTGTTGACGAAGCTTAAGACGGAGGACGGCAGTGTAGCGTCGACGAAAGCAGAGGTTTTGAGGGAGATCGAAAGGTTCCATGGGCAGTTATACACCTCAGTAGCCAAACGAGCGTGTCCTGTCACGAGCTATCCTGACCCGACACTACACCGAAGACATCCCGGACATCAGCCTCTACGAGATTAGGATGGCCCTTAAACAGCTTAAAAACAACAAGGCACCTGGCGAGGACGGAATCACAGCAGAGCTTCTGAAGGCGGGTGGAACACCGGTACTTAAAGTCCTTCAAAGACTCTTTAATTCCGTGTTGCTGGAGTGCATCACGCCCGAGGCGTGGAACGGGAGTGTGGTGGTGTTGTTCTTCAAAAAAGGAGACAAAACCTTATTGAAGAACTATAGACCCATCTCACTCCTGAGCTATGTCTACAAGCTGTTTTCAAGGGTCATCACGAATCGTCTCGCGCGTAGGTTTGATGACTTCCAGCCTCCCGAACAAGCCGGTTTCCGCAAAGGCTACAGTACCATAGACCACATCCATACGCTTAGGCAAATTATACAGAAGTCCGAGGAGTATAATATGCCTCTATGCTTAGCGTTTGTGGACTATGAGAACACTTTTCACACACTTGATCGAAACTTGGGCGGTGCTTCAGTCTCTGCAGCGGTGCCACATAGACTATAGGTATATAGAGGTGTTGAGGTGCCTTTACAATAACGCCACCATGACGGTCCGAGTACAGAAGCAGAACACGAGGGCGATTCCACTGCGGAGAGGTGTGAGATAGGGAGATGTGATATCTCCGAAACTGTTCACTGCGGCATTGGAAGACGCTTTCAAGCTTCTGGAATGGGAAGGAATTGGCATCAATATTAATGGCGAATGCATCACACACCTCCGAGTTGCCGATGATATAGTCGTTGTGGCAAGGACGCTGGACGATCTTGGCACTATGCTCGAAGACCTTGACCGAGTCTCCCAACAAGTGGGTCTTAAAATGAACATGGGGAATACGAAAATTATGTCGAGTTCCCTTGTTGTACCCACTCCAGTATCCATTGGGAACTAAACTCTCGAATTTGTCGACGAGTACATCTACCTGGGACAAGTGATCCATTTGGGTAGGTCCAACTTCGAGAAAGAGGTCAATCGACGAATCCAACTCGGCTGAGCAGCGTTCGGGAAATTACGCAAGAGTGTCTTCTCATCTACCTCAGTGTCTGAAGACGAAAGTCTTCAACCAGTGTGTGTTACCAGTGATGACATACAGATCCGAAACATGGTCTCTGACTATGGGCCTTATAATGAAGCTCAAAATCACACAACGAGCGATGGAAAAGGCTATGCTGGGTGATTCTCTACGAGATTGAATCAGAAATGAGGAGATACGTACAAGAACTAAGGTAACGGACATAGCCTTGAGAATCAGTAAGCTCAAGTGGCAATGGGCAGGGCACATAGCACGAAGAACTGATGGCCGTTGGGGCAGGAAAGTTCTAGATTGGAGACCCTTCGACCAGAGACGCAGCGTGGAACGTCCACCAACAAGATGGACAGACGACCTTATAAAGATCGCAGGATCAAACTGGATGCAGACCGCTAGTGATCGGTCGCTGTGGAAAGCCGTGGGGGAGGCCTATGTTCAGCAGTGGACGTCCTTTGGCTGATAATGATGATGATGATGATGATGAGTGCCAAATAAGATACCATTATACGAATTTGAGCCCGTTTAGTATTTTGCTGTAAATAATACTTTGGACTTAAGCAGTGACGTTGTTTAGGATGCCATGACAGATTGTTTTTATTAAGGTTGGATTCGACCAAACATTAGGTTACCTATGTATATGCGCGGAACTATACGAAGACTTATTTTGTTCCTCGATTTTACATTTATATTCGAATAACAGAACGAATGATTGAACTGTTTTATTATCATGACATAAGTTTGTTCGGATCGACTCTTATTAATCATATAAAATATGAAATATTTTTTTAAAAAAAGTTGATACATATATTTACTAGTGTAGAGTAGTTTTTGTTATTTGGTCAAGCAAATGCGATGTATTTACTCTAATTGATAAACTAACGGTCCCCTGCGACTGCGTTCGCGCGTTTGGGTCAAAAATAACTTTTCAAATCGGTCCAGTAGGTCCTGAGATTAGTGCGTTGAAGCAAATAAACAAACTCTCTCTCTTTAATCTGGGGGCACTGCCGTGCCCCCAGATTAAAATTGTGAAGCTGAAGAGTTTGTTTAGCTTGTTTAGCGTTTGTTTAAGCTAAGAGTTTGTTTAGCGTTTGTTTAAGCTGTTAGCGAGTGAGCGCGGGCCGTTATTACGCGCTGCGCGGTGCTAGCGCGAGGGCGCGGG
Organism: Pyrausta purpuralis; assembly: GCA_963924145.1. Lineage (NCBI taxonomy): Eukaryota > Metazoa > Arthropoda > Insecta > Lepidoptera > Crambidae > Pyrausta > Pyrausta purpuralis. Next base: position 20,840,337 of record OZ001664.1, on the reverse strand, counting down.
GCGGGGACAGTGGCGGGGCGCGCGGAAAGGTAAATGTCGCCGAGCGAGCTGTTGCGGTGCTAGCGCAAGGCGAAAAGTTCATAAGTCAGAGAGAGGGCTTTAAGAAAATTCGTTGCTGGTAAATATACATATATACAATAAGTAGAAGGTACCGAAAAGGAAAAAAGTAGAACTGTCTACAAAATAAAAAAAGAAATGAGATCCCATCAAAAACAATACTTGTCAAAAAAACCAACTCAGTTGCTCTGCGGTAAAAAGTTGTGAGATCCATGTAATACCAAGTCGGTTTTTATTTTATTCAGTCTCTACTTAACACATCAACCCACAGACTAGATGGTATCTAGCGCGTTCGAAGGACCCCATAAAATTAGCAAGTGCTTTAAATGTTCGCATAGGTAATTAATTCGGTTTGAAACATACATTAGTGGTTGGATGAGCCCAGCTCGTTTGACTCGTAGAGTGTAACAGGTCGACTCACTCCAGGTCATTTCGGGAATACCTGTTGGGAGGGGAAGTGTGCGGTGCTTAATGAATTAAGCGACTTTCTGTCTTAATACGTCCAGTCTCTAAGACCACGATCGTGGTCCATAACAATTGAAAATCAATTGTGTCTGGAATCTCCGTACTTGAAGCATTAAGTTGTTACGTAATTATTAACAGCATCTTATAGGGACGCATATCAATATTAAAATTCTTTAATGTTTTATGTAAATATATTGAGACTTGGCCATCGCCTGAAAACACGTGTACATTCAATCGCCTGAAAACACATATAAATTCAATTATTTAGTGCGATGGCCAAGTCTCAATATATTTACATAAAACATTAAAGAATTTTAATATTGATATGCGTCACTATAAGATGCTGTTAATAATTACGTAACAACTTAATGCTCCAAGTACGGAGATTCCAGACACAATTGATTTTCAATTGTTATGGACCACGATCGTGGTCTTAGAGACTGGACGTATTAAGACAGAAAGTCGCTTAAGTAGAGACTGAATAAATTAATAACCGACTTGGTATTACATGGATCTCACAACTTTTTACCGCAGAGCAACTCAGTTGCGAGACTTGGTTTTTTTGACAAGTATTGTTTTTGATGGGATACCTCTATTTAAGGAATTGTGAAATGAAAATGAAAAGATAATCCATATTTAAACCTACTGGATAGAGAAGAGATCTTTTAAAATCACCCCTGAATTAATAGTTAGTGTGGTTTTCATAGAACTTTATCTTTCTTTCAAAAAACTATTCTTTTGACTGGGCATCAGAAAATATTTTCAGAGGACAGTGTATGAATGACACCATAGAATTGTAATTTACAATTTATTTCTTCCCTTTTGCCTGACCTTTAGACTTCAACATCGCGATTACATCAATTACTTCTATTTCCATCACATCGATGTTTTTCTAATGGAAAACTGTCTTTGGGAGATCGCAGACATTGTGCCACTTTTCTTAGTGGAGTGAAGACAGTATTAATTGAGTATTTATTAATAACATTGGAGATCTTGTCTGTCACTCCTTTAATATAGGGCAGAAACACTGGTTGCCTATCTACCCTGTCTTTTTGGTGTCTCATTTTGTGTCTTGGTGGTAACTGCCCCTCATATCCATTGCTCCGTAAGACCTCTCGGACGTGCTTCAGCTCCTAATCTAAATGTTCTTCATCACACAGATCATAAGCTCTGTCAGTCAGAGAAGTCACTACAGAGTTAAGATGCCTAGGGTGATGATGAGAGGTGGCATTGAGGTAACGGTCAGTGTGAGTGGGCTTTCTATAGACCGAATGACTCAGTGAGCCATCATTCCGCACACCGATTTTGACGTCCAAAAATGCTATACTTCTGTCTTCTTCTGTCTCGCAGGTGAATTTAATCTTGGCGTGTATCCCATTTAAATTAGTGAGATGAGCATCCACATCTTGTCTGTTACCCTTCAATATACAGAATACGTCGTCAACATACCTCTTCCATAGTTTAATCTCTGTGGGCGCTGTAGCAAGGGCTTTCTCTTCGAAAAACTCCATCCATATATTTGCCACCACTGGAGCTACCGGGCTGCCCATAGCAACGCCATCTATTTGTAGGTAATACTGACCCTGGTATATAAAAAAAATTGTCGACAGACAATGATATAACAATGTTGAATACTGCATTGAGATGTTATGTTCTTGTAACTTCACCTTTACAACCTCCATACAATCTGCTACTGGTACATTAGTGAAAAGTGATTCTACGTCAAAACTGACCATCAACTCATTCACATCAACCTTGTTTTGGTGCAGAATTTCTATGAAATGACGAGAATCTTTGACAAACGACGACGTTCGTCCCACTAATGGCTGCAGTACTTTGGCTACGTGTTTAGCTAGTTCATACGTCGGTGAGTCTATCTGACTCACTATCGGACGCAAGGGCACATTCTGTTTATGTACTTTTGGCAGACCATAGAGTTTCGGAGGCTGGACATTCCTGGGACGAAGCAAAAAATTTGAGACTATCGTCGTCTATAGCATCGGCGCTTTGCTTGATGTGTGAACGAGTGCTTCGATCTGTTATTGCCGTTGGATTGAAGTTTACTTTCTGGTAAGTATTATTATCACTAAGTAAACTGAGGATCTTGATGTTATACTCAGTGACGTCCATAACAACTGATGCATTACCCTTATCAGCTTTAATCACAATAATGCTTTCATTATTTCGAAGCTCCTCTAATGCAGCTAATTCTGAAGGAGTGATATTTGATCTCGGGGTGCTACATGTCGTAATATGACCGCTATGTTCTGCCTTAATGTATCCGCATCGACAAGAGGTATTTTATTACGGATGATACTTTCTTCCACTGATCCAATGACTACTTCATAGGGAATACGTTTAGGTGTAATTGCAAAATTTAAACCCTTTTCCAATGTTGTTATGGCTGCATCCGACAACTCGACACTAGACATGTTAACAACCGTTCGAGTTGCGATCGAGTTCCAGTAGTAGGCGGCAGGCTTTTGTTTTTGTAGCAACGACTCGAACTTACAATCATGATTCATACCTTTCAGTTCCCCAATACGTTGTGCTTGTAGGTAAGTTACACGATCACAAATATCGAAGTCGCTTGGTGAAAGCATCTCACTGCACTTTTGGTGTATTTGATATAAATCACACTGAGTTCGGTCCAATTGGTACCTACAATTTCTTATCGACTTGCGCAATAATTTTACACTCGCATTTCGTAGAATACTCACGGAACCATAGATGTATGGTCTAGGTTTTATCCTAACACACACTGGAATTATGTCCGCATCACGACACTTCACTAGAAATGACAGTGAGTTCTTCAAACATTCACATCTTTTCCGCGCGCGTTCTAGGTCTTTTATTATTTTAGAAGTATCCGGCCCGTACCGGTTAACAATATATTGATTTAAACTTACATGGTCATTAACATTAGAATTGATTGTAACGGGACTGCTACCATGTGCCTTATTATTTTTGAGTTTCCGATATTTCGGCACTGTTGCAAGTGCCATGGTCACGGCGTAACTGAAGTTGTTGCGGGTAAGCTGTGATTGGCAGACATATCGGTCTACCCTCCTTCGAAGTCTTTTATTGGGATCACTTGCAGTACCATTGTTCACAAACTCACTATTTTTTCGCACCTGTTCTCGACATACAACACTCACAGTATCCGCACGTGAAACAACATTTTGCCGAAATATATGGTTTTCGCATTTACGAATCACTGGATTCCAGGCATTAGACAATTTAAACCCATCCTCACGATTGAAATTTTTGTCTTTGTGATTTCGATCGCTTCCCTAACCAATCATGGTATGTAATGGCGTCTATGTATCTTAGGTTTATGGAACTCAATCCAGTGATTTGGACCCGATTCTAACAAATGTTCCGCAATTGCTGACTTCTGTTTGTCATTGTTTTTGACCGCTTTTATATGTTCCTTTCATATTCGAGATGCACGATTTGTGGTTTGGATATTATACCTTCCAAAGTTCGATATACAAATGAACACGAAATTTTATTGCTTAGAATGTTTTTAACACTCACAGTGTCATATTTTATATTCATAAAGATGAAATAAGAAACCAAAAATTTGCAAACGAAATTTTATGTGAAGAGTAAAAAATAATGACATCACGCCGGTATCATGCGACTATCATATGGGTTTTCATTAAAAGTGACAGGCGATTTAACTTTTCAATAACATTGCATCAAGTTATTAATCTACACCACATGATGCAGCATATTTTTTAATTAAAAAGTACGCGGTGTAATTTTTTATCAAATTTTATTGTAAGCTGCTCTGATTAATCACGACTCTTAATTAATATCAAACACAGAATGCTATTGGTTTCTGTAATACCTATTTGACGGTGGCTTACTAATAATCAGAAATTACCAATACGTAAATACACGTTAGTAAATCGAATAACTAAATATAAAGTGACTAAGAAAGAACAGCCCGATTACCGAATCAATTTTACTTTTAGAGTGTCGTCACAGCGTCCTCTGTATATTAAGGAGATTTCTATACACAGTAAATAATAATTAATTAGTAATCAGCTGAATCCTCTGAAGTTCTGAAAACAAAGTGTAAAAACGTTGCAGAGGTAGATTAAACAAAGCAATTAGCCTAAAAGAGTCTGCTAAAAACAAAGGAAGGGATAATCCTACTTTCGCTTTGAGTCCTGTGTTATTCAGAGTGCATCAGAATTTAATTCAACACCTTACATTTTCATAGTTGCAGAAAATAGAGGTAATAACAGTATTTTAGTAGCACTTTCCAAGAATTCGAGTGAGCGGTATTTCACATAATTTCCATTCAATATTCTAACCGTCTTTTGTATTTTTGTGATAAGTAGGTTAGGTAGGTAGGTATTTGAATTGGGTAATATCGTAACTCATGTTTCATCCTTGATAAATGTACCTACCTCTCGCCATTATTAAGTGTAAGGAAAGTAATAATCCAGACGGAAAATTGCTTTGAGCCCGAGTGATTCGTATAAATATTGAGCTATATATTAAGGAGCTGGCGAGCAAAATTTCAATATGATCAACACACATGGTAGACGTTATTAATAGCGATAATTATACCCTAAGGGCCATAGCACACAGCGTTTTTAAACACGCAGAAGAAGCGCGTATACGCGATTCAAACGAGAGTCGACTGCAGCCTTGTAAGTTAAGCACACGTGCGATCGTGAAATACTATGCCGTAGTTAAGCTTCATGCGCGCGTTTGTTTCATCGATGCAAACGCAACAATCCACGTCTACGGCGCCGAAGTCACGCGTTACTATAACGCGCGTCTTCTGCGCGTTTAAAAAACGCCGTGTGCTATCGCCCTTAATAACATTAAGGACCTCGTTTGCAACTGTAGTATTTGTGATATCTAAAGAGAGACAGAGAGAAGTAGATACACACCGTCTCGGTTCAAAGGCCACATAGGTTGCTACGTAAGTGACATAGTCTCTAGAAGTCTAGGTGTCTATGGTCACAACACGAGAGCCGCGGGCGAGAGTGGACGTATGAAATCGTTATGTGTGCTTGTGAAGTGAGCCGGTGTGGTGCCACCATGGTGGTGCTGCGTTGTCAATTTACAGCGTTTCAAAAATGATTTAAAAAAGAAGACGACATTATGCGCACGTGTCTGCCAGACTGATATTTGAATTTATTATGAAAACCAAGAAAATGAGCCAGACGTTCAGCGGGCCTAAGATGCGCGCCTATTTAGCATTTATCGCGGCAATCGATATATTTCAAACGACATTTTATAGATATTTAAAAAGGTTTTTACTTACTTTAATGTGTCAATTCGTTTTTAAAAGAAATAAAGATTGCCGTACAAGTGAAAAAAATGTGGGAAATTACGCTTTTTAGGAAATAAAATTATTTTAGCGACGCGATAAACGGTATCGAAGAGTGCATATTAGGCTTACAGGCCTCTGATATTCCAAAGTTAGACCATTTTATTTCAACCCTACACTCGCGCCAAGTTATAAGTACAAAAATCTACTTAAAATGAAAATAATTAATGTATTCCATTGGAACTATTTTCAAAACGCGTCAGAAAAATTGGTCTCAACCCACATTTAGCTTGATTTCTAGAAACCTTTCCAAATATGTGACCATTATAGGATGGACAAATAAAATATACATCCTTAAAAAATATGCGAAAATGAAAAAAAAACATGTCTTTGGTAAGTTCAAACAGTTATACACCAAAAATCAGTGAGCAAAATGTCTGCCAAACGTTTGTTCGTATCTACTAAGATAATGAGTCAAATGGACGCATTGAGAACCGTGTGTAAAATTACTTAGTAGGAGCTCCATACGAGTACCATGATATTGCAGAGCCCTGAACGTCTGCCTCTTCAATTTTCTTCTTTCAAGATGTGACCATGAACCCCAGAGGCTGACATGTGCAAATTTTTTAATAACCCCCTTGTTTTAAGGAACTTCAATCGGCTGTAACGCAAAAAATCAGCGACGTAGGACCTTCATTGACTAAGGAAATCAATTCGAACGTAAATTGTAATTTACCGCGATCTGAAACTTGTGCAAATCATATTCCAAATTGCTCGCTAGCTCCTTAACTAATACTTCATGCGGTAAATTTTCAATTTTATGAAACTGTACAATGCCGACAACTGGAAGTGGACACGGTGCCTTTTTATTTTTAGTTTTAAGTTAGTTCCCTTCCCTTCTATCGCAGCGTAATGTTTTATTTAGCTTGTAACATTAATTGATAAAAAAGCTATCCAACGCAAAAATATTTTTTCAAATCAGTTCAGTAGGTCCTGAGATGAGCGCGTTCAAACAAACAAATTCTACAGCTTTATAATATTAGTATAGATAGCTCAAAGGGCGCTCAAAGACGCATTGTTCTTTTGCAACCTTTGTATAAGCACTTGTTTAGAAATAAACATGCTTTGTTTTATACGCAGTGAGATGCTTTTGTGATGAATTTATCTTCTTTTATAAGAGGATTATCTTTATCAAAATATTTGTGTTCCTATTCAATAATGTAGCATTTTATCCGATTGCTTTAAAGTTTGTGTATCAGTAACACGTTGGGCGCCTATTACACGTAAGTTGTAGTATTGTATCATTACCTATTTGCTGTAACAAAAACCCCTGTAACAAAAACAACACTTTTTTTTATTATTTTTTTATTTATGGACATTCCCACACATCGCCATCTAGCCCAAAAGTAAGCTACTAAAAGCTTGTGTTATGGGTGCCAGACAACGGATATAATACTTAAATACTTTTTTTTTTTGTAAATACATACATGATATACATAGAAAACACCCAGACCAATACAAACAGACATGTTCATGCACACAAATGTTTGTATTGTGCGGGGATCGAACCCGCACCCGCTGCGTAGTAGGCGATTTCTCGACCACTACACCAGACGGGTCGTTTTGACTGATGCAAGGCATTAGTACGCTTTACTCAGCTTCGATCAGGCCTAACAAGACAGTGATTCTTGTATTTGGGACTACAATATTTTTAAATTCATACACTTTTTCAGTTCAGTTTTTACCATTCCGCTAAGAAATTGACGTACTTACACTAAGTGGCAATGAATCTGAGTCTGTATCCTGGCTCGTTCTGATGTAAGAGCGCTTTCACATTTAGGCGACTTTAGCAGCGCGGCAGTAGCGCGACTTACGCGCCACAGTCGCGCTGCCGATGATTTCATACTATACACGGCAGCGCGGCAGCAGCGCCGCAAGTCGCGCGCGTCCCTCTTACTATACCCATTACCCATCGCAGTGGTAATAATATGCACGTATTAGCACTGAGATGGGTAATGGCTGTAGTGGGACCGACCCAGTCGCGCGACCGTCGCGCTGCTAATGTAAAGGTATCCACCGCGCTGTTGTCGCGCTGCTGATGCTCTAATGTGAAGGCGCCCTTACACTCTGTCTATTTTCTGTAGGCCTAAGAGGTGAGCAGCCTCGATACCGTTTATCGCGTCGATAAAATAATTTTATTTCCTAAACAACATATTATTCCACATTTCACTAAGGGCTGATTTTTCACTAGTCAGATAAGAAATATTCGTCGAACAAAATACAATAAAGCTAATTTGAAAACGTCACCTAATAGTCAGCAATCATACGTAACTGTCATTTATTACATTTATTGCTTTATAATTTATCAGTCTGATAAGTTTTGAAACCAAATGAATACATTAAAGTTAGAAAAACCTATTTAAGTTTGGTTAAAATGACGTTTGAAATTAATCGATTGTCGCGATAAATGATAAATAGACGCGCATCTTAGGCCCGCAGGATGAGTAAAAAACTGAACGGAGTCTCGATTCTCGTTTAATTAAGTCGAGGATCTAATCAACTAGGGTTATCTAGAATCAGGCCGTCGGCTAATGCGGTTACGCGATCAAGAGTGAATTCTCCGAATCAATTTACTACAAATTAATTTACTTCGGCAAACAGAGTGTCTAACAATTTTACTGACGTGAATATTCGACTGAATGTGTGTATGTAATCAAACTAAACTAAGCGTAAATGACTTTCGCACGCCATTTCACTCGATTGCGTTATTCTGTTATTATACGTTCTGCAGGGTGCCATCGAAAACATGGATTCTGTTTACTTTGAGAACAATGTTAGAATTACGGCAAACGGTTTGAAATTGTTTAGCCTATTAGTTGTGTTATGTACCACGTGTTGAAATAATAATAAAACAATCTGAAATATTAGGTTGACTTGCTTTTACACGATTATCCCATTTCGAGCAACCTCCTGTGTGTTTCTTATGGATAAGGTTTATCACAGTATTATGCATTTTAATGCCATGCGATGAATATACGGCTAAGTACACAATTTATTAGTTTTTTTCATTCATACCTTGATAAATAAATATTGGACACCGATCATATACTTACATTGCTCCTATCCCAAAGTAACCAATGCACTTGTGCTATAGAAGTCAGAAACAACAGTGGTACCAACACCCAGACCCGAGGTAATGTAGAAAGTTCTGATTTCTACATTGACCCGACCGGATCCCCGGAGCGGCACACATCGGAGCTCGTTTTTTACTGACTAGCATTTTTTTTTCTAAAATGCAAATTAACATCAAGGACTACAATATTTGATAAAAAACTATTATCTACCATGCATGTACAGGGGAGGGCACCGCCGCCTTACCACCCAATTTCAAACACGACACGGCGCAAAAACAGGCGATTTCAAACAGAAGAGAACGTGATATACAAGCGATTTCGGCCTATATTGCTCTGTTGAAAGTTTTTTTATAATGCATCACGGAGAAACTAATCTTGGCACTTGCATGCACTGAAATATCCAATCCGTATCAAGCTATTCGTTCGTAAGTCTCCTAACATGAAAGTTGGTAATAACAAAACAGTTCCATTACCTCCTAAAATTAAATAAACCTTGACAAGTTATCACATTCAGCATTTATTAATTAAAGGGATAGTAATTTTTTTATTTATTCCAATCAGTGCTACCACGAATAATTTCGTATTTAAATCTATTTTAATCTATGTATGCCGAGATGGAACAGACGAACTTTGCCAATTATAAGTTGTTCGGACCGTTCAGATTCGCTTTGTATATGGCGTTCTCAAAATTACACTTCAATCGATAAGTCAGCTGCTATACGCTGGAAAAAGTTGTATGTTATTAGTAGATTATTCAACTAAGGAATAATGTAGTGTGTGTATGGCACGGGAGCGATCTTAGATCATGAGCGAAACGATGGGATTATAATTTAGGACCTCCGTGGTCGAGTGGCTTCTAGCTGGTTTCAAGCGTCGCCATCTCGTGAGGTTCCGGGTTCGATTCCCGGTCGGGTCAATGTAGAAAACGATCTTTTCTATATTGTCCCCGGTCTGGGTGTTGTGGTAGGTACTACCGTTGTTTCCGATTTCCATAACACAAATGCTATTGTGCTATTGTTACTACTTACACCCTCGACGTTTCGACGGTGTTGCAACCGTCGTGGTCACGAGGAGACTGGTGCTCGGCGTCTTCGTCTGCATCGGGCGGCCGGTTCTTCTGCTACCCTCCAACTATCCGATATTTGTTGTGCACGTGAACTAGAGTCAGTAGGTTCAGTGCGACACACAACACTCACAGTATCCGGGTTAATGTTTATTGATAAAGGCGACACACACGGTTTGCACTTATTAATCACTGGATTACAGGCCGATGACAACTTAAACCCGTCTTCCCGATTGAAATTATTATACTTCTTGATTTCAATCGCTTCACGTATTACCCTAGTATGGTAATGGCGATCCGTGGAAAGGATTTTCGGGTCATGTAACTCCATCCAGTGATTAGTCCCCATATTAGGCAGATGTTCTGCCACCGCGGATTTATTGGTCTGCCGATTTTTCACTGCAGCGATGTGTTCCTTGACTCTTTCGGCTATAGTCCGTTTTGTCTGGCCAATGTATGAACTACCACAGCTGCAGTCTATTTTGTACAGTTATAAGTTATAATGCAACGCGAAAGTTTAAAAAAAAAATATATAATGTATGTGATATTGTCAAATAATAACAAATAAAACGATAAACTTATATAATGCACTTGAAAAATGCAACTGTGTCAGACGAAGAATTATATTAATAATATTGTGATAACAATCTCGCAACATCGATAAGGTCACGTAGCCTAGGCGTTAAAGAAGCCCTTGCAAAATTCTTATAGGCTTGCCAATGTGTTGGTTGCCGAGTGGCATAGGCATACCCGGATAGCAGACACTTCTTTCTTCAAACTTTTGTGCTTATACTTTTGTTTTACCTAAATAAATGTATCCTAACCGAAGATTTTTTTTTCTACACTCCTGATTTTTTTTCTACACTTCGTGATTCTAACATACGCTGAGGACTTTAACTAGCCCGCGAACAAACGTTATCCAACTTCTATAATGCTTGTCAGGTTTGAAATTAATTTTAGGATTTATGTTTAGTTTTTCACTATGCGCACCTAATATAGCGCAAATAGATCTGGGTTAGATCTTTCATCTAACAAAGCATTAACCATCAATTATATTCAAATAGATAATTCGTTTATAGATAAGGTTAACCAGAGCTTATTAATACATTGTTAAACAGGCTGTTAAGATCTTGTATGGTATGTCGTCGAATGACGTATCTATCCTTTCCAACTTATCATGGCTGAAGCTACTTTTTATAAAATATGCTATAGCTCCGCGCTATCTATCCATCCATACCACAACCTAGGAAATGTTTGATACCTAGACCTACCACCTCCTAGTAAAACGTGACCGAACCCTTTATCTTACCGGAAAAGCAGCGAAGTTAGATTACCTTAGCTTGGGGAAAAGCTTTGATTTATTCTTTCGTTCATTCATTCGCCTTAAACCATAGAGAAAGCAAAATCGCTTCCATAGACAAGATGCCCAAGCGGACCACTTGCTGCCCGCAACGACCCCGAAGGCCCACTTTGCCGGTAAGTGCGGCTCACATAACGACGGCGCAGAAATGGCAATTTGTTAACCAACTGATTAAAAAAGTAATTTAACCTATAACGTCTCACTGCTAGGCAAAGGTCTTAACACAACCATGAGGTAGTTTGAGCCGTCCGCTACGCGGGGCTCAGTGCCTTGTTATTAGTGAAGGGGTGTTTGCATGGTAACCTTGCTGTCAAGCCTTTATAAAGCCTTGGACTCAGCTTAACGACTAATGCCAAAAAATATTAGCCGAGACCAACGGCGTAACGTGCCTTCCAAACCACTTAGTGTTGAACGAGGATATATAAGGCTCTCAATAAAATAGTCTTCTTGTTCGGCAATCACAATATATTAATTTTCTTTATACTTTATACTTAGTAAATTCTCATTACAGTCTAGTTATTGCGTCATTTACGACATGGAACAGTAATAAAGTGTTTGAATCATACAAACTACGACCACAAGAGATCTCACTGAAAGCTAACGTTCGAATGCCCGTCTTGGACTCCGTTTCCGCCGCGCGCCGCGTATGCTGGCGCATCAAAAATCCTAAATCGCTGAGCTATCAGTTAAATAACTTTGAGTTGCTAACAGACGGCCGTCCTGATTACGGAATGTCCCTATTCCGTTTCGGCCATTCGAACGTCAATTGTATGTCCTCATACATTCATGAAATTTTACATGGTACATGAACATGGTTATTAACAAAACCGTAAGAAATTGTAGTGCGGCCCACCCACAGCACGACAAGAAAACACAACGGTATTGTACTATGGGCTAGTTTACAACAAGAGTGGGTAACCTGATGTGATGGCTACTGTATAATAGGACATGAAGTCTATAATTTAAGAAAATAACCTAGTAAGAAAGCAATTCCAATATAAAGCTAGTTTTGCATAAGACTTCAATAATTTTTCAGCAAAGGGTGTGGGTATCTGAGTGTTAAATAAAATTGACTTATAATACATTACTTACTGCATACATACACAAGATTTACTGAAGTTAAAACAAATTACAATACTGGATTCGAAACACTTGAGATCAAGGATAGTTTTTACTTTTTGGTAACAGTGTCCTGTGCACTTATTTAGAATACTAATACATGTATGGCTACTGTCTTATAGCTATAAAAGCTACAAAGGTTCACGATTTCAGTTACATATTATTATTATTTTTACCATAATTAAACACTTTGAATAGGTATCCCGATGGAAGTTCAAAATAGGCCTGACAATCAGTATTACAGGAGTTTCAGTGTTCAAATAACTTCTTAGATCAACATTTAGAGATAATTTGTTCTAATCAAGACGTACGAGTGAGAATGTTAACAACATAAGATATTATGGAAAATTCATAAACATTAATGTACATAAATACCTTAATTTGAAATAATATTGAATCTTTTCCCAATAAACTAACAAGAGACTATGAATATGATGGAAAATAATTTTGCTAGACATCATAATGATTTTAGTACCTATATAATATAAATGTATCTCAATGTTATAGATCATAAATTGCAGTTATTAAGTTACTTTGATAATATTTTAACCAAAGTTCTAAAAAAAAAAAACTAATCTGCTACTTGATCTCAAACTATGACGATATTATAACAGCATTTTACTTATAACTACACTAGCAATACGTAGGTACATTATTTTTGTTAGAACGTCAAGTCCTTAAATTATAATTGTGTATATCATACACGTAATTTAATTATGAGTTCTATATATATTCATGAGGCTTACTATTTTGCAGGTCAAACTTATAATGCTACTGTAAACTATTATTAAAGCTAAGTTAGATACATACAGATCTTATTTCTTGCTTTAAAAATGTAAGTCGGATTTTCACGTTGAGCCAAAGTACCTTCTCGGTTACATAAGTGCGAGAGAATAGTTTCATTGGTGATTCAACGCCAATTCTTGGTCTCCCTGAAGCTCCAATTTGGTGAGTCCATTGTCTTGAATATCGCCACTCAACCGGGCAGATGCGATGCGCCTGGTCTAGCGTTTGCTCTACCGCGCGGTACCGCCGGGAAGGCATTCCATCGAGTATCCTATTGAAATACTGCGACTGTTTATGCATATCTTCAGGTAGTAGTCTGTGAGAAACAAAACAAACGATGAATATTTAATATATTGTAGATTTTAGGCTTTTGTCATAATATGTGCTGTTTTAATTTTCGTATTTTTTTAAATGGGAATACTATATAATAATAATAATTTAGATATACTGTATTTTACAAATAAATTTCATTAATTTAATCATGATCAGCAAAGCAAAACAAAATTATTAATTCCTTTAAGGTTCGTGTAAATGAGCTGATAAAACATAATAGCTGACATTTAGAAGCCCACAAAATTGATTCTCAACTATCTCAGTAACTCATAGATCAATTAAAAGGTATAACAAGGTACCGTGGCATTTGCACTTCGGTCTACCTGTTACCATTTATAAGCATTTTATGTAATAATTGTTCATAATTGATAATATTGGCAAGTATCGCTCGTGACACGACCTCCCAGCCACCTTAAGTGAGTGGGTACCGTATGCACGTCGGATTACTCTACCTTCATAAAATAATCATAGTGTAATTGGGCAAGTACACGTCCGTGACACGGCCTCCCAGCCACTGACGTGAGTGGGTACCGTTTGCACGTCGGCCTCCTCTCCCTTCATATAAAAACTGGGCAAGTACACGTCCGTGTCACGGCCTCCCAGCCACTGACGTGAGTGGGTACCGTTTGCACGTCGGCCTCCTCTCCCTTCATATAAAAGTTTTCGTTTTCTTGTAATCCGGCATCTTTAAGCAACAGATTGACATCCGCTTCATGTGCTTCGGCCTTAATGTCTAATCCATGTAAGCACCGTTTGCACTGCGGCACATCTGCAAGATTAAATATACGAATCCTTTACAATATAATTCAGTTATGACAACAATATAGGTTGATAGGAGGAGGTACACAAAAGTTATATGTGAGCAATATAAGTTTTAGTTTAAGCAATAATGTAATAATCATCCCTAATTGATTTTATTCACAATACTTGCTCTAAGCATATTAATTTTCCCCTTCTTGTATGTCAATGCACATCTAACTCGTCATGCTTTGTTTTATAGAAAACAAAGTAAAACTAACATTTTCATAATACGAATTCGTCACCACTAGGTACTTCTGCATACAGAAGTTTTCTCAAAATAAGTACAAGTGCAAATAAATGGATTTTGGGATATAACACCACCATATCACCATATCTATTCAGGATCGGATTTGCGCCAATCAGCCCTTCAATTTTTATTTCCCTCAAGCGTATGTGAACGAGACACAAAAGGTATTCTATTGTTATGCGGTCGCATGCGACCGCTCGGGTGTTGAGGTATTAAAGGATTACAAAATGAAATAAGCATACTTATTAATGCTTAATATTTAAGTAAATTTAAGCGCACGTAAAGTTTCTATTACTAAACAGATATTAACCACAATCATACGTTATTCCTTTTCATTATTAATGCTCATTCCGAGAAGTCAAAAAGAGTTCGACTTCACATTATTATTTATTTCGCGATGTGTTCTTACAAACTAGCGATGTCATATATATAAAATATAAATTGGTGAATCAACGTAAAACAAATCCTGACTTACAATATAAGTATAGAAGGTATACTAATGTATAAGCAATATTAAATTGATGATGACGATGTTCAGAATCGGATGTGCGCTGCTACAGCCCTTATTTTGAATGAAATAAGCATATTCATTAATGCTTAATATATAATTTAAGCTTCCGTAAAGTTTCTATTACTAAACAGATATACGACCACAGTCATACCTTAATGTATTTTATTATTAAGGTGAATGCATATTCCGATAAGTCAAAAAGGTTCAAATTATTTAATCCTCGATGTGTTCAGACAATCTAACGATGTCATATACTCGTACATAAAAAGTAAATTAGTGAATCAACGTAAAACAAATCCTGATGTTCAATATAAGTATAATAGGTATACTTATGTATAAGCAATATTGGATTGATAATGATGATGCAGTCTCATTAATGGTACCAATGTGACGATCTCCGTGACCAATCCGGATCAACCGTGATGTTGCCCGATATTGTATAGTTTTAAGAATCGGATAAAACAAGCATTTTCGATAGATCCTAATAATATTTTGAATGGCAGTAGGTGTAATATAGACACCATCAGTGATCCCTAAATATCAGTGTTTTCGGTTCTGTTTTATGAAGATGTTCTCCTGCGCACATCTTTGTATACTTTATCAACTGATCGTTTAAGCTAATGGATATTTATTCCGTGGTTGTTGGTAGGAAATTAGCGTTTACAACTTCAACATAATAAAGAAGTTGATAAAAATATTATTATTAAGTTGGTATAATGCGCTTAGATCTGTGAACAGCCGAGTAGCTGACAGAGCTCTCGATTGTTTGGTTTGTTACTCTGATATATTATGTCCAAGGTCACCCTTTTTTTTATCAAGTCAGATTTACGACGAAATCCAAATCGTTGTAAGAATATTCAATTTCATACTTTCTACTACTTAAAATGTAGAAATGGATGCAGTTACCTCGATGATTTATGGAGTGGACTATACTTCGGATAAACTATAGCGGTTTCTTCCTTAGATTTATTTCATTTTAAATTCGATTTAGAACCAATAGTTAATACAACATTAACTATTTACTAGCCATAAAAAAATATGCTTTGTTTTCAAACTCACCATAACCATCAAAAGAGCGCAATGGCGATTTAACTGCCAATTCCATATTCAAAAACCAGTCGTAATATCATCTGAGTTTATTTTTTCGACACTTTTTTTTTCCTCATACTTATTTTTGATCATTATTAGAAAAATAGATATAAAATGTAGTATGTTTTACCGAAAAACAGAAATATGTTAATTATCTAATATATTCTATTTGTTTTCGATTTATGGTCACGTCTACTTGGGATCCAAAACCTGAGACCAGCCATACATTATACAATGTATACTGAGTACATAGCTCTTCAGTAACTACTGATCAAATAACTGGGTAACGACAGCACACGAAGTCAAAAGAGATAACTGAAGTAGACATTAAATATGTGGTTCATAACATTAGCTTATCGTCCTGTGCCATACTCACTACATATTTTAATATTTAAAATATTATCTCTTCAGTAACTACTGATCAAATTACTGAGTAACGGCAACATAAGAAGTCAAAAGAGATAACTGAAGTAAAGAGTAAAGTAATGTCATATTCATTACATATTTTAATATTTAGGATATTACGTTACTACAATCTTTGAGCAAAAGTGCAATTATTCATTTATGTCAATAAAATAAACAAAACCAACGACTACCATTACAGGCGATTAAAACCGATACGAGATTCATTAGGTACATGCCATCGTCATTAGGGCAGGTGTGGTACATATTACATTTTAAAAGAATAAGCTAATCATTATTTATATTAATTGAAAAGAACCAAAGTGGTGTGCCTTATTTCAGAATCGATAAATAATTTAGCAGAAAAGTCACTGGTCAAGCTTAGTTTTCGTGGATACATGTACATACTTAAGGAACTAAAACGTTTTATGATGGGACGAAGATAACTAATATAATATGTTCATTGCTAAAAAGATTAGTACATTTGTCTTTTAGTTGCTACTGCTCTTCTTTTTTTTCTAAGTCAAATCCTATAAAAGCCCGATTACTTAGTCAGTCTTAATTATTACTGGAAAATAATTTGTTGAACAGAAACTTGACTGTTGTGTGGTACTTACCACTGGTCAAATTTATTATTGGGAAAGAAGAGACCCTTATTTAAATATTTTCTGTTAAGTTTATAGTTGCATTTTTGTATTATGAACAGCATCAGTTTACAATTACCACAATCAATAATAATCAACTACATGTAATTGAATGAGTCTCTGCTTTCGTTTTATTTGAGATATGAGTATAAATTGCTCGCTTTTTCTTCTTTGCCTAATTTCTTAGGTCGTTAATTTAATTTGGAAATCAAAATGTTTAAAATCAGTTTTTTTTTTTATCTGATTGTGTTCAACCAACTTTATTTTATCAAAGTAATGCTAGATACACTCAGTCAAAGTTTTTTTTAATTTAAGGGCCTGTTAGTAACGACATTTTAATATAATAATTAATTACTTAATTATGAAGACTTACAGAATACAAGCTCATTTAATGTAACCACATTTCATGTAAGCTCGTATTGACTTATCTAAATATCGCTTAAATTGATGAAGTTCTAACGTTTTTTTTTACTTATAAATGGTTTATTTTCTTACCCTTTCATTTCTTAATATAACTTATTACAAATTATTTGATTTAGTTTTGATTTAAACAAGACATTACACAACAAACAATTTGTGCACAGTAATTTTGAGCTACTAGAGTACATATCTAACTATCATCAGTAATAATGGCTTGTTTAATATTGACTACGGGCCTTAAGTTTTACACATAATATTAATATAAGTATAAAATATACAAATAAATGCTACTAAACATAAAAAATAAACCTCGTTTACCTTTTATCCTTCTCACAAAACTTGAATAAACTCCTGACTGAGTAGGTTTATCGGACAATGTAACATAAACAGAGGAACATGGTTTACGTTCATCAATAGGGCCTGCCCGTAATTTCATATCATGTTTTCACTATAATACATCATGTTATAAAAATTCAAAATTATTTATATAAGTGTGTAAGATTATAAAGTAATAATATTTTTGACCGATTTTAAAAGAGAAGAAGAATTGCAATAAACCATAACGTTCATAAGACGTATTTTTCCAATATACTTTTTATAGTATGTTTAAGGTATCTCAGTGCATCATTAGAATAAATAAATAAAAATACATGTTAAAACATTACTCTTCTTCCGACGTTGTCGGGTAAAGATGATATCGTGAAGGAGTAAGTAAGTTGTAATGTTAAAACTGACTTATTTACTAGGAAGTTGGTAATTCTTTAACAGCAAGCTGTTGTGATTTAGTCTGATTAGGTATAATCCATACGAGCAAGCATTTTAGTCAGCGACTGTACACTGCGAGCAGAGATATTATTATCTCTGACTGCGAGTAAGTACCTAGCTTAATGATGTTAATGTAAACACCATTGTCTGACCTTGGTAATGGTTCCTTTGGGTATTGTTACAATCAAAATTATTTCGTAGGCTCTGTCTGTGCCTGAATGAATTTTTTATTGTATTCGGACTTGTTTCAAATGTTACTTTAAGTGATACCATTGCGTAGTGAACTTCTTAAATCATGCGATCAAATAAGAGAACAACAAATCGGTGAAAATATTAATTAAGAAAACTTACCATGTTTTGTTGTCATGAACCCAATAATGTTAATGATACCTCCTTATGCTGCTCAGTACTTAGTTGGGTCGAACCACTGCCTCACCACCATTGCGTGAATCCATTAGGTATGTGGTACACGAGATTAAAACACTTAAAACCTGCACTTAGGTATTGGGTTAACATCACTTCGTTGAGTCACAATTTATAATATGTAGCATGCTACGTATTGTACATTTTTTTTTGATGTCACATCTTGTTATAGTTTGAATTTACTTGATAATGATTCACGAGTAATTTCAATATCATTAATTACAATAACATTTATAAAATTTCAATCACACAAAACTTGAAAGTTCTTAAATGGGGTTATTTCTATGGTCTTCCATAATATGTAAGTAGTTTATAATATAATAATCAATTATAAATCTGAGAGCACTTAATCCATAAATTGAGATTGTACCTTATCAAGAATTGAACTGAATTGAATACATTTTTATGAAAATATATCGTAGGATAGGATACATACCAGAGTAGGCGCGTCGATACCGATACTCACTTCTGAACTGTTGAACGAGGATATATAAGGCTCTCAATAAAATAGTCTTCTTGTTCGGCAATCACAATATATTAATTTTCTTTATACTTTATACTTAGTAAATTCTCATTACAGTCTAGTTATTGCGTCATTTACGACATGGAACAGTAATAAAGTGTTTGAATCATACAAACTACGACCACAAGAGATCTCACTGAAAGCTAACGTTCGAATGCCCGTCTTGGACTCCGTTTCCGCCGCGCGCCGCGTATGCTGGCGCATCAAAAATCCTAAATCGCTGAGCTATCAGTTAAATAACTTTGAGTTGCTAACATTAGATGATCGGAATGGTTACGCGCTAATCTCAGGAACTAGTAAACCGATTTTATTTGTTGGATAGCTTATTTATCGAGAAAGACTTACGGCTATTAAACATTACGAAATTAATGATTTATAAGAGCAGAGCAACAATGATAAATGTTGCAATAAACTAGCATCAGTCGATGGGGATCGTATGGGAATGTGAAATATTTTTTTGGGATTACAATGTTGGTCCTATACAAAAAGTTGTTGTATCTGAGCTTTAGAATAACCCTTTTGAAGGAATGCAGTTAATTTTGATAGATCTAATATAAAGGTTTCTATACACTGTAAATAATAACTAGTTATCAGCTGAATTCACTGAAGTTCTCAAACAAAGTCTAAAAACGTTGCAGAGGTAGATTATACAAAGCAATTCGCCTAAAAGAGTCTGCTAAAAACAAAGGAAGGGATAATCCTACTTTCGCTTCGAGTCCTGTGTTATTCAGAGTGCATCGGAATTTAATTCGAATCCTTACATTTCATAGTTGCAGAATATAGAGGTATAACAATATTTTAGCAGCACTTTCCAAGAACTCGAGTGAGCGGTATTTTACATAATTTCCATTCAATATTCTAACCGGCTTTTGTATTTTTGTGGTAAGTAGGTATCGAGGCGTGCATGTCTACAGGCCTCGGATATTTCAAAGGCAGACCATTTTATTTCAACCCTACACTCGTGCCAAGTTATAAATACAAAAATCTACTTATAATGAAAATAATTAATGCATTACATTGGAACTATTTTCAAAACGCGTCAGAAAATTTTCGTTAGTACCTATCAACACACATTTCACTTAATTTCTCGAAACCTTTTCAATTATGTTATTATTATAGGATGGACAAATAAAATATACATCCTTAATAAATTACGCGGAAATGAAAAAAAAACATGTCTTTGGTAATTTCAAACAGTTATATACCAAAAATCAGTGATCAAAATGTCTGCCAAATGTTTGTTCGTATCTACTAAGTCATAATGAATCGAAATTGTGCAAATTACTTAGTAGGAGTTCCATACCATGATATAACAGAGCCCTGAACGTCTGCCTCTTCAATTTTCTTCTTCCAAGATGTGACATGTGATGTGAGCTGACATGTGCAAATTATTTAATAGCCCCCTTGTTTTAAGCAACTTCAATCGGCTGTAACACAAAAACTCAGCGACGTACGACCTTAAAATTGACTAAACGAAATCAATTCGTACCGAAGTAAATTGTAATTATCGCGATCTGAAACTTGTACAAATCATATGCCGAAATGCTCGCCAGCTCCTTTACTAATGCTGGTTTACTTTATGCGGGTTGAGAATATTTTTAACACTCAGTGTCATATTTTATATTCATAAAGATGAAATAAGAAACCAAAAATTTGCGCACAGGCGGAAGTCGAACCAGCATCCATTTTTGGTTTCTTATTTCATCTTTATGAATTATCTAATATATAAAATTCCCGTGTCACAGTTTTCGTTGCCATACTCCTCCGAAACGGCTTGACCGATTTTGATGAATTTTTTTGTGCTTATCTATGAGAATCGGCCAACATCTATTTTTCATCCCCCTTAATGTTAGGGGTAGTCCACCCCTGAATTTTTTTATTTTATTTTTTAGACAAAATTTTTAATTTCTATTTTTTTATGATACAACATACAAAAATACATACAATCCTCAATTTTCACCCTTCTACGATCAACCCTTATTTTTTAATAGCCATTTTAGTAATTTAAGGGCGAAACAAAATTCCCTGGGAATGCTTAACTTTTAAAATTACGGGACTCGGCGGGACGGGGCTGGGGGCGAAACAAAGTTCGCTGGGTCCGCTAGTGATACTATATGCGGTAAATATTCAATTTTATGAAACTGTACACTGTCGACAATTGGAAGTGGACATGCCTTTTTATTTTCTTACCAGCGGTCCAACGTGACTGCATCCGCGCCTTTTAAGTTAGTTCCCTTCCCTCCCATCGCAGCGTGACATTTTATTTAGCCTTTGAGCATTCTCGGTAAAAAAGATATCATCATCATCATCATCAAAGGATGTACACTGCTGAACATAGGCCTCCCCCACGGCTTTCCACAGCGACCGATCACTAGCAGTCTGCATCCAGTTTGATCCTGCGATCTTTATAAGGTCGTCTGTCCATCTTGTTGGTGGACGTCCTACGCTGCGTCTTTGGTCGAAGGGTCTCCAATCTAGAACTTTCCTGCCCCAACGGCCATCAGTTCATCGCGCTATGATCCCTGCCCATTGCCACTTGAGCTTACTGATTCTCAAAGCTGTGTCCGTTACCTTAGTTCTTCTACGTATCTCCTAATTTCTGATTCGGTCCCATTTCTGATTCTACATCAAGCATAGCCCTTTCCATCGCTCGTTGTGTGATTTTGAGCTTCTTTATGAGGCCCATAGTTAGAGACCATGTTTCGGATCCGTATGTCATCACTGGTAACACACACTGGTTGAAGAGTTTCATCTTCAGACACTGAGGTAAATGAGATGAGAAGACACTCTTGCGTGATTTTCCGATCGCTGCCCAGACGTGTTGGATTCGTCGATTGACCTCTTTCTCAAAGTTGGACCTACCGAATTGGATCACTTGTCCTATCTTCAAAAAAGCTATCCAACTCAATAATGTTTTTTCAAATCAGTCCAGTAGTTCTTGAGGATGTGCGCGTTCAAACAAACGAATTCTTCAGCTTTATAATATTAGTATAAATATCTCAAAGGGCGCTCAAAGACGCATTGTTCTTTTGCAACCTTTGTATATGCACTTGTTTAGAAATAAACATGCTTCGTTTTACATGCAATGAGATTGCTTTTGTGACGTATTTATCTTCTTTTATAAGAGGATTTTCTTTATTAAAATATTTGTGAATCTACTCAATAATGTAGCATTTTATCCGATTGCTTTAAAGTTGGTGTATCAGTAACACGTTGGGCGCCTATTACACGTAAGTTGTAGTATTGTATCATTACCTATTTGCTGTAACAAAAACCCCTGTAACAAAAACAACAAGACAGTGGTTTTTGTTTTTGGGACTACCATATTTTTGAAATCATACGCTTTTTCAGTTCAATTTTTACATCGACGCGCTAAGAATTTGACATATTATCTACACTAAGTGGCAATGAATCTGAGTCTGTATCCTGGCTCGTTCTGATGTAAGAGCGCTTTCACGTTTAGGCGACTTTAGCAGCGCGGCAGCAGCGCAACTTACGCGCCACAGTCGCGCTGCCGATGATTTCAAACTATACATGGCAAATATAAGTCGCGCGGGTCCGTCCCACTATATCAATTACCCATCGCAGTGGTAATATTATACACGTATTCGCACTGAAATGGGTAATGGCTGAAGTGGGACCGACCCAGTCGCGCGACCGTCGCGCTGCTAATGTAAAGACAATCTGCCACGCTGTTGTCGCGCTGCTGACGCTCTAATGTGAAGGCGCCGTTACACTTTGTCTATTTTCTGTAGGCCTAAGAGGAGAGCAAGCCTCGATACCGTTTATCGTGTCGATAAAATAATGTTATTTCCTAAAGAACATGTTTTTCCACATTTCACTTGTAAGACAATCCTTATTGCTTTTAAAAACAAATGAATTCATTAAAGTTAGAAAAAAATATTTAAGTTTGGGTGAAATGACGTTTGAAATTTATCTATTGCCGCGATAAATAATAAATAGGCGCGCATCTTAGGACAAAGCCAAGCTTCAGCTTAGGCTCGCAGGAAAAGACAAAAGCGCGAAACGGAGTCTGCTTCTCATTTTATTAAGTCTAGGATCTAATCAACTAGGGTTACCTGGAATCAGGCCGACGGCTAATGCGGTTACGCGATCAAAAGTGAATTCTCCGAATCAATTAACTACAAATTAATTTACTTCGACAAACAGAGTGTCTAACAATTTTACTGACGTGAATATTCAACTGAATGTGTGTATGTAATCAAACTTAACTAAGCGTAAATGACTTTCGCACGCCATTTCACTCGATTGCGTTATTCTATTATTATACGTTCTGGAGGGTGCACTCGAAAACATAGATTCTGTTTACTTTTTAAACAATGTTTTAATTACGGCAAACGGTTTGAAATTTTCTAGCCTATTAGATGTTGTGTTATGAACCACATGTTGAAATAATAATAAAACAAATTGACATATTAGGTTGACTCGCTTTTACACGATTATCCATTTCGAGCAACCTCCCTTGTGATTCTTATGGAAAAGGTTTCTCACAGCATAATAAATTTTAATGCCATGCGATGAAAATACGGCATTAGTTATTTAATGGATATGTTACGCTCAGAGATCGAAACGCTCAATAAGCGGAAAAATAGCTTACAACGCGTTGTGGCCACAGTAATACATCCATAGGTATAGCAAAATTCGTGATATGGCTCTAATAAAAACGCGCACGACTCGTTGTGGCAATCAAAGAATGACCAAATAGCGAAATTCGTTTTGTGGCTAACATGCTATTAGATCTCAACGCGTTGTGGCAATGAAGAAAAGCCATGATGCGTATGGAATACTATTTGATTACGACGCACACTACTTTCCGATATAGCCTAGGCTGTATCTGTTAATACATAAATATTGGTAATCGATCACATACATTGCTTGAACGTCTCCTCAACAATTGCATCAGATTCATCTTCGGCCTCCGTAAATATGACCATGTCTCCAGTTTAAGAGCACAGCTTAACTGACTCCCTATTTTTTATTTATTTAAACTTTATTGCACTGTAAGTTGTACAATTGGCGGACTTAATGCCTAGTGGCATTCTCTACCAGTCAACCACCTGGTAATGCAGAGAGTTTAATCAGTGGCGGAATATTAATAATAGGTATGTGAGAAGAGTGGTAAGAAAAAGAAGTAAAATGCACTAACATAAACATACATACTAATATTACACAAATATATAATAGGATACATAAGCAAAAGAATAATAAACATACAAAGAATACATAAACTTAATAAATACAAAATTATGAACGATAAAGCTGATGATAATGACGACATCCAAAGAACACAAATAAAAGAAAATGGCTGTTAATTCTGAAGAGAGCCAAGGTTAAGATAGTGGGTGCGGAGAGACTTTTTAAAAGTAAATTTGTTGGGAGACATTCTGATTTCATTGGGGAGAGAATTCCAAAGTCGAATCGCAGAGATGGTGAAAGAGTCCGACATAAAGCCGGTCTTGAAAAGTGGTGTGAAAAGAGTGAGATTATGGGAAGAGCGAAGGTTGCGCGAAGTAGTGGAAGCCAGATAGTTGAAGCGCTGTGCCAAATAGGTCAGAGAGTAAGGGTTACGAAGTATGTTGAAGAGAGTGCACAGGATTCTTATTTCTCTGCGATGTCGGATGGGAAGCCATTTAAGCTTGAACCGGTAAGCAGAAATGTGGTCGTACTTACGGAGACCGAAGATAAAGCGAATACCATTGTTAAGGAGACGGTCAAGTTTATTGAGATAAGCTTCACTGATGTTCGTACAACAAACATCGGCGTAGTCGAGAAGAGGAAGGACGAGAGACTATACAAGAAGAGTTTTAGTATGAGAAGGGAGAAAGTTTTTAAATTTATAGAGAGCCCGTAAAGTGGCGGTTACTTTCCTGCTGACCTCGGAAATGTGTTTAGACCAGCAGAGGGTGCTGTCCATGTATAGCCCCAGGTTCTTGACATTTTCACTGTAAGGTATCACGGCCTCATTAAATAAGATCGGAGCAGTGGAGTCCATGTCGATCTTGGCCAACTGCCTTGAGCTGCCAATAATGATGGCTTGACACTTGGACGGATTCACTGATATCCCAAATTTCTCGGACCAGTCAGCAATACAGGCGAGGTCACGATTAAGGGCTGATATGGCCGAGCCTATGTCAGGCACCTCTGCCTGAGCATATAGTTGCAGATCGTCTGCATACAGATGGTAAGAGCAATTAAGATGGCGAGTAATAGAATTAATAAAAACGGAAAAGAGGAGTGGAGAGAGAATGCCACCTTGAGGAACGCCAGTTGTAAGATTGGACCAATAAGAAAACTGTTGGTCAATCCGAACAGTTTGTTGGCGTCCCTGAAGATATGAGGTGAACCATTCCAGTGCTTGATGTGAGACCCGCAAATAGGACATAATTGCAAGGAGCACGTCGTGGTCGACATTGTTAAAGGCATTAGAGAAGTCAGTCAGAACTAGAACAGTCACTTTTGAATTATCCATGCCCTCTCTAATGTCTTCAACCACCTTAAGAAGTGCTGTGGTTGTGCTATGTCCCGGACGAAATCCTGACTGATAATCATTCAGGAGGTTATTGTTAAGTAGGAAAGTAGTTAGTTGTTTATGGACGACTGCTTCTAGGACTTTTGAAAGAAAAGGAAGAATGGAGATAGGACGAAAATGAGTAAGTTGACTAGGGCTAGATAATTTAGGAAGAGGAAGAACTACCCTATCCGTCAACGTAGAGACTCTCGAATTCTTTAAATAAATAAATAAATAAGTGTATTTATTTTCCTTCACAAAAAATAGGCATTACATGTTTAACATTGGTTTGAAACTTTTATTGTAAGAAAAAAATGGCTAATCGTAATATGCTATCAATTTATTACCAAAACGTAAGGGGCCTGCGAACAAAGTCTCATATATTTTTGAAAAATATTTTAAATTGTAATTATGACGTCATTTGTATCACTGAGTCTTGGTTAAATGACAATTTTTACAACTCTGAGTATTTTGACGATCGCTATTATGTATTTAGATGCGACCGCGATCCGGTTACCACACATTTGAAGCGAGGAGGTGGCGTCATAGTCGCCGTAAATCGTGAGCTATGTCCTGAACTGCGCCGGCACTGGTGCGCTTCTCTACCCGCTGACGAGCTGTGGGTTAGCGTACCGCTGCGTACGCGGTCAGCGCCTAATGACGTCACCACCGAAGCAACCTCACATTCATACCTACATATCGGCTGTACCTATATATCACACGGTCCACTGCACGAATCTTTGTTGTCATCTTTTTACGATAGAACATGTGACTTGATGAACTCAAACCCTGACGACTTATTCTTCATAGTAGGTGATTTTAATGTGACATATGCGGGATGGTATTTCAATACCGAAAATGGTAGCATGAACATAAAACCAAGTAATTCAGAGTTAATATCTTTAACAAGTGACTTTTTGAGTCTGTCTCTTTTATCTCAATTTAACAATAAATATAATGTCAATAATAGACTACTTGACCTAGTTTTTTGCACCAAAACTTGTTACTTAGAAGCATGTAATAATCCTTTAGTACCTAAAGATGAAAATCACAAATCATTGAGTATTGAACTTCCTCTAGAATTGTTAAAACCTCTTAAGTCGAATAACTACATCAAAAAACTATTCTTTAGATCTGATTTTGACAGTATAAAGCAAGGCTTAGACTCTGTGGATTGGGACACAGTTTTCTCCTCAATGCCTGGCGTAGAAGACAGAGTTAAATATTTTTATGAAATTCTTAACAGCCTCATAGATAAATACGTGCCGTCTCGTACTGTAAAGCATACAACTAAGCACCCACCTTGGTACAGTCGATCCCTTATTAAACTTAATAATGAAAAGCGTAAATTTCACATGAGATGGAAAAAATACGGTAATGCTGCTGACTATAATACATTCTCAATGCTCCGGTCAAAATTGCGAAAGATGGAAAACGAATGCTATAGAGATAACATCGCATATTCTGAAGAAAAAATATTAACTAATTCTAAATTCTTCTGGTCTTACGTGAAGTCAAAGAAATTGGCTGGCACTATACCCCAAAAAATGTATTATGACGGTAAAACTTTATCTAGTGGCAATGAAATTTGTACAGCTTTTAACCACTACTTTCAATCTGTTTTTATCGATCCTATTACTCCCAACTGCAACAATGGCTCGAGTTTTAATCTTCGGACTTATAATGACGAAGCTGGCTCAACAATTGTCATAAGCACTATATATTTAAGCGAAATTATTGTTAGTAAGGAATTAGAGAATGTAAATATTAATAAAGGTGCAGGCCCTGATGGAGTGCACCCAGTTATAATATCTCGCTGTGCTAAGGAGCTCTCAAAACCTATAACTGACATATTTCAACTGTCTATGAAAACTGGAGTTTTCCCTAGCGCATGGAAACAAGCTCTTATCACTCCAATACCTAAAAACTTGCAAAAAGATCAGATTACTCAGTACCGGCCAATCTCTAAGCTATGTGTGTTTGGGAAGATTTTTGAAAAGATTGTCACTCGCCAGGTGTCATATGCTGTACGTAATCACATTGATGAAAATCAACATGGGTTCATAAAGTCACGCAGTGTAGACACTAATATGGTCATGTTTACAGAGTTTCTTCTAAATTCTATGGAAAAAGATACTCAGGTGGACGTCGTGTACACCGATTTCTCTAAGGCTTTTGATAAAATTAGTCATGATATGCTCTTACAAAAGCTTTGGGGACTAGGTGTTCATGGTGACCTGCTTCGGTGGATCGAATCATATATTAGCAATCGCAGTCAGGCAGTATGTTCAAATGGCTATCATTCTTCTTTTCTTGCAGTCCCGTCAGGGGTTCCACAGGGCACCCATTTAGGACCTGTGTTGTTTTCATTATATATTAATGATATTGGTAACGTCCTGCATGACAGTAATCACCTATTGTATGCTGACGACACAAAACTTTTTAGAGCAATTAATGGTATTGAAGACTGTCGTAAGCTACAACTACATATTGAAAGACTTTCTAATTAATGCACAAATAATCAACTTTACCTAAATGCAGAGAAATGTTTTGTAATGACGTATTCTAGAAAACTAAAGCCCATTAATTTCAATTATACTATTAACCAGAAACCTCTCAAACGTGTAAAAAGTATTAGAGACTTAGGAATCAACATGGATGACCAACTTATATTTACTGATCATATAGATTCTATTATAAAAAGAGCTTTTAGAAGCCTTGGTTTTATTCATAGAGTAACTAAACCATTCAATAAAATAATCACCCTTACAATACTTTATTTTTCATTTGTTCGATCTATACTCGATTTCGGGTGCATAATATGGTCCCTTTTTTATCAGTTTCATAAAGAAAGAATCGAAAAGGTCCAGAAAATGTTCTTGAAAGTCGTAAATTATCGTTGTTACTGCTACGATGAAGCCTATTTTGATTCGCTTCTGAAACATAAACTTCTAAGTCTCAGTGATCGACGTAAATATTTTGACATACTTTTTTTTGTACAATATTATTAACAGCAAACTTGATGTTCCATCTCTTTTGTCAAAAATAAACTTTAAAAGTAAGTTCCGTCTTCCTGCTCGCTCCCTACGTATATTTCCAACATTTGTACCACCAACTTTTCGAAAAAAATATACTCGAAATTGTTTGATCTCCCGTTCTTTAAATTTATTTAATAGTGAATTTAAAAAAAATGATATGTATAATAGTTCTATAAGTAATGTAAAAAAAAGTGTATTTCGTATTTGTGCAGCCAAATATTCCACTGAATAATATGTAACTTTTGAACTTCTTTTATATATACATATATTTGTTATTACTGTCACAGGGGTGCTTCCCAACTCACATCAACGAATTATAGTTTTTCAAAAAATCGACCTGTTTGCAATTTGACAGCTTATCTTATCAGAAAAATGTAAATTACATATGTACTCTTTCGGCACTCGTTGTCTATTATATTTTTAAGATTAACTATATGTAACTAGTTATAATGACTGTTTGTGCCAAAACGAAAAAAAAAAAGGTATGAGCAGTTACGAGTAATTCTTTTTGCGTTCTACATGCTATTATTAACCTAATAACTTTGCATTCTACATGCTATTATTAACCCCACGTTGCCTTCTTATCTTAAGATATTTTCCAGTTTTTATGCCAAATTAAAGATCGGTCTCTTCGTTCTTCCGACAATCTCCGGCTAGGCACGCTGGCACATCGTTCTACGTACGTCTCCAAGTCGTTTTCAGTGAAGGCAACACGACTCTGGAACGCTCTTCCCTTGGATGCCAGAAGGGCCGAGTCGAAGGTTTCATTCAAGAGTAAAGTCCGTCAATTTTTCAACGAATAGATAACTGTAAAATATTATGTTTATTTTGAGTAAGTTTAAGTATGTTTATTGGATATAAAATATGTTGTTCCAGTAATTTAAGTAGGTTTATTTGTTACTATACAGTCTGCCAACATGAAAGTTGGAAATATCAAAACAGTTCCATTATCTCCTAAAATTAAATAAACCTTGACAAGTTATTTATATTCAGCATTTATTTATTAAAGGGATTATATTTTTATGATTTATTCCAATCAGTGCTACCACGAATAATTTCGTATTTAAATCTATTTTAATCTATATATGCCGAGATGGAACAGACGAACTTTGCCAATTATAAGTTGTTCGGACCGTTCAGATTCGCTTTGTATATGGCGTTCTCAAAATTACACTTCAACCGATAAGTCAGCTGCTATACGCTGGGAAAAGTTGTATGTTATTAGTAGATTATTCAACTAAGGAATAATGTAGTGTGTGTATGGCACGGGAGCGATCTTAAATCATGAGCGAAACGAAGGGATTATAATTGACGACCTCCTTGGTCGAGTGGCTAGTACGCTGGTTTCAAGCGTCGCCATCTCGTGAGGTTCCGGGTTCGATTCCCGGTCGGGTCAATGTAGAAGACGATCTTTTCTATATTGTCCCGGGTCTGGGTGTTGTGGTAGGTACTACCGTTGTTTCCGATTTCCATAACACAAGTGCTTTAGCTACTTAGCTTGGGATCGGAGCAATGTATGTGATGTTGTCAAATAATAACAAAAAAAACGATAAACTTATATAATGCACTTGAATAATGCAACTGTGTCAGACGACGAATTATATTAACAATATTGTGATAACAATCTCGCAACATCGATAAGGTCACGTAGCCTATGCGTTAAAGAAGCACTTGCAAAATTCTTATAGGCTTGCCAATGTGTTGGTGGCCGAGTCGCAAAGGCATACGCCCGGATAGCGTAAGACACTTCTTTCTTCAAACGTGTGTGCTTATACTTTTGTTTCACCTAAATAAATGTATCATAACCAAAGTTTTTTTTTCTACACTCCTGATTTTTTTCTACACTACGTGATCCTAACATACGCTGAGGACTTTAAACGACTAGACCGCGAACGAATGTTATCCAACTTTTATAATGACAACCATGTTTGTAATTAATTTTAGGATTTATGTTTAGTTTTTCACTATGCACACCTAATATAGCGCAAATAGATCTGGGTTAGATCTTTCGCCTAGCGAAGTATTAACCATCAATTATATTCAAATAGATAATTCGTTGATAGATAAGGTTAACCAGCAGGCTTAACATGCACGCCGTGATAAAAAATTATCGCGGCATTCTATCGTGTTTGTTTGTCAAAATTCGACTTAACCACAGTTGCTAACATGGCTGCCATGAAAGTCATGTCGTACTGTCAAATTTCGAAATATGACAAAATTATCATTGAACGCTAACATGCGACACATATTTTTACCGAATTTTGACATTTTGCCGTGAAACATTATCGTCCACCATAAGCGTCGACGAAAAATGAATAACAACTTATTTAGAGCTAAAATATATGACTGTGTCGTGTCATATCTTATCCTAGGCTCTCAAAAAACAATAAAGGGTAAAAATATTGAAAAGAAAGTCCCCGTAGTTTTTTTTTATCCATAAGATATTTATTAGTTTGAATTCATTCTCTATGGCCAATATCGAGTCAATCTGTCATTGTGTCAAGTTTATCATTCTCAGCCAAATTTGACATAAAATAGAGTGAATGGTTAGAAATTGTCTTAGCTCGTTATCATTTTGGATAAATTTGTCCAATTTGGTTGGCATGTTAGGGAATATGATAAAATAGCATAGATCGACTAATTTTGTCATGTCGATCAAAACAAATATTGTGTCATGCATGTTAGGCCTACTGAGCTAATTAATACATTGTTAAACAGGCTGTTAAGATCTTATAAGGTATGTCGTCAAATGACGTATCTATCCTTTCCAACTTATCATTGCTGAAGATACTTTTTATAAAATATGCCATACCTTCACGCTATCTATCCATCCATACCACAACCTAGGAAATGTTTGATACCTAGACCTACCACTACCACCTCCTAGTAAAACCTGACCGAACCCTTTATCTTACCGGAAAAGCAGCGAAGTTATATTTCCTTTGCTTGGGGAAAAGCTTTGATTTATTCTTTCGTTCATTCATTCGCCTTAAACCATAGAGAAAGCAAAATCGCTTCCATAAACAAGACGCCCAAGCGGACCACTTGCTGTCCGCAACGACCGCGAAGGCCCACTTTGCCGGTAAGTGCGGGTCACATAACGACGGCGCAGAAATGGCAATTTGTTAACCAACTGATTAAAAAAGTAATTTAACCTATAACGTCTCACTGCTAGTCAAAGGTCTTAACACAACCATGAGGTAGTTTGAGCCGTCCGCTACGCGGGGCTCAGTGCCTTGTTATTAGTGAAGGGGTGTTTGCATGGTAACCTTGCTGTCAAGCCTTTATAAAGCCTTGGACTCAGCTTAACGACTAATGCCAAAAAATATTAGCCGAGACCAACGGCGTAACGTGCCTTCCAAACCACTTAGATAATCGGAATGGTTACGCGCTAATCTCAGGAACTAGTAAACCGATTTTATTTGTTGGATAGCTTATTTATCGAAAAGGCTTACGGCTATTAAATATTACGAAATTAATGATTTATAAGAGCAGAGCAACAATGATAAATGTTGCAATAAACTAGCATCAGTCGATGGGGATCGTATGGGAATGTGAAATATTTTTTTGGGATTACAATGTTGGTCCTATACAAAAAGTTGTTGTATCTGAGCTTCAGAATAACCCTTTTGAAGGAATGCAGTTAATTTTGATAGACCTAATATAAAGGTTTCTATGTATACACTGTAAATAATAACTAGTTATCAGCTGAATTCACTGAAGTTCTCAAACAAAGTCTAAAAACGTTGCAGAGGTAGATTATACAAAGCAATTCGCCTAAAAGAGTCTGCTAAAAACAAAGGAAGGGATAATCCTACTTTCGCTTTGAGTCCTGTGTTATTCAGAGTGCATCGGAATTTAATTCGAATCCTTACATTTTCATAGTTGCAGAATATAGAGGTATAACAATATTTTAGCAGCACTTTCCAAGAACTCGAGTGAGCGGTATTTCACATAATTTCCATTCAATATTCTAACCGGCTTTTGTATTTTTGTGGTAAGTCGGTTAGGTAGGTAGGTATTTGAATTGGGTAATATCGTAACTCATGTTTCATCCTTGATAAATGTACCTACCCCTCGCCATTTAGTGTAAGGAAAGTAATAATCCAGACGGAAAATTGCTCCGACCCCTAGTGATTCGTATATATATATAGTTAGGGATCTGGCGGACAAAATTTCAATATGATCAGCATACATGGTAGGCGTTATTAGTAGCGATAATTATACCCTAAGTACCATCAAGGCCATCGTTTGCCACTGTAGTATTTTTGGTATCTATACAGAAGTATACAGAACAGTTACAGAAGTATAGATACACACCGTCTCGAGGCAAGCCACACAGATTGCTACGTCAGTGACATAGTCTCTAGAAGTCTAGATCTCTATGGTCACAACACGAGAGCTACGGGCGAGAGTAGACGTAGGAAATTGCTATGTGTGCTTGTGATGCGAGTCGGTGTTGGGAGTCAAGTTAGGGGTGAGGAAATGAGGAACGCTATAGCCACCATTGTTGCGCTGCGTTGTCAATTCACAGCGTTTTAAAACGATTCAAAAAAGAAGTCGATATTATGCGCATATGTCTGCCAGACTGATGTTTGAATCTATTATGAAAACTAAGAAAATCGATGAGGCAGACGTTCAGCGGGCCTAAGATGCGCGCCTTTTTAAAATTTATCGCGGCAATCAATAATATTTCAAACGAACACTTTATAGATATTTAAAAAGGTTTACTTACTTTAATGTGTCAATTCGTTTTTAAAAGAAAAAAATATTGTCGTACAAGTGAAAAAAAATGTGGGAAATTACGTTTTTTAGAAAATAAAATTATATTATCGACGTATCGAGGCGTGCATGTTAGGCCAACAGGCCTCTGACATTCCAAAGGCAGACAATTTTATTATAACCCTACACTCGCGCCAAGTTATAAGTACAAAAATCGACTTATAATGAAAATAATTAATGCATTCCATTGGAACTATTTTCAAAACGCGTCAGAACATTGTCGTTAGTCTCAACACACATTTCACTTAATTTCTCGAAACCTTTTCAAATATGTTAATATTATATGATGGACAAATAAAATATACATCCTTAATAAATTATGCGGAAATGAAAAAAAAACATGTCTTTGGTAATTTCGAACAGTTATATACCAAAAATCAGTGATCAAAATGTCTGCCAAATGTTTGTTCGTATCTACTAAGTCATAATGAATCGAAATTGTGCAAATTACTTAGTAGGAGTTCCATACCATGATATAACAGAGCCCTGAACGTCTGCCTCTTCAATTTTCTTCTTCCAAGATGTGACATGTGATGTGAGCTGACATGTGCAAATTATTTAATAGCCCCCTTGTTTTAAGCAACTTCAATCGGCTGTAACACAAAAACTCAACGACGTACGACCTTAAAATTGACTAAACGAAATCAATTCGTACCGAAGTAAATTGTAATTATCGCGATCTGAAACTTGTACAAATCATTTATTTATTTATTTATTTAAAGACTTTATTGCACAAATTTAGTGTACAAAGGTGGACTTAATGCTAAAAGCATTCTCTACCAGTCAAACCTTTAGGTCATGCAGAAAGGTGTCAACGGGTGCAGTGAAAAGCTTCTAAAGAAAAAAGGAAACATAGTAACAATAATCATTTTATCCTATAATAATAAATATTCATATTATAATGTATTATATAAATAGATAAACCTACATTTAAATAGTTACTATAACTTTAAACATATTATATATATATATAATTATACGTACATAAGCATAAATAAAGCAATAATACATACATATAATAACAATATTACTATGCAATTATTCACTCTTTCAGAAATGTGCGAACTTTATTCTTGAAGGATAACCTCGAATCAGTCTTCCTTATATCTAGGGGAAGAGAGTTCCAGAGTCGTGTAGCTGTCACTGTAAATGACTTTGAAACATACGAAGAGCGGTGAGCCTGCGTACCTAGCCGAAGGTTGTCAGAGGAACGGAGAGAACGATCATGAGTTTGACTTAAAAAAGGGAACATATTTCGAAGGTAAGAAGGGGCAGAGGGGTTATACAGAATAGTGTGAAGAATGCAAAGAATTCGAGAGTCTCTACGTTGACGGATGGTAAGCCAATTCAGTTGTGCTCTGTAACTGGAGACATGGTCGTATTTACGGAGGCCGAAGATGAATCTAATACAACTATTTAGGAGACGTTCAAGTTTATCAGTGAAGGCTTCAGTGAGGTTAGTACAGCACGAATCAGCATAGTCGATGATAGGAATGACTAAACTTTGCATAAGCAGAAGTTTCGTTTTAAATGGGAGAAAGAATTTAAGGCGGTAGAGACTTCTCAGACATGTGATAACCTTACGACTTACTTCTGATATGTGATCAGTCCATCCCAGCGTAGAGTCAATGATAAGACCCAAGTTCTTTACACTGGAAGAGTAAGGAATTGTCGTACCTTTATACGCTATCGGATCCAGATCAACGGTATTAAGCCTAGAGATCAGTCCCGGACTACCCACGATGATAGCTTGACACTTGGTAGGGTTAACTGAAATACCAAAGTTGTGAGACCAGGAAGATATATATTCTAAAGTCTCGTTCATTAGGTTTATTGCAGCAGATATTTCAGAAATTTCAGTTTGAACATATAATTGAAGGTCATCATATGCCGAAATGCTCGCCAGCTCCTTTACTAATGCTGGTTTACTTTATGCGGGTTTAGAATATTTTTAACACTCAGTGTCATATTTTATATTCATAAAGATGAAATAAGAAACCAAAAATTTGCGCACAGGCGGAACTCGAACCAGCATCCATTTTTGGTTTCTTATTTCATCTTTATGAATTATCTAATATATAAAATTCTCGTGTCACAGTTTTCGTTGCCATACTCCTCCGAAACGGCTTGACCGATTTTGATGAATTTTTTTGTGCTTATCCGGTATCTATGAGAATCGGCCAACATCTATTTTTCATCCCCCTGAATGTTAGGGGTAGTCCACCCCTGAATTTTTTTATTTAATTTTTTAGACAAAATTTTTAATTTCTATTTTTTTATGATACAACATACAAAAATACATACAATCCTCAATTTTCACCCTTCTACGATCAACCCTTATTTTTTAATAGCCATTTTAGTAATTTAAGGGCGAAACAAAATTCGCTGGGAACGCTTAACTTTTAAAATTACGGGACTCGGCGGGACGGGGCTGGGGGCGAAACAAAGTTCGCTGGGTCCGCTAGTGATACTATATGCGGTAAATATTCAATTTTATGAAACTGTACACTGTCGACAATTGGAAGTGGACATGCCTTTTTATTTTCTTACCAGCGGTCCAACGTGACTGCATCCGCGCCTTTTAAGTTAGTTCCCTTCCCTCCCATCGCAGCGTGACATTTTATTTAGCCTTTGAGCATTCTCGGTAAAAAAGATATCATCATCATCATCATCAAAGGATGTACACTGCTGAACATAGGCCTCCCCCACGGCTTTCCACAGCGACCGATCACTAGCAGTCTGCATCCAGTTTGATCCTGCGATCTTTATAAGGTCGTCTGTCCATCTTGTTGGTGGACGTCCTACGCTGCGTCTTTGGTCGAAGGGTCTCCAATCTAGAACTTTCCTGCCCCAACGGCCATCAGTTCATCGCGCTATGATCCCTGCCCATTGCCACTTGAGCTTACTGATTCTCAAAGCTGTGTCCGTTACCTTAGTTCTTCTACGTATCTCCTAATTTCTGATTCGGTCCCATTTCTGATTCTACATCAAGCATAGCCCTTTCCATCGCTCGTTGTGTGATTTTGAGCTTCTTTATGAGGCCCATAGTTAGAGACCATGTTTCGGATCCGTATGTCATCACTGGTAACACACACTGGTTGAAGACTTTCGTCTTCAGACACTGAGGTAAATGAGATGAGAAGACACTCTTGCGTGATTTCCCGATCGCTGCCCAGCCGAGTTGGATTCGTCGATTGACCTCTTTCTCAAAGTTGAACCTACCCAATTGGATCACTTGTCCTATCTGCAAAAAAGCTATCCAACTCAATAATGTTTTTTCAAATCAGTCCAGTAGTTCCTGAGATGTGCGCGTTCAAACAAACGAATTCTTCAGCTTTATAATATTAGTATAGATAGCTCAAAGGGCGCTCAAAGACAACCTTTCTAATGCAAGTGAAACCTTTGTATATGCACTTGTTTAGAAATAAACATGCTTCGTTTTCTATGCAATGAGATTGCTTTTGTGATGAATTTATCTTCTTTTATAAGAGAATTATCTTTATTAAAATATTTGTGTACCTACTCAATAATGAAGCATTATATCCGTTTGTTTTAAAGTTGGTGTATCAGTAACACTTTGGGCGCCTATCACACGTAAAGTCTGTTTTTCTATGCTAGTCGTATAATGTTTGCAATCTTTTTACAACTATTTAAATAAAACCATTGAATAAAATTCATTTACAATTTGATTAAATAAGATCTCAGCGCAAAATGATGAATTATCTATTTTGTTAGTGAGTTTTGTGTTTCTAAAATTTTAAAATGAATTATTTCGATAAAAAGGGATGTAAAGATTGTTTACAAAATTGGACAAGGAAAAAGGAACGGACTTTATATTGTGGCATTTTATTAACATTACTAGCGGTCCCCCGCGACTTCGTCCGCGCGTTTTGAGTTTGCTCCCTCCCCTCCCGTCGCAGCGTCATGTTTTATATCCTAAAGCCTTTCTCGATAAATAAGCTATCCAACACAGAAATATTTTTTCAAATCGGTCCAGCAGTTCCTGAGATAAGCGCGTTCAAACAAACAAACTCTTCAGCTTTATAATACATTAGCGCAAGCGCACGTTGTACTTAAGCTGCGACCATTATTTTGGTGCGGAGTTATTTTTTATTTTATCTTTATTGGAAAACACAACAGATTACATCAAGACTTAAACTTATGACATACATGATTATAATAGAGTTATAACTAGAAAATAATCCCAAAACGTGTTTTCACGGCATGCTAGGATTGGTGTTAAGAGACAGAGATGTCTATTCACGTGATACAAATGAATTATTGCAACACAATATATTTAACTATAATAACTACAGAAATATTCTATTTAGGGTTTAGGAAGACTCTTGAGGATATTCCTTAAGACTACTTTAAAGTGAGTTATATTGGCGTTGAAGATGTCAAGGTCGCTGAAGTGAAGACTGTATGCCTCGTATAGTTTACATAATCGGGCCAGCGGTTGATTCTGTGAGATTTTATTGCGGTAGAGGGGTAAGTCAAATATCTTGGTCATTGGTCTGCGAGGATTGTGTTTTATATTAAAATTAATCCTCTCCAAGATCTCGGGTGCGTCCAATTCTGAGTGCACTATTTTATGGAGGTAAACAAGGTCCATTTCGGAACGTCGAAGGTGAAGTGGTGTTACGTTAAACTCAGCAATTCTCTCTTCGTAAGAATGAAGCCTTCTATTGTTGCCAGTACGGAAGCTTAATAATCGCAAAAACTTGGCCTGGATGGATTCAATGCGTTCAGAGTGAACTGTGTAGTGAGGATTCCATATTATTGAACCGTAATCTAAGTTACTGCGGACAAAGCTGTTGTATAATAGCATTAAACTATTGGCGCGCTTAAAGATTTTGCTTTGTCTGGCAACAAAACCCAACATCTGGTTCGATTTTTTTACTATAGCATCGTAGTGCTGTCGGAAGCTAAGTTGTTCGTCAAATATGACGCCAAGGTCCCTGACAGTTGACTTGCGAGGCAGACTTTGTTGCTCTAGAATGTACTCGTTTACTACCTTGTTTTTTTTTAGTGTGTAGGTGATAACAAAACATTTTTTTACGTTAAGGAACATGTTATTATTTATACACCAATCTGATAATCGATATAAATCCTCCTGTAAAACTCGCGTGTCCTCCACTCTGTTGATTCTGTTGAAGATTTTTAGATCGTCGGCGTACATCAGGCAGGGCGATTGGATTTTTTCAATAAGGTCATTAATAAAGATGACAAAGAGTAATGGACCGAGATGAGACCCTTGTGGGACCCCAGATTTAATAAGGATTGGCTCTGATGTATAGCCTTTGACTGTAACTAGCTGACTTCTGTTTTTCAGATAAGACTCCAACCAACGCAACAGGTTGCCGTGGATTCCATGTCCTTCAAGCTTTTTACATAGTATAGCGTGGTCTACTTTGTCGAAGGCTTTTTTGAAGTCTGTAAAAACAGCATCAACCTGACCCCGATCATTGAAGGTGTCACATAAGTATGACTTAAAATTGAGGAGGTTACTGATTGTGGACTTCTTTTTAATAAACCCATGCTGCTTGGATGATATGGTAGGTTTGAAATGAAAGTAGAGATGATCAAATACCACCGATTCGAATAGCTTAGATATTGCTGAGAGAATGCTAATTGGTCGATAGTTTTCGCAGCTGGCGCGATCACCGGACTTAAAAATGGGAACAACGTTAGTTTTTTTCCAGCAGTATGGGAATACGCCAGTTCGCAGTGATTTATTAAAGATATGTCGAAGAGGGTGGCATAGTTCGTCAGCACATATTCGCAAGAATATGGGTGGTATACCGTCAGGGCCGGCTCCCTTGTTCGGGTCAAGACGCTTGAGTTTAGCTAGAATTTCCTCGTCAGTGAGTACGATTTTAGCAATAAGGTTACTAGTTTGAGAGCAGCGGTTGGTTGACCCCATCTTAGCGCTGTGATTCTCAAATACTGACCCAAAATATTCGGAAAACAACTCACAAATCTCTTTACCGCCGGTAGCTTTGCTCTCACCAAATGTCATGGAGTCAGGTATAGTAGAG
The DNA here is from genome assembly GCA_963924145.1 of Pyrausta purpuralis. Taxonomy (NCBI): domain Eukaryota; kingdom Metazoa; phylum Arthropoda; class Insecta; order Lepidoptera; family Crambidae; genus Pyrausta; species Pyrausta purpuralis. The sequence continues at coordinate 20,800,506 of OZ001664.1, read as the reverse complement.
TTATTGCGTTTTTTGCTGTTTACGAAGGTCCAAAATGGTTTTACGTTTGTAGACAAGGCATTTTCGATCGATTTAGTGTGTTTTGAATAGCAGCTGTTTGTTAGTTTTCGACATCTAGCTCGAAGGAGGGAAAATGTGTCATAATCTCGCGGATTTTTGTATTTCCTATATCGTTTGTGGTACTTGTTTTTTTCACGTAAACAGTGACGTAAAGCTGGACTAAACCATTTAGGGTATTTATTTGAACAATTTTTGACTGATGGAGTACATTCGGCAATGATCTCATTGATCACATTGTAAAATTTAGCCACCGATTCGTCCACGTCTTCCCCACAAAGTAGATTAGACCAGTCAAGATCACCCATCCTATTTTTCACAATCTCATACTGACACTTAAAGAAATTAAGACGCTTAGTCTCATTCATCTTAAGAGATTTGTAGTGAGGGGACATCTTAATATGTATGACTAGAGCAGGGTGGTGTTTATCTCGTTTTAACAAAGAATTTTCATTGGCTACTGTCATTTTTCCAGATGTGCCGAGTGCAAGGTCTAGTATCGTATTGTTACTATTATGAATGGGGTTAAACTGAGACAAGCCGCAAAGAGCCAAGGTGTCTAAAAGCAATTCACTCTTGTAGTTCATGTCATCGCAACTAGCCGTCATACTACCATCACTTGATATATTCCATGAGACATTGGGCACGTTAAAGTCACCAAATAATAAAAAGGTATTTTGATCACTAGCATTCAGAATGAGACTTTGGAGATTTGTGTAGAAGGCAGAGAGATCGTCTTTTTTCAAATAGGGAGGCAAGTAGCAGACACATACATTTAAAATCTGATCCGCGTTATTTAATGGCGAGATACTCAACCAGACATCCTCAAGGTCAGATTCCCAGGAGCTCTGTCTGACAGAGGAATATTCTCTTTTTACTGCTACGAGAACACCGCCGCCACCGTCTTTATGATACTTTTCAATGCATGTGGTGTCGCGGTCTCTGCGAAAAACATTGTAATGCTCGTCAAACAGTTCTCCATCGTACACTGAGGTATCAAAATTAGTTTCAGTTAAACATATTAAGTCGTAGTTTGAATTCAGAAAGTTTTTATATATAATTTCAGTTTTACTTTTAGCTCTATTAAGATTCTGGTAGTATATTAACATATTTTAAGTTTTTGTTAGTATTACAAACGAATGCTTTGAGTTTAATTCACTTAAAAAGATATATACCTACTAAAGAAAAATACATAGTTACAGCTGTTTGTTATACAGGGTTATGGCAAGCCAACTTTGATAAAACGCTAGTGTCTCTTATTAGTCTGGCCGGGGATTCTTCATTCCTGCGCACATAGACACGCCCGTACTTTATCCATACAAACTTGAAGTTATTGACTTTAGACCATTTTCTTGCCGCGGCGTGTATTTCCTTGCACTCAGCTGATAGGTGTTCTGTCACGTAGATGTTGCATATGTCATCGCCTACGCCCATGTGAGATGAATTAAGTGGAGACGACTTGTTTGATTTGTTATATTTACGTACGGCGGAAATTATAGTGTCTCGGTGCAGTTCTGAGGGCAGCGATACAATGATGTTACGGGGGCGGTCCAAAGATGGATTTAATTTTGCAACACGGCGTATGGATTTAATGTCAGAGTCGGCAATTGGGCACTTTATTACTTCGCATAACTTCTTCAGGGAGTGGAGCAAATTTTCCGAGCGTTTTTCAGGTACAGATTGTATCTCGATGTTGCATTTCCTAGAGGACTTGTCGAGAACCCTGAGAGTTTTATTCATTTGGGTTAGTTCACATTGAAGTTGCAATTTGTCTTCTTCAAGCTTACGAATTTTGTCGGACAGTGCGTTAACTTCTGACTTAACCTCTTTTTGTCCCTCCGTGAGAAAATCGGTGGTGGCTGTAAACTCAGACTTTAGTTTAGAAATTTGGTTGCTTACTTCTTTCCGTAATGTTTCAGTAAAAGATTTTTGAAAATTTGCCAGTTTAGAATCCAGCTTTAAGTCTAAAAGTCTGGAGAATTGATCCAAATTGATGCTTGCGGCAGCTGCAGGCGCTGTGCTATATCCAGATGATGATGCACTTTCAGTACTGTCCTTGGTTGATCGGCTTATTTCATCTGGAGTTTCGCTGACCGGAATGTCTTCGTAGGACATGTTCGAGTCATCTATATTCATCAGTTGCTGCCGGACAGGCGTATTACAATTGCTTCCTTTTCGCCTAGTGATGTTTATACACAGCGGGCATACCCACGACCTCCTAAGCTCGCTCAGGTTACTCTTATAGTAATCAGTGGTCATATTCAGGCATACATAATGGTAAGACGTCGTACATTGTTTGCATCGAAGTATTTTGTCGCTAGTAGTTTGCTTGCGGCAAGCTTCACAATTATTCATGTTGTGAATATAAAATTTGGTCACAAAAAGAACAATTCAGTTGCTTGCGGGAGAGCAAGGCTCGAACCACGGACCACTAGATTTTGAACGAGTTGCTTTACGCACTTAGCTGTCGCTGCACTGTACTGTAAGGCGAAATACCGAGTTTAGTTAAAGTTGCATTAAGATAACTGCAGTGTCTAATGGGCTCAAAGTCCACACTATTGTTTCCTGCGACAGTCTAAACTTAAGTGTACCCTCGGCAAAATAATGTTCGATCTTGACTTGTTCATTAATTCGTTGATAAAGTCACTAGATTTTAGATGTTCACTAAATCTATTTACACACTCGTATAGTTCACGATACACAGATTGTTTTGGTATACTGTTTGCTTATTTCAAACACTTTTGTCTACCTTTTTTAAATAAAAACTTAAGAACGTAAACAGACACATCTTTCTTCCACAATGAGTTATGTTAAAACTGTGATAGCTCCTAAGATATTTATTGAAATCAAATGGTATAAAGGGCAACTTGGTTCTAAATGAAATGCTCGTGATGATGAATGTATTTATTTTGATAAGAATAAATACCTGTGTGTATAATACACCTCTAAAAATAATGCATTATTTTTTTACAAATTTATTAACATATAAAAGGTTGTAGTAAGTCAACCATAAAAGATAGACATATGCTGTCGCGGACTTTATTATAGAACTCTTAATGCTGAACAATCCTGTCATACATGATTTTTGTGTAACTTAAGCGGTTTCCGCAGCGTATGCAGCGGAAGCTCTCAAAAGGAATATCTTTCTCCCGTTTTCGCAACATTTTTCATTTCTGCTGTGGTCTTATGAGTCGTATCTTTATGTTATATAGCCTAAAGCCTTCCTCGATAAATGGACTATCCAACGCAAAAAAAAATTCAAATCGGGCCAGTAGTTTTTGAGATTAGCGCGTTCAAACAAACAAACAAACTCTTCAGCTTTATAATATTAGTATAGATTTGCTCAAAACCCTGTAACAATAACAACAAGACAATAATTCTTGTATTTGGGACTACAATATTTTTGAATTCAAACGCTTTTTCACTTTTTCCAGTTCAGTTTTTACCATCGACGCGCTAAGAAATTGACGTACCAAAACTAAGTGGCAATGAATCTGAGTCTGTATCCTGCTCGTTCTGGTGTTACACTCTGTCTTTTTTCTGTAGACCTAAGAGGCGAGCAGCCTCGATACCGCTTATCGCGTCGATAAAATAATTTTATTTCTTAAACAACATGTTTTTCCACATTTCACTTGTAAGGCAATCATTATTGCTTTTAAAAACAAATGAGTACATTAAAGTTCGTAAAATCCTATTTGGGTTTGGTTAAAATGACGTTTGAAATGTATCGATTGCGGCGATAAATGATATATGTATGTATAGGCGCTCATTTTAGGCCCGGGGAGTTTAGCGCGGGAAACGAGAAGAGGAAGTTGGAATTTGTTCTTCATTATCGTAATTGGTTTTTTCTACTATTTTTTTTGTGTTTTGTGTTGAAATACGAATGCCAGCCCCGCATTTCAATGATTTAGGTTAGGCTAGGCGTGTTAGTGTTAGTTTTAAAGTGTTAAGGGCAAATCTTGAACTCATTAAGGGGCTACCCGGATTTTTAACGTGCACACTAGCGCCACTTTAGTAGAAAAATCATAACTCGTTAAATAAAAGACCAATCAAAAATCTGGTAGATACGATTGTAGTACAGGTTCTATAGTTTATTTAGTACTTTTAAATTGTTTCTAAAGTAGTTAACTGTAGTTAGAGTTAGAAAAACTGCTAAATGTGGCCACTTTTAGCATTTTTTCTAACTGTAACTGCAGAGAACTCTGTTTTATTGAACTTAAACATTGTATCTAAACCACATAATCAGAGCTACAATCGTATCTACCAGATTTTTGATTGGTCTTTTATTTAACGAGTTATAATTTTTCTAGTAAAGTGGCGCTAGTGTGCGCGGTAAAAATCCGGGTAGCGCCTTAATGAAGGATTGTTCGTATGGCTCCGTCCGAGGACGTTAAACTTGTAAATAAATAAAATGAAATAAAACTTGGGCCCGCAGGAAGAGAAAAAAGCGCGGAAAGGAGTCTGATTCTCATTTTATTAAGTCTAGGATCTAATCAACTAGGGTTACCTGGAATCAGGCCGACGGTTAATGCGGTTACGCGATCAAAAGTGAATTCTCCGAATCAATTAACTACAAATTAATTTACTTCGGCAAACAGAGTGTCTAACAATTTTACTGACGTGAATATTCGACTGAATGTGTGTATGTAATCAAACTAAACTAAGCGTAAATGACTTTCGCACGCCATTTCACTCGATTGCGTTATTCTGTTATTATACGTTCTGCAGGGTGCCATCGAAAACATGGATTCTGTTTACTTTGAGAACAATGTTAGAATTACGGCAAACGGTTTGAAATTGTTTAGCCTATTAGTTGTGTTATGTACCACGTGTTGAAATAATAATAAAACAATCTGAAATATTAGGTTGACTTGCTTTTACACGATTATCCCATTTCGAGCAACCTCCTGTGTGTTTCTTATGGATAAGGTTTATCACAGTATTATGCATTTTAATGCCATGCGATGAATATACGGCTAAGTACACAATTTATTAGTTTTTTTCATTCATACCTTGATAAATAAATATTGGACACCGATCATATACTTACATTGCTCCTATCCCAAAGTAACCAATGCACTTGTGCTATAGAAGTCAGAAACAACAGTGGTACCAACACCCAGACCCGAGGTAATGTAGAAAGTTCTGATTTCTACATTGACCCGACCGGATCCCCGGAGCGGCACACATCGGAGCTCGTTTTTTACTGACTAGCATTTTTTTTTCTAAAATGCAAATTAACATCAAGGACTTGAATATTTGATAAAAAACTATTATCTACCATGCATGTACAGGGGAGGGCACCGCCGCCTTACCACCCAATTTCAAACACGACACGGCGCAAAAACAGGCGATTTCAAACAGAAGAGAACGTGATATACAAGCGATTTCGGCCCATATTGCTCTGTTGAAAGTTTTTTTATCATGCATCATGGAGAAACTAATCTTGGCACTTGCATGCACTGAAATATCCAATCCGTATCAAGCTATTCGTTCGTAAGTCTCCTAACATGAAAGTTGGTAATAACAAAACAGTTCCATTACCTCCTAAAATTAAAATAAACCTTGACAAGTTATCTACATTCAGCATTTATATTAAAGGTATAATATTTTTTTGATTTATTCCAATCAGTGCTACCACAAATAATTTCGTATTTAAATCTATTTTAATCTATGTATGCCGAGATGGAACAGACGAACTTTGCCAATTACAAGTTGTTCGGAACGTTCAGATTCGCTTTGTATAAGTAAGTATGGCGTTCTCAAAATTACACTTCAACCGATAAGTCAGCTGCTATACGCTGAAAAAAATTGCATGTTATTAGTAGATTATTCAACTAAGGAATAATGTAGTGTGTGTATGGCACGGGAGCGATCTTAAATCATGAGCGAAACGAAGGTATTATAATTGAGGACCTCCGTGGTCGAGTGGCTAGTACGCTGGTTTCAAGCGTCGCCATCTCGTGAGGTTCCGGGTTCGATTCCCGGTCGGGTCGATGTAGAAAACGATCTTTTCGATATTGTCCCGGGTCTGGATGTTGTGGTAGGTACCAACATTGTTTCCGATTTCCATAACACAAGTGCTTTAGCTATTTAGCTTAGGATCAGAGCAATGTATGTGATGTTGTCAAATAATAATAAAAAAAGATAATCTTATATAATGCACTTGAAAAATACAACTGTGTCAGACGACGAATTATATTAATAATATTGTGATAACAATCTCGCAACATCGATAAGGTCACGTAGCCCACGCGTTAAAGAAGCACTTGCAAAATTCTTATAGGCTTGCCAATGTGTTGTCTCAAAGGCATACGCCCGGATAGCGTAAGATAAGACACTTCTTTCTTCAAACTATTGTACTTTTGTTTTACCTAAATAAATGTATCCTAACCAAAGATTTTTTTTCTACACTCCTGATTTTATTCTACACTTCGTGATCCTAACATACGCTGAGGACTTTAAACGACTTGGGCTCTCGCTCACTCTAATACGCATACTCTAATTCATCTTCGAACGAAAATCACTCGCCATCTTGAAGCGAGTGATTCAAAAATAGAGCTCTTGAGCCTCTATTTTTTAATCACTCTTTTCAAGATGGCGTGTGAAATTCATTGATGTTCGATTTCCCAATGAAAACTAGTAAAATTTCACGCAAAAGTGATTTGAAAAAACATAACTGATTTTTGTGAGTACCTATATCTATATTTTGCGAGATTTCCATTGATTTTTAATTGGTTTTCAAACGCAATTCATTCGCCATATTTAAGCGAGTGATTCAAAAATAGAACTCTAGACCGCGAACGAACGTTATCCAACTTCTATAATGTCAATCATGTCTGTAATTAATTTTAGGATTTATGTTTAGTTTTTCACTATGCACACCTAATATAGCGCAAATAGATCTGGGTTAGATCTTTCGCCTAACAAAGCATTAGGTAACCATCAATTATATTCAAATAGATAATTCGTTTATAGATAAGGTTAACCAGAGCTTATTAATACATTTTAAACAGGCTGTTAAGATCTTATAAGGTATGTCGTCGAATGACGTATCTATCCTTTCCAACATATCATTGCTGAAGGTACTTTTTATAAAATATGCCATAGCTTCGCGCTATCTATCCATCCATACCACAACCTAGGAAATGTTTGATACCTAGACCTACCACCTCCTAGTAAAACGTGACCGAACCCTTTATCTTACCGGAAAAGCAGCGAAGTTAGATTTCCTTAGCTTGGGGAAAAGCTTGGAATTATTCTTACGTTCATTCATTCGCCTTAAACCATAGAGAAAGCAAAATCGCTTCCATAGACAAGACGCCCAAGCGGACCACTTGCTGCCCGCAACGACCCCGAAGGCCCACTTTGCCGGTAAGTGCGACTCACATACGACGGCGCAGAAATGGCAATTTCTTAACGAACTGATTAAAAAAGTAATTTAACCTGGATTACCATGTACTTTATTATTTTTGAGTTTCCTATAATACTCTCCACCAGCCTCTATAAAAAGATATATGCGTCTGAACCAGTGTTTAAAACACTTTTTCCAGTCCGCCACGGCACGTCGTGCATCTTCCGGCGATGACAATTGTATCCCTTAGAGCTGTTTTTTTTTTGGAAAAAAAAGAAATCACACGGTGCTAGATGGGCTGTAAGGAGGGTGACCCAAGAGTTTGACTAGCGTGCTGTCTAGGAAGTCCCTCGTTTTCAGCACGGTGTGTGCAGGCGCATTGTCGTAGTAGAGCAGTAGTCCGCGGAGCCCAGTGTTTGGTCGCTTGTTGCTCACAAAAGAGAAAACTTCTGGTAGACATTTTGTAGTATACGATTCGGCGTTGATGCTTCTTTGATCGCGTGACGGAATCGACACCTAGTGGCCAGTCAAATTAAAAACAGCTGGCGATCAAAATCTTTCCCGGCTCCAAGATCGCTTCATTTTGGTAGGCGTTAGTTCATTTTAAAACACCCGAACTGTCGACATGCGCTTGGTATCTAGATCGTATCGATAAATCCAGGACTCATACGAGGGTCAAACTGAAAGTTCTTAGAAAATCAAAAACTGATTACATTAGGCAGTTATTAGTTTTATTATATCTTTTCAAAATCTGCTGATAGGTCACTCTTTTGTCAGTCTCTATCATACGCCGCACAACACAGATGTTATTTTCAGTCGTCGCCGTAGAAGGCCGTCCCTCACGTACATCATCAGTGAGATTAGTGCGACCACGTTTAAACTCATTAAACCAGTTGTAAACAGTCGCACGAGATGGGGCTTCATCGTGAAAGGCCAATCGTAGTCTATCATAACTTTCTTGTTGACTTAAATGACATCGAAAGTCATAAAAAATCATTGCACGAAAATTTTCTCGTGTTAAATTCATATTGACGTGACACAGACAATTTTCAATTTGCCGCCAAATCGTAAAACAAATGACAAATGAATGAAATATATACTCAGTAATATTGGCAAAGAGTTCTATTTTCAAATTTTAGAATATTTTTTTTATTATATTGTTTATAAGTGGCCAGTTCTAAGAACTTTCAGTTTGACCCTCGTACCTGTAACGTTGTCGTAAACACGCCTTGACGAGCCTGCTTGAAACTTGTTCAGCATGTCGCGGCACCATACTATTCCACCTGAGCCTACTTTTGAGCGTCAGTGAGGTAGTGCGACACCCAGCGCAGCGTGATACTATTCTCCTCACGCGAAGATTCCCGTGTAAAATCTCGTGAACGCTTCCCGATCCAATCTTCAACTGCTTGATATGTAATTCGCCTATTATTTTGGATTAAACTTTTCACTGCTGGCACGTTTTCTTCCGTAATAGCCGTCAAAGAGCGACCGCTTCGTTCTTCATTCCCCAAGGTTGGTCAACCGCGCTGGAATTCGTTGTACTAACGATACACCGTGGCCTTGCAAGGGCCTGCATCCAGAAATTTCCTTTGAAGTCTTAATGATATAAACGTTTTTCATTGATTATTATTTCAAACACTGTAAAAACTAAAAAATAAGTAAGGTCTACCTTATCTTACTTGTTACCGATTGTTAATATTTTTTAAAATATATTGATGAAATTACGCAGCCTACGCGTTAAGGCAAGCACTTGTAAAATTCAACAGGCTTACCTGTGACTTACCCCTTAATGTGTCGGTGGCCGTGTGGTTTAAGCATGCGCCCGATAGTGTACTTATACAGGGTTTAATTTCTTGTCTTACACAGTTATTTTTACAAATACAGTAATAAAACTAAAACATTCTTTATCTCCTCTCTATTTTGTCACATTTGAATCGATTTTCTTAATATATTAATGGCATTCAAAAATTATTTAAAATTTGTTTCAGTTTTTCCGAGAGGAGAGATTCCGAGGGAGAGAGGAGATATTTCCGAGCCGACAATGCGATCGGACGTGTCGACGATTATTTAATTACATAAATTAATATTGACTTGCAAAATTCTTGACCCAGTTTCACACTTCGTGTGCCGAATCAGTGTCACAGAATCATACATTGTGATGAGGAATAGTGCGTTTTAACTAAGTTATAATGGCAGATAGTGCCTTTAACCGGAGTGCTCTAACGCCGCGCAGCCCACCGACGCCGGCGCCGCGCCCGGCGCCCGCACCCGACCCACAGGAGCAGGAGTCACTGCTAGTAGTCAGCACACCGGAGATTCAGAACTGGATGAGTACTATCGAGAAATACCTGAATGAAGTCTGCACTATTGCCGCGGAGGGTAAGTTGAATTCAGACCAGAAAGGCAGAATAAATAACTTATGTAGAAAAGTAAGCCGTGGCACATCTCAACTATCCGTTCAATACCAATCTGTCAAGGCTAGAGCCGTGCAAGCTCAGACACATATCAATGCCCTCAAAGAAAACCTGGATCTATCACAGTGACTTGAAGACCTCCAACGGAGCATCGCAGAATCGTCGAAACCAGCCTCAAGAATAGTGTCTTTCGCCGACATGATCAAAAAAAGCACCAATGAACTGATTAAACCGAGTAACATCAAATCAGTTGCAATTTATCCTACTGATAAAATGAAATCAAGTGAGGATACGAAAACTCTAGTCCAAGAAATTATAAAACCGGATCTAATGAAACTGCACGTGAGGGGCTTGCGGAAGACAAAGCATGGTGGAGTGATTATTAGCACCGATACTAAAGACGACATCGAGAAGCTGAAGCAGTCGCCACTACTGACTAACTCTGGCTTTATTGTGGATGAGCAACAAAAACGTCAGCCCAGGATCACAATCATCGGTGTGCCCACTTCTTTACGAGAAACTGAAGTGTTTACGTATATTTACCATCAGAACTTAGTTGACAAATTACAAGGTATGTCACTCGAGTCTTTTTTGTCCGTTGCTAAACTGAGCCATAAATCTGGTAAGAAAGATGCTGAATATTGTAACTACATCATTCAAGTACCTGCTCTGATCCGCAAAGCCCTGATGACCAGTGATAGAGTTTTTGTAAACTGGTCTTCTTGCCCTATAAAAGATTTCACGCTTGTTACGCGACGCTATAAATGTCAGCAATATGGGCATGCAGCCAAGACATGTCGGGAAGAAACCATCACCTGCGGCCACTGCGGAGAAGTGGGACATGCCATGAAGGATTGCGCGAAGAAGGCCGAACCACCAAAGTGCGCTACATGCTTGCGCTTCAACAAGCCGCACGCTCACAAGACAGGAGATGTCGATTGCCCGGCCAAAAGGGCCGCTGAGACCCGGTACATCGGTACTGTCGATTATGAGGGCTCGTAATTATTTTAATAAGATAAGTATATTGCATAAGGTTTAAGATTGTAGGTACCTCAAATTTGTCTAATTTTATACTTAGGAATAATAATTAATGTATTGTAACGAAAAGTAAATCAGGACTTCGGCTTTGTCCTACTGACCCACGTTTTACCGCTGACAAAGAATTTGCTACCTGTTGCCTTGACCAGATATCTTTTAGCAAACAACTTTACTGATGCGTCAAGAAACAAACACGCACTGAATTTGCGATAGTAAATGTAATTATGCTGACGGTACTAAAATGTATGACTAAGTATTGCTGATTTCTCGCATTCTGATCGATTATTTTTAGATTATTTTGACTTTGATTTACTTTTGAATTTTGTATAAGTTTAGTTATTATTGTTAAATTATGTAAGCCGTAAATAGCTTGTGTAAGCTCTATTTAGCCTGAGATACAGGTTTAACCTAGTTCAGGTAAATAAGAGAATGCACTTAGTGATTAATTTTAAGTTCTTAGATGTATTTCAGAACCAATGAATTTTAATAAACAATTTATTTATTTATTATTTATATTTATTTATTATAGTTTTATACCCTTTTAGCGAAGGAACAGGCCGCCTAGATGAGAAAGCTGAGAAATAAAGCTTAATCCCTATTTTTGGCGTTTGATAAATCATACTCATTCAAGTTTTCAAAATTCAAAGCTTAAAAACATCAAATGCAATATCTTACATCACTAACAAGTGACACAACAAAACTTTGTGATTGGCAGTGTAAATGTACACCGTGCGCGCTTGTGAGTAAATCGGAACGCATTCTTCAAAGTGCCCATTCATGAAAATCGTGACGTACGAACAACGCGTGACGTCAAACAAAACATAAAAATCATTCGTTCCCTTCATTCATTCCTCCTGAAAGTATTTTCTTTCTAAGTTTTTCAGCTTATTTTGCGAAAATCAATAAAAAATGTACAATCACAACGCTGTTTCATGAAATTGATTGATTTATATAGTAACTGTTTATACTCAAAATGGACAACAACAGTGACTTCGACGAGAATGAGATTCCTATTTGGCAGGAGCCAAGACGTGAGCCTCTCGGCGCCCCAAAGGAAACATTGTGCGAGGAAAATGTTCAGGAGAATATCAATGAGGACAGGTTTCATGCCATGGAAGAGGAGCAGGAGATATTGTCATCATCTGTGTTTTCTTTGACGTCACATCTTGCCCAGGTAGAGTTTCGTTTACGGCAAATACTGAAAGCGCCCCCGGATGAAAAGGACGCTATGTTGAAGGAGCTGGAGGAATTCACGTCTCGTGGTGTACCTGACTCGAGAGCAGCCCCTCAGGGTAGCTCTGGCGATGCTGCGTGCAGCGAATGTGCAGAACTAGAACGAAAAATGCGACGGCAGAGAACACGGCAAAGTCACTTTATAGAACGACTCAAATCGCAACTAAAAGAACTGGAACGCTTCGCTGCTGATCCTAACCTCATAGGAGACACTAAGCATAGGACCCTCATAGAACATTTGAGATCTGAAATAGACCAAAGCTTAGAAGAAGGATGTCAGCCTTTGAGTGCCGATGAACTAAGACACCAAATTAACTGTGCAGTCAAACAGTATGCCGATAGACAACTATCCAAAGATGAAATCATCAGTAAACTCCAAACTCATATTGATGACATGCAAAAGTTCATTAAAGTCATGAAAAACGAAGACCTCAAAAATAGCAAAAATACTGAAGCAAAGAAAGTGAATTCAGAAACCTTTGAAAAGAACTTTAACCGCAGAAAAAACAATGATGATCTGAGAGCTGAAACAATCAATTTAATGAGAAAGGCTTCAACTCTGATACAAATATTTACAGTGTCACAGTTTGGTTGCTCCCCAAATACAAGTAAAAGATATGAAAGAAAGTCATCAACTATTGTCACTCACTGGGGCAATCTTAGGGCTAAACTGGAAATGTCAATAGATGCAGTCCTGCATTTAGTATCCCGAGATAGACCAACACACACTATGATTGATAGTTATGACAGTGAATCTGAGGAAGGTGGTGTTGTTATCAATGATGCACCACTGACAACTGCGGTAAGAAGACACTTGGCTGTCAACTTGCGGGACCTATTACAACATGGGCTAGTTGGCCCTGAATCCTCATCACTTGTACCTCTAATTGGTTGCTTTCCAGTAAGAAGGTCGTCATCATCTCGCAGCATGCATATTTGGGAACTAATTTTACGATACTATGAGGTAAACGATGGAGACAGATTTAACTCCACACCAGCCAGAAAATTGAGTCAAAGCTTTAACTTAGATATTGTTGGAGGAACAGCTATAACTAACAAGCAAGGCTTATTAAGTGCTATAGGCAGTATTATAGCGTCACACATGCCTTACAAAAGAAGTTATGATGCACATTTTAAGGCCTTTGTATGTGCTTCTTTGAATGTCCATAAACTCGTTGTCTGGCTTAACATCATCTTGAAGAGCAGATCTTTGATAGATAATTATTACTCTTCTACAAGTTACATTGTTAACACGGGCTTTCAAGATGCCCTGCAAAGCTTGGACAGATTGACCCCATATGATTTTGATTTGCCGGTAGACCTTGCAGTCAAGCAATTCCAAAATATCAAAGATGTATTTATGTAAATAATCATAAGAGTACACTTTTCTACATAATCAGATAAATAAGATGCCTTCCACATTTTATCCTCTGTGCAATTTTATTGAAGCTTAATATATACTCTAGTCAAATAGGAATTATTTTTAGTTAAAAGTTCAAGAAACTTGTTGATAGGTAATTATAATTGCAAATTGTTAGTTTAATTGCTAGAAATGTTTAATTACTTTTATTATCTAGTCATTGATCCCCAAAGACATTCCATTAAAAATCTTGAATAAAATGTGATATTTAAGTACTTATCAAATATTGTTTTTACAATATTTTAATGAACCAAAGATTTATCAAATGCATTTATTGTATAAGATGATTATTGCTGAATATATTAACTATGTAGTCAAAGCAAACACAGTTTTCGAGTTTTATTTTATGTAGTTACCTATCTATATAGAATCACAATATGCAGGTGATGCCTTTATTTAAGTGGGGTTTAAAATATGACCAAAACATTAACGTCCTTATCCTTAGTAGCAATAGAATAATGTAGTAATAAAACAAAATCCCTCAAGCGCATGTGAACGAGACACAATAGGTATTCTATTGTTATAAAGAGCAATTAACAAAAATCTTTCGAGAGAAATTATTTCTGTTGATTTGCATTACTTACTTCATGCCAAGCATACTCTTACTATCTGTGATGCCACTCCAAATTTGTTTATGGTGCTTAACCATGGGAATAATAACAAAACCCTGCCCTTTACCTTTAATCGTATAACATAACTTCATGCCAAAATCACAAATCCACAAATGTCTGTTGAAGTTACTACCACTATCCCATCAGTATAGGACTCGCTTTTGTGAAAGTTTGAGGTAAGTTACACTCAATTTTTAATTTTTCATTACGAAAATAGATAGTACTTACCTTTTAAAGACTCTTAAAAATTAACTGATCGCTCACTTTTAACACCAGAACCCACCACAATGTTTTTAGCACACACCCCTATAGTACGAAACAGATTTTTTCTAAAAGTGTGCCTACCCATTTTTTTTACACATACTACTAATGTGACTACGAAAGGTGAGCAATTTTAAACCATATAACTGGTTTACGTATGTATGCAATAAGACAAAGAATAAAATTGAACTTTTATTGTGAAAAATACACAACGAACAAATAAATAACATTTTCAAACCATGATTTGTATTTCCAAAACTAAAATTTCGTTAGGAAACTACCGTTATAATAAAAAAAAATGTATAGCAAAACAAAATATTGCGTTTAATATGAGTAACATAACAATGACAATCTTAATCTTGTTAAGGTAAAACATTTTCCTCGAGTTTGATACATAATGTAAATGCAGATATGAAGTTATATTCTTAAGTATATCATTTAACAATACTGAGAGATACCATTTAACATATACTCAAGTTGTGATTTAAAAAAGGCTTACATTTATTAAACATGAGCACAAACAATACTTGTAGCATCCTAGAATTAATATAACTCCAGATACTGTTATACATTAAAGAGTTGACAAAAGTGCATTGCCGATCCTAAATCACAAACATACATTTTACATAACTGTAGCACGAATATTCTAACAAACAATTAATCTGACTTTTAATTACACAATTTGTTTCATGAACTTTATTTATAATGATTAAGTAAAAACAAGGTTATACAAAAGTAATGTATAATAAATTGTCAAAGAAATTACTTCATGGTGACTTAAAAATTATGTTTTCATCTTTAATCTTGTAATAACAAGATGTATGGTTTAATTTGCGTTTTTTTTACAAGTTAAAATAGCAGTAAATGATTTTAATGCAATATTACAACTTTATAATACGAAAAGGGGTTGAATCTGTTTACTAATTTGTGTACAGGAACTCTTAAAATCCCTGCAAATAATAACTTAAATGTCAGATGGCGACGAAAAAATGAATTCCATTGAGATTTTTCTAAAATAAACGCCTCATATTTGGCATTTAATGGGTTGATGAAACACATTAAATGCCAAATATGAGGTCAAGTCATCATTAGCCAATAGCACCATTGCGTAGTTGGCATGTTACGTGTTAAAGCGACAAATTCAACCCCTCGTATCGAATAGTATTTTTAGCCGACTTCATATAGGAGGTTCTCATGTTCATTTCTCTGCACAGCGATGCGTATTCGTGCTACTGAGTACGTCTGATATAATATTGTATTTACTTGGGCCCTAGCATGTTCTCGGGCCTGACCCATTCGTCGAACTGTTCCGCCGTGAGGAGGCCTAGCTTGATGGCAGTGTCCTTGAGGGTGCCGCCTTCTTTGTGCGCTGTCTTCGCGATCAGGGCGGCCTGGGGATGAAGATAAATTTGATGTCATGTGAAATATACGGAATTTAATTAAATAAGTTGGGGCAGAAAAGTTCTAGATTGGAGACCTTTCGACCAAAAGCGCAGCGTGGGACGTCCACCGACAAGATGGACGGACAACCTTGTAAAGATCGCGGGATCACACGAATTTGTATAATTGTGTTGCAAACATTATGTACAATAAATGGTTGATTAGCACATTAATTTGTTGGCTTTATTCATTATTATTGAAAATTTGACGAATTAGCACTTTCTAGGATTTGACGAATTGACCCAATGAACAGACTTGACCAATACGTACTTACATATGACTTGTCGAATTAACAATATTTTATTACTTGACGCATTTACAATAAAATTAGAGGTAAAAACGCGCTTGACGAATCGATACATATTTTAGGCTTGACCAGTTGTACCATACATCGTGGGGAAGGCCTATGTTCAGCAGTGGACGTCGTTTGGCTGATAATAATGATGATGATGAATTAAATAAGCGGTATTTATTTTGGGACAGAAAGTAAACGTTTTTTTGCCAGCAGTCTTACGTTCCTACAAAGAATCAGCATTTAATTGGCTCAAGTATTCCTATGCATGAGTATGAATACAGGTTGTAAAAAATAACGAACCAATTTCAAGCGGGTGGTTGTCAATCGATCGATTCGATCGATTTCCATACAAAAAGTTGCGTCATCGCTAGCGAGTAAACTCATGGTAACGCTACTACTGTATTCTTGACTCAACTCTGAACCGCCCTCAATTTCGCTCGTTCTTTTTTTTTACACACTGCATTTATAGGTCCATATCCAGGTGACTATTGCTCTAGAGACGTGTACATCCGGCCGTCTGAGCCAGGCTTCTATAGAGATCTTGTATATCTAGGCTTATAAGGAATCGTTAGTGACGCTGATATATCCAGGTTTTATCGTTTGTGACGCAATAGTTTTCTTGGAAAATCAAAAAAACTAGGCTCAGACAGCCAGAATTTCGCATTTTCTGACTTTCCAGATCTCAACTATCAGAGGGTTTCATGTCGCTGTTTCTTATAAAATGTGATGTGACGCGTAAGTGACGGTCATCCGAAGTAGTTTCATCCATTTTAATCCAGTACTTTTTGAGAAATCGTGATAAACGTGTGGCTCAGACAGCCTGATATCCGGTCGTCTGAGCCAACTTGTTTTTCTCTATATTTCACGAAATGTTACGTTTCGGACAAATGTTTTTAGGATTTACTGATGTGACGACGTTAGTGACAGCTCTCGACCAGATTTGAACCTTCGTGACGCACGCGTTTTGGAGAAATTGAGAAAAAACTGCTGGCTCAGACAGCCGGATGCTGGCTGTCTGCTAATTAAATCCGGATGCTATTTAAATATTTAATTACGTAGTCAATAACTACGCCGATGAAGGAAAACATGTAGTTAGGGAGGCGAGGTAGCTAAATGGCGTAATTCAACGGCGCCGTCGAGACCTATCAAAATCGAAAGATAAAATAATTTCGAAAAGAAAAGCTCGTATGGTAAAAATCATTTTAGCGGTGGGTTTGGCGTGTACGGTTTTTCAAAAATGTAAAAAAAACAGTTACTTTGGCATTTTCGAGCGCGTCAGATATTCATACTACGTATGCCCCAAGTGCCTCTGATAACAACGGTATACTAATCTGCCGGTTTGCGTGGTGGGGGTAGGCATATAAAGTAGTCAAAAATGCAAAAAAAAAAAATACTCGAGCGCGTCAGATTTTTGGAATGGGTGTTAAGTAGGCCCCAAGGAAGCTCCCTTAAAAAAACTGACGATTTTGGCGTGACCATAAGTTATGATGAATTTTTGAAAATGCAAAAAAAAATAGTTATTTTGAAATACTCGAGCGCGTCAGATTTTCATAGGGGAGGTTCATCTCGGTATCCTGAAAGCATATTTTCTTAATCTGACAAAAATGTTGGTGGGATCTCTTAATCTGACCGGAAAGGTTTTTTGGTTTCTTGTTTTTTCCTTTCTTCTTTCTTTTTAATTATTCTTCACTTCGTTTTGCTGACGGTACGTCCAAAAACAATTTGAGGATCAACAGGCTATTGAATAATATACATACATGAAACTGTACATGTTAATAATACTTTTGTATACATATACGCGTAACCTTTTCCAAGTCGACGAAAATTGTCGAGAAGCTTTAGAAAAAAAAATTTTTTTGAGATTAAAGTAACATAATTTAATCATCGTTATTTCATATCATTTTTTTAACACCCTCAGTTTTCAAGATATACTCAACAAACCGGGAGTTTGAGTTTTTATGAAGCTTCAGGTCAAAAAGTTTCAACTTTAGACAAAAATGTAAAGATACCTTTTTTGTGTAAAATAAAATTACCTTTTTTGTTTATTTAAACTTTTTTTTTGTAAAATGTATCGTTCGCGACTTATATGCCGCAACCCGTTTTTCGGAAGACGAAATGGCTCCTCCACACTCCTGGTCACGCGGAAACCGGCAGATTTTGTATTTTTAGTACGTTTTAGATTATATTCTTCAAAATAAAAATAAAAAAATCGCGCTCGAGAATGCCGGATTAACGTTTTTTTTTACAAGTTCGCGACCCTATAACTCGGCGGCGTCAAGGACTTATCGTCAGATTAGTTAAATTTAGTCTTAAAACACTAAAATCAACCCCCAATATCTTAATCTGACGCGCTCGAGTATTACAGACTATCGATTTTTTTTTTACTAATCTGATCGTCTATCCTAGGCGCGCGTCACTACATATAGAGCTAAATACTTTACAAGGTTGTTCTATTAGGTCCAAGGTATCTCTTATATCTTAAACTGCCACGCTCGAGTATTACCGAAAATTCCCCTATTCGCCTCCCTAACTAATGTTAATTATTTATGGTCTCAGGTATTCCAAGGAAAAAAATCGTTAGATTACTATTTATTTGAAAACAACCGCTAGTTTATCGAAGGTACTACAATATTAGAGAATTTTGGTAAGGTACATACTACTTACATATTACTCGACTCTTCCCATGTGATTTTACGGCCCACTTGGGACAAGATGCAAAAAAACAATATAAATACTAACTTAATCCTGCAAGTCGTTTCCTTTTTTGTTTGGATGGAAAACTTAGTAATTCATTGACTCGTCCGACCATGCCTATATAATATTTGGGACGAAATGCGGAAAATCAAAGATATATTTACAAACTGCAACTCGTCCTGAGTAATTCTTAAACTTTCTCAACGTTTAAAAGAAGGCTTTTCGAGGCGTCGTCGAGGATTGGTCATGTCTGATTAGTAATAGCGTAATCATTCTTCTTTTGAAAATGCCCAAATTAAGGGTTTCGGGAACACCTCAGCCGGTAGCGCATTCCATACTTTATTCCCCCGCATCAGAAATATTGTTCGAACAAAGATGGACACAAAGATGGCGCCCGTCTCGTGTTCCGAAGGTGAAATAAGGCTGGCTTAGTAATTTTTGTTCGTAATAATAATAAGCGGTCCCAGAGAACTGCGTTTCACCTTCTGCGCTGTTTTATGGTTATTATTTTGCACCCAAAAAGCAGGAGACGATTTGCATAATGATTAAAATTAATTATTGCATCTTGTCCCAAATGGGCCGTAAAATATGGGACGAGTTGAGGAATGAGTACTTAGTATGTATTTAATACCGAAAAAGTCTTATATTGTAGTAACCAGCTGGAGCTTGTGATTATTTTTAAATAAAGAGTAATTTTAAAACCTGGAATACCCCATACATAATTAACATATTTTCCTTCATCGGCGTAGTTATTGACTACGTAATTAAATATTTAAATAGCAGGAGAAAGCATCCGCTTTGATATGAGGGGCTTTAGCTTACATTTTCTACTCAATTGTCTTTCCGTTTCCGTAATGAGTGCGAAGTGTGGCCACCCAAATGCATCGATGTATGGAAAACATTTGAAATGCTTATAACTTTTGATTGGCGGCATATAGAGCCGTCACTTACGATTTTTTGTACTTAGAGGCCGCGTCACATCAGATTAGATGAGTTTTCAGCTTCGTACAACACCTGGAAGTGGTAGAACTGGGTGGCTCAGACAGCCAGCATCCGGCTGTCTGAGCCAGCAGTTTTTTCTCAATTTCTCCAAAACGCGTGCGTCACGAAGGTTCAAATCTGGTCGAGAGCTGTCACTAACGTCGTCACATCAGTAAATCCTAAAAACATTTGTCCGAAACGTAACATTTCGTGAAATATAGAGAAAAACAAGTTGGCTCAGACGACCGGATATCAGGCTGTCTGAGCCACACGTTTATCACGATTTCTCAAAAAGTACTGGATTAAAATGGATGAAACTACTTCGGATGACCGTCACTTACGCGTCACATCACATTTTATAAGAAACAGCGCCCTGAAACCCTCTGATAGTTGAGATCTGGAAAGTCAGAAAATGCGAAATTCTGGCTGTCTGAGCCTAGTTTTTTTGATTTTCCAAGAAAACTATTGCGTCACAAACGATGAAACCTGGATACATCAGCGTCACTAACGATTCCTTATAAGCCTAGATATGCAAGATCTCTATAGAAGCCTGGCTCAGACGGCCGGATGTACACCTAGAGACTATGTATCATACTCGTAAAACAATACAATAAGGCTAGGACACCATTGTAATCTTACAACGGGCGACTAAGCATGAAGAAAATAAGAGTTTTCAAGATTTAGGAAACTGTTCCAAAAAATATCTCGTATTGTAAGTATAAGATCAGAACAGAAGTATGCTTTTATCATGAACTAGCGGTCCCCCGCGACTTCGTCCGCGCGTTTTGAGTTTGCTCCCTCCCCTCCCGTCGCAGCGTCATGTTTTATATCCTAAAGCCTTTCTCGATAAATAAGCTACCCAACACAGAAATATTTTTTCAAATCGGTCAAGCAGTTCCTGAGATAAGCGCGTTTAGCTTTATAATATATTAGCGCAAGCGCATGTTGTACTTAAGCTGCGAAGATTATTTTGGTGCGGAGTTATGTTAAAAATGTGATAGCTCCTAAGATATTTATTGGAATCAAATAATATAAAGGGCAACTTTGTTCTAAATGAAATGCTCGTGATGATGAATGTACTTATTTTGATAAACATAAATACCTGTGTGTATAATACACCTCTAAAAATAATGCATTATTTTTTTACAAATTTATCAACATAAAAAAGGTTGTAATAAGTCAACCATAAAAGATAGACATATGCTGTCACGGACTTTATTATAGAACTCTTAATGCTGAACAATCCTGTCATACATGATTTTTGTGTAACTTAAGCGGTTTCCGCAGCGTATGAAGCGGAAGCTCTCAAAAGGAATATTTTTCTCCCGTTTTCGCAACATTTTTCATTTCTGCAGTGGTCTTATGAGTCGTATCTTTATGTTATATAGCCTTAAAGCCTTCCTCGATAAATGGACTATCCAACGTAAAAATATTTTTTCAAATCGAGCCAGAAGTTTTTGAGATTAGCGCGTTCAAACAAACAAACAAACAAACAAACTCTTCAGCTTTATAATATTAGTATAGATGAATAGAGGTGCTATTTCGTGAATTTAATATTGATTACTCCTTTCTTACTTTTCTATGCCCTCTGCGCTGATGTTGGTCCTATAGGTAACACCTGGTTATTATAAAGTGCGAACAGCCTCGTTTTAAAGCTTTGGTAAGCTTTAAATTTAGGCTGCTCAGCACGGCTCGGACTTAGGCTTCTTTGAGCGCGCCAAAATACATAATATGTATGTATGCATACGCCCCGGATAGCGTAAGACACGTGGTTCGATTCCTCGTCTGTCACACAGCCAAAGTAGCTCTTAACACGTGCAATTTATAATACATAATATGTCTCGGCCCGCAGCAAAATTTGCCTCATGGCGCGGTGTGCCTCAGGTTGAGGCAGAGTCTCCACTCGTGCGGCCTCAGGCCGAGCGGGTGACTAGCCCCGAGTCTGCCTCAAATGGATACGCACTCTAAAGGTGCGCTTACACGAGGGCAATAATTGCTCGGCGACACGAATGGACCGATCTGGAGCAATTAGTGGAGCAATATGGAGTAAAATAAATAAATTGCGGCAATTATTTCGGCAATATTGCTTGTAATTGCTCCAGATATTTCATATCGCTCAATGTCACATATAAAAATTGACGAATATCCAATGGGCTTGGAAATTCTAGGCAATTTTTGTATGCATCTCGTTAGCACTTGTACGTTTTGTTTTGCGGCTTGCCGTCTTGCTTCCGCGGGGAGAGCGAGAGGTCGGGTGGAAGTAGGATAGCGTAAAGTTTATTCTAGTAAAGTTTTTGAAATATATATCATCTAATTCTTTACACAATGAAAATTGCGAAAGCGATCGCACCCAGATATTCCTTTGCTTTCTTTTTTGTTTTTGATGAATAATAAAAAAAGCGCTACAAGCCGCCGCAGCAAAAACAATGTCGTCCATAGCGAGCGAATACTGAAATTCTCGTGCAGGACAGTATTGCCTTGATGAAGTTGCGCCACTGAAATGCTCGTGTGGGACAGTATTGCCTAGTTGATGAAGTTGCGCCATGGCGCTGAAAATTGCATTGCGCAGAATTGATGTTTGTTGCCGTTGCCGTAAATTGCTTGATGTAGTCATGACGTCATAGTTGACGAGTATTGACTGGAATTGAGCAATTTTAGTTGCCCGTGTAAGCGCACCTTAAGAATGGACCTGTCACTGCCAGTGCGAGAATTGTATGCAAAAGTGAACTGTATTGACACAAAATAGACGAACGCGGGTGTGTGAGCGGGGAAGCGGGAGGTGCGTCACATGTAACCGGGTAATTCGATTCCATTTTGAGGTGCAATTATATAAAGCAATCGTATTCATTTGACCGTTCAAAACGTACGGTATGATCTGTCAAACAGTAAAGAACAAAACATTTGACAGATCATACCGTACGTTTTGAACTATTTAATTTAATTTTAAATTTCTGTTCATTATTATTATTTTATATTTCTATTGTTGTGATTTAATTTTTATTTAATTATGATGAAATTTATTTCATACCCGTATTTGTATTGTAATCAAATAATCAAGCTGTGAACACTGTAATTAGGTTACAGTCCAGACTTTAATTAACTTAGTTATCAATAGTCAGATAAGAAATATTCGTCGGACAAAATACAATATGGCTAATTTCAAAACGTCACCTAATTTACAGCCATCATACGTAACTGTATTTTTTTAAATCGATCGCCTTATAATTTATCAGTCTGATAAGTTTTGTCTGACCATTGAAAAATCGGCCCTTAGTGATTTAATTATATATGCATCGATTGTCATTCTGTCTGTGTTCCAATAATCTTATATATAAAATTCTCGTGTCACAATGTTCGTTCCCGTACTCCTCCGAAACGGCTTTACCGATTCTTACCAAATTTTATATGCGTATTCAGTAGGTCTGAGAATCGGCTACTATCTATTTTTCATACCCCTAAGTGATAAGGGTTGTTCAACCTTATTTTTTTTTAGTTTTTGGACGAATTTTTTTTATTTATTTTTTTATAATGTGGCATTAAAAAATACATACAACCCTTAATTTTTACTTTTTTATCACCAAACCCTATGTTTTTATAGCCATTTTAGTACTTTGATCATTTTTCATCCCGCTCGATAACTGATCAATTATAGTGTTTTTCTTAAATTTTAAAATTACCGAGGCTAGGCGAGACGGGGCCGGGGCAGGACGGTGCTAGGGGCGAAACAAAGTTCGCTGGGTCCGCTTGTAAATAAATAAATGAATACGATTGCTTTACAAAATTCCTCTGGTGTAATCAGTGTATTGCTTACCTTATCGTATCCAATGTGAGGGTTGAGAGCTGTGACCAGCATGAGCGACTCGCGCATGATCTTGCTGATCTGCTGCTCGTTCGCCCTGATGCCGACCGCGCAGTTCTTGTTGAACGCTTGGCAGCCGTCGCCTGAAGGTCCATGAATACATACGTTTGTATAATAAATTCAAAAACAAAATAGTTTATTTTGTACATAGGCTATTGCTAGCACTTATTCACGTCCCAACATTGGCCCTACCACAGCTTCGGGACAATTGTGGGCTAGTGCTGAGAAGAAGCTGCGCAACAAACTCAGTCACTATTGTCTTTAATATGTATATAATATATTGGACACAAATCACATACACTGCTCTGATAACATAAATAAAGGCTAATAATATATACCTAGGCTAATATAATTCTACCTTTTCCACTGTACCCCAACCAGAATAGTTTATCGCTACCATTAACACAATATGTCTAATGAAATGTCACTTTAAATAGTTAAAATTGCTTGGTTGATTGACCTCGTCTGTTGTTTTCATTGGCGAGGGAGTATATCTTATATATAAAATTCTCGTGTCACAATGTTCGTTCCCGCACTCCTCCGAAACGGTTTAACCGATTCTTACCAAATTTTATATGCGTATTCAGTAGGTCTGAGAATCGGCTACTATCTATTTCATAACCCTTAGTGATAAGAGTTGTTCACACTGTTTTTATTTTTTATTTTGGACAGATTTTTTTGTTTATATTTTTTATAATGTGGCAATAAAGAATACATACATCACGAAATTTTCACTTTTTCATCACCAACCCCTATTTTGTTAATAGGCATTTTAGTAATTTAAGGGCGGAACAAAATTCGCTGGGAATGCTTAACTTTTAAAATTACGGGACTCGGCGGGACGGGGCGGGGGGCGAAACAAAGTTCGCTGGGTCCGCTAGTAATAAATATATTCTTATTCTAATAATTTATGATGAAGACGCCATAGTTCATATCTTTAACGTAATTAATTACCATATTTTTTTACATAAATTCTTTTTTACAGATTTTAAAAAAGCAGAATTTTATACTATTTGTGTATATTGATCTAGTAAGGCTTCTGATTACGTATGCAATGCATGTTTGTATGTTCGTCCACGGATTTCTCGAAAACGAGAAGTCATAGCGAGATAATATTTTTTTAGTACAATTAGATATATTCCGACTTAGGGTACAGTGTAAGTTTCAGCAAAATAAGAAGTTTTTGAGACATTATTAATAATAATAAAAAACTTATGAAATAAAAAATATATAATTTACACCGCCTTAAAAACTGACTAAAATATAAATAAATGAATAAATATGCGCCAGACACACCATTTGTCGTGGTTTCGAAGTAAGGAATTTTCTTCCATGTTAAAAAGCTTAAAATAACGCATTTGCTTTTTATTTAGGAAAAATAAACAAATTCTTTTGGAGTTGGTGCATGATGTCAAGCTCCGTAAGCCAACAGTCTACGCGCATCATGCACCGTATCCAAAAGAATAAGTTTCTCCTAAATACAAGACAAATGCGTTATTTTGAGCTATCGAGTAAGTATAGACAAAAACAAAGACATAAATGATAACAAAATACAAACATATAAATAATAAATAACCAGCTGTTTATTTTTATGGCTTAAGTTGCTCTGATATTGTCAAAACTTTAAGTAGTCACTGTAATTGTAAGTTCAAAATGTAATACTTTTAAGTGTTATTGTTATTATTATAAGATAATTATTAAATAATTTAATATAGCCCTCAAATAATTTTGCAATACCCAAACTGAAAGGGTTACTAGGTCATAAGTGCAATTGTCTAGCATAAGACCTGCTATATGTATGTATGTAACACTTAGTTGGCAAATAAATGAATAAAAATATGAATAAGTTTTTTGAAGGCGGTTAAATTCTTTATTTACACGTCGATTTTGATGTTGTTTTCGTTATACAGGGTGGCCCAAACAGTAACCTCCAAAATAATTTTTGAAGTCTTACGTCCAGGTCTTTCTAAATATAGGGAATATTAGCCGAATTTTCGTAGATTTCGAGATATTAATTTTTTCGCAAATTATAAGAATTCATATAATTGACGACGCGTCTGGTGTAGTGGTCGAGAAATCGCCTACTACGCAGCGGGTGCGGGTTCGATCCCCGCACAATACAAACATTTGTGTGCATGAACATGTCTGTTTGTATTGGTCTGGGTGTTTTCTATGTATATCATGTATGTATTTACAAAAAAAAAAAAAAAAGTATTATATCCGTTGTCTGGCACCCATAACACAAGCTTTGAGTAGCTTACTTTGGGGCTAGATGGCGATGTGTGGGAATGTCCAAAGGATATTTATTATTTATTTATTTATTTATTCATAAACAAATAATTACTCCACTTTTTATGGTGTTATGTATTTCTTTTTAAATTGCAGTTTGATTCTGATAAACTTAACCTACTTAGGCAAAATTATGAGCTAGCTAAAACTAAGACTAAATAAAATTAAAAAAAGCATCGAAAACTACAAAAATTTGGCTATCATAAATATTTATTTGAATAGCCCTGGATGTAAGGCTACCAAATAAATATATTGGACGCCTCTGTTTCGGCCATTCTATATTTACACACATATTCCTGTACTTACCAATGAGTCTGATGGATCGCAGCACGTTGGCCACTATCATCGGCTTGAACACGTTCAGCTCGAAGTGTCCGTTGCTGCCTCCGATCGTGACCGCCACGTGGTTGCCCATCACTTGGGCCGCAATCATTGTGAGCGCCTCGCACTGGGTCGGGTTCACTTTGCCTGGCAAGTACGAGATATACAACGTTAGTTGAGAAGTGAAGTAGTATGGTGACATTTTCAGACGCAAATGTTTCTGTCGCAGCCTGCTGAAAATCGATCACGCCAAAATTGGAGTTTTATTATTATTATTATTTATAAGAAATGGTATACCCTTTTGACGCCTGACTGATTGCGCTTAGACAGAGTCAGACGATGGAGCAAGCTCACGCTGCAAAAGCATGTTGTATCTACGAGTATTAAGAAACTTGAGCTTGCAGCGTTAGGTTAGGAGCTACGCTTTGGCAGCGGATGCTTCCATCAAAATTCTGCTTAGATTAACGATAAACAAATTTCAACAGAAAAACAAGGTTTTGCCACAATAAAGTCAAGCTATCAGATACCGTAGGTACACACTGTCACACATAAGTCTGACAACTGACAACTACTTTATAGTACTGACAGCAGAGATTAGAGGTCGCACTTTAAAGCGACGGCTGCTCCAGAAGTCCCGGTTTCGTACCCCTGGACTGGGTTTTTTCTGATCAGAAATTCTCTGGATGGCCCGCAGCTTGGAAGTTGGCAGTGTTCCATCCCCGTGCCTCAGTGTGCACGTAAAGCCATTAGTCCTTCGCCTGATATTTTCGATGGTGTCAGATTGACATACGATACGATACGACGACCCGTCTGGTGTAGTGGTCGAGAAATCGCCTACTACGCAGCGGGTTGCGGGTTCGATCCCCGCACAATACAAACATTTGTGTGCATGAACATGTCTGTTTGTATTGGTCTGGGTGTTTTCTATGTATATCATGTATGTATTTAGAAACAAAAAGTATTTAAGTATTATATCCGTTGTCTGGCACCCATAACACAAGCTTTGAGTAGCTTACTTTGGGGCTAGATGGCGGGGTTCCCTCTATCTGGCAGAATCTTTTTGTTCCGAAAGTCACTTGGCATAACACACTTGGCATAATTTTCTTTAGTCGAATATTATTCAGGCAGAATTTTCTGTTAGCGTAATTATTGTTTGGTCGAATATTTATATGCCCGAATTTACAATGGCATACTTTTAAGATAGCAGAAATTTATAAGGCATAATTAACTTTGGCCAATTTTTACTTTGCATACTTTCGCTAAGCATAATGTTTATTAAGTACGATGTTTATTTGGCATAATTTGACTAGGCATACTATGAAGAAAGCAGAATTTCGTCTATAATAATTTCACTACGCATATTGCTATTTCTTTTAAATAGTACGAGTATTTTACCCTAAAATTGAATTAAAAAGTCATTAAGTTGTGGTACAAAAGTTAGTGACAGAAACGAATCAGTGCAAAACCGACTCCACGCAGTCTTGTTTGCCCCACCCCTAGGGTGTAATTCAAAATCGCGTAGGCGCGGAGGGGCGAGGCAGCCCGCGAGCTGAGGAGCAGGTGGTTTAAAAGCTTGCCTTGCTTGGTGGTGAGCGAAAACCATCTGCGACGATAAGCTCGCGTGGGACTGCCGGAGCCCCGCAGCGCCGGAGCCGTGACAGAAACTATGCATGTTGCATGCTTGCATAATGCATGCAAGCTGTTGCTTGCTTGCATGCTGCATGCTGCATGCTTGCTTGCATGATTCATGCTTGCTTGCTTGCTTGATGCATGCTTGCTTGCTTGCTTGCATGCTGAATGCTTGCTTGCATGCTGCATGTTTGATTTGCCATGCATGTTGTATGTTAGTATTGCTGAGATAGAACTACTTGGGATACAGAGAGAAATTAAGGTTTATAGGAGAATATTAAATATGAAAAATATGCCAAAAGACGATTCGGACTGTGAATTTTCTGCGATAGGATGATTCTGCCTATTAATGACTATATATCCGAATGGTATGCCACAAGACGATTCTATTTGTGAACTTTCTGCGTTAGGATGATTCTGCTTTAAGACTATTATGGATTTTAAATTTCTGCCTAAAGATGATTCTAGCTTACACGATTATGCGTATTGAACGTCTGATAAATGAGTGAATGCTAATTGATGTTCTGCGAAAGGAAGTTTATGCTATTTGATGATATGCCAAATAAAATTATGACAATAAAAATTATGCGAAACAAGGTAGACCCTAGATGGCGATGTGTGGGAATGTCCAAAGGAAAGGAAGGAAAGGATTGCTGTCTCATGGGGCTATGAAAGTGAAAGGAATGCGCACCTGCGTTTGAGCACTCTGACAGACTGGCCACCATAGTCAAAACCGGCTTGGGGCACTATTGGCTAGTTTTGACTGAAGTATTGTACTGACTGAAGTATAGATAGTGCCCTTGGTGTATTTTGCACACACTTGAGCACTATACACAATACCACGCGCCAACGGTTAACTATCAATATAGGGGCAAATTTTTCAATAATCAGATATGAAATATTTGTCTTACAAAATACAATATGGCTAATTTGAAAACGTCACCTAATTGTCAGAAATCATTCGTAACTGTATTTTTTTTAAATCTGTCGCTTTATAATTCATCAGTCTGATACGTTTTATCTGACTATTAAGTTTGGATCGGCAAGTTTATTCTTGTTTCTATTGTTGAAATCATGTAAATCTCACTCACCAGGCATGATAGAAGAGCCGGGTTCGTTCTCCGGCAGCAGCAGCTCGGCCAGCCCGCAGCGCGGCCCCGACGCGAGCAGCCGGATGTCGTTCACGATCTTCATGAGCGAGACGGCGATGCGCTCAGTATCGCGCTTACTTGCCTCGTTAGTGTAGTGGCCAGTTCGCTGGTCAAGAGGTCTCAGGTTTCTTTATCGTTCGCTTCTGGGTTTTTTGCCTTGAAAATAGTCGGAAACCGCTCGGAGTCAGAATGCTGGTGGTCATGAGATTCTAGTGTCTCGGAATGATGGTTAAGTTGATCTATGACCGGTCGAGTACCTACAGGATAACTGTCACACCCTGCCTGCCACTGAATTAATGATAGTGGAAGAACAGGGAGTGCCCTTGGTGTATTTTACATACACTTGAGCACTATTATCAATATCCCGCGCTGATGTCGACGATGATAGACGACTTTATAAAGATGGCAAGATCTGGATACAGAACCACATTGTGGAAAATCGTGGAGGACGCCTTCGTTCAGCAGTGGACGTCCATTGGCTGATAATATTGACGATCGGATACGGACGGATCCGGTTAGAAAGGACATTAATCTCACTCACCGCAGGCATGATGGAAGACCCTGACGATCGGATAAGGACGGATCTGGTCAGAAAGGACATTAATCTCACTCACCAGGCATGATGGAAGACCCTGACGATCGGATTCGTACGGATCCGGTCAGAAAGGACATTAATCAAGAGGTCCCAGGTTTCTTTATCGTTAGTTCCTGGGTTTTTTGCCTTGAAATTAGTCGGAAACCGCTCGGATTCACTGGTGGTCATGAGATTCTAGTGCCTTGGAAAGCTATTTAAGTTGATCTCTCAAGGGTTAAGGATTACCGTTATACCCTGCCTGCCACTGAATTAATGATAGTGGAAGAACAGAGAGTGCCCTTGGTGTATTTTACATACACTTGAGCACTATTAACACAATATTTCAACCCGATGTCGACGATGAAAGACGACTTTACAAAGATGGCAAGATCTGGATACAGAACCACTTGTGATTGGTCGCTGTGGAAAGCCTCAGGTCTACGTTCAGCAGTAGACGTCTATTGGCTGATAATATTGACGATCAGATACGGACGGACCTGGTCAGAAAGGATATTATCATGTAATCTCACTCACCAGGCATGATGGAGGAGCCGGGTTCGTTCTCCGGCAGCAGCAGCTCGGCCAGCCCGCAGCGCGGCCCCGACGCGAGCAGCCGGATGTCGTTCACGATCTTCATGAGCGACACGGCAATGCGCTCAGTATCTCACTTACTTGCCTCGTTAGTGTAGTGGCTAGTTCGCTGGTCAAGAGGTTTCTTTATCGTTAGTTTCTGGTGTCATGAGATTCTGGTGCCTCGGAAAGCTAGTTAAGTTGATCTCTCAGCGGTCAAGGATTACCGTTTAAACCTGCCTCCCACTGAATTAATGATAGTGAAAGAATAGAGAGTGCTTTTGCTGTATTTTACATACACTTGAGCACTATTAACACAATATTTCAAGCCGATGTCGACGATGAAAGACGACATTACAAAGATGGCAAGATCTGGATACAGAACCACTTGTGATTGGTCGCTGTGGAAACCCTCAGGTCTACGTTCAGCAGTGGACGTCCATTGGCTGATAATATTAACGATCAGATACGGACGAACCTGGTCAGAAAGGACATTATTATCTAATCTCACTCACCAGGCATGATAGAAGAGCCGGGTTCGTTCTCCGGCAGCAGCAGCTCGGCCAGCCCGCAGCGCGGCCCCGACGCGAGCAGCCGGATGTCGTTCACGATCTTCATGAGAGACACGGCGATCACGTTGAGAGCGCCGGACACTTCCACCATGGCGTCGTGAGAGGCGAGCGCTTCGAACTTGTTCGGCGCCGTTTCGAAAGGAATGCCTGAAAACACACGAGATTTTAAATTACATGTATGTATCTATTAAGGCTCCCAAACACATGTGCTAGATTTCTTATGTGTATGTCGATATACATTATTCCTGTCGCTAAATATCCTTACCCTTCCAAGTCTGTACATTTTCGAAATTGCCCAAGTTTGTCAAACAAAATATGTATTATTTTAAGCAAGCAAAAGAGGTTTACTTGAGAAACACCAGGAACGGCAACAGACTCGTTGCAGATGCCATACCCAAAAGTGCAAGATTTGAAAACAATTGCTACTGAATGTGCACGCTTATATTTAACAAAATACCCCAAAACATAAAAGACTTGCCCTTAAACAGATTTAAATGTGTCCTTTTTAAGTGGCTACATGAGCATTGCTTTTACAAGGTGGATGATTTTTTAAATATGACGTAGGTACTCTAAATATAATTTTTAATTATTATTGACTTAAATAAAAATAGTATTAATTTAATTGTAATGTAATCTAAATGTAATTAATGTAGTAAACTTGTGACTTAAATAATATGATGATGAAGACATTGTAATGATAATATTATAATTCGTAGTTAATAATTTAATAAGATTGTAAAATATTTGCATGCTATTTTTGATAGCTGGAAAAGCTGAACCGCAATATTACACAACACCTTCAAAAATGTACCCTTTTCCAAAGGCAAATAAAATATTCATTTCATTTCATCCATACGTCAATAGATTTCTCGCCTTTTTTTCAATGCGTTTTTATTTCAGGTATATTTCAAGTTACTGTATATACAGCATACAGTGCATCAAAATCAGTCATTGTTAAAAAAAACTTAAATCAAAAACTTACTTGCATACCTAAAATGACGCATCTGCAAACAAATTCCTTGGGAGTCAGTGCATGACGTACGGACGACAGCACGTCAAAGTAAAAGCTGCGGTGGCTTATGCCGTAGTAATAAGGACTAGTTTGCAACAAAAGTGGGTAACCTAATGTGATGGCGACTGTGCGTAAATTTGACACAATACCCCGACTCCAAAAGAATTTGTTTCTCCTAAAGATTCTTATGAAACATAATATATTTATTATTAAAGATTCCAAGACTAATAAGAAACCAAAAAAAAAAAATAGCACAAGGGCAAACGCTCTTTCCAATCGATAATCCGTGCTGTTCGTGCTACTTTTCATCATCATAAGAGAATATAAAAATAATACTGTAAGTGTTAAAACATAATATTTTTATAATTAGGGCCATGTAATTGAACCTCCACAGAATGAACCTCGCTTTCAGAAATCACCCATGAGAGAAGCGATCTCAGCGGCCATTGTACAGCCCAAATATAACGGCAGTTTCATAAAGTGCAGTGTAGTGGAGCCTAGACAGCATGAACCTCACAAGGGTCAGAACTCACCGGTGAGATCGTGGTGTTCAGACCAGTTCCAACAGCAGTACCACCAAGAGCCAGATAGTAGAGCCTTCGCAGCGTGAACCTCACACACTCATCAACACAATGCAAGCTTACTGCACTGTTCCTTAAAGGCTTAATAATAATAATAAATAAGCACCCCCACCTGGACACGTACTGCCATGGCCCACATAGAAGTCCCTCAACCTACTCCGAAAGGAGGAGCCAACATGGTTTTAGTTTTTATTACTTATTTCTCCAAAAGAACACAAAAAAACACTAGAGAAATACAATAATTTCGCATCGATTCTGACGCGCACAAGCATCGAGCAGTCGCCAATATTTGTCAATATCCAGGTTCTGCATCGCTGCTAATAGTGTGCAAAGGGTCTAAGAAGATAACCACAAGAGTTAAGACTCACCCGTGAGAGACGCGATCTCAGCGGCCACCTTCTCGGCGAAACCGATCCTGGTGTTCAGACCAGTTCCAACAGCAGTACCACCAAGTGCCAGGTAATGGAGTCTCGGCAGCGTGGCGCAGACGCGTTCGATGCCGAACGTGAGTTGCGTTACGTAGCCACTGAATTCTTGACCGAGGGTCAGGGGCACGGCGTCCATGAGGTGAGTTCTGGGGATGAATAAATAAGTAAGTACGCGCCAGACAACACGTCAATTACCATTTTGGTTTCGAACCAAGAAATTTGATAACCTTGTGCTACGAATACACGTCAATTACCATTTTGGTTTCGAACCAAGAAATTTGATAACCTTGTGCTACGAATAACAGACAACGAATATGACGGGGCCATCTCTCATAAATATTTCAATACATAAACATCCATGACTCCGATTTTGCAACATCTGATACGGAATATTTGTCAAATAAAATACAATACGCCTAATTTGAAAAAAAAAAACATATTTTTCAGGAATCATGTCAGATGACTTATATGACGTTTGTAAAATCGGCCCTAAGGTACAAAACATCACACAAACATTTCCGGGTACGAAACAGACATAGTAGTCACGATCGCTCACGACTACACCAAACGCGTAGTCGGATAGGTTGCGATGTTTATTATGTAGACTTTAACCACCTTATTAAAATGGAAGCAGTTTTAACCCAAGACTAAAATTACCTAACCATGGGCGGTCTATCGTAGACGTCTATCAGCTACAAAGAGCCACTGTCCTGCCGATCTTGATTATCTTCTCAAACTCCTTCAACTTGGCCTAGAGGGTGTCCCTCAGGGCTACCAGCCCGGGCATGAGCCGGTAACGCAGCTGCATGGCTACGCTTTTTTTCTTCAGAAAATATAGCATACCAGGTGCCCTATAATAGATGTTTATGAGCTACAAAGAGCCACTATCCTGCCGATCTTGATTATCTTCTCAAACTCCTTCGACTTGGCCTGGAGGGTGTCCCTCAGGGCGACCAGCCCGGGCATGAGCCGGTAACGCAGCTTCATGGCGATCGCAATATGCATGGTGGCTGGCTACGTGTCGTTTGAGTTCTGGGAGACTACTATTTAGCATCTACCATTCCACATTCAAGTCATACAAGACACTGCACCTTCTTCTAGCAATAGCTTAATCTAGTAAGTCTCCATAGGTAGGGCATATTTTATAAAAACAGGAACCTAATCTGGAAAACTATACGATACGGTACAAGAAACGTCAAATTGGACGACGCAGCATAGATATGTAATGACAATCTAATAAAGGAAGCTATTAGTATTTATTGTCAGGAGTAATGTCTAACTGTGGACTTCTTTCGCCTTGCAAGAAACAAACGACTACACTTATTACAAAAGTCCATCTTGGAAGGTTTTTCAGAAGATATAAAGCGGGCAGATACCATAAAGAAGGTAGATTGATAATCTGGAAGTGTGCAGAAAGCTATCTCAGCAAAAAGCAGCTCATCTAAGGGAGCAGCAGAAAGCTCCTGATGTCCTGTAGTATACGTTTATCAAAACCGACCTGCCGATCTTGATGAT
The DNA here is from genome assembly GCA_963924145.1 of Pyrausta purpuralis. Taxonomy (NCBI): domain Eukaryota; kingdom Metazoa; phylum Arthropoda; class Insecta; order Lepidoptera; family Crambidae; genus Pyrausta; species Pyrausta purpuralis. Next base: position 20,766,207 of record OZ001664.1, on the reverse strand, counting down.
CTTCTCAAACTCCTTCGACTTGGCCTGGAGGGTGTCCCTCAGGGCGACCAGCCCGGGCATGAGCCGGTCTCTCAGCTCCATGGCGACCGCAATATGCATGGCAGCCGGGTACGTGTCGTTGGAGCTCTGCGACTTGTTCACGTGATCGTTCGGATGGACGGGGGTCTTGCTGCCGAGCGTGCCGCCCAGGATCTGGATGGCGCGGTTGGCGATTACCTGAGGGTTGAAGATTTGTGATGTTAGAGAGTGGGTTCAGCCAGTTGCTTGACGATAAAGACCGATACCACGCGGTTGCCGATGCGTTGTGTTGGACTAACGCACTGCATGTCACACGATTGCTGTGATATTGTCACTTAGTAAAGATTTATTTTATTTAATTGGTAAACATAATGCTTTTGAATGTTTTTAACACTCACAGTGTCATATTTTATATTCATAAAGGTGAAATAAGAAACCAAAAATTTGCGCACGGGCGGGACTTGAACCAGCAACCTTTTGGCTGACCGGGCAAAACGCTCTTACCAATTGAGCTACCGTGCTGTCAGTCCGACCCTGCGAAATTTGTGGTCTCTTATGAAAACGTCAATTGCGTGACGCTCTGCTGATGTTCTAATTCACATCAGCAGACACACCACTCCGGAATCGCAGCGTCGACGCAACGCATTGACAGTGGTGGTGTCGCTGCAAAATACCGTTCCATCTCTCGTCAGTAATGATAATTGGTCAATTTGGAAAGATAACTACTGAGCTATCGTGAAAATTGACGCCTTGGCAGTAAATTCAAAACTAATGTTATTTTTTTAAGTTGTTTGACTAAAAATGATCTAAAGAGGTATACAGAAAGAGAGAGGTTGATATCACCGCCCAGGTGAATAATAATAGTCCCCATAGCCGATTTCGACTACGGTGGCCAGTCACAAGGACTAACCGACTGCGCGGGACATATTATAGTGCATAAGTGTGTGCGCAAACACAGGTGCACTCTCTATTCGTTTCACTCTCATAGCCCGATGGGACAGCAATCTGACACGACCGGAGAGAGATCAGGCGCAGGACCAACGGCTTTACGTGCTTTTCCGAGGCACGGAGGTGACACACCGCCAACTTCCAAACTCCGGGCTACCCTAAGAATTTCTGAACAGTAAAACTCAGGTATATATTTTTGGCCCGACCCGGGGATCGAACCCGGGACATCTGGCGCAACCGTTGCTTTAAAGTGCGACCTACCGGTGCGCCAACGAGGCAGTTGAACCAGGTGAATAAACAGGAATAATGACACATAGATTTTTTGCGTCCCTATGTTAGCCTCTGAAAGTCTGTAGGACTCAAGCCGTCGCACTCACACTTACTACCCGGCAGAATAGAATAGGTCAGCTATATCGTACCCACCTCGTTGGTGTTCATGTTGGACTGCGTGCCGGAGCCAGTCTGCCAGATGACGAGGGGGAAGTGACCTTCGCGGTACAGTTTGCCGGAGATCACGTCTTCACAGGCCTGCATGATTGCTTCAGCTGAAAATGAATAACTTTGTTGATGTTTTCAGACAGATAGAACATTATTTGTGCTGTTTTATTTCTCTACCATTTTAGGTATTTAAAGCATTTTTTATCGCTCACTAGATGTGAAGAAAGAAAGTGAAAAACAGTATTCCTCTCCTCTGCTATATTCCCATAGATACAAGTGCCATCTCTTGATGAAAAATAAACATCAAAAAACAAGACCTAAAATATAACTGCTAAATTCTCAGTTTAGACAGTTTTTTTTTCAGTCCTTGATGATAAAGCAAATACATATTATATTCTCGGGTCTGGGTGTTGAGGTTCCACCGTTGTGTCTGGTTTCCGTAACACAAGTGCATTGGCTACTTACTTTGGGATCAGAGCAATGTATGTGATTGGTGCCCATTGCAATATTTTTATGTATATAATATAATAACTCAACTCAGAGTACCCCTGAATTAAAACAAAAATATCAAAACCCCTTTCTGGTCTTACTTTTTGACGAGGCATATGATTTAACTATGCCGCCACCGTCGATACCTCATTGTTTTTTTTTTATATGGTAGGTACTTTTATTATGATTATTAATAAAAAATATTATTTAAATGTATTGTTTGATTGTAGGGTTGCATAAAGTAGATCACTTTCCAAAAGGGTTCCATCACCAAAAAAAGATTGAGAACGATTGCGTTATTCAATCTGATCCCAAAGTGGCCAAACTACGGTATTTAATCAGTACGGAAAGATATGGTAGTCAGGGCGTTTTCGCACTAATTTAACTATCTGTCAGTGATTTCAAGAAGTAATGCAGTACTATGTACTACAACTATTAATAGATAGATAAGAAAATATTTACCAATCTTCTTATCCAGACCATACTCCATGTTGACCTTTGCGGCAGCCTTCTTCAGAATTCCGAAGGCCACAATAACGGGGTACTGGAAACATAAAAAAGTAAAGTTAGCCTGTAACATCCCACTGCTGGGAAAAGGCCTTACCTCAACTATGAGGTAGTTTGAGCCATACTCCACCACGCGGGCTCAGTGCGGGTTGGTGGAGGGGTGTTTGCAAGGCAAGCGACTAACCCTGCTGTCAGATGGTGGGAGGGGTGCTCGTAGCACAGTGGTAGCAGCGCTTTGGTAGTGATACCAAAGTGAAGCAACCTACGGCGCGGTCGTGTTTGGATGGGTGACCATTCCGACCATATAAGTGACATACATCACGAGCATCTCCGTGCTTCGGAAGGCACGTTAAGCCGTTGGTCTCGGCTAATATCGATTGATATTAGTCGTTAAGCCTAGTCAGAGGCCTTATGGGCGGCGTGATAACTGGAAACATAATCACATCATTAAATATGATTATAATATTCAACTTCACCGTGTACAGTTGTCGTCAAAAACACTTTAGAAATAAATCTATAATAATATTATAAAGCTGAAGGGTTTGTTTGTTTGTACGCGCTAATCTCAGGAACTACTGGACCGATATGATAAATTAGTTTTGTGTTAAATAGGTTATTTATCAAGGAAGGCTTCAGGCTTTATAACATCACGCTGCGATGCGAGGGGAGAGAGCAAACTCAACCGCGAGGACGCAGTCGAGGGGGACCCCGCACGTTTAGAATATCGCTTCTATCTTAAAAGCCTACATTTTCTAGTAACTGACCTATATGCAATAAATATCATTTAATATTAATTGACACGGATGATTGGCGTATCGTAAAAGGTCACTGTTATTTATGACGCAAATTTTAAGTGAAAAAACAGGTAGCTGATAAGCAAAACAGTAATGATTTAATATTATTCGATATTACTTTTATAGTTGCTAATCCATAATAATAGTCGATAAGCATAGAAATGGTACGGGAGCAGCAAGTCAAGGTAAACACTGCGGTATCTTATGCAGTTGTAATAAGGGTCAATTTGCAATAAAAATCGGTAACCTGATATGCTGGCGACTGTACATTTTTGCTGTTTGTTCTATTCGATAACTTTAGAGCTCATTGGATCAACTGTAACACTAGTCAATAAGTCCAGTTGCGAACAGTTATCATCTATAATACGATACCACAGGGCATTGGAACATTTATGTACGTTTGTATACAAATATTTTTACAGATAGACATCGTTATTAAAGAAAAACAAGGCACTGTAAACGAGCTACTTTATACAAAACGAGATTACATCATCTGCGTACAGCGAACAATAAAACAGGCGACTTATTAGTTATGCTATCGCAAGTTATTATCACTTTGTGAATGTAAACAAGAACGGTTTGAATATTTCAGTATGGTCACATTCCTGTTTCAGTGCCAAAGATGATATTCGCACCGTTGGGATATGTAATATAATAAGTGTCGAAAAGTAAGTGAAAACTTGGTAGGTACCTACATTCCAAAATCAAAATTTAAAATTGGATCTGGTGCAAGTAATAAGTTGCTACAAAACATAATTTCAGCCTGACTGATAAATAAATAATAATAAATTTGCACCAGACACCACACCATTTGTCGTTGATTCGAAATAAGGAATTTTCTTTCTTGTGTTACAAATACCAGACAACAATCATGACCGGGGGGGGGGGGGGGGGGCATCGTCTCGTATAAATACTGAAATACATGTAAATATCCATGACTTAGTGTTCGTGCCCATCACACAAACATTTGAAACCTAGCGGGATTGGAACCCGCGACGGCCGACATATTAGTCAGGAGCGCGTTCTTCCAGATACGGACGATTTGACGCGGATTTGATTAGACGTGTGCGAGGTTTCATTAGATTTCATATAAATAATTCTAAAGTTCGTTTCGTTCGGCGTGTTCGGCTCGGATAAATGTGCGTTCACCTTTAGAATAATATAATCGCAGGAAACAGAATAGTAGTGATACCCTAAACTTAACTAAAATCTTGTGACATAAAATCTAGACTAGAGCCTGTCAATGGAAAACGGATAAGCCATTAAACAAATAACCTATTGACAAAATAATCAGACAGCTAACATTGTCTATGAATACAAAGACATTGCAAAACACGGCATTGTTGACGATTCTGCAACACTCACGCCTCTACGCACAACGAATAATGAGTGCACACTTTCGACGAATTTTGCAATCAAATACAGCCGAAATTGTTGAAACATTGCTATGGGAGAATAAAAACCGGCCAAGTGCGAGTCGGACTCGACACTAATGGTTCCATGCCAACTTTAACTGAATTAGAAATCCACTTACTTGCACGAAGCCAAAATATAACAATATTTTGTAGCCAGCAAATACAAGTTTGTTTTGAATAGTATTTATTAAATTTACAAAATTATGTTTGCGGTTTTTGAAAATGTGCTCTATCTTTAAAACTACTAGTTCGATCTCGTTTATAAACCGTTTTTCGTTGAATGTTTTTGTCAAGATCTACATTATATATTTTATTCAAAATTTACACTTGCTCAGTTTAAAATTTTGTTGGGGGGTAAGCCCATTTTACCACTTTGGAAGCGTGTATCTCATAAACGTTAGACTTTTAGGTAAAATGGGTTTAGAAAACAGTATGTCATTTTAAGAGACCTATCTATGGACACGCTACACTTATAAGTTTGCCAAATTTTTTTTTAGGTATTAATTTCGTGTATGGGAGGGAGCCCCCCCTTAAATATCACAATTTTTAATATTATGTATGAGAATTGTAAAGCGGTTAACAGGATACATCTACTTACTAAGTTTCAACTGTATAATACTAATAGTGTCAGAATAAAGTGGCTGTAACATACGGACGGACAGACAGACAGACAGACAGACAGACAGACTTGACGAAACTATAAGGGTTCCTTTTTTTGCCATTCGGCTACGGAACCCTTAAAACAACAATTAAACATTTATTACTGCAGTCAGTAATTATCCTTTGCTGTTCATATTTACTGCAACTAATAGGTACTTAATACTCATAAAACTTGATGAGTTTTCTTTCAGAGCAAGGTCTCACTCTTAAGTGGTTACTTTGAACAGGTGTAAGACCTTTGAATAGATGTCATGGGCACGAGAGAGGTTTATTGTATGTAGACATAACACGATATACATATTAATATTCAATGGCTTAAAACTACAAAAGAACAACCACTGTGCTTATAGACAACGTTTTACCGTCTGTAAAAAGTCTATGTATGATTGTATAGTATAGACGAGATATTTTTTTCATCAGGCGTGACATTGAAGGGATAAAGTCCGTCCGCTTTTGCTTGTCGAATTTTGTAAAAAAATCTTGACAATTATTTTTACCGAAATTATTCATTTTAAAATAACATAAACACAAAACTACATAGGTAATTCATCGTTTAGCACTGAGATCTTTTTTAATTAAATAGTTAATGTTTTTTCACTGGTATTGTTTAAAAAGTTGTAAAAAGATTGTTTACATTATTCGTCTAGAAAAGGAAAACAGACTTTGGAAACATAATTTAGTGACCAATATTATATTTAAATATGAATCAAGAGCTCTGGAGTTAAGACACAAAACAAAGATCTTTTATACATCCCCCATACTATGACCAACACGACAAACTAAAAAAACACCATTGATCTACAGTGTGTCCCTGGATAAAGTACAATCCCGAAAGGGGATGGATCCAAATAAAAAAAAAACAATGTTCTAACTAAAAAAACACGCTATCTACGAACTTTTAAAGTGGAGCCTAATCGTGTTACCGTGCAGGTGAAGACCGTTTTTTTTTTATTTGGAAGCTAAAATGGTAAAGAATAAAAGTAAGCTATAAAATTACATAGTTATAGGGCACATTTTTTTAGTAATTTGAAGTTTTTTAAAATAAACGTCTAAAAAAATCATTTTTTTCATAAAAATACATTTTTTTACCCAAGATAGTTACTTTTTTGCGGACTATTTATTATTTCATGGTCATCGCCAGGTATTAGGCATACTGTTTTTTTTAAAAGAAATAGACCCATTATTTTGGAAGAAATCAATACTTTTGTACATAGAGTCCTTAATGAAACATGAAAATCTTAAAATACCAATAAATCCTACAATATTTTTTTATATTTTTTTTAATATTTTTCTAGTCAATGATTCATGGTCTAGTTTCATCCCCTTTCGGGATTGCACTTTATCCAGGGACACACTGTATATCTGGACTATTTGGTCAAAAGTTGCAAGTTTTTTTCATCTGTCAAAAGTCGTGTTGACGTGACGAGATGTTGACGAGAGTTGTATGATAGTAGCGACTAATCATTTTGGAAATCAGCAGCGAACTCGATAGCCTAGCCTCATCTTTTGATACCAGACCTTTTATGAAGAATCTTGTCTAGTCATATGCACCTTCTAAGACATTATCAATTGGTGACTCTTTACATACTATCAGGGCTGTTTGCGGGAGAATTTCGCTATTTAAAAATTGAGTATGCATTTAGTTTTCTATAGATGAGTTTACTGTATGGAGACACTTCCTTTTACTGTTTTTATATTCCTAACTAAATAAAAAATAAATCAATCAATCAATCATAGCTTACCGGCATCCTCTCCTCAATGCCTCCGATGGGGAAGTTCATGACAGACCTGACGGTCTGCGCGCCGTAGAACTTGTCATCTGGCACGTCGAGTTCGCCGAACGTGTCCTTTTCTTTCCTCTGAAAAAGAAAATAAATCGTAGTTCAAGTACAGAGTATACATACATTGTGTGCAGACGAATAGAGTAACAAGTAGTTTTAAAAACAGCGACGACCTCCGTTATCGAGTGGCTAGCACGCTGGTTTCAAGCGCCGCCATCTCGTGAGGTTCCGGGTTCGATTCCCGGTCGGGTCTCGGGTCTGGGTGTTGTGGTACCACCGTTGTGTCTGATTTCCATAACACAAGTGCATTGGCTACTTACTTTGGGATCAGAGCAATGTATGTGATTGATGTCCATTTTTTTTAAGAACAGCGACATCTTTAAAGTCTTAATGACCGGGCTTTTTCGGGTGAGCTGACTGCATCGTCGAGTCGATCTAAACCGCGTATGTTAGAAGATGCTAAAACGTCTTTTAATTCAACCATCATCACAACAATATAATGACTAGATATATGATACTTAAGGTTGCACATGCCTGTAAAACGGACCAGTAGCTGGCATGACAGATACTGGCATGTGCTAGTTTAGCAATTTCCGCCCTTGCATGCCTATATTCATACTATTGATATTCACGAGCGCCAGTTTTGGAGCCCCCCGCTTCCACCCTCACATTACATGCCAATAAACGTCTCCCTACACATACGAGTAGATGGTGCGTGCAAGTAGCTGGCATGAAAGTGTGCCAGCTACAGGCATATGTAGCCTTTAATGCTTCAACACCCGAGCGGTTGCAGGCAACCGCATAACAATAGAATTTGCATTGTGTCTCGTTCACATACGCTTGAGGGATAAGTTCGACTTTAGATGTAGTAGCAATAAAATGACCATTGCTATGTAGGTAGTTCTCATATTGCGCCGGTGCAAGGGGTCAATTGTTTGAAAAGCAATTCGTCATTGGAAACATCCGTTTTATTGTAATTGTGTCAATATTTCACATCAAATCCAATGGCATCATAACAAACATCAGGTGAATTGTGTCCAAATAACAGGCAAACTAAAATGTGGTCCTAAAACAGCAGAACCGATTTTGACTAAATTAAAGTACATAATATTAAAACATTATATGCTTTAATTTTCATGTGTGGAGTATTGAGATGGACATATTAATAAATTAAAAACCTCTTTTAATAATGTTTTAAAAAAACACTATATTAGTATTTAAATAAAAAAACTTGTGAACTCAATAAAAAATACTAATTTATATTTTACTAATAGCTAGTGGATATTTAGGCAATTCGGTAGTATTCAGCATCCCCGAAAACTACTGTTTAAGTAATTTAGAAGTGAACTAATATGTATTATGTGATGAAATTTAACGCTTAATGAACAAATGACTAGCCTCAATGAGTTCGTACTTTGATATATTGTTGCGACGAAAACAACTACGCACTAAGGACATCGAGCAAAACAATTTACACTAAGTAAGCATACTAATTATTGTAAAAACTTAAATTTGGCATATAGGTTTCCAAATTTGAATGAAATTCGAGTAAATGCAGGCAATACAAAATACGCCAAAAGAAAAGGAATTATGGAAAAGTTTGTTTTCTTCGATTTCTTACCATTTTCACAGGTTTCCTATCCGGATTCATACAAATTGTGCAAGCCATTTTATAAGAATATTAATAAAACGTACACGGTAAAAATTTAACAATATTTCTTTTTACAAAAAGCTTTAAAACACGTAAAAAAATTTTGCTCGACACTTTGACACTGACGCGTATCGTATAGTCAAATAATTATTTTTTAATTAGAATTCCTGTCCCAATCAAAGAGTATTTTATGAGACGTTCACAGATAGACCTAACCTAACGGTTATTTTGAGCGCGAATGTGAGCAAAACGAGTTTTTGAAAGGCGAAGGCCCGACTGAGACTGGTCGGTTGCCTCTTGCGATTCGCAGAACTGACTGCTTTTTAATATTTTTTTAATAATGGCTGCTCGGTTTATCACACGACCTCTTGCTATGAGAGCAGCGCGAGCACTGGTGTCTGGTATCCGCGGTGTTATCAGGCCGCCGCATGTTTGATTTGATTCAGTTAATTTACATTACTTAACATACCTACAGTTTTAAGATTCTAGCACCGAAATAATAAGTATCAAGGTTAAGTATGCTTTTATTTAACTATGATGGTATTACATAATTTTACCAGCGGCTTCTTAAAGCTTTATCTAAGTGGCTGTGAGTTCGATTCCTGGATCCATATTTAATTCACTTAACTCAAATTATTTGAATGATGAAAATTCTATCAGCTCATTATAAATGCACTAAAGAAAACTCTGTTAAAAACGAAACTAAAATTAATTACTTACATAGTTTTAAGCCAATTGTTACTAACACATTTATGGATTGTCTGAAATAAACAAAAATTGGGTAGCATCAACAGTTTCCAGCCATGCGTCGGTTTACGGCTGTTTGAGAGACAAGCAACAGAAAATACTGGTTATACTAGGGTAAAAGTAATTTATATTGTACATCATTTTCCTGCACCAATTACAGTCTTTCTGCATGACCTAGGTACTGTCTACTTTTTGTACACTAGGTACCTATCACTTTGTGCATTAAAGTTTTTAAATAATAAATAATTGTTACTGGACCTAATGATTTTCAGTTAGAAATAATAACATAATGTTCATGAATAATAAAGTCATACAAGCTTTAAATTTTTTTGCAAGCAAAAGTTGTATGTTCTAGAAGGGATGTGGTTTGACTTCTGTTTAAAACCGTGTGAATAAAAGTATTATCCATTTGCGGTTAACTGATAATATTTTTTCACACAATATTTTTACTATAGACTGTGCAAAATTATCAATTTAAGTATAAATTGCAATAATTTTGGTGATATTAAATAGTAGACATCAGTGTTCAGCAGTTATCAGTGCCTAAAATATTTTTATTTGTTTATTGTTACCAAGATTGGTGTAGCCTGCGCAATAATCTATAATATGAAGGGTAAAGTATCTTTCACATTCTTCAATTCACAATCGGAGCAAATAATATCAATATCAATATAAAATTGTGATCTTAATATTATTATTATAATCACTGCATGTGCCGTAATTACCTATTTAATCCCTCAAGCGTATGTAAACAAGACACAATAGAATTCTATTGTTATGCGGTTGCCAGTAACCGCTTGTGTGTTAAAGTGTTAACCTTTTAATTTATGAATAATTATGGGGAAGGACAACATTTGCCAATGCAGGCATTGTGTCTGCACACAATCTCTTTGCAAGTTACAAGTGTCTTCTATCAGCTCATGAGGTAAGGTACCTTTTACTCTGTTATTATAAAATTGGACCTGCTCATCTACCTGTGATTGATCAAGTACATTTTTTCCCACTTTACTTTGACAGACCCATTCTTACAAGAAAATAAAAAAAAAGTAAAGGTAATGCCTTAAAAACTAGTTCATTGGAGCCTCCATTAAAGCAAAAAATGTCTGTGTTTGGAGGGCACGCTCTTCCATTACTATATCCATACCTTTACAAGGCAGTACGGGTAAACTTATCTTAATAAACATTTATTTTCACAGTAGTAGTAAGTTTGAGCCCAGCGGTCGCATAAGACCTCATAACATTAGGATTTCTTTTGTGACGCGTTAACATACGCTTGAGGGATTAAAATAATTAAATTTGAGTATCTATATTATGTGTGTGTGTGCACTTGTGCATGATAACCACATGGTATTATTCGGGCAAGAAAAACATAATCAATTATAAATATGGCTCTCAACTCTGCTACACTTGTATAAAAACAGATACAACTATTTGCAATTATATTTCATACAATTAATAAAAAAAATAACATCTCCCATTATCCAGCAAATGGTAAGGTATGTGCTACACTTTAACTTGGTCAAAATATAAATTGTCTACCAGTTTCCCCAAGTTATCATAAATAACAAAGACAGTTCAATATAAACCTAGTTTAGCACCTTAGTCACACAATAGAAACACAGCTAGAGAGCTTCAAGCTCATGGTCCATAGTGTATTAGCACTTCAACACCGAAGCGGTTGCAGGCAACCACATAACAATAGAATATCTATTGTGTCTCATTTACATACACTTGAGGTATTAAGTATACCTATGTGCCTTTTTCAAATAAAGCAGATTTGTAGGAACTCTACCTTGAACTTTAATTTCATGAAATCAATATTTAATAAGTTTCTCATACAGGAACCAAGCCCACTTACTCAAATCCATAAAACTATCAATCTAGGCAATTTATTAATTTATGACACAACTCTTTATCTTGTTAACACATATATGAATTAGGTTGAACAAATCAGTTTGTACTTTAGGCAACTTAATAGTTTAAGTTTCGAGTCATCTGAACCTTGATACTTAAGATTTTGGAAACTCGATGCTTTGATTGGCAAGGATTCACATTATAATATTCTAAACGCCTCAATTCCTCGAAACTTTAAGACTCGTGCTGCACGAAGGAAACATAACCCCAACTCGCTAGGTACTACGACACAAGTCAAGAAAAAATTGCATTAAATTACTAATAATATTTCATTCTCCTATTCACGGCAGGATTGGAAGCCGGCACTAAGTCAAGTAAGGTAAAGCTATCAAAGCGATTATGCAACTTACCGCTGTGACATTTGTTGTTGAGAAATTGTTTTGGTTCACAATCCGAACGATACACCTAAAGTTCTTAGAAGAGTTCAGTAGTGCAGAGGATAATTTGAACATGGATGAAGCCATGATATTAGAAATACCTTACCAGACTTAATTCAAAAAATCTATTAAGGAATTTAAATTTGTCACCTTCTCAACTCAAACGTCAATTTGACATAATTGACGTAAGAAGGAAGGAGGTTTTTTTTTTAATTTACAAGTTTAACGTTCTCGAACGGAGCCATACGAACAATTCTTAATTCATGAATTACACTTAACTCTACAAAGCTAACACTAAACTAGCCTAGCCTAACCTAATTTATTGAAATGGGTTAGCATTCGCATTTCAATGCTCAAGAAGGAAGTTTAGCATGAGTATAACGATCCGAATCAGAGGGCGCGATCTGCGATCAGAGCACGCTTCTTTGTCTTAATTTTTTTCTTTAATAGCACACTTTATTTTGATGATTCCAACACAAAATCACAATAAATTACTAGAAAAAAAAACAATCACTAAAATGAAGAAACAAAATCCAACTTCTTCTTCTCGTTTCCCGTGCTAAACTTGAAAGATTTATTCAATATATACAAGTTTAACGTCCTCGGACAGAGCCACACGGACAATTCTTCATTAATAAGTTCAATATTTACACTTTACACTATAAAACTAACACTAAACTAGCCTAGCCTTACCTAACTCATTGAAATGCGGGGCTGGCGTTCGCATTTCAATGCTCAAGAAGGAAGTTTAGCACGAAAATATCGATCTGAATCAGAGGGCGTGATCTGCGATCAGAGCACGCTTTACTCATTTCCTTCTTTTTCTTCATTGTTTTCTTCAACAGCACACATTATTATGATGATTCCAATACAAAATAACAATAAATGACTAGAAAAAAACAATTACTAAAATGAAGAAACAAAATCCAACTTCCTCTTCTCGTTTCCCGCGCTAAACTCCAAAAACTCGAAAGATGGAGGACAATGGACTGGAATTTTTTAACTATGACAGAGCAAGCGAATATTTAGCCTTACCTAACTCATTGAAATGCGGGGCTGGCGTTCGCATTACAATGCTCAAGAAGGAAGTTTAGCACGAGAATAACGATCTGAATCAGAGGGTGTGATCTGCGATCAGAGCACGCTTTACTTCATTTCCTACTTTTTCTTCATTGTTTTCTTCAACAGCACACATTATTATGATGATTCCAACACAAAATCACAATAAATGACTAGAAAAAAAACAATTACTAAAATGAAGAAACAAAATCCAACTTCCTCTACTCGTTTCCCGCGCTAAACTCCAAAAACTCGAAAGATGGAGGACAATTGACTGGATTTTTTTTTTTATTTTTTAACTATGACAGAGCAAGCGAATATAGCAAGCCTATAGCCAGGAACCAGTTAAGCCAAAAAGCGCTCCTCTTGTCTGTCTGTCGCCAGCAAAGTCCGTTTTCCTTTGCTAGTCGAATAATTTAAAAAATCCTTTTATATTTTTATTAATACCAGTGAATAAAATTCATTAACAATTTGTTTTAAAAAGATCTCAGTTCTCAACGTAAATTACCTATTGAGTTGCAAAAAAAATATTTTTACCTTATTTTAAAATAAATTATTTCTTTGAAAAGAAACGCCAAGATTGTTTACAATATGCGACATGCAAAAAATGGCCGAGTCTGCTGACTGACACATATAAGCTTTACCGAGCGGAAAGATGTTATTTTAGTCCGTTTTCTTTTACCTACTAGTCTAAAAATGTAAACAATCGTTTTATAACTTTAAAGTAATATCAATGAATAAAATTAATTAACTATTCCATTTCAAAAATAATTCAGTATTTAAAGATGAATTATCTATGTGAATTGTGAGTTTTGTGTTAATCTTATTTTAAAGTTTATCATTTCGTTAAAAAGGAATGTCAAGATTGTTTACAATATTCGACTAGCAAAGAAAAACGGACTTTATGTGCTCCACAGTTTTGCCATTTTAGCTATAGTTAACAAATTAGATTTGCCAAACAGCACATTCCACATGGAACATGGACATGGAAGGGATGAATATTGACTTTTTACTTACACATGCTTGCAAGCAATTTGTTCGGATACGAGTACTCAGTAGCGTAGCGTACGACTGCAAGCCTAGCGGTAGAAGTCTCGACATCATTTACCTGCAGAAAACTAGTAGGGGGAGCCTTCGGTCAAACACCCTCTTTCGCCATAATTATTTCATTTTATTATTAGATTTGCATAACAGTTTCAGCATAAATGTTGTGAAGCAGAATTTTCTAACCTCATAATGGTTTCATCGGCATAACTTCAATAACACGAACCCATATTTGCTGTACTAGAAAAACAAGATGTAAAGCCTACCTACATACAACTTCTACGGCTTATTTACCAAAGAAGCACAGCAGATATAAAATTACCCACACTGGACCACCATTTTCTATACTTAAGGGTGTAAAACAAGGAGATCCGCTATCCCCTAAACTGTTTACAAGCGCCTTACAAGAAGTGTTTAGGAAGCTGGACAGTCCCTGGAAAACGAAAGGTATAAATATCGGGACAAGAAGCTAACATACCTTCGTTTTGCGGATGATATTGTTCATTTTGCCAGCACTTCATCTGAGATTGAAACTATGCTTGAACAGCGGAGCGAGGCAAGCCTTGAGGTTGGATTAATGGCGAATAGGTCCAAGACCAAAATCATGACCAACGCCGCAAAACACGACATAGTGGTGAATAGGCAGAGAATGGAGTATGTCGACGAGTATATATATCTAGGCCAGATAGTATCCTTCGAAAACAGTTAGGATAAAGAGATCGGACGACACATCGGTAACGCCGGGAAGAGCTTCTGGTCCATGAAAGCGTATGCGAAGGGAGACCTTCCAATCTCGTTCGAACGTAAACTCGTCGACACTTGCATCCTGCCCGTTCTTACGTATGGAGCACAGACGTGGTCACTGACCGAAAGTCAAAAATCCATGCTCAGCGTTTGCCAAAGAGCCATGGAGAGGAGCGTGTTGGGTATTAACAGGATAAGGTCCGTAATACCACAATACGCTCCAAAACTGGTATAGTGGATGTAGGTAAAAGCACAGTGAGGCTAAAGTGGGAGTGTTCGGGACACATATGCCCAGATAGATGAACCCAAATCATCACGTGATGGATACAGACAGATGGTTATCGCCGCAGAGGAAGACCCAGAAAGCGCTAGTGCGACGATTTGGTCAGTTTTGCTAAGGATCGTAAGTCGTTGGCCATGGATAAAGTTAGATGGCGGAGTTTGGAGGCGACCTTTGCCCAGCAGTGGGATAGTGTAGGTTAAAAAAATCTTCAATTTACCATAATTGTCTTTAACTTTACAGTATTTTCAATCAGCATGTAACTTAATTTATCATAAAAAACGAAACGCCTCAATTGATGAATCTTCGCAGGCAAAGAATATAATTGATAACTCAAAAAAGTCAAAACAAAAAAAAATGTTTTGACCTTGATTGTAATGAAAAATACTGAAAAGAATATGGCATTAATGAAGTATGAAGTAGGTAGGCATATAGGTTACTACGCCTATAGGTTATTAAGAGTGTACTACGCCTTCCATTACATGCTTTTATAATACAGACATTAACATTCAGCGTTTAGAAACTGATGACGCCATATGGAAACGGCGACGGAATTTTACGATTTGCCTGCAACAAGTGCATGGCCGGCGATCATGCGGCCAATGCCACCGTGCAGTGTGGAGCTTAATATTAAACCTTTAATAATAACCTTTAGAAGCTTGACGCGGCGAAAAAAAAAGGGCCATGTAGCATGATCGATTACGTCACCCGCTGCGCGCCGAGCCCGGGTCGTAAACATGCCGTTTTTACGACTTGTTTACAGAAGTGGGTCGGCTCAAGTGATGATTTAATTGTAGCTAATGAATGAAGCTTTTAAACAGTGTCGAGTTTGTTGTGTTTCATTCTACCTGAATAAGCATATTGAGCTGTGAATGTCAAAATCGTACCGCAATGATCATACTTCTACCTTTAGATATTTTTATTTTGAAAAGTAGATCGATGACGTGTTATTTTTAATGATTTAAAAGGAAGATTGGTTCAATTTACGTAAGAGAATTAAATAAAACGAGGCATTTCCGTATATTTTTTATCAATTTAGGCCTTTTAAAAATATCATAAAATTTTGGGATTGACGGAAGTTTCTAGCCGTATCAAAAAAATCATAGTTATACTAGCTATAAGAATCAAGTAAAAATATTGATATGGTTTAATAGCTACATTCTTAGAGTAACCACATTTGTCAATACAAAGTAGATTAAATAAACCAATGTCGAGAAATAAGTAAAACACTGAAGGAATACTACTTTCCACAATATTATTCTGCGTTTCTAATGTGTTTTATGAATAAATCTTAGTGATAGTTACTTGGAATATTTACTATTGTTTTCTACAAGAAAAGCTTATTACAATGATATATAATAGTCTGATATAAATCAAAACTAATAGCAAGTACAACACAAATTAAGACAAAAGTCGTAATTTAATTTACGTAGGTATCGGCCATTTTTTGCCGCCAAAATTGCACTCGAATTGTATTATCACTTAAAATGTAGCTTTATCTTTTAATGTCTGAACAGTTTAATAGTTTTAATGGTATCTTGACTAATTAACCTTTCTTGTAATACACTGTTTATCTCGTATTATGCTATAGTTTTGCTAGAATAACCATTTGTATTTCGATGATTTCCCAAAACCGAGTGAATTGCTTGGAAAAAACGTAAACAAATCAAGTAACCACATGGGTACGAAGAGATCAAGAGAAATACTATTCCACCGCATTATTTATCATATAAACTATGTAAAAACACTAACATACCTGTAAAAAGTGAATAAACATAATACATAATGAATTTTGTTCATAGTCATGACAACAAACACGGCAAATTTGGCACAGACTACGCACAGACTACGCACAGACTTTAAATATTTTTTGTGAGGTTGTCTTTGGCAAGATTCGGCTTTGGACCACTGTAAATTAAGACATAGAATATACCGTAACGTTATAACAACGTAGTGATTGAATGAATGCAATGGAACACGGCGAAATCTTAGTTTAAAAAAATATAAACACAAAAGGGACATTTGTCCCTTTGAGCCTACGACGGCATGTAAAAAAACGGGACTTTGCTGCCGTTCAAGCTTCTAGCGGATAAATAAACTAACAAAAATCTATGCACGGCCACGTTCATTACTTTATTCGTTCAAGTTTTTTAAATGTCTCACTAGATGGCAATAATGGTCTTCCGTAAAAAGAACGAAGCTATTTGTTGACCTTTTATAAAAAGCGATTAAAGCGTATCGACTTAATATATGATAGGAATCACTCTTGTGCTATGTGTTAACGAAGCATGGAGGAAACAGTTATTTGCAGTAAAAGTCATATTCCAAAGTACCTACTAATAGTAAGAAAGCGCCATCTTTTATGATTAAAATATCTAATGACAAGCCCTAAAATAAAACTGTCACTTATAACCCGTCATTCATTCACTCGTTGAACGTAACTGAGGAATGGCAGACAAGATTCCTCATTATTAATAAAAGAAAAAATATTATTACAGATTTTGTTTTACCGACTTTGTAAAAATAATAGGCCTAATATAAAATATGTAAACAATTTCATTAAAAAAACGCACTTACGAATCTTGGAGAAACAAAACGCAATTAGTATTTGTGCTGCCTCTACCGGCGAACAGAAGAACCTTTTGGTTGAATCGGCAACCTTCGGCACGCCTCGGTATTTCTCGGGTGTCACGCCTAGACTCGTTCGTTCGAAAAGCGAAACCGAATCATTCCACGGTGATGTACGAACACTGATACTCTTGTCGTGAACTTCTTGTGCAAACGGGATATTTTACTCAGAAACGGTCTGTAGTATTCGTTAGTTGTATTTTTATAAGTATAATGTTGTGATTTAGGCCGTTGTTGGTGTTGTTTAGTGTTTTCGTTACAAATAAGTGAGATTCATGCTAAAGAAAGAATTCTGTGTGAAGTGGTGCAATAGTGTTACTCCGCTTTTGGATCCTGGATTTCAAAGGATTGTTATTTTAAACACAAGAGATTAACCGTGCAAGGTATGTTAAATTTTAGTTTTAGAATTCGGCTAGTGGAACGCGTGGCGTTTTATTGGAATGGCTACCGTTTATCGACTCGGTCGCGGCGTGCGCGACAATGGCTGACTTTTCTCAGTTCCGTTCGCTGTTGAAAAGAATGGTTACAAATATTGATAGTTGACCCTAATTTGTTGGGATTACCGGTAAAAATATGAGTGACGGCAATCATCACCGTAGTGGAAAAGAGTGTATGATTATGGCGTGTCGGTGCGTAGGTGTGGAATAGGCAAGACGTGGGCGGATTATATTGTCAAGAATGCAGGCAGCAGTATGTAAAGCATTGCTTGATCACTGTTGACCAGTCGCGTCAACTTACGAATATTTAATACAGTCCAAGACTTCTTAAATATAATATGTGTAGGTAAATAATGAGTCATCAAATTCAAGCTTACAATTGGCCGATATAATTCAGTTTTTAAGTAGGTAAGTAAATGTGGTTTTTGGTTGGGCAAAGTTCCTAAGCTCATAAATACACCATCCTGGAACTCAGGTTTGCACTTCAATATTTGCTGAAAAAATCTAGTTTTCAAGTAGGTACGAGTAAATGTGATTTTGATTTGTGCAAAATTTATAAATCCACTACCACAACAACAGGAACAAAATTATGCCTTTTAATATGTTACAATTATTGCTAGTTTGGAATCAAACCCTGCAATCATGCATTTAAATGCATCTCATAGAATTCAATTAATTCAGACTAGTTAGGTTATTGATTTGTAGTGACTACTACACTGTGTCATAGCAATTAAAATCTGTAAAATACAAAGTTAATGAAAATTATCATCAATGGCATTGAGCAACTTGATATTTTAGTGGTAACCAAAACCAAATCTTAAGTTGAATAATACTTTATCTGCCATGACACTTCATTTGCTGCACCCTCCTAGTTCTTAAGTCCTTAGTCAGTCAGTCAGTCTTGGGTGGTCTGTTCCTCTGAGCTTGTTAGTTTGTTCAAGTGCTTTGATAAAGATGTTCAGAATTCAGTACCATCAAAATGATAAAAAAACAGAAAACCTTCTGAACCCAGAGATTACAGAGTGACAAGAAAAACCATCCTAAACTTTGAATAAAAAATTGTTACTCTGAAAGCTATAACATAACTATTTATTGTAATCTAATATTAGTAATTTTATTTGTAGTGGATTCATTTGTATAGTTAACTCATTAATGTTCAATAAATAAAAGGAAAATTATTTAATTAAAGCTATAACATAACTATTTATTGTAATCTAATATTAGTAATTTTATTTGTAGTGGATTCATTTGTATAGTTAACTCATTAATGTTCAACAAATAAAAGGAAAATTATTTAATTTGTATTAATATGTTTGAAATTGATAACCGATACTGTCTAGTTAGATAAACATTGTTATCTGTCCCATTGATTACAACATCAAGGTATGATTCCTGGTAATGTAATCATAATGTGTCAATTACTATGACAATTGCAGACAGGAAATTATAAAGATTGAATATTCTTCAGAACTGAGCTGAACAAAAATAAATGTGTGAGCTACAACAGGATGTGTGAGCTTTTTAGCACATAAATATATTTTTATCTCCAAGAACTGTAAATATTATTTATGTAAAGGGAATAAAGACCTCTGCAGTATACTCTAGTGCAATTACTGTGGCATTTTTTGCTGTATTTTTGACTGCTTTATACAGAAATGAGCCCTCACTTTAAGGAATGATTTATTAAATTTTATCTATTTGATTTGATTTGTTTTATCTTAGTAACCTACTGATCAAACTCATAAGCAAGCTAATTAAATTTAAGTCAGATTTTTTGCTAGTCCAATATTGTAAACAATCTAGAAAATATTTTTTAAAGAAATAATTCATTTAAAAGATTAATACAAAAAGTTACAAAGGTAAATTATGTTTGAATACCAAGATCTTTTGAAATCAAACATTTAATTATTTTAATTTAGTAATATTATTTTTAAAGATTGTTTAAAGATTATTGGAGTCACAAACAAAAATTGATATTACAAACAAAAAATAAAATAGATATGTTAAAACTGGAAGCTACTTCATCATTTTCTAGAACCCAGTATTTTGACACTTACCTATTTTTTATTATTGTTTTCTGCATTGATTATACAGCACTCTGCATAGTTGTGATTGCTTAAATCAAGTTGCTTAATCAATACTTTTAATAAACAATGAATAAATATCTAACATCTAGTCTCAACAACAACAGGGAATCCCTTTCCATAACTAACCCAAACACATGGGCTACTTGAAAGGGACCGTAATCAGAAAACTTTAATATTAAATAAATTGTTTAATACTTTGTAACTCTGTAAAAAAAAAAAAAGTTTACTTCAAATGTGTCAGCTGTTTTGCTAGTGTAGGATATGTTTGGCATTTGCAACATTTACAACTTTTAAGATTTTTAACATTTCTAACTGTGATACAAGTAAAATAACTTTATTGTGAGTGCATCAAGATCTTTATTAAGTACAAATTAGTTAAAGTTTATAGGAAATTAAAGATTAAGGTTGTTTAGTTAGGTCATTTTTAACATTGATAAAAGTCAGCTACTAAATTTTAAGTACTTTGCAATTGTTATTTATTTACAATATTACTGCTATGCTGAAAATACTAAATTACACATCATTAAGGGTGCACTTACAATATACATTATATAAAGATTAGCAAATCTGATCAAAGCTAAAAAGGATTGCAGATAGAAAAAAAGGAAAAAATATACTGCTTTGCAAGATAAAAGGTTTTTTTTGCAAAGGTTTTGTGCGATTGTAACATTTGTTTTATTGTAAACTTATTCATGCAAGAGAAATGATTCATTGTCCTAATTTATTATTATTTGTATTGTAGGCATGTCTGTACTTTATGGTATGGTCCTGAGTATTAGTATTTAGATACACATAACATTTATAATAAAGTAGATATTTGCCCCTGCGATGCAAGCCTAGTCTAGTGTTACTGCAAGAATGGCATACTGTGTAATTTTGTTCATGGTACACAATATGTACTTTTAAATGTTATAAATAGGCCCTTACAGTGCCTTACTAAACTAGTTAAAGAGTAGTGCTCTAGGAATGTTATAGGGGGAAATGCTACAAACAAACTTAAAAGATTTTTTTCTTTATAGCACAATGTTTATTGTTAATTTAAAAAAAAGAAAATTTAGAATTTAGTATTGTGGGTGTATCACACAAAATTAACACAAATAATCATCTTTCAACAGTAATTATGTTATAAAATAATTCTGATTTCTAGGGCTATTTTGCCATTCGCACATGAAGTGAGCCTTCCCGTAGTGACTGAACTGGATATTAGGAAGTACCTTTTTACCTTGTGTAAACTAGGTAACAAAAATATGCAGATTTTCATCTACTAATTAATTATATGAAATGTGTAAAAAGTTTTAGTGAGAACTATCTTAGTAAAATATGTATCGCAATATAAAATTTAAGTTTTGGAATAATTCTATTAGAAGGTTATTTAAGAAAAAAGGGTCTATGTTTCGATTTTTTCAAAAGAGAAAATTACAAATTATGTTAATTTATAAACTTGTAAATTAACTATTTTAAAAGCCTTAGTTAGTACTTCTATCCATGCAATTATTGAATAAGAATAGGTTTCCCTAAACTAATCTGGATAACCCTAAAAAAAATTGACATTTAATAAATGCATACCTCAATACAAATAAAGTTACTGAAATTGAAAGTTTCTCTCATTATCACTATTTAAATTAGCCAAAGTTAGGTAGGATGACTACTGTTACTTAGGCCCCATTAAAATTATTTTATTATAAAGATACATTAAATAATATATTCAATTTTGGACACAAAATGCCACTTATGAACGTCAATAATTAGTGTAATATCAATTATTTATGGTCCATATGGGGCTAGAACATGGCAAATTGGGGCCCTACTAGCACTTTGAGACAAGACAGACAATTTGGCAAGTGCTGAGAAGAAACGCCTGAACAAACTCATTTTAATTCAGATTATTTTAAACACAATGTTTGGAATGGCAATTGTTAATATGTTTGATTGTAAGATGAAAGATTTATTAGAATAAAAGATTTATTTATGTATCCTTTTATTACCTATCTGATTTGGAATTAGAAAAAGAAAGTTTTGTAAACCCAGTTGATAAAAGGCTGATTCTTCCAAATCCTATGAATCAAATCATTGTGGTCAGCAAGGTATATATAGAAATAGCCATAGAAAATATGGAACCCAAAAAACCCAGAACTACACAAACTCCTTATACAGTGTAAGACTTCACAAAGTCATATGTGCACTTTTAATATGTATGTATACATATTAAAAAATGGCATTCAATGCGTAACCTAATCCACAGAAAACTTTTTTTTTAATTGTACAAATAGTACAATTTATAACAATGAATTTTACTTAATTATGATTGGAGGTGATTAATCAGGCATCCTTGTAAAATTTTAATCTATAAAAACTGCACACACAGAAATAAAATGTATACTTACTACAAATACTTCCATTTTTATTTTTTATTTTTTAATTTTGATTTCCCTCGATAAAATTAAGCATAGAATGCCATATTTTAATATGTGCAATTTATGAAGACACTGTATGTAGTCTTATAAGGGTTATTGAGTACAACAAAAGAATATTCATTTTGAAATAAAGATCTCAAAATAAATACGTTAACGACCCAAAAATATCTAGAGAAAATGTTCTCTCTCTATCTCTCAAGTGTCTTGTCTATCTGTCCGTCCTTATGTCACGTAGGTAAGATACTCAGTGAACAGCTTCACGATTTTCATAAGATTTTTTCAAAATCTATGGGTTTCCTATATGAACTGTAACGAAAAAAAAATTCCAAACCTAACCTTAAGTGAGGCAAAGTAACACTGTAGATTGCTTGGCAAAGGCCTTAGTATGAGGTGGTTTTATCTATACTTCTATGTTAGATTTTGCGTGCGTATGTGTTTGTGATATTCCTAAGTTTCATTCCCGAACGGATCAATATATAATTTTCTTTAATGTATCGGGTCGGTGTGTTATAGTACCCGTTGTTTCTGTTTTCCATTGTAATAGTGCTTTAAAGCTACTTGGACCAGAGAAGTGTAATGTGATTCATCATTATTATTATCATTATCGTCAGTCCTAGTAAACCGTAGCCATCCCATGCTGCACATCTAGTCGAAGCATCAACAATTTATCACTTTTCCTCCCCAAAGGCTCTCCTTCGCGCTAGGTATATGCTCAGCTCATAGTTATATGCAGAGCAACTTGGGCTTACTGTTTCCTCATCTCCTTATTTCTTTCCTTGTTTACGCATCTCCTTATTTCTGAACTCGTAAAGAACACTGCATCTGATTGGTGTCCAATATTTATTTAATAATACCTATCGTTAACACAATGTCAGGTAATTTCAAAGTCTGCAAAATCCTACGCCTTGCATCAAGGGAACCAGCATAAATTATTATAACACCCAACAATGCACAAACCATGGCTAATCCATTAACCAGCTTAGCCGCAACAAATTAATTTCGCATTGTTTGCTTTGAAGCGGCTATTGTGATTCCCACCAGAACTTTCACCTTCAATTCGTGACAAGAGTTACCTCGATGACTTTCTTCAATTTTTTTTTTTTACAATGTTCTGCCTAAAAGAATAATTAGGTACGATTCGAAGAAAATTAATATCACGCTTAATTAGGTTGATTGGTCACAGTCAAACATTATCTAATTTGGAATTTAGTACATTATTACGATTAATGAGTTCAAGACACAACAATGAGATAAACACAGGACATGTTTATTTGTCGTACATCAAACAAAAGATAATATTCAATCAACAACATTATTCATTGGACGAACCGAGTGATTTTCTCTATATGGAATTTTAACCGTTCTGAGGAAATGAGAACAATGAAATCTTTTTAATTAAATTGAATCTGAGCTTTAACATGATTTTCTCTTGTTACAGGTTTCATTGAAAACTCGACGAGCGCAGCCACATTATGAGAGTGCGCCTCACTTGCTTATGATCTATAGTTGAAACATACATTCAAGCCCGTGACACACTCATCATGTCCATTCTGTGAGTATTACTCGATGTCAGTCGTATCGATGTGTTTAGTTCCTTCAATGTATTTTGTTTTCTCGTTGCGCTACCACGTTCACTCCCTCGTTACGAACAGCATGCCAAGTTATTTATTTTTTTATTCCCTATTTTGATGATGCTGAGGCTTTCGTCGGCGTGTGACTTTGTCGGTGCACTGACCGCGTCGAGGCCGCTGGTGATCGTTCTTTCCTTGTACTAACCTATTTTTCATACGAATATTATACGATAAACATCTTGTTGATATCATCTGCTATCAGACAGCGTTTATCACACATACTTATGATCGATATTGCGAAATCATCATTTTTGTACGCCGAAATCTCTGAACAGTGACGTTTATTTAAACTTTTGTCATTAGTTTTGGCGTGTGCGGTGTGACTCATGAAACATTTATTGTAGTTCACCACACAAATTTTACATAAAAATAATTATTATTTATAGTCCTACAGAAAATACTCTCATGGCCAATGTATTATTGTGCAGGATGATGCAAAATAAGTTAGTACTGATATCGCTTATCTGGAAAGACCGTCACTGCGCGTTGTCGCTTCAGCTCGCGAATTCGCTCCGATCGCACTGGACCTCTCCGAGCCATAGCGTGTACTCGTGCGCACCGCGGTTTTTATAATATTCAAATCCTTAAACCGGAGTTAGGTGTCCGAATACGTATAGGATACACCGGATAGCGTAGGATCCGATAGGCGAGTAACAGGTGGCGGAACGGTGCGGTGCGATGGGATCGAAGCGTCGACGGCGCGCGCCCGGCCGATGCGGCGCGCGGGGTGCGGACAGTGCGCCTGAGTGGGTGTCTCGCGTTGCAGATGCGAGGAGCGGACGGGCACGAGCGGCGCGGCGAGCGGACGGTGGCGCGAGCGGTAGGGTGCCGGCCACATGCCATCGCGCCATGTGGCGCGTGCTGCTGGCCCTGGGGGCCGCGTGCGCCGCCGCGCGCGCCTCGCAGGACGTGGTGCGCACCTTCACCGACCCCGTGACCACGCCGACCTCCCAGTTCGATCACCTCGTCGTCGACCGCAACACTGGCCGAGTCTACATCGGCGCCGTCAACAGAATCTACCAACTCTCCCCCGACCTGGAGGTCGCTCAGTCTATCGTCACTGGACCCGTGAACGACTCCGCCTTCTGCACCTTCGACTGCCCCGCGAACTTCGTGAAGAAACCTACGGATAATGTGAACAAAGCCCTCGTTATAGACTACGCAACGAGTCGCCTTATCACGTGCGGCTCAGTGTTGCAAGGACTGTGTTCTGTGCGGAATTTGAATAATATCTCGCATGAAGTGCGTGAAGTGAGAGAACCGGTCGTAGCGAACAATGCGACCGCGTCTACTGTGGCGTTTATCGCGCCGGGGCCACCGAATCCTCCGATGACTCAGGTCATGTACGTGGGAGTCACCTTTACTGGAAATTCTCCCTATCGTTCTGAAGTTCCTACAGTGAGCAGTCGCTCTCTCGAAGATGATCGACTCTTCATGATAGCACGTACGGCGGTGACCACCGGTACAAGAATGTTCGTCAATTCATTATCTCGAGAACGGTATCCTATCAACTATGTCTATGGCTTTAGTTCAGAGGGATTCAGCTACTTCTTGACGACTCAATTGAGAGGTGTTGGCTCGGACAATTATTACAGCAAGTTAGTCCGAGTATGTCATGATGACGAAAATTATTATTCGTACACAGAAATACCTATGTCTTGTACGGGAGAAGGAGGAGGCAACTTTGGATACAACCTTGTACAAGCTGCCTTTGTCGGTAAAGCCGGATCAGTATTAGCTGGGGAGCTCGGAATAACAGCTCAGCACGATGTGTTATTCGCTGCATTTAGTCAAAGTGAAACCATAAATACAAACACCCCGTCAGATCATTCCGCCCTCTGTGTATATTCGTTGAAAGCTATTCGCCGTAAATTTATGCAAAACATTAAGACGTGCTTCAGCGGAAATGGTTCAAGAGGTCTGGATTTTATTTCACCGTCACACACTTGCGTCGGAACTAAATTGCAGTCGATTAGCGAAGATTTTTGTGGCTTAGATGTGAATACTCCTTTGGGAGGCGAACAGCCTGTAGAAGCCGTTCCGGTAGCTGTATTCAAAAAGAGGCTGACGGCAGTTGCGGCAACAGCCACAGGGGATTACACTGTCGTGTTCGCGGGAACCGCACAGGGACATCTGAAGAAAATCGTCGTAGAAAGCGCAACCTCTGCGTTCGAATACGGAGATATTGTAGTCGATGAAGGCTCACCGGTGAACAAGGACTTATTCTTTGATACTCAATTGATGCATTTATACGTAATGACCGAACGAAAAGTGTCGAAAGTGAAAGTTCAAGAGTGTAGCGTTTACAAATCATGTTTAACTTGTCTCGGCGCCAAAGACCCTTACTGTGGATGGTGTTCCCTTGAAAATAAGTGTAGTCTGCGATCGGACTGTCAGGATGCGGCTAAAGATCCTCTGTATTGGATCTCGTATCGCAGCGGTCGTTGCACTACGATTACTCAAGTGACGCCGACTCAATTGCAACGAACGACGGCTCGAACGTTAGATTTGTTAATTGAAAACTTGCCCACGCTTAATGGACAATTCTTGTGTGCATTTACAGCTTTAGACCGTACTTTAATTACCAATGCTACTAGGAAAACTTACGGTGTTAATTGTACTACTCCGCGTACCGACACGCTCCCACCGATTCCTACCGGTCAACATCATTTCACGGCTAAGTTGTCGGTGCGTACCACTCAGGGACCTGATTTTGTAGCCACGAATTTCACCTTTTTTGACTGCAACACGTACAGCTCGTGCACTCAGTGCGTCAGTTCGTCGTTCCCTTGCGACTGGTGTGTCGACGGACATCGTTGTACCCACGATACTGCTGAAAACTGCCGTAATGATATTCTCGTTACCGGTGTTAGTAGGGTCGGTCCCAGCTATCGTTCAGGTCCTGGTTTCTGCCCCACTATCAACTCTACGTCCGACGGAACAAACGAAATTTTAGTACCATCCGGTGTTAAAAAAGCTATAAAAGTTAAAGTCCACATAATCGGCCAGTTTATAGTTCAAACCAGATTCGTGTGTCAGTTCAATATTGAGGGTCGCGTAACACATGTAAACGCTCAACTACTTGCCGATACGATTTATTGCGAAGCTGTAGAATTTACGTATACGTCGCGCGCTCCTAATATTACAGCGTCGTTCGCTGTTATTTGGGGTGGCTCAAAGCCCTTGGATAATCCTGATAATACCCACATTCTCATTTATCGCTGTAATGACATGGCTGATAATTGCGGAATGTGTCTCGCGCTTCCAGAGAAATTCGGATGTGGTTGGTGTCAAGGCTCTGATAGATGTGAAGTTCAGGAACAATGCGGTGCGCCTAGCGTATGGTTAAATCGTACGCAGACTTGCCCAAATCCTGAAATTCATTCATTTAGGCCGCAGCTAGGTCCTTGGGATGGTGGTACTAACATTACCATCGAAGGTATTAATTTAGGTCGTAATATATCTGATATTTACAATGGCGTCACCATAGCAGGGATTAAATGTCAACCCATTATAGAGTTGTATGTTAAAACTAGGCGTATTGTGTGCACTGTAGACGGTCCTGGCGAGGAAGTGCCGAGGGATGGCCCTGTAGTCGTTCGCGTCGCGGATTATCGTGGGGAATCGAAACATCACTACGCATTCGTAAACCCGAAAATAAATTCTATCCAACCCAAATATGGTCCGCAATCTGGTGGCACCAAACTTCGGATCACAGGCGAATATCTCAATGCTGGTAGTAACATACAAGCGTTTATTGACGATTTACCCTGTGCTATTTTATCCGTATCGCACGAAGAGGCTGTGTGTCGAACAAGCCATTCGTATCAATTGAAAATGGGAACATTACGAATGCGTTTTGATAACGGAATGCGTACTTTAGAGCGTGAAAAGTTTGAGTACATAGAAGATCCCGTTGTAGTGTCCGTCGAATCAGGTCCGCCTCTTATGTCGCAACGCAAGCAACCTAAAGGTATTCCATCCGGAGGAATAAACATCAAAGTCATAGGTCGCAATTTCCATTCAATACAGTTCCCACAAATTTATGTTTATCATGATAATCGTCCATACATCGCACCATGTCATAGGCTTGATTTTCAAACTCAACTCATTTGTGAATCTCCCGGAATAGAAAGCGCTGGATTGAATCTGGATATGGATAGACCTTTAGAATTGGAATACGGTTTCAACATGGACGATGTACTGAGTGTACAAAATCTCACCTCCAAGACAGGTGAGGCATTTTTGCTGTACCCTGACCCCTTTTATGAAAAGTTCGATGAGGACGTCAAGTATTATAAGTCTGAATATTTAACTATTAATGGTCAAAACTTAGATAGGGCTTGCACGGAACAAGACGTGGAAGTGTATATAGGTAAAAGTATGTGTAATGTAACTTCTCTTTCGAGACACCAATTAACTTGCCGGCCACCGTCGCGAGACGAATTGCCGGATGGCAATGACACACCAGAAGTTGTCGTCAAAGTGGGTCGTGCCCTCACGTTTAAGATAGGGAAATTATCTTATTCGTCACAGGCCGGCCTCCAGGCCGCTATAGGCAAGCCAGTATTATTCGGCGTTATTGCCAGTATAGTGATACTCATTTTAGTATTTGTCGTTTTTCTAGTTATGTATAGGAGAAAATCAACTGAAAATATTAGGGTATTGAAGAATATGCAGGAGCAAATGGATATTTTAGAATTAAGGGTCGCTGCCGAATGTAAGGAGGCATTTGCGGAATTGCAAACCGAAATGACAGATTTGACGGGAGACGTGACAGGCGGTATTCCATTCTTGGATTATCGTACGTATGCCATGAAAATATTGTTCCCTAATATTGACGACCATGCCGTCCTGCAGTGGGAGCGTCCAGAGCTCATGAGAAAAGAAAAAGGTCTCAGAATGTTTGGACAGCTTATTATGAATAAAACATTCCTTTTATTATTTATTCGTACTTTAGAAAGCAACAGGTATTTCTCTATGCGCGATCGTGTTAACGTTGCTTCACTTATAATGGTAACTTTACAGAGTAAAATGGAATATTGTACTGATGTATTAAAGACATTGCTAGCAGAGCTTATAGAAAAATGTATGGAGGGTAAGAGTCATCCCAAATTGTTGTTGCGGCGTACTGAGAGCGTAGCCGAGAAAATGTTGAGCGCATGGTTTACTTTCTTACTGTATAAATTCCTTCGCGAATGCGCTGGCGAACCGCTTTATCTTTTGTTTAGGTCGATGAAAGGTCAGGTAGACAAAGGCCCCGTGGACGCAATTAGTTCTGAGGCGCGATACTCTTTGAGCGAAGAAAAACTCATTAGGCAGTCGATCGATTTCAAACCTATGACCGTTAGCGTATCGATATCACAACAAACCATTTTCGTTAGTGGACTAGAGGCTACTACAGAGAACGTCCATGTAAAAGTTCTCGACTGTGATACAATTAGCCAAGTGAAGGAGAAATGTTTAGATGCTATTTATCGCGCTACTCCATATTCCCAAAGACCGAGTCGTGACGACCTTGATTTGGAATGGCGCACTGGCGCTTGCGGTCGATTAATTTTATATGATGAAGATAGTACTACTAAATGCGAGGGCGAATGGCGCAAGCTTAATACTCTAAATCACTACCGCGTACCAGACGGCGCTTGCCTCAGCCTTGTTGCGAAGCAGAGCTCAGTTTACAATCTCTCCAATATGGAGAAAAACGATAAATCACATACGTACGAAACTCTCAATCGCGGTAAATACGGTTCCGCTAGTCCGCCGGCGAGCCCTCTGAAGTACGATCACGGAGGAGCTTTCAAGTATTGGCATCTCGTTAGGCACCACGACGGAGACGCGCACAAAGAGGGAGAGCGTGGCAACAAAATGGTTTCCGAAATATATCTTACGCGTCTTCTCGCCACCAAAGGCACGTTGCAAAAGTTTGTCGACGATTTATTCGAGACTATTTTTAGCACAGCACACCGCGGCTCCGCGCTTCCCCTAGCCATAAAATATATGTTCGATTTCCTCGACGATCAAGCGCTACAACATACAATCTCCGATCCCGAGGTAGTTCACACTTGGAAGAGCAATTCCCTTCCGCTGCGCTTCTGGGTTAATCTGATTAAGAATCCCAACTTTGTATTCGATGTTCACAAGTCTAATACCGTAGATTCTTGCTTGTCTGTTATCGCGCAAACGTTCATGGACTCGTGTTCGACTTCGGACCACATCCTCGGTAAGGACTCGCCCTCGTCCAAGCTTCTGTACGCGAAAGATATTCCGGTTTACAAGGAATGGGTAGAGCGTTACTACGCGGACATTAAGTTGATGCCGGCGATATCCGACCAGGACATGAACGCGATGCTGGCGGAGGAGTCGCGCCTCCACACGAAAGAGTTCAACACGAACTGCGCGCTTAACGAGCTGTATGCGTACGCGGTGAAGTATAACGAGCAGCTAATGGTGACGCTCGAGGAGGACGAGTTCTCGCAGAAGCAGAGGCTCGCCTACCGCCTCGAGCAGGTGCACGGTCTCATGACGCACGACTACAACGTGTGATCGGCTCGGGCCCGTGACACCGACCCCACCGCTCTGTATATAAAGCCCTCGCACATATCTCTGCCGGCAACTTTTGTATATATTAGATAGTGTACAGTCTTAATATTGTAATTTTGTATAATTTCAGCGATCCGATTTTTTTTAATTTTATATAAATGAATTTTGTATTGATTTTACACGACGAACTCGGCCGGCCGCGGTCGTGCCACAGTATGCATCGTAAACTAAAATTGTGTATGTCTGTCTATGTGTGCTCGCGTCGTACGAGTTAATGTTACGTCGATCGGTGTAAAATGTGTGTCGCAAAAGAAAACGCATGTGAGCCCGTCGGCGAGCGACGAGTATCGCTCGCCGGCGGGCGATTTTTAAATTTGTACTCGCAATCTACTTAACGAAATAACCGAAAGTGAACCGGTGAACAATTCCATTAATAAATATCGTCGAATGTACGTCTTGTGTTTGATTGAATACGGTGGCGCAGCGTCAGTGTCACGCACGACGAAAGCCCCCGCGTCAGGCAGCTGTCGGCAGGGAGAACGCGGTGCGGTGCCTTCTCGCCTCTCGCTAGCTCACGGAACCCCCTCGGTCGGTCACTCGGTGTTAGCACTCATCATTCATGTCACCATCCTCGTGTTTGTTGCGTTGGCCCGGCCTTGAGGGTTTCGTGGGCGCCGTGCGGCGAGAAGGTCAGAGATGAACCGACGCGGCCCTGCTGTTTCAGTCGGTACGTGCGGATCGTGGCCCGAACGACACTCGTGATCGTGAACAACATATACTGCATCCCGGCTTACGTCGTGTGGATGATGGCGCTGCGCCTCGTCAGACCCTTGTTCGCCCCCCTCTATTGGAAGATCGAAGGACTCATGTATCACTGGCTGTTGGCGATGGTGTCCCTGTGGTCCTGGGCGGCGGGATATGAAAGTAAGTCTGTTTCATCTACGGAGGCGCGCCATGACTCGACTCAATGGATTAGGACAATTATAACTACCACGCTGAAACTTAACTGGTAGTGATGCGTGGCTTAAGTATTTGTAAGTAGGCTAAGATGATACTGACGGTTGCAAAAGAGAGGAAAAAAACATTACGAGCATGCGTCACGCGCGTAAGTGGTACCCGATCTGTTGCAGACACCCATGTGTTCAACTTTGAACAGCATAATTAATAGCACGTTTCACCATTCAGGTTGCGTTTATGATAAGCAAAACAGCGACTATGGTGTGTAGTTGTGTTCTGTGTAAACTTTTACCATTGTTCTCCGGAGCGCGATATGATTTGTAACATTTTACTTTTACACGTTTAGATCATTGTCAGCTTGGCGCGTCTCCAAACTTTTATAGCAATGGAACTTTTTATGATCTCATGTTCTTTGAGACCTTTTAACTGTATGGAATGGGAGCTGAATATCAACCGTAATATAACTTAATTAATGTAACACCTGAAGCTAAAGAATAGCATCTAACAAAACTTACATTTCTCTTTGATTCAGTTCACTCTACAAACAAGGTGTCAACATTGACAATTTAGTGTTAGTGTTCTGAATCGACTGTGATTCGATTAATTTCAATTTGAAAGCAGGCGTTGACGTGAAGGTAAGTTGGTACGATTGAAGCAAAAAACTTTAAATTCCGTGTAATGGAATGCTGAAATACGGATTCGGAGGGGTCATTAACATACTGCTTATGCACATTCCACATTTCAATACCTACACATTTGGAACAGGTTCCAGGTTGTAGCGTGATTATCATGAATTAATGCTGCATTTAGATTTGAGGCGAATTCGCGTTGAAAGAATTCGATTTTATCGCTACAACCTGAATTTTTCAAATCTAATATTTAGACTGTAATTTGATATTTGAACATACGATGTATTGTGTATAAGATACCTGTCTTGTGGATAAAGTTATCATTGGTGTTATCTTGCGAAAAAAACTGATTATGGTAACCATGTGTCATTTATCATATCAGCGACTTACTACAACAATAAATACACCATGAATCAGAAGTACCTACATACGGTGGAAATATTTACCGACAGAGATATTCTACATTGCAAAAACTAAACTATATGACATCATCCAGATAATGCCCATACGAGCAGATACCGGTGCATGTTGTGTAATAAATTGTTTAAGCGTAACCGTTCTAAAATACACTTATTTAACCATACATGATGTAAAATGCTAAGTTGATTAGTGTTTTCTCAACCGCATCATAACCTGATCGTTTCGCGGACAATAGGAATTATGTATCAGATCTGCAGATAAAGTCTTGCGCAAGCAGTCAAATTAGATTTTCGTGTGTATGTAATTGATTTTCGGTTTGCACCAGTCCGTCAATGGAACAATGCTCTTTCGAAACTGTTACGGAGTATAGACCGGTCGTACTGTATTGACCTTAGCGAGTGGTCGGGCTCGAATGTCTGTGGTCCGTGCCTCTGTAGTTTATGCCGGGCCGGTGGAGGACGGTCGATGACCGGACCCCCCCTCCGCGCTAGGAATGCCCCCCTCCACTCGTGTCACGTTGCATTTCAAGCGAATTTGCATGTTTGCCACGCACACATTCGATCGCTTCGACATTTTTGCCCGCGGTGAAAGCGTGAAAGCACCATTGTCGGTATACCGCGGTTGAGTTTACATGGTAAGTCGAAAATTGCCGGAATATAGATCTGAGGATCTTTTACGAAATTCGAAATACATCAATATGATCATCGTTTTGCGGTTCCGAAGCATTTTTTTGTATGCAATCCTTACGACGAAAAGCTTCGGGTCTGCAAAACAATAATCGTATTGACGGATTTCTTTGCAGGCCTACCGTTATCATAGGGTAAGTACTGTAAGAACATATTCTAGTGTAGGTAATTCTGTACTGACCGACACTAGAATTATGTAAATTTGTATATACACTTGTGATGTTTGGCATCTAAGTAAGACGGCTGCCAGATGACAGATCATAGAATGGTTTGTATGACATGTGGTTGTCAACCTATGATTGCCAAACTCATAACAGTAACATTAAATAGGTACCTACATCATTAATCTCAATTTCCCACACACCTGGTCGATCACACATGTGATACACTCTTCCGTCCAGGATATTAGTAATTAAGTACCTATGTATTTTAAGTAAAGTATAAAAAGTAAGCTAGGAACTCTAGAGTAAGTAAGCGGACTAACAGCTGCGTAAAAATATGAAACGTATAGGCCATTATGTCCATAACTTATTATAACACTTACCCTGACCTCAAAACGTACCAATGGCCAATGCTTTATTATTTATTGTTATTACAGCACTATGGAAATTGACCTTTTTCGTAATTTGTTACGGAAACGGCTTATTATAAATTCGGTCTTGAAACATTTTGTAAACAGAAGTCTTTTGAATAACATGTTCACACGACATTTTGTACACCCTTGTATGTGAGGTAAAGAACATTTAATTGTAATTTAACACAAATCTAACTCAATGTATAGCTGCGTTACCACGGTGTTACGGTCTCCTGTAACACGAAACGTGGCCTTTCAGCCACTACGCAGAACTGGTTTCGGCACCACCCAGGCATTCTCAAGTATTCAGCCATTTGCGACGGCTCCAGCGCCCTCGTAACATGAAACATAACACCTTTATACACCGACGACACATTATACTAAAGTAACTTAACCAACCAGACAGACAATATCAATGTCCCACAAACATTCTGATCACGCGCACTGAAATTAACATTGAAAGACTGATGTATTCACCGATACACCTACGTACGTGGTCATTATTTCTGATTGCGACATGACTCTGTGTTATGAAGTCTTTGTTACTCCACATCCTTCGATTGTCGCGGTGGGCAGTCAAATTGGAACCTTCCTGCGGATGACTGACTCTCTTAATCTTGTTGTCTCTGGAGAACTCTGCAGACTACGCCTTTATGAGGAGATTGTAGATGTAGACAGATGTAATGTGCAAACAGCTGTTCCGTTGGATAATTGCTAATAATCAAGTTTACGCGAAGTCCCGTGCAAAAGTCTTTAAATAGTAGCACTAGAACTTCTGCTTTCGGTTCCAGCAACTTAGTAATTAAACTACGGAACTTGGCAGCCTTGTTTCTGCTCAAAATCGAATATTGGAAGTTGCTCAATTAAAGAATTCAAATTAAAGACGGGTTGCATGAACAGCTTCCTACGCTGTTGCTGTTTTCTCATTCACAATATTTCGGATGCACATATTTACCGTAGTGACTCACATTACATCCTCCTAGTTTTCGAACTGCAGTCTGCTTTTTCGATTGACTTTGTAGTTTGCGTGTTTATTCATTCTCAATAACCCGTGATTCATTGCCAGGTCATTCCGTAGTTTCGAGCGGTCAATTTCGTTAGCCACCTTTGAAACTGGTTAGGTTTCCTATGTGCAGTGGATTGATCACCTGTTAGCCAACATAACCCGTAATTGTAACGCGTCTGTTAAGTAATGGAGAACACGCCTTAAGGACCGTTTAATGCATTTAACAGCTGGAAGTGGTTAACTGTTCGTTTCCACAGAGCTGAGACGGATGAATTAACGTTAATAACTTCAGCCGTGTACTAGGATACTAAAATAGACGAGTGCAGAAGGAAACACACTATTTTTAATGCTTGTTAATGCAGGTTCAAAGACAAGATACTCACACGTTTGTGGAGTTGAGCATTATTGGCAAAGGTTCAAAATACTGAATGATGTACACGACTTTGTTTATTTTGTTCCAAAACACACATTTTGTTGGACAACAACACGTTCGAAGCATTTTGTTCCGTTTATACGGACTGACCTATTTACATTCAATTGTAACCTAGCAATACTTATGGACATATTTTTAGCGCCTCACATAACCGAGACAGTTCTGTATTGTTCTGCAATCTCTAAATTGTATTTCATGAATTATTGAAAGAAACGCTCACCCAAGTGAACCGTCTGAATCATTCTAAAAGGTTTCTTGTCTTGTCTAGTAGCTAAGGTGAGGTGAGGTACTGTTTTATCTTGCAACAGTTACATTTGAAATTGAGATGGTATCAGGATTGTTGTTTCCGTTTGGAATACTAGTTGTCGGGTCCCCGAGCGTCCTCGTTTTGAGTAGTGATTTCGCGCGGCAAGGACGACAGTTACCACGAGATCGGATTAGTTCGAGTGTCGGTATTACGAATGTAAGTATAGCGCTCAATGTCCGCTGTGCGACCGTGTAAGCCGCCATGTTGCCGCAGCCGGCTCGCTGTACTCGTGATCTCGTAACAAAGAACTGGTTTGTGTCAGCGACCAACTGCGGTTTTATGTACTACTATCCTTCAATGTATAAAGAACTGCTATTTTTATTATTAACGCGTCAACATTGCAACTGGTCGGAACATTCGATTTGGTATGGTCGCTCTACCATAGTCGTTCCTACTTTCTGGTTTTGGCACAATAAATGACTAACAGATACACATGAAGAGCTCGGGAAATTGTTCGGGTATCTCACAAGAAACCACTTCGAGGGATCAAGCGTAGTTTCAACTGTGAATCGTATCGCAAACAGATAGAGACGAGTTTAGCATAAGCTGAACACGTATCGACCTGCGAACAAATAAACATGTGCGTACATTAGTTTACCACAAAAGCACTAGAGCAGAGCGCGAACTCTTGCAATAAAACCACATCGACGTCGTATTGTGGTCTGTCCAACTTTCTCGCCAATAGGCGACTTGGGATGTAAGTACGCGTTAACTTGCCCATGTGTGCTTGTGGTCCATTGTTTGCAACTGAAGCATTGCCTTGTCAATTCTGAGTGAGCTATGCCGAATCATATTTTTCGACGGCCACATCCGAGCGACACGGTCTAAAAATAAAAATAATTTTATCTTCCACGCGTTTCAGTGGCCACGTGTCGGATTCCACGTTGAGCTGCATCTCTTTGTGTTTTTAGACGTTTTATTAAGCGAGTAAATCATTGTTTCGTTTATTTACTGGAATTACTCACACTTTATAAATGGATGCAACGCACGCAGTCATTATAATTGGAGACTTCTGATTCACAGCGTCCGGAACGATAGTGACAAAATTACAAATGATTCCAATGCTATTATTGTAAGAACTTTATACTCTTCAATTTCGATTTAAAAATAGAATTCATAGCAGAAGCTCTTTAGTTTTTAAACACATCGCATGAGTCATCACTAGAGATTACTTAAACTTGTAAACCTCACTGCGTTAGATCAACATTGAATTTAAACTCAAAGTTTTTGAGCGCATTCATGTTTGCTTTTGCTTGTGTAATCGTTTCTTTCGACCTTTCAATTTTCGTATTACCTTAAACAGAGTTATTTCCACGCCGGAATTGACGGTGCTCCGTTATAATTAGTGTCAGTTTGTTTATTATTTAAAACGCCAGAAATGGTCTGGTGCATGTCTCCGTTTGCGCCTGCGCTCCGAACTCGTTAAGCCCGTGGTGATAACTGTTATATAAATAACCCTCCCCGAACCGATTGTTTGCTTACTTTTAAACAATTTCAAGCTCTGACAGGGAACATTCTCGAAATATTTACCTTTTAAAAACTTTTCCCTGTGAAGCTAGTTTTTTTCTTAATAATTAATACAATCTATGAGAACTTAGATCATTACTATATAACATCCCCTATTCGTCTTTTGGGACTATTCAAAATCTTTAATTCATTCAGTGTCTCGAGCGAGGGTGACGGTGAGAGACAAAACCGGTTCACAATTTGGGAATTCGATCCTTAAACGTTCGTGTTGTTTTTTTGACCATGTGACGATGAGTGTTTTACTCGGAATCCAGCCGAACCAGACGCCGATGATTGATGACAGCAGCTAAGCAACATTGGCAGCTATGCTAATGAAACTCCTAAAGGGATCCTTGTTTATCTTCTGCATTCGGACGCTTTAATTGACGCATCATTCACCAGTCGGATTTCAACAGCTCATTACTTTATATTTTATATCAAGCCCTAACATTAAACACGTTTAAAAATGATGACAGCAATTAGAGTCTAGTCTTCAAAAGACTCGTCTACTAACGATGCCTAGACTGATAAGGACGTCATGAACTGCGTGCTTTAACTTCAAAGACTTTTTTCTGACCGTAAAAGCCCATAGCTGCTACCTACCTGGCTTCGGCACGAAGGGACACGATTTCTCAGATGGAAACGTGCACGGACTTGATTATTCGACATCCCTCTCAGATACAGGCAAGAGAGAGCAGGATGAAACAGCGGCGTTGTTCATAACGGCATAAACTCGGAGGTATGCCACAAACAAAAAATAATTGCCCACTTTTTTGTCTAGTTTGTGTAATAGTTGCGTGTACAAAATTATTCCCGGTAGTAATGCTCACAGAGTTATGAGCAATTGCTTCGATGTTATTCTCACGTGCCGTTTTTGACTCTATTACATAATCTGTCTCATCTGGCCTCATCTAAAAGTCAAAGTTAAGGTTATGAATTAGGCACGACCGCTGATTATTTAATAAAACTACGATTTACATGCCTAACCTTTATTATCTTCTGAAAAATTGCCAAGATGTAGTTGTATTTCGTTTGGGTATTCAATGGAAAGTTTGTGCTGATGTTTAAGTTTCTGGAAAATGCCCGGACCAGACAGTTAGCCAGTTTATTGGGTAGCAATAATCAACTCTTTGAGTTTGCCTGATTGAGGTCAGCCGGATTAACTAAATAGAAATCGTCATAAACAATTGAGAAATAAGTAGAACGATAAATAAGTTTAAATGGAGGCCGTTCGGAAGTCAATATAACTATAAATTCGTAATTATTGTTTGTTTTAATTAGCGTATACGTTACCCCAGCCAGATTTTGTCGAAAATCACATTTTTTTTTTAATAGATAATTAGAAGTCCAACTTCTTCAATTGTTGTGCTGATTTTTAAATTTGTTTTGCTTATGGTTTTTTAGTTATTTGACAAAAACAGATCTGGCTGGCGTAACGTTACCCCAGCCAGATGTTTTATTAATTAAAGGGTTTATTGAAATAAACTTTAGGTACATAATTAGTATTCTGAACGAGGTAAATGTTGCCACAAAATTTGAATTTGTATCGTTTATGGTTTCGGAGATATTCAAAATCCTGCTGGTGTAACGTTTACGTGTTCGCTGTATCTCCGAAACGGCTAAGCGAATATGTATAATTTTTTGTACACAGCTTCTATGAATTTGTTATAATTTGTTTGCCAATAAAGAAAAACAAAATAATGCACCGTTTAGAAGTATTTTAATTAATAAAAAAACTCAAGAATAGCTCCTAGCTCTTCAAAAAAGAGCTCTAAAGCCTTATTTGAAACGTCATTTTGTAGCTTACAACTGCCTTCAAATGTTTGTAAATTTTCATTAGAATCCTGTAGGTATTTATTAAGTTACAACGATATTTAATTCAGTTCTCGTAACGATGCGCTCCGGAGATTTAAGGCCTCCGATTTACTGAGTTCCTTGTGGATTTAAAAGTTGAATAAGATATCATTAATTAGTATTTTAGTTCAATTTTCTACCTGTAAAATTTCAGCGTAATACGATTTGTAATTACTGAGATAATTAAAAGAAAGACATTAGGTAGTGCATGATCATGGCAACCCGACCAAGTATAGATGGTTACGAAAAAGCGGCCGCGTAGTACTTTATGCCTACCTTTTGAAATTAATAGGATAGTTTTAAACGTAAAGTACAGTTACGTACAGAAGTGTAAAACGAAAACAATATCATCTTAATTTGAGTATTTTTATTTACAAATCATGTCTTATAAACTTACAAAGAAAAATGCGAAGTACCTAAACACTTTAATTTAGTTATATATTTTCTTATAGCAGCATAATAAATGTTCATTGGCTCAACATAATTATAAATTAACTTCCAAAAGATTAACATTGATTTTCAAATCATGAACTAACAATCACATAATAAATTATTGACTGACATTATTATTTTAAGAGCACATTACGATGACTGGCTGGCTAGTATTCTTATAAAAATAGTTTTATTATTAAAATCACAGATCATTGTTAAAACTAAATTAAATCACATTGTACTTAGTAAAATGTTCGATTTTAAATATCAAAATAAACTTTCGGACATAGATACAGCTCTAATATAGTTATTATAAAACCTTCCTCTTTAATCATCAATCATCATCATCAAAAAAACCGCATCAAAATCCGTTGCGTAGTTTTAAAGATTTAAGCGTTCAAGGGGAAATAGGGACAGATAAAGCGACTTTATTTTTACTATGTAATGATTAAAAAGGAAAATTATTTTTATACATTAAGTAGCTTACCTTTTTCATTAGTAACTCACGAACTCAGGTATTATGGTCCGCAATAGAAGTACTTCATAGTAGTTCACTTTAAATTAAACGAAATTGCGAAGGAAGCGTATGCGCACTCATTCAACGAAACCAAATCTTTGACTAACTCTATCGAGCGACAAACAATCATCCGCCCTCCGTCCCTCGTCCCAAGGACGCGTTATCGACGCTCTCTTTCTTTCTTCAGTAAGTTGCAATGATGTCGTCTCATGTGCATAACTGTGAAGAACATAGAACACGCGCGAATGCAGCGCGCTAAGTACAAAGTCTTCTATCTCTCTATCTATATTATTTTAAAACTGCAACGGGACCGTGTTTGTGCCAATTAAATATTTCACTATTTTGTTAATAAACATATAAGTTTAGCGCTTACGTCACAACAGGTTAAATAAGATAGGTAATGAATGGTACAGTATTTTAAGTAGGTAACATAAATAAGTAGACACAAATTAAAAATATATAATTTAATTCATTTCAAGATATATACTATGCTATAGGCTGAATAGTTTAATTCTGTACGCGACTGTATTGAGCATGTAGCGTTATTATACTATACGTTTTAAAAGGTAGGCATAAAGTACTACGCGGCCGCTTTTTCGTAACCATCTATACTTGGTCGGGTTGCCATGATCATGCACTACCTAATGTCTTTCTTTTAATTATCTCAGTAATTACAAATCGTATTACGCTGAAATTTTACAGGTAGAAAATTGAACTAAAATACTAATTAATGATATCTTATTCAACTTTTAAATCCACAAGGAACTCAGTAAATCGGAGGCCTTAAATCTCCGGAGCGCATCGTTACGAGAACTGAATTAAATATCGTTGTAACTTAATAAATACCTACAGGATTCTAATGAAAATTTACAAACATTTGAAGGCAGTTGTAAGCTACAAAATGACGTTTCAAATAAGGCTTTAGAGCTCTTTTTTGAAGAGCTAGGAGCTATTTTTGAGTTTTTTTATTAATTAAAATACTTCTAAACGGTGCATTATTTTGTTTTTCTTTATTGGCAAACAAATTATAACAAATTCATAGAAGCTGTGTACAAAAAATTATACATATTCGCTTAGCCGTTTCGGAGATACAGCGAACACGTAAACGTTACACCAGCAGGATTTTGAATATCTCCGAAACCATAAACGATACAAATTCAAATTTTGTGGCAACATTTACCTCGTTCAGAATACTAATTATGTACCTAAAGTTTATTTCAATAAACCCTTTAATTAATAAAACATCTGGCTGGGGTAACGTTACGCCAGCCAGATCTGTTTTTGTCAAATAACTAAAAAACCATAAGCAAAACAAATTTAAAAATCAGCACAACAATTGAAGAAGTTGGACTTCTAATTATCTACTTAAAAAAAAATGTGATTTTCGACAAAATCTGGCTGGGGTAACGTATAATTAATTAGCTGTCTCCTTCGGAGCCGATTTAACCAACGTCATATAGGACTTATTTGACTGAATAATTGAAACCATCGATTTTAAAATGACACTTACATAAATGACTGCTGACAAATAGGTGACGTTTTCAAATTAGGCGTTTTATATTAT
Organism: Pyrausta purpuralis; assembly: GCA_963924145.1. Classification (NCBI taxonomy): domain Eukaryota; kingdom Metazoa; phylum Arthropoda; class Insecta; order Lepidoptera; family Crambidae; genus Pyrausta; species Pyrausta purpuralis. Next base: position 20,724,716 of record OZ001664.1, on the reverse strand, counting down.
ATTCGACAAATGTGCCTTATCTGACGTTGATAAAATCGACCCTAAGAAGTATACATACATTAGATAACTTACACCTTCTTATTATTATTGGTACCGATCTATGCATCTGCGGTTTCATCCCTCAAGACATGTTCCACCTTCTGTCTTGTCCTGCGTGCCCTGATTCTTGCTCTTTGGAGGACCTCATGTATGCAAATGACAAGGCAATCCGCATCGCGAATTACTGGGCACAACACATTTAGGTCGCCTTTACCATCGACACGCTAAGAAGAAGAAGAAGACCTTCTTATTACAATATTTTATGAATAAACTAATCAAACCTCGTTATAATTCAAAGCAGACATAACATTAGATACGAGCTTGATGAAATGATGACAAATCACAGCCTATAATTTACAATCAACCGTCTGACATTTGATCCGATCTTGCCCTATAATCCGACACTAGATGGTGCAACATCAACAATGAATCAACGGAGACGTTTACTTCGGACAACGACTATAAACTTGTCTGGGCATGTCGAAAATGTATGCTCCTTAAATTCTGCCAATTATAAAAGGATCCGCGCGATAACCGGATCCGACGACCCACTCCTCCAACTTTCGAGTAGTTAGCCTTTGGTTGCTTAATAACATTCCTTATCTGCTCCAGTGCTATCGTTGAAGGTTAATTGCACGCTACGATTTATACTCAACAATACCGAATTGCCATTTTGTGAATGAATATGACCGCACCTGACGTGTTTTAATTATATTTTCTATGTTTCTAAAGCCGAAACCTAGTTTGTACGTTCGTTTATAAGTGTGATTCGCTGACGCTAGTGAATTGGTGTAATTATAATCTAATTTTTAATTAGATAGACAAAAAATAATTTTGATGGGATGCCACTTTTTCGTAATAAAAAATAGGGTTGTTCCTAAATAATAGCAAATTAAATTTCTATTCAATCTTTCTTTTGTAAATAATTATAAATAGATATACCTTACCTACATTAGTGTTTTGCAGAAGTTTATAAATGAAACGGTATTATTACAAACAATCTAGAAGAACAAAAATGCTTTTTAAAATTATGTTTGCTGTAAATACCACTATAATTTTTAATAAAGAATTTATATGAGTCAGAATAGGTTTATTAAAGTCATTCAAGAATATTGATTTTACATTTGTGAATGAATCCTAAATTTTTACTTATTAGAAAATTAAATTATCATGTTTAAAAACTTTAAATTATCACGTTTTTTATAGTTGTATTCACGTTTACATGTATTATTTATTCAAATAAGTATAATCACATTATTGAAAGATTGTATCACAAATTGAATAAATCGCCCACAATTGAATTGTTACAACACTTGCATACGCTAAAGAGCATTTGAAGTAGACAACTTCAATGACATGATTTTATTTAAAAAATAAATCCTGCCGTACTGCCTTTTATCTAATTCTGGTGGTTTCGGCTTTGATTTAACTTTGACAATAACAGGATAAATATTTATGGGTTAGAAGGAAGGAAATAAGTAGTTTAATTTCATTGACGCCATCCAACCATTGTCATTAATAATTTACCTTATTAAAGTTTAATTGGTTGTTCTCTCTCACCTGTTTCTATGATAATGTTAGGTATTTGGATGCCGTTATTAAGTAATTATTCAGCGCTTATAATATACGTACATATCATATAACTTACTTTGGGCTATTATTTATTATCAATACTCTATGTGTGATATTGATAGGATAAATAATGGTAATAAACAGCTTATTTTGGAAGTGGTTTGATACCGTTAGCATATTAGCGACACCTTCCAACTTAGATAATTTCGGCTCTTTTTAATGAGGAAGCATAATTCTAAGCCACATTATTTCCTGTACTTAAACAAAGTTACTCAGCATTTATAACGTAGCATTTTTTATTACATAAAGTCGCCTACTTTCACGGTTTTATTCGCTCAAAAGAAATTTATAATCAAGTCTTACAGAACAGACCAACGGATTCCGACATCCTGTCAGGATGTCTGTCCTGTCTGTATGCATATTTACTTACAAGTGTAATCGCGGTTACTTAAGCAGGATACATAAAAACCGGCTAAGTGCGAGTCGGACTCGCCCACTGAGGGTTCCGTGCCAACTTTAACTGAATTCGTGATCCACTTACTTCCACTAAGCCAAAATGTCACTATATTTTGTTGACAGCAAATATAACTTTGTTTTCATAGTGTTTGTATGAAAAACAAAGTTATGTTTGCGGTTGTTGAAAATGTGTATAAGAATCGTAAAGCGGTTAACAGAATACATCTTTCTATCAAATTTCAACAGTGTGATGCTTATTGTTACGAAATAAAATGGCTCTGACATACGGACGGACAGACAGACAGTCTTGACGAAACTATAAGGGTTCCGTTTTATTGCCATTCGGCTACGGAACCCTAAAAAAAGTCCCAAGCGATTTTGTAATTTAATTACAAAGGCTAGTTACACTGGACTGTAAGAGCTGTCTGAATAATTAACGCGTTAACTTAACAAGCAATTTGAATAAAAAACATTTGAATTTGACGTGAAATTTACCAAAAAGTTCCAGTCTCCGACGAATTATTACTGTTTAGTTACCGTTGCAAAATATAAATATTGACTAAAATCTGTGGATTGGATCGTTGCTATGGTTCATATCCAAGAGTAACCTTAAAAAAAAACGAATGGGACACCAATCACATACATTGCTCTGATCCCAAAGTAAGTAGCTTATGCACTTGTATTATGGAAATCAGACACAACGGTGGTACCACAACACCTGAGACAATATCGAAAATTTTGATTTCTACATTGACCCGACCGGGAATCGAACCGGAACCTCGGAGCGGCGACGCCTTGCAACCCAGCGTGCTTAGCCACTACACCACAGAGGTTGTCAAAAAAATATGACGTCTATAGGGTTGCTAAGACACGTCTATGTTATTCTGCTATTGACTAAATTGGGTATTAGGGGATTAATTCTTGGGTTTTTAATGACCAAGCTAATCGAGATTGTTTCTAAGCGAGATCGTGCGGGTAATAATTACATAATCAACATTATAATGGTACATTGTTTTAATAATATGCTCACAATTACTACACCGCTCCAATTAAACTGATAACAAATAAAATAACAGCTCCGTATCACATTATTCGGCGTATCTGGAAACATTCGGTGACAGTTTGCATAGGTACCTACATGTGTTTATCGGCACATCCGTCGCTGTCTGACTGATAAGAGCCGGATAAGATATCACATGACCTATGTAGGTCTAGTGGTTACAAGTGGAATGTTTTTTTTGGCGCATCCAAGATTTTATTGGGGATTTCGGTCAGGGACATCACTGGATATGGCTCAGTTATTTTAGACGATTATGATTTCATTACTGGGTACTCACAATTCTCTCGTATATCTACTTTATTGCTTGAAATGGGAGTACATTGATATTGATTGATAAGCTATATAAATCAATTGAACTACTGTTACTAGCTTATGGAACTGACACCACGAACAAATCTTGTGTCACATGAATTGACACCACATGTCATCAACTCATACAAATGGTTTCATATTCGAAATTCTTAAAAAGGTGAAAATTCTCAAAATTCTAAGGAATACGTGACATAATTGTGATCTTGCCGTCGTATTTGCGACACATTTTCTGCTGGGCATAGCTTTACGTAGTAATAAAAACTCACTGCCTAAAGTAGAAATATTATTGTAGTATTTATTTATTCATACTTCATTGCGCAACCAAAATTTGTACAGAAGGTGGACTTAACGCCATATGGCATTCTCTACCAGTCATTTGGCCATTGGCCTAAGCATAAATAAATGACTGTGGGCGGTGCGATGGATGAAATGAAATTTATATACAATATACATATGTAAAAATAGTGCACGGACGAGTCTCTGATTGAAAATTTAGTAGAATTTAGGTAATAGTACCTTCATTAGATACTTAACAGTACAGCAAGCACACTTGTTTCAAAGATAGACATAATGAGGAGAGGAATAGGAAATCCGTAGGGCGGGTCTTGTCTCTCGTATTTCATATTTAATGATGCCCTGCAAAAACTGCATACCAACAGGCGATATCCAGAACTAACCGGGCGTACATCTGGGTCATGTCATGCCCCACCCTCGGGCATACTTTAACGAATGCACGTTGGAAAAAATCTCAGCGAGGTTCTACTCTAATGATTTCTGTTCGTAGTTTCACCTACTGCTATCCTTCTCGCACAAGCCGACATTTCAACGTAAGTGAAAAAGATGTCTAAGGGGCTAGAAATATGGACAGAGTGGGACCTGTGAATCCTTTCACCATAAAGTCGTGATCGGAGAGCACGAGATCGCCATGGGTCGCCGTGAGTAGGTAGAGACTTTTTGAATCTGTCTGTCTTTCTCACTCAGGTATAGAATAACGTTTGACCGAGAGAGACAGGAGGCCCGTACGGCCCAAAATATGCACGATTCTACAAGTACTAAAGCCTTAGATTCCAAATTATAAAACGATCTTCTAGTGGGTTATAGGTGCATCCAACGTATTTTTCTGCAAGGATAACTGGTGATGGTTCAACAAGGTTACTTAAATAGATTAAATAATTAGAGTTCTACAACATGTAATTAGGCAATAATGAAGTTATTTTGCCATCACGAAATGATCAAAAAGGTCCTATGTCGGGGTCGATATGTTACAGAAAAGGCATGATAGCCATCATAGTATACAGTTCCTAAAATCACCGGGAAAAGTGTTATGTAAACTGTATTAGATAAATTTCCTAGGAATTTTATAAATTTCCTAAACAGCAATCGGATATGTAATATATTTATTTTTATAGTAACGTGTTACTTTCATTGAGAGCCTAAAAAAACTTTTTTTCCGAAATTAACGAGAGCCATAACATTTTATAAACCGTATGATAGTTAGTTACTTGATTTTATTATTGAGAGCCATAATAAAAACTCTTAATCCCTCAATTCGTAAGATTTAAAGATTTTTTTAAACTTAAGCACTCTTGAACAATTTTTTCAACGACTGATTCTGAATCTTTATTAAAAACGTGTTTTATTTATTTTGTTCACACAAAGCGTTAGTTATACATTTCCTGTTACAATATGGAAAATCTATGAAATTCCTGGAAAATATATGAATTTCCTAGCTAGGATATGTGCATATTAAATAATCTGTGAATCAATATTTTATAAATTCCCTTATAGCTTCGGAATTGTATACAATTGCTCGAATTCATACATTTCCTGTAACAGATATAACAATTGTTCCATGATTACCGTATAAAATGATTCCACGTCAATAAAAGTATGTCAGTTGTTCAACTGCAAATGAGATTAGCAATAAATGTTCATTAGTTAATACTCTTAAAAGCTTTAAGAAATGGATCACGCACGATTCTTCAATGACCGATCATTTGCTGACGGAATTCGTTTTGTTATAAACTTTTTATGATAAGATAGATACATATTAAAATAATCAAGGTGAGTAAATATCGTGATTATAATATTCGCTGGTTTAAATAATCAAATATCTTCCTTCATTAGCTGGTGGTGCCAATGAATCTGGCATCTTAACAACTCTCGCTTCCACACCAAAGCGGTTTCAGACAACCGCATAACAATAGAATATCTATTGTGTCTCGTTTACATGCGCTTGAGGGATGCAAGACAATATGAATACTAACTTAATTTGAAGTCATTAGGTTTCTGCCTTAACTTAAGTTTAATCTGACGCGCGCGTAGGCGGCAGATCAAACCTTTCTCTGTTTGTGGATCCTTTTGAATCCTCTGAGATGGAATCCAAAGAAATGATCTCCAAACATTTTAATGATTATTCTCTAAATATATTTACACATTCATGCCGCATCGTCGCCCTCCCGTAACTATTTAGGGTTGTCAAATATTATAAACAGGTAAGTATCTGAGAAAATGTAAAGAAGTTCAGACTTATTTCCAACAATGTTGGTGTTTGTGTTGATTTTGACAAGGTGTAAAATTCGAATTCAAGCAGTGTAAAAGTAAAGTTGATAAAGCTATGATTCCGAAAAGTAAATAATAAATAAAATAAAGTTATAAACTTTTAAGATGACGTTATCTAACGCAAACCCTTGGTTTTATTGAACTGTACGAACTGATTCCAATCACAAGACGTGACGTAAAGTCTGTTTCTTTTGGCTTGTCGAATATTCTAAACAATCTTGAAATTAATTTTTACCGAAATATTTTATTTTAAAATAAGATAAACACAAATCTCACTATCTATGTGTACATAGGTAATACACCGATATCTTTTAAAACTGAATAGTAAATGAATTTTAATCACTGAAATTATTTTAAAAGTTGGACTTGCAAACAAAAACGGACTTTAATGATTACATTCCTTGATAAAAAACAAAGCTTTACTATCAAACTACATATCAAAGATCAAAGATAATTTCTTAGCAGCCCTACGGCCGTTCCAAGCGATCACAAGAATGCGACGAAAGCAAAGGGCAAACAACACAGGTTGATGTGACGGCCCACATCCGGCAGGAGTGGGGAGGGGAGTAAGCTGCGTGTGCGCAAGTGCGTGAATGACGAACGGAGATTGAAGCTTTTGACGCGAGCCGTACATTGTCGTTACGTGCCGCCATCTTTGTGAGTTTTAATCGCTGGTGCAACATAGTCTTAGGAAATGCATTTCAAGAATGTCGAGCTAAGTTGCCGGATGCTTTTAATAAATGTTTTGATGTTCATAATAAAATGATAAACTAAGGGCTAATTTTTCAATAGTCAGATAAGAAATATTCGTCGAACAAAATACAATATGCCTAATTTGAAAACGTCACCTAATTGTCAGCAATCATACGTAACTGACATTTTTTAAAATCTGTCGCTTAATTTATCAGTCTGATAAGTTTTATCTGACCATTGAACAATCAGCCCTAAGTATAGTATAATATTTTGTGGCGAAATTTTTCAGGATTTGCATTCTTTGGACTATTCGTTGTCGAGATTAATCTAATGGCTGACAAATTAAACTTATTTATAATAGTATAATTGAGTTCATATACTCTCAATCAGCTTATAAACTTCTTATTTTTACTGATCCTAACGATTTTTCACATACATCTTTGTCAGAAATGTCAGCTTGTCATGCAGTTACCGGATTTTAAAAACAAATTTACCGTCAATAGGTATTATAAATTTGCGTCCCAAAGCACAGGAGGTTGATAGGCTATCGTCCGATAAGCTCGTCCGGGTGCGAATGATGACCCAGGCTATCTGACGGGACAGTATTTGCAATATAGCGGTCATAGATACGAGTACGACTGGATGACGTGGAAATCTTGAAACAAATTGTGGTAGGATCAGGTAATATTTTTCTTGAATACATAGGTACAGGCGGTAGCATGACAAAATTTGATTTGCTCGTAATTGCATAAAGTTCAACAGCATGAATGGTGTTTTTGTTTGAACACAATACATTATGGTAGGTTCTATCATTTATTATAAATATTGTGTTTTATGAGCAGTTTTCTCCAATCACTTGGCCGAAAACCACAAGGCAGACGAAAGGAAAAAAGTGCGTTATTAAATATTGGAAAATGTGTTTATAACTTTTTGATTAATTAAAATAGTTATTTATTGTCATTATAAAGTCCTTTGTTTACTAAAGGTACACATAAACGTTGTTAACTGTTTATTATTTACTGTGGCAAAAAGCAATAACCTTCTGCTATATTACTTAAATAAATACATTTTCAAAAATTATTTCCTTAAGTGACGTTAGCGTCATCGCTCGATGAAATAAACATCTAATGACAAGAACTATGTTCATTATAGAAGATACTCCATGGATACTGATATTTGGTACACGTCATGACTGACGCGTCAGTTCTCTTTTGTTTGACACACGCATTAGACAATGGATCTTTGGCGTCAACTACAAAGTACGACCACAAACCAACACTTGAGCCTCAAAAACTTCAGGTTTAAATTCTCTTATCTTATTTAGAATTATACGCCTATCGATTTCATTGAAACGTTTGGTTAAATGTGTGTCATTGAATGTCTTACTGACTCATGTATAGATACGAGACTAACACAACATTGACCGCGTCTGTGACGTACTTTTTGCAATATTAGTCATACTAATTAGAAATGACGATAACTCTGATCTCATACAAAATCAAATACCTTCCTGATTAGTTTCTTAATCTTAATTGCGTCTTTAAAATGTTTGTTGTTTAAACTGAACTTCGTAGAATCTGTGCCGGCATAGAGTATTTCTTTTATGACAAATGTAAATATGTATAAGCTTTATTTCTTCTGTAATTCTCAAAATTCTTTAGGGGGTGTTAATATTTTGTGTAGTTAAGATAACAAGACTCATTTTTTTCTCTATATCTATCTTCAAGTACCTAACTAATTCTTGTGTGTAGCGTGCAGCTTTTCACGCCATGTTTTTCCTCATACAGATATCTCCAAGACAGTCTATAAACACTTGTCGGTTATAAATTATTTATATCACCCTAAAGAAAACTTTAATATCTCCAAGGGGTCAAAGCTCAGGATCTGAGCATAAACAGACGCAGTAGGTCATATCATAAGCCTAGGTAATAATGAAGATATTGCCTAATAAAAATGAAAATGGGAGGTCAAAGGCGACTTATGGCATATTCTCTAGCTACGTCAACACGTACCGCTCATAAAAGTCGCCAGGATTTTATTAAGTGGCGTAAAGGAGCGAATATTTAACGCCCACGTTTTATGTAGAAATCACGCCGAGTCGGCGAAATAAGTTCGTAATATTTACCCTTATTTAGACTAGGAAGGAAATAAGAGCCTACTGGGTTGGAAAAGCAAGATTCAAAAATTTGCCTTCAATCGATATAATCTAATAAAAGACGAAATGCGGTAAGGAAACCAAACAAAACGAAAGATATTTATCAAACGTGAAGTAAATGAATATGGCTGAATCAATACTTACTTATATTTTAAAGCTGAAGTCTTTGTTTGATTGTTTGAACGCGCTAATCTCAGGAACTACTTGGCCTATTTGAAAAAATATTTTTGTGTTGGATAGCTTATTTATCGAGGAAGGCTTTAGGCTATAAAACATCACGCTGCGACGGGAGGGGAGGGAGCAAACTCCAAACGCGCGGACCAAGTCGCGGGGGACCGCTAGTAGTACAATAATGTGGATAAATTTTCATAGCTCTATACACGGACGAGTAAAAAAGAAAGGACTCCGCACCGCGATATTAGCAAGTGAAGCCACTTTTATGCTGTATGTGTGTGCGTTACGGGGATACCAGTTGACACAAATATTTCTCCTTTTATTGTGTAGGTGTAAATTTTACTGATTAATGCATGTGAGCAATGTGCGTAAAATTTGAAGTAACGTGCGTTTCAAAACCACAATTAAAATTTAAATAATGTAAGTCGCCAACCTGTGATCGGAATAGCTAGATAAATTACATACCTGTATTTCTTTTGGTTGGATTTCATTATATTTTTATTTAAATAAAAAGTGCTTGCTTCTTCTTCCAATTATTATTACGAATACAAAAAAAAACTTGCTTGATTTTCTGTTACACAAACACTACAATATATTTAAATGCCAAAAAATAAAGAACTGATTCAATTTTATCATTAAGTAAAAAAAAAGTTATGTTTATGAAGTAGAATACTGCTTTAACACAGCTTTTTGCATGGGACTAACAGCGAAACCTCATTTTTAGGGTTCCGTAGTCGAATGACAAATAACAGAACCCTTACACAATGAAACCATTGTCTGGCTGTCGGTCTGTCCGTCTGTATATCACAGTCAATTTATTCTGCAACTATTAGCATTACACAGTTGAAACTTGGTAGGTAAATGTATTCTGTTAACCGCTTTACGGCTTCCCACACATGAAACTAAAACCAATTTTTTTTTTTGTCTAATCTCATAAGCCTTTTAAAATGACAGTAAGGTTCCTTAACCAAAAGACGCTTCCAAAGTGGTAAAATGGGCGTCCCCCCATCCCCCTTTAATCTTTAAACAGTGTACATTTTGAAAAAAAAACATGATGTAGAACTTGACAAAAACTTTCAATGAAAATTGGTTTGAACGATATCCAACTTGTAGTTTTTCAGTGCGCGAGTCCGACTCGCACTTAACCCGTTTTTTCGGGTAAAGTCCCTATTTATTTCCCGGCCACACTGGCTGTTACTGTCACTGGCAAATCACGTGGAGTGGAGGTTTTGTGTTCCAAATAAATAATATTTGTATTTAAAAAAAAAACAGAAATTAATGTAATAGGTACTGGGTTGCCTGTGAAAGGTAATTCCTTGGCACTTTTTTTGTAGAAATGTAATATTTGTACACTGTTTAACGACACACGCCGGCATTTTTTTCAATTTTTTATACGTGAAGGTTTGCACTGTCACAGACAATGGCAGAGAGGGTAATGGCGGCCGATCGGCTTACTTTTGCGTCAGTGTGTGCGTGGAGGTTCGTATTTACACGTATGCTGGCTTACTTTGGGTGCTTCACTTTTTGTGTAGGTGACGCGGAGTCCTTACTTTTTTTACTCGTCCGTGGCTCTATAAAAGAGTTATACATTTCGTCCTTTGTTCTAACTATTTGAACGTTCAACGAACTTTACACTAGGCACATAAAATATTTCAATAGCTTATCAATAAACTAAAGTGTCACATCCTCGTTTGGCAAATGATATATTTATATCCTGTGCCCGAATCACCGACATATGGTTAAGGTGATGTAACTCTGACTCATGCTTGAGTCTTGACCGGTCGACATAACGATTCACTGATAAAGAAGTTTTAAAGTTGAAAAAACAACCTTATGTATAGGCACTAGAATTGAAATTCGTGTGTGGCCAACTCGCGTGTGCTGTATGGTCAAATGGCCCATCTTTAATTCGTTAATGGTCACTTTATACGCATTCCGAAGTCTACAGTGTATTAATAATTGGAGAAATACAGCCGTGGATAAGTTTTTTATTAGTGCTATAAGACATGCGAGCTTTTAGGTGAAATTGTGGGTCGAAAGATGGTATATTATTCGGTTAGCTAGCAACTATCATGCTTTTCATGGACAGTTCCACATTTTTTATATTTCACATGGTCTGTTAGTCGAGTGACGTAAAGCAATCGTATCTCTCTTTACAAATTGTATTTAAACTGGAAATTATCTTCATCAATAAAAAACTTAGGACGACCTCCGTGGTCGAGTGGCTAGCACGCTGGTTTCAAGCGTCGCCATCTCGTGAGGTTCCCGGTTCGATTCCCGGTCGGGTCAATGTTGAAAACGATCTTTTCTATATTGTCTCGGGTCTGGGTGTTGTGGTACCACCGTTGTGTCTGATTTCCATAACACAAGTGCATTAGCTACTTACTTTGGGATCAGAACAATGTATGTGATTGGTGTCCAATATTAGGAAAATTTAAGGAATGCAGTAAATACTCTTCGTATTTCTATCATTTCCTGGTCAAACACCTTTTCAGGAAACTTCTAATTCAGTAAAATCAATTTAATCTACCGATTAACATAAACACAAAATACAAGTTTAAATAAGCGGTTTAAAAAGATATATGCTTATTTATACTTAAAAATTATTATGTTATTATGCCTTTAAACGCCATATTTTACAATCTTACAACCGCTTTCATGGAATTATCTCCCATAAATATTCTAATTACCATCTAACAGCGGTAATTGACGCCATGCGGCGTAGTCGTCGATTCCGCTCTGTCTATTCAAGGTTCGACTCCCGCTGAGAGTCATCTTTTTATGACAAAATCTGTTCAGTGTCGGGTTACGTAAGTGGTAACGTTAAATTATTTTGGGGATTTTTAAATTTTCATGATGGATGTGAGAGATTGTGACTGCGATTGACCCTTTTACCAAGCTGTGACTAAGAAAAGCTTCGTCATGTTCTGATGTTTCCAAACTCTGAAAGTATCTAGAAATCAAACAATCTCAACAATATTGTCAGTCTAAAAAGAGTAGAATTACAACTAATTGCGACTTATCTTTGCTTACAAGAAGTCCACCGCATTCCTACACTCATTTATCAATTTCTGCAGTGTCTACTTATTTTTTAGGTTCACCAGTACCACAAATAAAACGAATGCAACGAGTTTACTGACCTAACGAGATAGGGAAATAGTCAAAACGCACAGATGCATAGAAAACGTATCAAATCCCAATATCCGAGGTGTAGAGTCCGTCCCGAAACTAATAACTAAAACTGGGTCAACGATAGTGTTGTTACACAACAGTAAATGGGACCGTGGGGACACTACGTAAACTATCATGATATCATGCGGTCAACATATTAATCTTGCTGTATGTACAAACTTTGCTATAGATCCCTAATCCATCGCATACATCGCATTAAAACTGTCAAAACATATTTTGTATTTTTTTGTGTCTTCTGTTAAAATGTATCCTATTTATCGTACCTACTTTTATATTTGTTTACATATTTACAACAAAAGTCATATTCTTACAATAAACTTGAATGATGAAGAACGAAAAATAATATTTGGTTCTGTAACTAAACTACAAGATATCAAGATACAGTAAGCTCTGCTTGGATAGGAACGTCTATTAATATAAATGAATGATGGTAGTTTTAATTTTCATAACTATATAATGATAAATAACACCTTAGTTTCACCTGTTACCACGGATGCTGTAAATAAAGCATTCGAAACGGCATATAGTTCTAGTAAAATGTGCGCAAAATAAATCCGTTAATTTCATTTCAATGAAAAAATATTTTGATACCCTGACAGTAGTCAGTTTTTCGGGTACCATGAGTACATGGTATCCAAAAAATATGAAAAATTACAGAGTAACTTTCTAATTCCATTATTCTAGGAAAAAATCGACAGCTTGTTATCAAACTAGAAACGTTTGTGTCCCGCCAGTATTCCACCCATACCACATATTTACACTCAACACTAGCCCAGAGTAGAAATGGCCATCCATTTGCATGTTTTCAAAGTTTTTGCGCGAACATTCTATTGGTGTTTTGCATTTAAACCGCCATTTTCAGGGTGCGCTATTGCACGGCCTTTTCAGTAGGTCGATGGAATCTACACTTTGAATAGAGATCGGATATTGGACTTTAAGTTTGTTGAAGTTCCAAGATAGGTTCCACTAAAAGTTGGCCCCAATTCTTTAGAAGCTGAAAGATTTATTTATCGTCCCAGATTTAAGCTTACTAACCCTTTTAATGTAAACTTAATAGCAGTGGAATTTATATATACCAAATCTCACTTTGTTCTTAAAAGACACATAAATCATAGGGCTAAATAGTTTCAACTAATTCACAGAAATAAAGTAGACATGTCGTTGTTAATGACCAAGCAACATTTCCTTAAAACAAAAACATTTAGTTAACTCGACTTCCTGCTAGCAATCGGACTGTCAATCCAGTAACAATAACTCACCGGGGACAAGTTGACACGCCATTTAAATATGAAACTAGTCGATTGACAAGCATTGGTTGGCTTCGACAAACAGACACTATCAGTTCTGAGTAACAAAGCATTAGTAGGTGACCCATATTGAGTTGTTGTTGTTGAAATGGAACTGTCTACCGAAAATGTGTAATGTTTGTGGTTTTGTGATTATTTCGACCTCGAACTTTAACCATAAACCAGAAAATTTCAATAAAATTGAGAATAGTTGGTGTTTGTTTGTTAAAAAGAAATCACAGTGAAATATGAATACTAGGTCAATTTGACCATCCTCTTAAAAATGTGAGGAGATGTGAGGATTTCTTGAAGAAATCCTTTTGCAATTTCCAGGTGTACAGATTATAGTCTCGAAAAACTCAACCCGGGCGTATAACATTCAAATCAAGCTACCAATGACGTGATCCATTAAAACGTACGTCAGCAGTAGTACCGGGTTTGCTTAGCAATGCTTCCTTTAAGTTACCGACCACCGATTTATAGGGAGGTAGATGGTATCTCCCCTAAGTTATTGCTCGGAGTGAGTAGATAACGGAATGGTTGGCTACCCCTAGTAGGCTGCAGGGAAATGGACACGCTACGCAGGACTATTTTGATGTTTACTATTTCCAGCCGTAGATAAGGAAGTGAAATTATCGTAGACTCTTTGCAAAATTTGCAGACACATAGTTTTTCTATGATTTTTTGGGCGAAGGAAGCTGTGATAAGTCGTCAAGTCGTAGACCAGTTCCTGACTTGACATCTTATTTATAATATCTGCAGATTTTAATTTGAGTCAAACGCTTGAATAGAAAATGCCCAATGAAATTAAATATATTTTTATGGAATCACCTGAAGTCAGAAAAGAAACCGTACAAAAACATTATTAATACACATTTTGGCAGGTGGTTTGATGAAAATCTATATAGCAATGAAAATGAATTACAGGTTCAACTATCCCGATTATCGCAATAAATCGTAATTTGCTATAACAAAGGGTATTTGCGTCTTGATTAGGTGTCGTGCCATAAATTCCAGGTAATTGTTGATCGGTTCGTAGAACTATAGAGCTAAGACGATAGACAAACCGCGACAAGCCATAAAGGCCGCCAAGATTTGCTGGCCACAAATTTATAAGCAAGAGCTGTCGACGTAGATTATATCTTGTTTGAAATATACACAGAACGGATAAGGGTATGAAGTAAGGATTCTATTGCGGATTGGGCTAAGGAATTTGTGAACCGCGGCTTCTGCTGTGGCCTAAATTTCATTTGTGAAAGTTGCCTTTCTCCAAGCTTTTTCGGATTTATAGACTGCAGTTGCAATCGAATGATAAATATCGTATTTATCGTAATTTTATGGTGCTATTGATTAGTTACACTGATAATATCGTAAGAGCCCAAATCATGCACTCTTATATTCGAAAATCTAAACTTTATCGAAAAAGAGGTTGCTTTTATAGTGCCAGATCACTAAAAGACCATATTTTTCTGTATAGACACTAAATACACGTGCCTGTTCCGTAGCCTACCCTTAATCAATGTAAGGGTAGTCTACCCTTTGTGATAAATTATTTTTAATAACTGTAAAGAAAGTCACTATTAGCTAAGCTACTCAGGTTTTATATATTCATAACCATAATTAGTAAAGTTCATAATTATTTGGGTTCTATCCGATGTCTTTCAGATGGAGATTCGAATACCGTTAGTTGACGTTTCAGCTTTTATATCATCCTAAACCATCAGTTATCACCAGTTCATGGGTGGATGGAACAATCGCAGAGTTTCCAATAGTCGTTCGACACGGCTATTGGCAGTTGCTGATCCGTACTGAAACAGTGCGCGAAATATAGGAACGTTTTCGTGTTACAATGAAGAGATGTCTGGTAACATTACTTGTTATCAAAACAGAACACAATACCACTTACCATCACAATACAAGGAGACAGTAAAATATTTTCTTGAAAATGATGTACGAACAGGATAATCAGTGTTATGGCAGACTGATTGTTAAATTAAATAAAGTTACAACAATTATGGATGGAACATAGCTTATTTATATTCTCAAAACTAGCAGCACCCCTCACTTTCGCGCGTTTTGAGTTCACTCTCTCCTCCCGTCGCAGCGTGATGTTTCATGATCTAAATTTTTCATCGATAAATAAGCTATCTAACAAAAAAACGATTTTTCAAATCGGTCCAGTAGTTTCTAAGATAAGCGCGTTTAAACAAACTCTTCAGCTTTATAACATGCTGTTATTTTTGAAAGTGTCGTTCTTAAATCTTGCCCCTGTTTATGGTATGAAATACTGCTGAATGTAACCAATTGTATTCTAACGCTGGGCAAAATACCGATGTACGTTTTGCTGACAGGAACTGGCAAATATCCCCCGATATTGCAGCTAACTGCAGGCGAAGTGGGCCACACACACACACTGACACTCTGATGCATTATCCGGAGTTGAATGTGAATGTTGGAGTTAGCGCGGACGATTCTGATTAGCAAGACGTAGATACCTTATATGGTTTTTGTAAGTTTACCTACTTGGTAATTAATCATCTTTCAATTTGATAACCATACCGCCCCATTTTACAGGTTTTTAGTTAGGGGACCCCAATCAGGGGCTGTCATTGCGACCTTACTTAAAATGTGATTTTACTCTCCGTTATTTGTTAATATTATTTTGATGCAAAAACTACATCTATGTCAATACTTTACTTCTTTACAAACCTGTATAGTTTCTTCTATGCTGCTGCAATCTATTAAGTCGCTGTCAAACTTGACGACCTCCGTGGTGTAGTAGCTAAGCACGCTGGGTTTCAAGGCGTCGCCGCTCTGTCCCGGATTCGATTCCCGGTCGGGTCAATACAGAAATCAAAGTTTCTATAAGTAAGTAAGTAGTAAGTAAGTAAGTTTACATTACACTAGTACATTAGCTTCTTACTTTGGGATCAGAGCAATGTATGTGATTGGAGTCCAAATTATTTTTAAACTCCTCGAACATTAGTAATGTTAGAAAGAAGAAGATTCTACACTGTACACTGATTTGATGACAATTAAATGATTATGGTTCTGTACATAAAAATCTATACTTGTATTTCACCGCTTGATAACCGCTGTTTTGTTACACGCATGCATCTAATCGTACCGAACCTATAAATGACTGTTACATTTTTTATACACATAATGCGTGTATACGGTTTATTCCGCAGCATCCCAAACATTAAACCTTTACGTAACCCTCACCTCTCTGCCTCTTTAAAGTGGTAAAAAAACTATGCCTATAGCGTAGACAACTCAGTAGCCGAGAGCGACACATGCTCGGAATTAATTAATAAAATTAAAACTCTTCTAATTATACCCCAACCTCTTTTATTTTGATTCACGGACACGCGTCTCGTATAGACTTATTGCATAAACATGATCATGTCATTCCACTTATGATATGACTGAATAATTTGATTTACAACCCGCTTTGTGGGGTCAAAGTCTTCTTGATGTATTGTGAACCTTTTAATAAGCCTGTCTTACTAAAAATATAGTATAAACCTCTATGTAAACCACGCTGCTGAGCAAATGCGCCAACGGCATCCTGACAGTCCTGGCTGGCCGCTGGGACTGCCCCTTGGTTGATCATATGACCAGGTTACATGTTCCTGCACACTGACCTGTTAGCCAGACATTTGTATTGTTTTTATATAATTGAAAATGTGTTTAAATTATTTTGTTATTGAAAGTCTTATGTTCAATGTTAATAATTAATTATTATAAAATTGATTTTTATGTCACTAACATCAAATATGGGTTATTTTTGTAATTCATGTAAAATATTAAGGAATGCATAATAATCGTTTTATTTATTTATTGGATTAAGAATTCTAAACCACAAATGTAAACAAAATCATAGTATACTAACACTAGCTATCCCCGGGATAGTAATTTTATGGCTCTGCCTGACTGAAATAAACTTTTTTTTATATCTATTATTTTAAATAAATGTCACTTATGTTGGCACTAAGGGGCTTCTTAATCGGAATACATTGGAATAAAATGATATTATAGTCCTGATTTTAAGGATGATTCACGCTACAACGTGCCGGGTCCGGACCGTGCCGGAGCCGGGAAAAATCCCACCGACATTCCAACGCCGTGCCACGTCTGGGACCGGGCAGAGAACGGTTAGGCATGAATCACTTCATACAAAATTTATACAACAATGTTTGATCGTGCTCCGGCCGGCGCCCGGTCCTGCGCCGGCACGGTGTAGCGTAAATCAGCCTTAACCTTCTTCAGGGATTGCATATAACGAATTTACAATCTTTGTCGCATAGAAACGCGTGCACATTTTGTTACGCGTGAAAAAGATTTATCGCGTTCATCTTTTACAAAAGTCGCAGTGTGAACAGGCACTTACTTACCTTTCGCTTTAACATGCAAATGAAATGTTATTTAAATTAATTTCAATAAATTAAAATGTTTGGCAACATGTAAATTAATGAGTATGGTTCTAACTTACGGCGTTTTTAAATTTAACATATTTTTAAATAAAATACTGTAATATTTAGTAATGGGTCAAAAAACAAATAAACCGCATAAAAATCAAGTTGATGTATTTTTTATGATCTAGAGAATGAAAGAAAGAATCCTGGCAAGGGCGAACTAACTTTAGCTGTTCAGTACAGTCACCGTCAGACATTTTGTAGCGGATCGTCAATAAGTTGCATACATTACAAGTTACCATTAATATCTAAACATTATAATTCATTTAATCTGAGCAGATCCTGATCTGTTATTGACTATTATGATCTGCTCAATATTTATGGATTCATTCTTGTTCAGATATTCAGGGTCTCCCCGAATTTTTGACGCGCATACTAGCGCCACTCTATTTAAAATATTTATTACTCCTTAAATACAAAAACAATCAAAAATCTGGTAGACACGATTGTAGTACAGATTCTATAGTATACTTAGTACGTTTAAATTGTGTCAAAAGTAGTTTACTGTAGTTAGAGTTAGAAAAACTGCTAAATATGGCCATTTTTGGCAATTTTTCCTTGCAGTAACTGCAGATTACTCTGTTTTACTGAACTTAAATATTAAATAAATAAATATCCTTTGGACATTTCCACACATCGCCATCTAGTCCCAAAGTAAGCTACTCAAAAGTAAGCTTGTGTTATGGATGCCAGACAACGGATATAATACTTAAATACTTTTTGTTTGTAAATACATACATGATATACATAGAAAACACCCAGACCAATACAAACAGACATGTTCATGCACACAAATGTTTGTATCTAAACCACATAACCAGAGCTACAATCGCATCAATCAGATTTTCGATTGGTCTTTTATTTAACGAGTTATGATTTTTCTACTAAAGTGGCGTTAGTATGCGTGTTAAAAATTTGAGGAGCCCCTTATCGGGCTTGTAGTGAAAGGAAATAAATGATATTTTAACTGGTCACCTTGTCTGCTACAAAATATCTGACGGTGCCTACAGTTTGTGGTCCGCCTAAAGCTTTTGGCTGCACAATTACGAGGGCCTAAAGTCCGGGCCGTTATATCTACTTTATAGCCTAGATAAGGCTCAATGGCCAGTAACGAAGTTACACTTTATGCTCAATTATTATTAGCAGTCATTTGGATTTGCTAAGATATATTACTGAGCGCTAAACTTAGGCGAACAATAGGAGTAAACTCAGTAAAGCTTTCTGGTAAAGTATTTGGATGTTGGTATTAAAATCACTTAGTTAAAGCCAGAAGGGAGACATTAGCTGACAGTTGGAAATCATTTATTTTCTTAGGAAAAAGAATCCTTACATATAGGTCATACCAAGATCTTAAGGATTTAAAAATTGAGCAACGAAGAAAAAGTTTCTAAGAGTTCTGTACCATGAGTTTAAGGCGGTATTACCTACTCGCTAGCGTCGCCGTAAAAAGTCGCTAAAGGTCGCTTGCAGAACTATAATTTTTCATACACTTTTTGTACGTCGTCGCTAGCGAGTAATACCGCCGTAAACACATGGTAATGGTAACGGTCCTGGATATCTTAAAATCTGGACAGCTAAGCTTGGTCAGCTTCATAGAACAAGGTAGGTAATTTGATGAATATATGTTCAAATACGGTTTCGTCGACCAATGCTAGGTTTTTGTGCCAGTTTCAGAGGCTTCTGTAGAATTAAGAATTGTGGTACTACTGTATTACATCCAATTAAGTTAATGTCTTTAAATAAAGATCCAAGATTCATTTCATTAGACTTGATTATACTATAAAGTAGGGGCGTGGACACAGCGGGGAAGTGTTGGAGTTGTAATAGGAGCATTTGATTTATATTAATAGTAGAATTAATAGCTATGGTAGCTGTGATAAGCACCTAAACTTTAATGTTGGCAATAAAAAGTGTACGTACCGACTTAAATGGTTAATTGTCATGATTGTTTTAAGTTAATAGAGGTTATTAATATAGAAATCAAAATTTTCTTTATAGGCTCGGATCTGGGAGTTTTGGTACCACCGTTGTGTCTGATTTCGATAACAGAAGTGCATTAACTACTTAACACTATTTACTACTTTGGGACCAGAGCAATGTATTTGATTTGTGTCCAATATTTATTTATTTATTTATTAATGAATTAGGTAGAATAGGTCTTATGCTGATGAAATACTATCATCCAATTTATAGTCAATTTAACCAATGATTGCTATAGGTGACGTTTTCAAATGAGGCGTATTGTATTTTATTCGACGAATATTTCTTATCTGACGTTGGTTAAATCACGCCCTAATGAATTAAGCCTAAGTACCTATGTGTTTACAAACGTGATTCGTAGCTAACCGCTGGGTTTGGTTATATTATTTATTTATTTACAAAAGTTTATTAAACAGAATGAATTGCCAAAATACTTCGTCTATCATTAGGGATATCCTACAAAGAAAAGCCTTGTACGTTTTAAATTTGTCTTTCATTTATTTGAAAACGCTCGTGCGTCATTTACTCACAAGAAAACATCATTAGTTCCTCCCAAGTTTGTAGTTTAATTGTACCGCAATCACGCATAAAACCTATTACTCATACTAGTTCCATACTTGCTACCTGTTACGTGTACAAGCTCCTTCTTTAAAACATGCACGGTAATTATAAGTCAAGAAAAAGTATTCCCCGGTACTCGTTCGGTATTGCAAGGAAGAATGCAGTTGGTCGCCACCTGCTCATGTGATATTTAAGGAGCAAACAAACGGTGCATCGGCAAATATGGTCATTGGATCTGTCAGAGAAGAATCAATCATATTGTCTGGGAATAAAGTTGAAAGTATGAGAACAGGTTCCGATGTCAATTGTGAGAATGTGATGTGCGTAATGAATAAGGTGGCAAGAGTTTGGTTTTAAAGCAGGATAGTAATTTTGAATTTTTTCAATATACATTTTTCTCGTCGCAACTGAAAAGTATTGCTATCCAACGCAGTACCGCAGCCAGCATCCTCGCCTCTCTGCCTCATGGACACGGTTTCATTTTTGATTAGGTTTTAAGATACTAGTTTTTGCGTGTATTTTCTTTAACATTTTATTTCTAATAAATTAATATTGTTTAATACTGAAAAGTTGATAATGTGATGTTTAAACAAGCGCTTATTTATCTTTCGGTCATGGCAGACTTTAGACGACATACATTTGATCGTGCTCGTGACCAAATTATGTAGGTACTACTAACTAATACTAGTCCTACTTACCAGCAGAGACTTTCCGTGAGCTCAATCCTGTGTCCTCATTTTGCTGAAGACTTCTAGTCTCTTCTTCAGCGGATGTCCCTCAAAAAGTTAGTAAGTTAATGCCACCCTACTAATGCCCAGTAGCATGTTATTTCGTAATGAGTAAACAATTGGAAGCTAATTGATCAGATGCGGACTGACATTTGGCATGTAGCGTGCGAAGGCCGATGCTACAGATAACAATTTGGAGTTTGAAAGCTTTCAACTTAGGCCGCAGGTATGCAGAAAACGTGTTTATAAGCGCTTGCAGACATGTACTGGATAAAATAGACTTTGTTTTATAGATGAGAAAGGTCATTTTCAATTACCCTGAAAGTAAAACTTGCAAGCGCTGAACGTCGTTGAACGTTAGCTACGTCCACATGAAACTTACCCTTTTCTTAATATTTTAAACCCAATTTTATTTTTTGATTATTGTTCATCTTAAAGTATTTACGAAACTCTTTATGTGGCCCGTGTATAAGAGAATTTAATTTCCTGATTTTCTGATAAAATGATTTTGAAAACCTAAGTTTTTTCAATCTTTGGACACATCATTAGTGTGTTGGTTTATGTAATAAAACAAAGACGTATTACTATATTATTTTAGTAAATTATTATTAATCGAAATTAATATTGAATTCTTAAATATTGGTTATTAGTCACCTCTTACTCTCACTATAAAAAATAATTTAAAAGAAAGTGATAAAAAAATAATAAGGAAAGTTTTTGCACACTAAAAAAATACAAAAGTAAAAGTATGTACCTACAACAACAATATTTCAAAAACCTCTATGAAGTCGTAATCTTAGATTCGACAGCCTCAATCCATAACGATGGCACCAAACCGTCAAAATTCGATAGAAATTCTAGATAATTTTAATTGATCATCAGCGTCAACACTTTAGTAAACATGAGAACAAAGTGCCTAGTTGCTAACAAGGCGATTTTCGAACATTCCCCAAACAAGCTATGTTACGGAACTGACGAACAATGATATCTATACAATCTTTGATCGATCAAACTTTAATACAGCTCTGCAGACTGTTTAATTAATACCAAGCGAGGCTTCCATACAAACATACAGGGTGGATTGTTTGTTGATAGAGACATCAAAGTAAGGGGCGCGGGTGCCGCGGATATTTTAGTTAGATGTATTTTATATAGCCAATTAGAATGCTTGTTTTAATAGTTAAATCCATGGCAACGCAGGCTTAGTAATTAAGTCCTATTATTTTAAATCCCTCCTCGGCCAAACTTGAACTGGATGAAAGTGGCACGGGGGAGACGAAAATGGATAAATATGGGGGAGGCCTATATCCTAAAAGGACTAAAATAAAGGCTGCGATGGATGGATGGATTTTAAATCCCTATGGAATTGTAGGTTTTCGGTCGGTATTTAAAAAAATGCCCAATATTAGGTATATTGTTTTTGTTGGAAGTGGTATAATAACGCACGTGATTTTAAGTGAAAATAACAAAGTATGTGTCCAAGTTTCTTTACGCTAATATGTTGTAGGCTAGCATGTTCTTTCTAACACAAGTCAATGGTGTCATGTTGTGACACTTGATAAAATAACTAGTTTAAAAAATGACCACTTCATTAATTATTTACTACCTACTTTGGTCATAGTAACTGGCGTTATGTTAAGTTCCACAACTTTTAGGTGACATTGAAAATATTCAAATCTATGTTTGTAGTATGTCTTCGTTCATGTTACAATAAATTATAGATTACAGCAACAATTTCCATACTTGATTCTTATCGTACACTATCTTAAAGCTTTCCAAGCCCACCCTGTATGTTTTCGGTGTGACTGAAAATCCCAAGTTCGGTACGCAAATTGAATAACGCATACAAAGCGTTCGGAATTATTGGCGAATGTGTAAAGCTTATTTGGAACGAGCCAATTAATACGCGATGCCAACAGCCTCCCTTAGTGGGGGCCTGCTTTCATATTTCTATCAAAAGGTTACGATCGCCTTTGGGCAAAGACAAAATAAGGCAGACAGGACAACTCTCTGAATGTTTCTATAATGTATGCATTTTAGATATTTAGACCAAGACAACCCTCATAAGGCCCACGCTGTGAAAGAAAGAGTTGAAGGTTATGATGTATCGGAGTTGCAGAAGAACACACATCAAAGAAAAGTTGCGATCACTTTGACAAATCATAGCCTTATTGTTACGGTAGATTATACATGTAGTTTTGTTTTGAATTACAGACAGGGTTTTTATATTATGAGAAAACACATCATTTTTCTTGTTGTTGATACAGTTAAGTAAAAAAAACAGCTTATTCTAGTGATCTCAAACTTTTATGATCTGTGTCCTTGTAAGATTACAGTTATAGTATTTTTGTAGAATTTTCAGCTTAGACTAAAGATGCATTCTTGACATGGTAAAGGTTTTACGTAGCTGAAAGTATTCTTAATTCAAAATTAAAAATAAATAACATGAGACGAACCCGCAACTCTTTAGCATACCGGGCCATTACCCTGTATACTAAGCTATCGTCTGTTAAGTAGCTTTTGTTATTTTTGCATCTGAGTACGTGATTAATTCGATTGTATCGTAAAGTTTGATTAAATTGGCGCATATATTTTACCTGCGGTATGTCATGACAAATCGCTTTTATACACCTTAACAACCGTAAATTCTATCAGTGTCTGTCATTAATACTCGCTAACGATTTCGTTATTGCCAGGCATAAAGTTTGGCCTGGGGTTAACAACAACGGTCTGTGGAGATTTCAATATAGGTAAAGGCATTATAAGTACCTCTAGAGTTATATTCTATAATGTAGAGATGGCAGAAATCTAACTGCCTTTAATAGTTTCAAGCACGTAGCAATTCCAATCATGTTTTTTTTTGGATTTTCCTATAATTACTTTTTGTGTAAAGGAAGATTATTGGTCCTTTTAACTATGACGACGATTCGGTATTGATGCATACGTCTTATTACAAATTAAAAAAAAAATAGAGTTCCCGTTCATCTTCTATTAACCTTATTTCTCTTATACACATACACCAGTATGTGTATAAGAGAAATACCATATTCATACATTTCAATAGCAACAGATTGTTAACCGCAGAGCAATACAAAAGTCACGATTGAATGCAAACTTTAATGAAATCAATTAAAAATTGAAAATCCATTGAACAGGCGACCTCAAAACAAGCTATTTAAACCGTTATAACTTGAACTGTCATTTTATCAATTATCTAAGGGCCCGAGTTATAGTGGACGTATTGGTATTGCCTGGTTTGAAGTACAGTCACCAGCGTCATCAGGCTTTTATATTTTCGTTGGAAAATAGCCCTTATTGTAACTGCATAAGATCCCAGGGTTCATGAACTGCTGCCTTCTTTATTTAGCCAGTGTAAGTTGGTTTGTCATTGTATGGTCGCTCCCTTTAGCAGGAAGTCAGCTTATGGTGGATGTTCGTGGGTTGTTCTCCAGTTCAGTATACAAAATGAAACTCATTATTTGCGTAACCCAACGCGTACAATACGACTATTATTGGCGTCAAAACCTGTGTTTTAATTAATTAAAGCCGCAAACAGTTGGTAGTTGACATGAAAAATGTTTTGAATACGAAAGACAAATGCATAGATTAACATTTTATTCTGTTTAGAGGAAAATAACGAAAAGTTCTAAAGAAGTACTCTTTTAGATAATTATGATAAATTCTGAAAAAGCTTTCATTTAGGTAATATAGGTAATATGTAAATTCTAACAAAGGTCCTTAATCGTTTATATTGTGTCACATGATATTTAAAAGTCAGACTGACTTTTGCTTAAATGTCAGTGTATCTATGACTAGGAAGGGCTGACCCAATTTATACGAAATAGTTTGTTTTCTATATAAAGCTTTAGATCAGTTTAATGTCATCAGGTTCATACAACCCATTTTGAGTTCGCATAATCTTCATGTTCTGTTGAATAAAAATGTATATAATATTATAAGGTTTTGGACTAATTTCCTATAAAAAATATAAGTCGTGAAAAACTAACTAGTTTATACAATTAAAAGCATAAAAGTACGTCGCATGTTAACCATCCTAATTGTTTATACTATAAAGTAGGTAATGAAAATATACACGTGCCGGTTTAGGTTTCCGTATATTATTATTTTTTTGCCTTTTCAGTTTTCAGTAATTATACTCGTACAAGTATTTATTAGTAGGTATTACTTTATACAGACTTCAAAAAAGGAGGTATTCAATTCGACCTGTATGTAAGTAAGTGATAACCTCAGAATTGGATAAAATTTTAGTATGTTGATCTAGGTCTCCACGTGTGCAAAACTTCGTAAGTGTATGTATAGTCCGTTTTACTTTGCTAGTCAAATAATGCAAACAATACTTTTATAACTTTTTAAATAAAATTAGTAAAAAAAAAGAAAAACATAAGCTATTTGAATTTAAAAGATCTCAGTGCAAATTATAAATTACCTGTGTATTTGGTGAGTTCTGTGTTTGCCTTATTGTAAAATCAATTACTTCGGTTAAAAGGAATGGCAAGATTGTTAACAATTTTTGCCAACCAAAATAAAACGGACTTTATTGTATGTTTGTCTCGGGATTGCTCGAAAACGAAATGTCATAGTAGGATAATTCTTTTTTAATTCAATATAGTATAGTTCAACTTAGGGCACAGTGTAAGTTTCATCAAAATAGGTCTAGTAGTTTTTGAGATATGAGTAATAATTAAAATTCATAAAATAAAATAAATAATCCGCCTTCAAAAATTTACTAAAAAGCCAATCTTTTCTGATAGTAATGGTATGGATGGTATAACTCAATAGCCCATTCACATTAATATGTACGCCTAATTGTACCCTGTGATGTACTAACAATATCTGCGTCCACACCACTGTTTACTCAGTCCAGCCTGTCCGTCATAAGTGCATAACCTTTGACCAGATCAATAATGTCGTGTCGGCACCAGGTTTTCCCCTGGGGCAATAAACTCTAAAATGCACCGCCAAATACGTACGGTATGCAATAACAATTTGTGAAACAGGGCTGGCTATGGTGAAATGAAATACTTTAGGTATAGACTCTATACCTGAGGTATAATAAATACCTGTGTCTTAACCTCAAGAAATGATACTTTTATTAGCTGTCAAGCCAGGATAAGGCCTGTTCCAAAGTATTATAGAATCCTTGCTTTAGTTAGAGCTTGCTAGTATTTGCCAATGTTTTTCTTCAGATCCCGACCTCACAAAATAAGAGAATTAAAATAGCTTTAGAATTTGATAAAATCTTATAAAATCGCTGTAAATGAAGTAGGTACCTTGCGTTAGGAAAGACTTTTTAAACTGACTTCTAAAAGGAGTAGGTTATCAATTCGACACACACGTACATTGAATTTGGTCTCTTAAGTTTCATTTTACACCTATGATCTTTTGACGACCTCAGTGGTGTAGTGGCTAAGCACGCTAGTTTCAAGGCGTCACCGCTCCGAGGTTCGATTCCCGGTCGGTTCAATATAGAATACAAATTTTCTATATTTTTTCTTCTTAATTTGGGATCAGAGCAATGTCTGTGGTTGGTGTCCAATATTAATTATTATTATTTATTATCTTTTTGATTTGGTTTCCTTTTTATCTCATCGTCATAAATATTATTAAGTTTTCTCCACAGCTGATGGTAATAGTAATCTGCGTTTGTTATTCATAGACAAATGTCTTATCAGGTCAGCTTCTACAGGGTGCAGATCAGGCGCAGCGTTTACAGCTTTCAATGCTGAAAAACAATTACATCTGAGCACTAGGTCATAAAACACATTATTGACTGACAGCCCTGCCAAATGTCCGGCAATTCACGTAGTATTGTGAATGCACCGAGATCAACAGCGCCATCGGCGCGGCGTCTCGATATTTATTGAGGAATAGACCTGGCAACGGGAATTTAAAACTGGACATAGGAATTCAAAGATATTAGATAAAGCCCGTGTTTTGTTCATTGTTCAAGCTAGTGGATTTTTAGAGAAAAGGTTCCCTTGTGTGCAAGAAGGTCATAATATAACTTCATTCCTCTTACTTTTAGCTTAACTAGATCATCATCTTACGTCACCTTAAATTAGGTAAATAGAGTAATACGCAGAACACTTATTTACCAATTAAGTTGGACATCCATAAACTATCATGCTACTCTCATTCTTTCATTTATTTTTAACGAATAAAGTAGATGCACTTTGAATATTTCACTGAGTGTGTCTAGAGATACTAAACCTGTGCTTCATTATCTTAAATAGGGTGCTTTGCCTTACGTAATGACGCTTCAACCTTAATTTTCTTTTTATTACCACAGGGCATCTCATCCCTCAAGTACCTTTCCACCTACACATGACATAATTGGCATCTAGATAGTCAACTGTCTAATGTGTATAAACAGATGACCTACCTTCGAACGCCCACCAGAACAATTACAGCCTCATTATCAAGTAATATACAAACAAACGTATTTATAATTAAGCGTAATGATGATGAGTTAGACAGTTGACATAAAACTCATCACACAAGTTATAATTATGCGTGAAGGGTACTTTGCAAATACATTTTGACATTATGGTTCTTGTGACATGGTTATGATAATTGTGATAACTGATTGACATTTGACCTTTTTGTTACGTTTCATTCATCAGCGGACCTATTCAAAAAATGCGCGACTATTAACAAATTTCGCGGCAATTTATAAATACAAACATCATTTTTATCACTATGAAAAAGGTTTTTAGTAACTTAATTGTATTTATTTGTTTCTAAAAGCAATTAGGATTGACTTACAAATAGAAAAAAAATGGGAAAGCGTGGTGTTTGGGAAATAAAATTATAATATCGACGCGATTAACGGTCTCGAGGCGTGCATGTACATGTACACTTTTGTTGCAAACTAGCTCTTATTACAACTGAATAAGATACCGCAGTGTTTACCTTGACGTGCTGTTGTCCGTACGGTACAGGTTTTAATCGCGCGTTGGGAAGAATTTCTAGAAATGCTAGAATCCTTTGAAGATGGACCTACAACTCCGATTTATAGTAGGTATTTAGAGCGGATTTGCTATTTCGGAGTACAGCGGTGGTTTTAAGGACTACGTTACGAAGCAAATTGTTTGAAACTAAGTACTGGAAGATTGTAACAAAAACAAAAAACTGAGTTACTATGGTATGAAAAGCAGGACGATGCAAGTTACGAATTCCAAGAATTTTATCGGCTATTTATATGAAATTCCGTGTACGGGCATGAAATTCACAAACCAGTTTGGGTTACGGATGCTGACGGCATTCCTGCACCGTCTGGTTTAAAACATCAAATATTTATCAGCTCGTGAAAGTGGCAGCCTTATTTGAGTTTGACTTTAAAATAGATCGCATTCCCAACAAAAACTTGAGATAAAACATCAGTCCTGTGTTGCGCCTACGCAAAGGTAAACTTACACTCACGCACACGAAGATAAGATGGCATTGGACACAGTAGAAATGGATCTAGTAAGCTCGGTTTATTCAAAACTTATAGAAAAGTTTGAGTATCTTACGAGTCAGTAACTTTTTAGAGGATTGGAAGTTATTGGTGCTGTACACATATATCGAAGGAAGCTGTTTTTTGTCTGAGACATTGCTGATCTCGCGTTACCTTTTTTACCATGAAAAGCGACGAATCCTAAACATTTCACCATAAACCGTCTGAAATAGACGCAAAGGGTATTCATGGTGCTGTGTTGTACGGTATCCATTTCTCTTATGGTTAACCACAACACAAACACACGCTGCTTTTTATTCATGAGAGTCTCTGAACGACCTTGCGACGCTGTTACGTGAGGTTACGTGTACTGCCTTATGCATAAGACGTTAAGGCTCACATTGTAATTGACAACACTATCCACGTTCAGTCTACGTGACGGCTATCGGCAGACTGGTGTTTTTATACGAGGCGCCGTTGACTCCTGCGCATGGCTAATTTAATATTTCGAGCGTTCTTATGATAGTTTTTTTTTTCTAAAAACTTATCTGTATTCGGTGCCAAGCCTATTTAGGCTACAGTTAATAGCCAATACTATATGGAATAAAAACTTAATGAGTTTGTACAATAGTTACTAAGATATAGCCAATTGTATTATATACACTTAAACATAGCTACATCAATGACTGAGGTATTTTCTGGTTACTTAATTAGGGCCTGGGCTAGGCCTTTTTCAGATGCCCAGTTTTAGTTATATTTTTTTCAGATCTATAAACCAGAATTACTGCTGGCTACTAGATAGGTTTTGACATGAGTAATCCATGAACAGTTATGATGAAGCAAAGACGCAAACGCTTAAAATAAAGTAAAACCATACCTATGTTTTGGTGCGAGAATTGCAAGTTCATGTTTCAAAGTCTAAAGGAAATGTGTTCTGTTATTTGAAGGAATAAAAGTGCAGCCGTAACTTCACACAATACTCGATATATCGATATACGATAACATCGAGAACACATTCTATCAGCAATACATGTCGGTTCTACACGACACCTTACCTAAAGTTGCGGTCACACTAACACGAAACGATGTTGGCCGATACCACACTAGCCAAATGTTTTGTCTGGAAGCTGGATCCAATACCAATAAACAGACTTTGATCTGAATGGATCCCACCTTGTTTAGACGGTAAAGTGATATCTGGCCATGACTCGGCTTGGGTTCCATGATTTTCACAAGATGAGCACTTACGTCATAAGGAGATACTTCACATTCCTTTCATTATGCTGTGACAGGTACGGTCCTCTGCACATTTGTGCAAAAATAGTAAAATTTCACTTTTACGACTTAACCGAAATCAAAATTACAAAATACATACCACTTTATTACCGACTCAATTTTAGAAAAAAAAAAGTGCGAGTCGGACTCGCGCACTGAGGGTTCCGTGCCAATTTTAACTGAATTAGGGAATCCATTTACTTCCACTTAGCTAAAATACCACAATATTTTGTTGACAGCAAATAAAAAGATATGTTTGCAGTTGCTGTAATGTGCAATATCTCAAAAACTACTAGTTCGATCCCGTCCAAACCCATTTTCGTTGAAAGTATTTGTTAAGATCTACATTATATATTTTTTTTCAAAATTTACACTTGCTTAGTTTAGAAGTTAGAGGGGGGGGGGGGACGAGACTATAACGGTTCCGTTTTTTTCATTCGGCTACGGAACTTTAAATACGTGTTTTAAATGAAAGCACCACAAAAATATTATAACACTGATATGTAATCATATCATTTACCGTTACAAAAAAGACTTTGACTTTTCAAAGTGATCGCAAACTTGTAACCGTTACTGGACTCAGTGACCCAACACATATTGGTCCCAACACTAGCCATAAGCCAATCTTGGGTCCAACCTTCAATCTCACATGTAGCAGCACAACGCCGTTTCAATCACAACAAAAGTAGATACATGTAGCGATAGCACTGATATGAGGGAACAGATTGTTTCCACCCGACATAATGCGTTATACAACTTGACTGCTGGTGCAATTCATGTGGAGGGAAGGCTTATGGTCAAACCACAATATGGTGCAATATAATAGATTGTTAGGATAAGAAAACCTACTGCATATTAAAAAATGAAACTCTATTATACATTTTTGTTTTTATAGTGTTTTGTCACTATACAAACTTGATAATATAAAATGCTCTTGTAAAAAGCAACTTTGGCTGTGTGACATATGAGGAAACGAACCCCATGTCTTAAGCTATCCAGGCATAGGCATACATACGCCCGGAAGACATTGGGTTCCTCCTCTGTCACACAGCCAAAGTTGCTTTTTACAAGTGCATTTTATATTAAAAAGAAACTCTATTTAAACTATCGACCGTAGATTGGTTGATCTGGTTGATTAGTTAGTTAAGCACATTCAGGCTTGATTTTTTCAATATCGGATTTATTCGACGAATATTCCTCATATTCGTCGAATAAAATACAATACGCCTAATTTGAAAATGTCACTTTAAAATCGATCGTTTATTATTTTATTTTTAATGATTAGGCATTTGACTACGATCCCTGGTGGTAAGTGATGATGTGGTGGTTCAGGAAGAACCATGTCTGATCAGTAACAGCCACTCACTCTTTTATTGAAAATGCCCAAAACATAGTGTTTAGGGAACACTTCAGCCAGTAGCGCAATCCATTCCTTAGCGTCCGCATCAGAAATGTTGAACGGAACCGTTTAGTGGGCATTGATGGTATGTCAACGACATAAGGTTGACAACCGCGCTCGCTTCTTGTGTTCCGAAGGTGGAATGGTTTTATACTTATTGAGATGGATAAGTCTTATCTGACGTTGGTAAAATCGGCCCCTAATTATCTTCTGTTTATTGAAAATTGACCATTCATAAAATCTCAAACGAGTCTTATTTCAATAAAAAGTAGTGTGTTAATTTTGAAATAGATAATTTATTTCACCCTAGGACATGAATAAAACCTAGATAGTTTTTTATTGGCAGACACATTACAAACATTATAACCAGTGTAAAAGAAAAATCTAGCTTTGTAAAATCTCCGTTCAAATAAAATAGGATACCACATTCTTTCCCATAATCCCCTATAAATCGCCTAGCACTCTATGATAATGCTTCTACATTACATTTTCCTATCAATTTATCATTTCTTCGTTCCACACTTGGTGCTATGCATCATTCGTGCAATTTCCTCTATAGGCCTATTTTAAAACCTTCATATATCTTGCGGAAGGCTAAAAGGCTTTCTTAGATCTTTAGTAGACGTATCATTATTTTTTAAATCATGAAAAGCTCCGTTGATAATTTCAGCTTTAGAACTTTACTATCAGTCACCTGATCCACAAAATACGCGTAAGCGTTTAGGACATAAATACACATCGTATCTGTATTTTTTCCTAAACGCTTTGATTATGTTAATTATTAGCAAAAACCGGCCAAGTGCGAGTCGGACTCGCACACTGTGGGTTCCGTGTCAAATTTAACTTTATTAGGGAATTCACTAAGCTATAATACCACAATATTTTGTTGACAGCAAATATAACTTTGTTTTTCATTGTGTTTGTATGAGGACAAAGTTATGTTTGCGGCTGTTGAAAATGTGCTTTATCTCAAAAACTACTACAATTTTCGTTGAAAGTATTCGATAAGTTTTTTTTTAAATTTACACTCACTTAGTATAGAAGTTAGAGGAGGGGGGGGGGGGGGGAGGACACGCTAAGTTTTTGGAAGCGTCTATCTATCAAACGTTAGACTTAGGAAGAAAATGGTTTTTGGAACCTCTGTGTCATTTTAAAAGACCTAACGAAATTTTGTGTGAAGTGTGAAGCTTATTGTTACAGAATAAAGTGTCTGACATACGGACGGACAGACAGACAGACAGACTTGACGAAACTATAGGGGTACCGTTCTTGCCACTCGGCTATGGACCCTAAAAATACTTAATACTAGCAGTCCCCCGCGACTGTGTCCGCGCGTATCGATTTGAATTAACAGCATGAATCGATATGTTTTATGGACATTCAGACTTTTTCCTTGTAAGTATAAATCATGAGCGTTTCGAGTAATCCATGAGATGTATTGAATAAGTATTGGTTGATTGTTTCAACATTTTAGGGACGCACCAAGACCCCAATTATGTCCTTAATCCGGGCCAGTACTAGTGATACTGATGTCATACTTTATACATAACAGCCAATACATATATACTTATATATATTTTGTAGTTTATTTATTTATCAATATAGTTATTTATTTAGTTTATTTAATTCAATAATATATTTATTAGATTCTTGTTACTATTTTCCTATTTTAATTTGTGTTTTTTTTTTCACTGCACCCGTTGCTATCTTTCTGCATGACCTAAAGGTTTGACTGGCAGAGAATGCTTTTAGCATTAAGTCCACCTTTGTACACTAAATTTGTGCTATAAAGTCTTTAAATAAATAAATAAAAATAATTAATTTTATATGACGTGTCCTTTTACCGTCTTACTAGGCCGAGAATCTAAGTCCCGAGCGAAATCTATCCGTGATAATGAAAACAATCTATATTTATATACTACGAGGGTCAAACTGAAAGTTCTTAGAAAATCAAAAACTGATTACATTAGCCAGTTATTAGTTTTATTATATCTTTTCAAAATATTGTCCATTGACGTCAATACACCGCTGCATGCGATGGAACCACTGGGAAAAGCACTTTGCCCACTCGTCCTTAGGGGTCTCTTCAATGGCATCGCGATACGCAGCCACCGCTTCTTCAGCATTCATAAACCGCTTTCCTTTAAGTTTTTCTTTAATTTTTGGAAATAAATAAAAATCACAAGGCGCGAGGTCGGGGCTATACGGCGGGTGACCCAGTAATTCAACGCTTGATGTCGCCAAATAGTCGATCGTTCGCTTGGCGGTGTGCGACGAGGCGTTGTCGTGGTGAAGGAGGATCCTACTGCGAGGTCGTTTCTCTCGAACTTTTTCCAAGACAAGTGGCAAACAATTGGTAGTGTACCATTCTGCAGAAACTGTTTTTTGATCCTCTAACACAATTGTTGCGAAATGACCTATCCTTCCAAAGAACGAGGCCACCATTTTTTTTCCCGCACTTCGATCTCTCTTCACTTTAGTTGGCAACTCCTCGAAAGGAAACACCCACTGAGCAGATTGTCTTTTGGTTTCAGGATCATAACAGTAAATCCAGCTTTCGTCACCTGTTAGTATGTCGAACACAGCATTTGAGTCACCTCCGTTAAATCTTTCAATCATTTTACGGCACCAATCCACACGATGGAGTTTTTGAGCCTTAGTCAAATTATGAGGTATCCACCGGGCGCAAAGCTTCCTGACCGCTAAATGTTCGTGGAGGATTTTGTGCACTTGACTCATACCGATGCCTAAGCTTGTCCGAATCTGCTGATAGGTCACTCTTTTGTCAGTCTCTATCATACGCCGCACAACACAGATGTTATTTTCAGTCGTCGCCGTAGAAGGCCGTCCCTCACGTACATCATCAGTGAGATTAGTGCGACCACGTTTAAACTCATTAAACCAGTTGTAAACAGTCGCACGAGATGGGGCTTCATCGTGAAAGACCAATCGTAGTCTATCATAACTTTCTTGTTGACTTAAATGACATCGAAAGTCATAAAAAATCATTGCACGAAAATTTTCTCGTGTTAAATTCATGTTGACGTGACACAGACAATTTTCAATTTGCCGCCAAATCGTAAAACAAATGACAAATGAATGAAATATATACTCAGTAATATTTGCAAAGAGTTCTATTTTCAAATTTTAGAATATTTTTTTTATTATATTGTTTATAAGTGGCCAGTTCTAAGAACTTTCAGTTTGACCCTCGTATTATTAAAAAGCTGAAGAGTTCGTTTGTTTGTTTAAACGCGCTATTCTCAGGAACTGCTGGACCGATTTGAAAAAATATTTTTAAGTTGGATAGCTTATTTATCGAGGAAGGCTTAAGGCTATAGTACGGACAACAGCACGTCAAGGTAAAGCTCGTGGTATCTTATACAGTTGTAAGAAGGGTTAGTTTTCAACAAAAATGTTTAACCTGATGTGATGGCGACTGTACATCACGCTGCGACGAGACGGGAGGGAGAAAACTCAAAACGCGTGGACGAAGTCGCGAGGGACAGCTAGTCTTTTTATATTGATGATCGACAGACATTTATTCACGCATATACCATTCAATTATCTTGTTGGTTGATATACGAGTACAAGAAATTATGTGTATTTTCTATCATTTCAGTTTTTGAAAATTGTAGCTTGATAACTTAATATACCTAATGCATATTTTTAAGCTTCTTTTGATCTAAATCTTAACTTTCGCTGCCAAAGTTACAGTGAAAGTCTATTTATTCAATTTTGGACACAAAATGCTC
The DNA here is from genome assembly GCA_963924145.1 of Pyrausta purpuralis. Taxonomy (NCBI): domain Eukaryota; kingdom Metazoa; phylum Arthropoda; class Insecta; order Lepidoptera; family Crambidae; genus Pyrausta; species Pyrausta purpuralis. Next base: position 20,689,580 of record OZ001664.1, on the reverse strand, counting down.
CTTATGAACGTCAATAATTAGTTAATATCAATCAATTATGGCCCATATGGGGCCAGAATATGTCTCCTTATATTTTGGGCCCTACTAGCGCTTTGAGACAAGACACAGACAGAATCTGTAAAGTGCTGAGAAGAAACGCCGGAACAAACTCTGTTGCTGCCACAAAAATGATACAAGTTATAAAAAACAGGTAGGGACATCTGGGTTTGGTGCAGGCTGGACTGTCCATACATTCTCGTCATTAAGATAGTCTTGAATTTTATAATACCCCTTCGACTTATGCATATGACCTTGCTGTTCCATTTTAACTTTAGCCATACTGTATTCTTTTTATGCCGGTCCCTATAAATCTCCATTAATAAACGAGTGGCAAGAGGTAATGTGACCGCACCTAAATCACTGGGGGTATTATAGCACTTTGGAGGAATATTGAATGTCTCTTAGCCGTACAAAGGCTGTAAATCAGCTCTATTAGTAGTTGATATTTTATGAATGGAAAGAAATGAAATGAATTAATCGTATCGTCATGAATTATTTCCAATTCGAAAATATTGATTTAGGATTGTTTAACGATTTATTATTTATAATAATTGCTGGTATGGGTTATCACTATAGGTTATAAAACATTATTTTGTAAACAATATTTATATACTACTTATGATAATTTTATATTTAATTATTTAAATACAAGAGTACACAAATCGACATGGTTGTTAGATTTGATAGTATAAAACATAAATAACTCTAGAACTTTGACATCAAGGTTTTTTAGTTTTAATTCGATCAACGTTATTTTACAAATAATATTTAAGTAAAATGAAGTTTTACGTGAAGTAAATATTTACGAATATTTATAAACTGTCAAAGCCGCTAATGAGTGACATGACAGACTTTCTGCTTCACTTGGTCGAAATAACTTATCCGAGGCCGCGCTCTTCCTCTCTTTTCTCCTATTTTTCCCATAATTTTGTCCAAAACTGCCATATTATATTGCTCCGACTTGTGTCTTTATTTGTGTAATAAAGTATATTTATAAATCCTATGTTTGACTGTTATGTATAGGTCAGGTGTAGGTATTTGCATTGTATTTGCAAATGCTATGCTATATAATACTGTCATGTTCAAATGACGAAATAATAAGTACAATTTTGAATTTTCATCAACTTGACACGCGTGTGTCCAGTCTCATGTGTCCAGTTGGTGAAAAACCCACAGCTTATATGATACCAGTATCTACACTAATGGCTTTAAAGAGTACCTAAGCAGAACAATGCTTTGTAGATTAGAGTAGGGTCTCATTCAGGCCAGAAAGGCCGCGCTGTAGTGCTATTGACCGCAGACTGAAACCGATTTGCATCTGTCGTGGCGCTAACCGCGGATGTTAATTTTAATGGCCCCACGCTGCAATTGCCGGAGTTATTCCGTGGCTGCGTTTGTCGGTGGCGATATGGCAGATTGGAAAACCATTTCGTTATTCACATTGTTAAATTTTAAAGTGTATGTATGGGTTTTACACAGATTTTTATAAACTGGCAGAAGTTTTGTGCGATATTAATGTGATTCTAGTATTTTGACTTTCATAAAAGTCAATCTCTCCCAAAATAATTCACCTGATAATTTAGAGTGATCGTGATCAAAACCCACTATGTTATGAATAAGATTATATTTGTTAGTTATTTATGTATTTGGAAGTATTTCCCAAGTAACACAGATAGCAGTATAAGGTCTTAGTAACAGCAAACACGGTAGCGATATGCTTAAAAAGCTGTTGATTAATGTCTGAGTAAACGTTTACTCGAAGAACGAAGTTTACGAACGAAAGCTTGTGTTATGGGTGCCAGACAACGGATATAATAATATTATGTTTCCCTATGTGGACACGCGTAAAAATCTTGGCGTGTTCAGAGGCCGTAGTGCGAGTCGGAGCGATACTTACCCGATCAAGCGCGTTAACGTGAATTTATATGGGCTAATGTTAGCACCAAAAAAAAACACAGATGACGAAATAAATAATAAGTGGTATTATGTTTAAGTTACACCAAGTGGACACACCTGTATCCAGTCTCATGTGTCCAATTGGTGAAAAACCCACAGCTTCTATGATACCAGTATCTACACTAATCGCTTTAAAGAGTACCTAAGAAGAACAATGCTTTGTAGATTACAGTAGGGTCTCATTCAGGCCAGACAGGCCGCACTGTAGTGCTATTGACCGCAGACTGAAACCGATTTGCATCTGTCGTGGCGCTAACCGCGGATGTTAATTTTAATGGCCCCTCGCTGCAATTGCCGGAGTTATTCCGTGGCTGCGTTTGTCGGTGGCGATATGGCAGATTGGAAAACCATTTCGTTATTCACATTGTTAAATTTTAAAGTGTATGTATGGCTTTTGCACACAGATTTTTATAACCTGCCGGAAGTTTAATGTGTTCCTAGCATTTTGACTTTCATAAAAGTCAATCTCTCTCTTCAAATTCATTCTTTTTTTTTTCAGTTAAGAATATTTTTGTATGATTTGGTATTGTATGTACGTTTAATACAGGTTCATTCGGCTACTTCAGACCAAAAACAGAAACATTTTACCACGCCATATCAACGCATAAGTCTTAGTCAGAAACTCTCCAAAACTCAACGTATTTAATTCCGTTCCCTTCAGAAAACCTGCGGGAGGCTGGCGTTATGCAAAAAGCATCTAAGACGCAATAAATCGTCACAATCTCACGAATGTGCGGTCAAGGCGGTTCTGTTCTATGAGTTATGACTTTAAGGATAGACGCAGACGAGTGGTTTGATGAAATGGTGATCGAATCTGATCATAGCACGGTTTTTTCTTACATGTATCTTGTTACCGCTTTATTTATTGTTGTCTTATCTAGCGGATGTATGTTTTACTAATGGTAACAAATTGTTACTACCAATCTTTGAACTGATGATGGTTCTGAGAATAGTAATACTCTTGACTTCAGACTAAGCTTATTGTAACCAAGATAGAGTCGACTGTTTCTCCCAGAAGCAGGCCGTTTTTAAGATTTTACTGTAAATTGTAATAATTAGAAAACTAACGACCTCCGTGGTGTAGTGGCTAAGCGCGCTGGTTTCAAGGCGTCGTCGCTCCGAGGTCGCGGATTCGATTCCCGGTCGGGTCAATATAAATATAAAAAATTTCTATATTCTCTCGTGTCTGGGTGTTGGTTGTAGTACAACCGTTGTGTCTGTTTCCATAAGACAAGTGCAATTAGCTACTTACTTTGGGATCAGATCAATGTATGTGATTGGTATCCAATATTTATTTATTTAATATTTATCTGACAAATGTGATTGTGAGATACGTTGATGACGTGAAGCTTTACGGCTAGTGATAAAAACTTATACTTTGTCATAACTTAGTATAAACGCCATATTTAATCCCACTTTTGATCGTGTGCGCCTAACCCTAACCTTAAGCCCTTTTCGATTCGTTATTAATACTCGACAAATATCTGCAACTCTGAATTTATTGATGTTCGGGCTAGCTGTTGCATGTTCATTCCGATTGTAGATTGCGTCTGCTGATTATTGGCTATGAGGAAACTGGATCTGGAACAGTTAGTGACCTTTCCGTTAAGCTGAACTGAACTGTTACACGATGGGAACTTATTCTGCCCTTAGGGGTAATTGAGTGAAAGTTTGCTGGCAAACAGTGAGATACAAAAGTGTATATTATTAGGTAAGTAAAAAAAAATATATAATATTGGACACCAATCAGACTCAAAGGTGGTACCACAGCACCCAGACTCGAGACAATATAGAAAATTATGATTTCTACATTGACCCGACCGGGAATCAAACCCGCGACCTCGGAGCGGCGTTGCCTATATACCCAGCGTGCTTAGCCAGCCACTATACCACGAAGGTCGTCAGAACCGAGTAGGTTAGCGAAAAGCCAGTATCTGGTAAAAAAAGAACCACTGAGGGGTCAGGTCTTGTGACAGAGATAAGATGGCATGACAATTTATCAACAGTTGACCACATTACTGTAGAAGAAAGATAATGTAACTTAGGTACTAATAATACGTGTGAAAACCAGTAAAAAGTAGGTCCTTGTCATCCAAGATCTAGGGCATCATCATCATCATCATTATCAGCCGGAGGACACACTGAACATAGGCCTCCCCCACATGGTTTTCCACAGCGACCGACCACAAGCGGTCTGCACCCAGTTTCATCCTAAGATCTTTACAAGGTCGTCTGTCCATCTTGTCTGTAGACGTCCTACGCCACGTCTTTGGTCGAAAGGGTCTCTAGTAGTGTCGTTATTTTATCGTGTATACATGTATGTATATCATGACATTACGCCATGTCGAAGGGTCTCCAATCTAGAACTTTTCTGCCCCAACGAACGAAGGTCTAGGTATATGAACATAAATAGTGTCTTTAAGTAACTTTTAATTCCTTGTTAATTGCAGATTCCCATTCTCAGAACCTATGAGTTGAAGAGAGGAACTGTAGAATGGGTAGAAACTTGTTTGATCTTGATCATGTTATATGAATATAATTAGTGTCTCTAAGTAACTTTTAATGCCTTGTTAATTGCAGATTCCCATTCTCAAAACCTATGAGTTGAAGAGAGGAACTGTAGAACGGGTAGAAACTTGTTTGATCTTGATCATTTCTAGGCTTTATTATTAGTAGTTTATTTAAATTACTATAAACAGTTCGGCCTTCACGGAATCTAGGCATTGTTGATAAAACCATGGTTATGATCAAACAATGGCGTAGGAATAGGGTTGTGCACCATTAAGTAGTTAGTAAATAAGTAAACAGAAGGAGCGACCAATCCTCTTGAAGTTAAGGAAAATAATTAAAATTTTACATGTCTTTATTAAGAATATCGTGTGCAGGCGGCACAATTGGAGGAATTGCCTATATTTGCGGTCGAATTATGCTTGCGAGCGATAACGGTTTGTTCAATCCAACCCGTAATCCTTTATTTCGTTCGTTTTCATATTAGGTATCCTATACTAAGCTTGCACGTCTTCGATTTTTTTTAATATTAAGACTGGATTGGTCGGATTGAAAAAGGACGAAATTTTAATAAGTATGTCAAAAAGTGTTTTTAGGTTCTTTTATTTACTGTTTTTTTTTTAAATAGAGACGAGTCCGATCATATTTTTTTAAAATACTTCAAATATGTAAAAAAGACAAAATCGGACAACGTTTAATGGATGAATAATCTTTTTTTACCTTTTTTTACGAGACACAAGGTACACTCAGCTAAATTTTATCATCTTCTTCAAAATCAATTATAGCGCTTTTTATTATCGCGATAGCAAAACAATAAATGATATTGTGAATTTCTTTTTGCTACTGCTGATATTAACCACAAATATTACTCGAATCCATTGTAAAGTTGAAGTGTAATATAATGATATTGCCAACAATTAACTTTAAAAAAAAGTAAAAACCGACTTCAAAACCAAAATGCACTAAAAAGTCTTAAATAAACTTTTAACCATTGAAAGGAAAGGAATCCATTTTATGCAAACAATTTATTTTTGGAGTCGGTGCTGTGGCCTGTGATACTTGATGCTTGATGGTCAAAGTGATGGCACCGAAACCGAAAAAAATTTTCGAATCGGTCGACAAACGACTGAGATATGATGTAACATAGATACAAAAAAAAAACATACTGTCGACTTGATAACCTCCTCCTTTTTTGAAGTCGGTTAAAAAGACCGCAACCCTTAAATGCAGTAGCTAGTTAACTGCAGGTATGCATCGGTTCTCATAATGCCTGCACTTAGTATCGCCTAGGTTAGGTCGGATATGATAATAATCAATGAGTCAATGACACATGCCTACTTGACTCGACCATTTCCCTTGCCGCTCACCAACATTAATATGAAGTCTATCACTAGGTGTTTAAAATCATATTTGCTTGCCTTTTCCTTTCACGAGTGTTCGCATCGCTTGGTATTCATGTCCATTGAATACTCACATTACAGCCCGGGCTCTATCTTTCATTGTTGACAAGAGACGTCTGCTATCGCTTTCGTACCTACTGTTTTTACGATACCCTTCCTTTTCTAATGCTGCATTCTTTAGTTAGTTATTCCGTCGACATTTTGTGTCGTCTCTTAACTATCGAAGAGTTTTGTTCGGTGTTATGTAAAGCACTCGAATAAAAGAAGCAATGTCTGTTGTTTCGATTTTGGCCATTTTAAATTACCGGTTGTAATGTGACCGGCGTATGAAACATTGTAGTAGGACAATGACGGATATCCTTTAATATACCGCATGACTATGAGTAATTTAATTGATCTTCTACAAAATCTGTGCTTCTTTCTTTCATCATGAATGTTGTGAATATGAAAACGAATGTTAAGTCAATTGCGTGTAAGTTTATATGCTTTCCACTAAAACTGTGGGTATTATTAGTGGATATTAGTGGGTCATCATCATCATCATTATCAGCTAAAGGACGTCCATTGCTGAACATAGGCCTCCCCCACGGTTTTCCACAGCGACCGATCACAAGCGGTCTGCATCCAGTGTGATCTCGCGATCTTAACAAGGTTGTCCGTCCATCTTGTCGGTGGGCGTCCCACGCTGCGATTTTGGTCGAAAGGTCTCCAATCTAGAATTTCTCTGCCCCAACGACCATCAGTTCGGCAAATAATTTATTAAACTTCAAAATTATCTGAAGTCCATAACATGACTTAACTTTCACCTCATAGATTTGTTTATCTTACACTCCTCTAAGTCAAATATCCAGATTTTTTAAAATAACGGTTTCGCTATTATAAGTCAAACCTTTTGCCGTCTCATCTCACGTAGATTTCCATCCGTCGATTGATTTATCTGGACCATGTCGACCATGGTTTGTCCACTTAAATCAATTTTCAATATTAATCTACATAAACAAGTATCGTGGCCACTTGTCTAAACTCTGATCTCAAATTCCACGTACAACTCAGTTGTCACATCTAAATATCTTGCCAGGGGGTCTAATGGAATTATTGTTTCAATAACAATATTACTATTTATGGGGCCCCAGTCAAGTCGACAAACCGCTTGTCAGTTATGCTAATCCACTATGTTTGGATAAGTATAGTTTGTTACGCGTTTGCTATCGCTGTATCCTTTGTGTTCACTGGCTAATTGTGAGGCCAGTAATACAAATAATTCTTGTGACGATGTAGTGCCTTTTCAGGGGCAGTGATTTCCAAAACACATACCACTGAATTAACAAATTGAAAATGTTTATCGGCTGCGCATGCATGGGTTTTATAACGAAAATTAAGTCAATATTTGATTAAAGCATCTAATTAGTTTTTAGTTTATCGCATTTAGAGTCGATTTTGCCAGCATTAAATAGGACTTATCCGACCGAATAAGTATAAAACGATCGGATTAAAAATGGCATTTACATTATTGATTGCTGACAAATAGGTGACATTTTCAAATTCTACGTTGTGCTTTATTCGACGCATATTCCTTATCTGTCGTTTGAAACATCAGGCCTAATGTGTTTTTATTAGTTAGGATATTCAACGAAAAAAGTTATCTTAACACGTGTTGTAAGTTGTAGCTACTTAGAAAGATAGATTTGTTTATTATAAATTCAAAATCATCATGATTGAGTACATAAAATACTAAGACGTCTCTTTTAATTTCACTTAGCAGGTAGCAGCAAGATATTCACAGGGTCATATATTGACTCCATAGTTTCATTAACTAAAACAAGTATCCTTAACCCCAGTCTGGAGAAATTCGACAGTTAGAGGGGTCAGAAATCCTCTTATACCTCTAGATTTCCAATAATTGCGACACAAGGACAAATCAAATAAGATTAACTGTTACAAATGTGACTTCGAACGTTCGTGCGCCGATGCCTTGGGGATCCTAAGATTGATTCCTCTTCAATGCACAATTTATGGCGCTTCGATTCCCGGCTGATGTCTTGAGAGCCCTCTGTAGGCTCTTAGGGCGTCTGTCTGTCTGGCCAGCCAATTAAATGGACCAGTGGTTCTCAAATTGTTTTATGGCCCAAACAGAATAATAATTTCAGGAGTAGTCTGAATCAAAGGCGTATCAATGTGTATGGATCTTATCTTTTCTTTTGATGATTTTGAAACGCTTTTCCCAACATGCACTAGACCACACCTAAAGTTTTTTTTTTGTTTGTCTTGTTTTGTAGTTTTATTCACCCGACCTAAGCAACGGGTCTACCACATTCTCGTGTTAGAGCATTCGAATTGAGAATAACAACCTCTACTGCTAGACGTGAGCTGTGGGAGAACGGTCCCTTACCGCCTGCTCCCTTCGGAGGCAAGGAGGAATCCTTCCGAACATCCTCCACTCAGGACGCAAACTGCCATGGCCCACTTGGAAGACCCTTAACAGACTCCGGTCCCAGGTACACAAGGACAAATGTTCAGATGAGGATTTCCTGATGGAACTGATCTGTCCTTTGTTAGCGGATTCACTTGACAAACCTGTTCCATCTCTTATCTTGTCCTACGTGCCCTGATTCCTGTTTTCAAAAAGATCTTATATCTGAAAGAGCAATCCGCGTTATAAATTTTTAAGGACAGCAAATTTAAATCGCCTTACCACCGACACGATAAAAAGAAGAAGAGGACAACAGTTACAATATAATTCTAATCGCCGTGCTCGGCCGCAAAACATCCAGACTTTGCTTAACATACCAATGATGATAACTTTCTTACACGATTTATTCCTATAAATAAATATAAATATGCGCCAGTCAACACACCAATTGTCTGATTTCGTGGTAAGGAATTTTCTTGTTTGTGTTACGAAGTACCAGATAACGATTATGACGAAGGCGTCTCTCATAAACATTTAAATACATATAACATCTAGGACTTAGGTACAAATGTTCGTGCTCATCACACAAACATTTGCCCCTCGCAGGATTCGGACGCTTTAACCACTGCACCAAACGTGTCGTCCTATAACCATAACATAAGAGTTTGAAAACAGCTGTCCTAGACATTGCGTTCGAAATGGCTTCACGTGTCTAGGAAGTTTAGATATTAACTGCACGGCGGTATATTACTGGTAGGTAATACGTTGTAATCTTTAAAATTACTTCATCAGCATCAAATCGCTTATAGGAAACGAAATTATCTTGAGATAAGGTACGGCACAATTTATTGTTAGCACATGATACAGCGTTGATAAGATTGGTAGTTTATTTTGTTATCAAATTCTTTGGTTATGTCTAATTACCAGTAATGTCTATAATTACTTCTATTGTTGAAATTACAGGAAAAATGATTAAGAATCACTAAAGAGCACTAATGATGTGTTCTTTTTGTCTAAAGGTTGTAATAGTTTCGAATAGCAAAGGAAAACATCACAAAGTAATTACAATATAGTTTGGTCTTGTTTAGGTAAAGTTGATTATGACATTAATATTTCAGTTATATTATCAACTAAATTTAGTGCCATGCTACACATGTCGATTTTATGTCGATTCTTTGAAATTTGAACACAAAATACTTTAAAATGCCCACCAATACCAATATTTATCATTTATTTATCGATATCATGATTCGCCAAATTCAATTCAAATTCAAATTCAAACATTTTTAGTCATAAGGTCTCTCTCAGGGTACTGTTCTAAGTCCCACTGATAAACTTAATACATTCTTTACAGTACTGAGATGTTTTTGTAATCCAAATAACGTGACCAGGGTTGATCTTCCATTGATCCAAAACCTTTTTTTTCCAGCTGAAGTAGATGTATTGTTTACTTCGTCAAAATCCTTTTGCTTTCACCCTTGTCGTTTTTCACATGGAATTTGATATACATAACGTGCCAAGTATACTCGCATTGTGATATCCGGAACAATGGCCATAACGACTTACGCCATCTACCGCATATTTACAAAACAAATCACGCTGAACATTGGTATTATGGAGAAGAGCGAACGACAATGGAAACTTTACCCTCAGATTATGGGAACTATTGTTGTGGTTATGAGTGAAGTTTAGTAAAAAATGAAATGGTACAGAGTAAAAAAAGTTTTTGATATCACCAACCCTATCATGATCGATAATCTGCCGAATGTCTTCTCGCGTTGTATTGCTGTGTAACCGATACAAAGTAAACCGTATATCCTGCAATTTGATCGTCCATCTCCGATCTGATTTTATTTTATAATATTTCATCACGTGTCTTTCTTTTTTTGTGTATTTATCAGACAATCAAGCTATTTGAAAGTAATTATTTAGGCGTTTGTCTGTTTTTTACGATTCGTAAAAGACATGTGACATTTATCATATTTAAACTAGTAAGACCTTGATGTCAAAATAAAATGAAGTGTATTTATTCTGCCTACTACATTTTGACTTGAATATATTAAACAGAACAATGAAACATGCCATGTCTGTGGCATGCCAGGTTAAATATTTAACGTATTTTTTTAAGTTAATTACAATGTCTAGCATGTGTACAATGTCGTGAGTCGAATAGTGTTGTTGAACTTGAGTATTTATCACTTTTTACCACTTCTTTTTTAGTTCTACTAATATCTGAAATTGGTTCAGTTTATTTTTGAGACTTTATTTTTTATTTTTGAGAAGATATGCCATCCTTAGCAGATTCGAAATACCTCTACCACCTATGAAAAATGTTGTTCAGCTTTTACACACATTTTCTGTGTCTCCGATATTTCTAAAACGATCTTTTCATAGGTGACTTGCCGAGAAGCTCTGACATTTAGTCATAAAAATATTTAAAAAATGCCAACACGTTTTAAATTCCTACATTCAAACTCAGAGGGACCGACTCGGTGTTACCCATTCAGCTCATTCAATGACCAGCGAACTATGACCTGCCCTGTTCTTGTGTGGTTCTTCAAAGCGTCAGCATAAAGGGGCATATGAATGCGTCTCCAGAGCTCTTTCTGGGTTGGACACTGAACAATAGAGGTGTGAAAGGGGTTTAAGTAAACACTCTTTTGTGAATCGGGTTCATATTGTGAGGCGACGCTTTGTGCAAATAGATTATGGCGTAAGCACTGTCGTGGTTTTGTTCACAAAATATGTGCGAGCGGTAAGACTTCTTACTGCAATTGGTTCTAAAACAGAAAATTAGGAAATGTCTAAACTAACTAAGTCCTAACGTTCTGTATAAAGTTCACGGCTGAATAGTAGGTACCGTACCTGTGAAGTGAAAATATTGGACACCAATCACATACATTGCTCTGATCCTAAAGTAAGTAGCCAATGCACTTGTGTTATGGAAATCAGACACAACGGTGGCACCACAACACCCGGATCCGAGACAATATAGAAAAGATCGTTTTCTACATTGAGCCGACCGGTAATCGAACCCGGAACCTCACGAGATGGCGACGTTTGAAACCAGTGTGCAAGCCACTCGACCACGGAGGTCGTCGAAATAATAAACATAATAAGGCATTAGAATTTAAGCTATTGCCTTTTGTTAGTATCAAATGTCAATAGGGTTACATTTTGATGATTTTTAAAGTTTCAGTGTGCCGATTCCTCCTGCAGTTCGTATACGAAAAAAGTTCACAATTGTTTTTGATTTCTCAGGGTAACGATTTATATGAAATTCGATTTATTCCGTGCGGTAGTTTTTGTACGTGTGGATATAATATTTTGCTTGATTTTGAACATTTACGCATCATGCATGCATAACGCAAATAAGATGTTGTTTAATATGTATTTCAAGACAAAAATATTCATGATTTCGGAAATGTAAGGGCACATGTCCTAAATTATGAATATTTTTTTCTTTATTTATTGCACAATAACATCGGTTCAGATTGAGTGTACTGCATACAATTAGGTTGCGTTTAGCCCTCGTCAAAGAGTTTCCGAACACAATGCATTTAAATACAGCTCTTATAGAGAGTGGGTCTGGTATCGAAGGGATTCAAATGTGGGTAGGTTTAGATTTTTCCTGTCAATACAACAACTCCAAACAATGTATTGGTGTCTGAATAAATTAAAGTAATATTCTTAGCTTTTTCACCACTGACTGTTTTAATATTTATATTTATGTAGGATACGGATGGAACGTAAGAAGTAAGTGATGACAGGCCAGAGAGAGTGAGAAAGGAGAAGAACGTTTGAATTTGAAAGACAAATGTAGAAGTTGACGATATGATTGACACGAGGGGAGTGTAAGGGTCTGAAGATGGATGTAAGAACTCGAAGACGTATTGTGTATATGTAGAAGGGCTTAACACACCAAGTATTATACTTATCCTGTATTTGTTATATCCAAATCCCGAGCCTCACATTTAGTACTCTCTAAATTGTATTTTTCCAATCCATAAAGCCATTTTTTTATCGTGACATATTTAATGGACTTATCAGAGCATGAATTTTTAGACAAATATAACTAAGATGTGGAATTCAAACGATAATGGCAGTTGTGGTTTATTTTATTTTTCAACTTTTTGTTTGTTATTTTGGGCAGTTAAAGCTAAATAATATTTCCTATGTTGACAAAAAAAACAAAATCGAACAGTTTGTATGGCCATTTTTTTACTTCAATTCTTACGACTAGCAATAAGCGTTCGCAGTATAATAGAGGGGATATAACATACATTTTAAAACGTCATTCCATTCGACATGCGTATTCCTGCCTCATTCTCTGTTTTTACACATGGGAACACGGCGATAATTGTCGCAACCCTTACTGGCCCCTGCAGAACGCCTTGTCTTCGTAGATTTACTATTATTACACAATATTGCATTCGGGGGCTTAGAATCGCATAGTGCATTTGATGGCAGCTGCCTGCCAACTTGGGGTGAACACATCGCATTATTTTTACTAACTACAGAATAGCTATTTTCAGTTTTAGTCGTTTAGAGTTACGGTTGAGTTTGCTATAGAAGGTCAAATGTATCCCAGAGGACCATATGGACGCCACCCTCAACATTAGATTTGGGCAGAAAAAATTACTTAATGGGATGTTTTCTGAATGAGCGATGCTCTAAGCTAGGATCGTCTCCGAAATCCGAACGGATCAACCTCCAATCGTTCGATCTGTTTGCGGTCACCCATCCGATACTAAGCCCTGTTGAAATACGTTTGAGCACAATTTTGATTGAAGCCTTAATACCCGTGAAAGGGATTATTTCCTTTTAATTGGAACCGATTGCAAAAAGGTTGATAATTTAGTGTTAATTAAAATTTCAGGTTGTTGGTACATCGGTTTTATTTCATTTTGATTAATGAAATCTGTCGTGTAGAATTGCAATTTCAATAAAAATAAATTACAATGTACAACCAAAGCTATTACGCACATTTTCGTAACAGTGAGTTTGAAATGTAACAATTGATTTCCCCACAAAAACATGGGCTATATTTTTTGTGAATAGGTAAACTTTACGCTTTGTGGAATTTAATTGACAGCTATTGTAATTTGAAACTAACCATTCGATGTAATCATTAACTTGCTTTTGCACAATTTGCAATTATTTCAAGCACGGGTTTGATGCACCCGATTTCGTTAAATTTGCTTTTCGGTCTTAATTTTGTGCTCTATTCCTAATTTTGCAGTATTTCACTTTAATTACTAACTATGCAAAAAGCTGCATATTATCGGTATTTTCATTAAACAAGAGATCATCTTATAATTGTTTCAGTTTATTCCATATTCATTTTAAATATAAACTAATAAATATATCCTTTGGACATTCCCACACATCGCCATCTAGTCCCAAAGTAAGCTACTCAAAGCTTTTTGCTTTATTTTCATGTATTTTGTCCGTTAATTAATATCAGCACCGACGAGTACATACTCACATCTCCACTTATAAATATTGAAGTCACGGATAGATTTATCCGTTATTTGTTATTTTTCTCCAACACTCCCAATAACGCTATTAGGTCAGCGAAGGTTTATTTTATTTTCAACCTCAGTTATCTTCAGCAATCCAATCAAATGGATTATCGACCGAGGATCCCGACCCGAATCTATCATTACTTTACCCTCTTCAAAGATAACTCAAAAGAATTTCGCCCAACAGATATTCGGGAGACCTAAAACAAAAGAAAAAAAAACTAGCAACTCCTCTCGTTATTAAAGCCAAACTGTTTATAAAAGTTTGTGAACCTACACGCAAGATAGATCACGTATCAAACTATTAGTAGTGAAGTAAACTACTCGAAAGACTGTTCGGTGGAACAGCTGTTACTTTTTCCGACCTACTTTTTTGGTCCGCAATTCAATCAAATATGAACCTTATTTGCGGGACTTTGTTTATAAAATCTACGGGTATTATAGGCCATGTTTAGCTGGTGGTAGTAGCGAGGGGTTGATTCTAGGGGAGTTATTGTCCCACGTGTGAGTTGGATTAGACCCCACGCGTTGCTCAACGAACAAGTGATTTAATGTCGAACAAAAAATGTGACGATACTTTTTTGGTGATATCATCGTTACGACATTAAGATACGACTGTGTTTATAGGAATAATCGATGGTGTATTGATGCTTGTAAAATTGTATGTCAATCAAACATGGAGAAGGGTTGGATCAAATTCTTTGTACAGACATTTTTGGCTAAACATTTTGTCAGTACCTATATTTCGTTTCATCATACTTCAAAAGAATAGGTAGGAAAAATATTCGATTCAATAGAATAGCTCTGGAAGTTTGAGGGTTCTCTTGAAATAATGGTCTGCTTTATTTTATGTTATACTTAGTTCATTCGACATTCGAGAAAAATATTCCCATCACTACACCTAATATAAAATAAACTCGTAGAGCATACTAGTTATCATATTTTAATTAGATTTTTTTCTCGAAATTCCCCAGAGATTTGACAAATGTTAAGTTTTAAATTACACGCACCATACTGTTCAAGTATGATGTAATAACAAGATTAGTTTTTTGTTGCTATGTATGGTAAATGTAGACTGTGATTAATATTTATTTCGTCGTGTCCACATACATTCATTTCTATATTTTATATTTTTGTGAGAAATTTTAATATTTTTTGAATCTGGGAGGTTAAAGTTGCTACTGGAATCATGCAAATTAAACGAACCACTTTAAAAATTTAAAGTATAAAATTCATTTGATTGTTAAATAGTGATTTTTATAATATTCTCATAATAAATTAACCATTCACGTGAAATCCTCTTGCGACATTTTACTATGACAGTGTCGGTATTATCTCACAATTATTATGCATCCATTATATCCTGGTCTTGCAAAAAACGGATAATCTATACTGTAGCCAGAGGCGTGCATTAAATTTTTGATGGAGTATGCATCCGGGGCGTGCATTTAATTTTTGATGGAGTATGCATATACTAATTTTGATTCCGAACTTCTTAACAAATTCAATATCGATCTTAGGTTTTGTATCTAGTATAGAGCTATATGAAAATGACGGTGTAATACCAGCAAAAAATAACTTACCTAGGTTTTTTTCTGTGCAATTTATGAAGGAAGCATACAAGCTGTGTTTGCGATGATTTTACACCACACACAAGTATCAAGGAAATGGATGATTTTCTAATGACATGCCATTTAACTGATACCCATAGTGGCTATTATACGATTTTGGCCTTCCGTATTCACAAGCAAAGGTCTTGCCTTTATTTAGGGCATCAGCGCACAGTTAAACTTTCAAAACAAAACGAATCTTCTTATTCTTTTGAACCCTCATCACACACAACATGACTTTTATGGCACTCAAAGTAACACTGCAATTTCACTATCGTTTCGAATACAAAATAAACAAACCCGAAAACACTTTTATTCAATCGAAATAGAACTGTTTACTTGAAATTTAAGATTTTTAACACTCGCGGCAAGGAAGCGAAAAGCAAAACAAGAACTCCATAGATAAAAATGGCTGCCGCAAACTTTTAAAGAATGTTTGCATTACTTTTATACCAACACTTTAGCTGGGTTGAATTATTTGAATAAGAAAAATAAATTAAAGTACAATAACGGACTTTCCTGTGTTCACAATATCATTAGTTTGAGAATTATTAAAGATTGTGAATTAGGAAAAAGGCGTAGGAAATTGCAACGTTGCGCCATCTAGTATCGGGTAGACGAGTAACAAAGAAATTTCCGCTTGCACACAATCTCCTTTGAAAGATTTATATATGTCTTTTAATTAATGTTACATTAGTTTTTCTATAACACAATCAATTTAAATTAAAACCATGGTTTATTAATATAAATCTATGTTTCTACCTTAACTTCAAATAAAGTTTCTCATAAGAGATGTGTTTTGATTAGACTCCGAAGTATTTTACGTCATTTGCGCGCGAGTAGGACAAAATCACTCTCCAGTAGGAAACTGATAGAGAAAGAAGATAGTATGCATGCCTACTTTAGGAGTCCATGATGCGAATATCACCTGTCACCTTGAATTGTACGAACAGAGCGTCATTTTCAATTCGGTCGGGTTTATATCATCATTGTGTGACATTGTAGGTACGAGGGGCGATTGCAAGAGTGTGCGTGTATTTGGCAAGCAGCCGCGCAGGGCAGCCTACTACATATAAATATTTTCGTTTCAAAGTTGAGCGTTAGTACTTAATGTATGTAAGTTGATAATAAAAATGCTTTTAGTTTAAGCTTAGTTTAAAGTTATACTGTACTATTGATTTGCCATTATAATGGCGAGGTAGGCACTGCTTAACTGCCTATATGAAATGCACGCCCATGACTGTAGCGGACAACGAGCAACAGCGTGGGAAAGAGATAGAACGAAGGTAGAATGAGATACAGTGTATAGTAAATAAGTGAATCTGATTGGTTAGTTTTAAGTACTGATTTAGTCACTAAGTAAACAGGGTTCATTTGTACATAAGTAGGGTCATTTTCGAATAAAGACAGTCAGTTTCTCAAACATGAACCAGTGTTTTAATTAACCGTGGAGAACCAAATACAGTCCCCAGTAGTTGGTCCTTCGAGCCGGATATAAGAAGAATCTATGGTGCGGACAAGAAGTAGAAAAATGAGCGACCAAGAAGAGCCACCGAACGCGGCAAGGGCACGAGTGTTTCACTCGCCGCCCCGATCACCATCAACCGCTTCGAGACTACAACGGGGGGAGTCAAGCCGCGCCCCTGGGTCGAGCCGTGCTATAGAAGAGGCGTGGCAACCCGCTAGACCCGCGTCTACCGCGGCGCCCGTACCCGCCGCGGCGCTCGCACCTACCGAGGTGCTGGCAGCGCCCGCGCCCCCGGTGGCGCCCGCGAATCCCGCGCACGCGTGTCTCGCGAACCCCGCGACCCCCGCGGACCCCGTAAATCCCGCGTTCGCTCTCGGACTAGAGCGCCCGGCCGCCGCCGCTGAGCGTCGCGACGCGTCGCCTGCGCGTTCTAATACATCGAGAAGGTCTAGTACGGAAGCGCGTATACGTTCAATCAAGCTGGCTGCTGAAGAACAACTTGCGGAAATTAAGAAACGAGAACTGCAGTTAGAAGCGGAGTTAATCAAGAAAAGGCTTGCAGCTACGATAGAATCTATACGAGAAGAGGCCGCTAGTAGCATCGCAGACCCAGATGAGAGAATTCAAAACTGGTTGCATCATAGTACGACCGTGGGGCAATCTGTGGAACCAAGAGATAAGCCGCTTCCTGCGCACGAACTGCGCACATCGAGGCCCGAACGGGGGGAGCAGCAACGGCCTGCGCCAGTACTATATGAAGAACCGCCGCGCCGTGAAGCCCGATCGCCGACGCCGACAAGGAAACAAAGAGGCATTGAACAATTAGCGGAGGCAATCGAGAAGATGGCTAGAAATCGACCGGCGCCGAGACAAGTCATCGATTTACCCGTATTTTCGGGCACGTTTACTGAATGGATGGCGTTTACCGCTGCGTACAAGGAATCTACTGCGGTATACAAATTCTCGGATAATAGAAAACATGGCTCGCCTTAGGAATTGCCTCAAGGGCGAAGCGAGGGAAGCCGTCGCCGAGTTGCTCTATAGCGGAGGAAGCCCGGATCAAGTGATGAGAACATTAGAGCAATGCTTCGGGCGGCCGGAATTTATTATTGATAAAGTATTGGAGGATATCAAGAGACTACCACGACTGGGTAATTCTGCAAAGGACCTGAATATGTTTGCAGTGCGCCTACAGAACATAGTTTGCGCACTAAGAAACATAAACCGACGCGGATATTTGGAATTTCCGATGCTAATAAGAGAAGTCATGGACAAACTGACGCCGCATCTCAAGTCTCGATGGTGTGACTACGCCTACGATCACGAAGGCTCATCGCAACCGGAGATAGTCTTGCTATCGCGTTTCCTTATGCGCGAGGCAGACTTGGCGCTTCGGTATACTTTCACGCAAGCGACCACTACGACCGCGAACGCAAAGCAGAACGCTATGAAGAATGTCGTGAAGAAAAAGCCTGCGGAAGTATACGCGACTGCGACGACTACAGCTACCGCAACTTCGAATGAGAAGTGCCACAGTTGCGAGGGTGAACACTCACTAGTCAAGTGTGAGAAGTTCAAGAACTTGGACACAGACGCGAGATGGGAGCTAGTGAAGACAGCCGGTCTATGTTTCAAATGCATAGCAAGCCGACACAGGAGAGGTACATGCCGTGCAAAGCCGTGCGGAGTAGATGGTTGCAGACGCCCTCATCATATGCTGCTGCACGCCGAGCGCACTACGCCACCACCTGTAACGCCGTCGACGTCAACTGAAGTCACGTCAGCCGATAGCGAAACCGTGATGTCTGTCGCTGCCGCCGATGAACAAGAAGCTGACGTGCTACTGAAAATAGTACCTGTCACTTTAATGGGACCCGCAGGGAGCGTGGACACTCATGCACTCCTCGATGAAGGCTCCACCATCTCATTAATTGAAGAGCACCTAGCACAGCAATTGGGAGCCGATGGACCTGCACGACCGCTGAACTTAAACGGGGTAGCTGTCAGTGAACGTCGAGAGCGAAGCAAAACAGTCGACCTCGAGATCCGGGGCAAGAAGAATCGCGACTGCCACGAGATAAGACTGCGCACCATTCCGCAGTTAATGCTTCTCACTCAAACTGTACCGAACCGAGTGCTGAAGTTTAAACACCTGCGCAGCCTGAAGCCTGACGACGTGTGCTACGGCAAGATCAAGCCGCGAGTGCTGATTGGAACCGACAATTGGCATCTAATAGTGTCACATCAACTGAAGATGGGAAAGAAGAAGGAGCCCGCCGCCTCACTGACCGCACTGGGGTGGGCAGTATATGGAACGATACCGCGCTTCATCCACGGACGTGATCAGGAATCTGTCTTGCACCTGTACGCACCCGAACATAGCGTAGAAGACGACGTACAAGACAGCCGTCTGGACGCAATGATGGAGGAGCACTTTCAGATAGATTCGCTGGGCGTATCTGTCTGCACTAAAATGAAAAAGGAAGATCGGCGAGCCATCGAGATCTTCGAAGCCACAGCCAGACGAACCGATGGACGTTTCGAAGTGGGTCTACCGTGGCGCAGCGATGACTTGGTCACGCCTCCGAGCTACAACGCCGCGTGTAGAAGACTCAAAGGACTGGAACGTCGATTCAAGGGGGACACAGACTTCGCCGCGCAATATAAGAAAGAAATAGAAGCTCTGCTGACCAAGGGATACGCGGAGGTCTGCAATGGAACCGAAGAACAGAGTCTAAGAAAATGGTACCTACCGCATTTTCCGGTTTTCAACCCAAATAAACCGGGAAAGCTTCGCCTGGTCTTCGATGCAGCTACGAGGTCACATGGAGTCTGCTTTCTGCTGGAGGGGCCAGACCTACTCCAACCGCTGCAAGGCATTCTGTTTCGGTTCCGAGAGAAGCCCATAGCAGTGAAGGCAGACATACAAGAGATGTTTCTCAGAGCGAAGATCGGATGGGACGAGCCACTGCCCGACTCTGAAGCAGAAAACTTTAGAAGATGGATGGAAGAGTTGACTGGCAACGTGTCGGAGCTGCGCCTGCCCCGCTGCTACGATCCAAGCAGCCACAGCCGCAGAGAACTACACGTCTTCTGCGATGCCAGCGAACAAGCTTACGCAACCGCTGTGTATTGGAGGCTCACAAGAGAAGACGACAGCGTGTGTGTCATGTTAGCTGCCGCCAAAGCTAAGGTGGCACCACTGAAGACGCAAAGTATACCGAGGTTGGGCTACAGGCCGCCGTGATCGGAACGCGACTCGCCGACACGGTCACCTCAGAGCACGGGTGGCGACCCGACGAAATCATCTTTTGGAGCGACTCTCGCACCGTGCTTCAATGGATTCGGCACGACGCACGCCGTTATACGCCCTTCGTCGCACATCGTCTGGGTGAAATAGCAGAAAAAACAAAGACAACCCAATGGCGCTGGCTGCCGTCGGAGCTGAACGTGGCGGATGACGCAACGAGAATGAAAGCCAACTCTGAAGATCGATGGTTCACCGGGCCTAGTTTTCTTCGAGAACCCGAAGACACTTGGCCACGAGAAGAAAACAGCGAGTTCAGCACAGAAGAAGAAGCCGTCATGCTTGCGTACGAGATTACGTGCGCAGACTACCTACCCGATATCAGCCGCTTTTCTTCCTTTGAGAGGCTGATTCGAGCAACGGCATACGTGCTTGTGTTCGCCGAGAAATGCCGAGACAAGTCAAAAAAGCTGGAAGTTCGGCACCTAGAAGACGCTGAACGACTCTGGATCAAGAAGAGCCAACAAGACAGTTTCCCATTGGAACTAAAATTACTGGAAGACGGGAAACACATTCCGAAATCGAGCAGATTATACAAGTTGGACCCAAGGGTGCAAGACGGCGTGTTGAGGCTCAATGGGAGGATCAACGCTGCGAATGTACCGAAGCACATGAAGGAGCCTGCAGTGCTGGACGGGCGACATCCCTTCACCCGCCTACTCATCAAAAAGGAGCACGAAGCAGCAGGACATGCCAACAGAGAGCGAGTAGTCAATGACCTCAGGCAACGATTTTGGATACTTAGACTACGAGCGACGGTGCGCCACGTCACCAAGAACTGCACCACTTGTCACCTGCGAAGGTCAAAGCCCGTCACACCAATCTTCGGGGACCTGCCCGCAGCGCGCCTGGACATATACCAACGCCCGTTCAGCAGCTGTGGCGTGGACTATTTCGGGCCCATAGATCGTGACCGTGGGCAGACGAAATGAGAAGAGATGGGGCGCCATTTTCACTTGCCTCACCACCAGAGCAATTCACTTGGAGCTAGTGGCCTCGCTCTCCACCGACTCAGCAATCATGGCAATAAGGCGGATGGCAGCACGACGAGGATGGCCCGCAGTCATGATGAGTGACAATGGCACGAACTTTCGAGGCGCAGACGCGGAGCTTCGCGCGGCATATCAAGAATGGGCACCTGCGTTAGAACAACTCGGCCAACTGCACCGCATGAAATGGCGATTTATCCCACCTGGGGCTCCAAACCAGGGGGGAGCCTGGGAGCGCCTCGTCCGCTCAGTGAAGACAGCGCTGACAGCAGTACTGAAGAACAAGCACCCTAAAGAAGAGGTTCTACAAACCGTGTTGACGGAGGCGGAGCATTCTGTCAACGCACGGCCTCTGACACATGTGTCGGTCGACCCAAACGACCCCGAGTCACTGACGCCAAATCATTTTTTGCTGGGGTCGTCGATGGGCCTGCCCCATACCGGCCCATGTCACCTCGCCGACCGAAGAGCTTGGCGCGTGAGCCAAGCAATCGCCGAGGAGTTCTGGCGACGATGGATTAAAGAATATCTTCCCACACTCGTGCCACGACAAGCAGCCGCCACAGAAGAGCGCTGTTTGAAGGAGGGAGACCTGGTCTTGGTGGTAGACCATACCCTACCACGCAACACCGGCCAGGTGTAGTGCGGAGTAGTCGACAAGGTGTACCCAGGACCAGACCGTCGAGTGCGCAGCGCAGATGTCCGCACCCGAGCGGGAATCTTCAGGCGACCTACTACAAAGCTCGTCGTCCTTACCACGGAGAGGGCTTCGACGGAGTCTTCGCCGGGGGGAGAGCTGTAGCGGACAACGAGCAACAGCGTGGGAAAGAGATAGAACGAAGATAGAATGAGATACAGTGTATAGTAAATAAGTGAATCTGATTGGTTAGTTTTAAGTACTGATTTAGTCACTAAGTAAACAGGGTTCATTTGTACATAAGTAGGGTCATTTTCGAATAAAGACAGTCAGTTTCTCAAACATGAACCAGTGTTTTAATTAACCGTGGAGAACCAAATACAGTCCCCAGTATATACACTGAAATTTCATCATACAGTTGTTAGTAACATATTCAGGTCAAACAATTTCAGAATCACTGATCTAATATTAAAATTTAGTTTTATCGGAATAAATGGACGTACAGGCAGTTCCGATTTCTAGAATATCTCAGTCCACCGATGAATAATTATTTAGTTCCATTCCAGTTTCAGTTGAAATCTCATTAGGTAGTGCTGGGGGCACTGTTGATATACGCCAGCCATGAGTTGAGGAGCCCTAAACTAGATTGAACTAAGAGACGGAGACTGTGGCTCATACCGTAAAGGACAAAGGCCTTGCCATAAATATATCAACAAGTTTTGAACTACTGTTTAAATGTTATGCGATAAAGTGAAATGTATGTCACACTTCTGCCATTTGACTTGATTTTAAACTAGCCATATCATATTTAACAGTTTTCCAAACCTAGTTTAATTATTTGTGGTAAGGCTGCAAATATTTGACTAAAATGCTATGACACAATTTTACAACTTATAAATTCTAATTCCAAATTGAATCGAATATACGCTTTTTTGTAATGTGGTAAATGTATAATTCGTGGCATGTTAGGAAAATGATTCATATTTGTTTGTGAAAATGACTAAGATGTTCTGTCTGTTGTGTTCGTCCATGTAATGTGGCCTACATTACAAAGGACAATTCAATTAACGAAGTGACACCTACGTATCGTTGTGAGATTCACCTGTCAAGAAATGCTATAGAATTTTGATTGACAGCCCGCTAACGCTTATTTCATTGTGTAGGTTAGGTGCCACCTCCGCTGCTTCGTAAAATCTCAACCTAACTGAATTCCATGCACATATAATCCCTGTAACATACACTGGCATTGCGGTGAATGTGTGTGGTGACAAATTTTGATGTGTTTCTAATTCTTGATGAGAGTTTTCAATCTCCCCAGCTTTTGAAACGCGACCGCAGATCGGAGGTCGCAACATTTTTTCAATTTTTTTTCAACAAATACTTATTATAAGTGGCAAGAAGTTGTTGCTTCAATCACATCAGTTCTTACAAGCTATTATTTAACGTTAGTATAATGAAAGCCTAAGCCGCTGATTGATACACCTTATTTATTAAATAAATTACATATACATTCATCAGTCCTTCACCGCAAGTAAGTTTTGCTGATAAGTGCTAAAAAATTGATTAAACCCTCAAGTGTATGTAAACGAGACACAATATATTCTATTATTATGCGGTTGCCTGCAACCGCTTGGGTGTTAAAGCGCTAAAGTAAGCCCTGATTTTTTAAAATGCTAAGTATTCCCTTCACATGACCTCATGCACTTAAAAGTTTCCACTGTTTTTCCTGTGTCACACTAACTTTGTTACGCAACGGTGTGACAGTCATCCAGCAAGTAACTCTCGAATTGTCTTCAGCGAAAGCCGCAGCTAACGCCTGTTTGACTGGCTGACTGAGATGTCGCCTTTGCGTGGCTAAATCCAACCTAAATTGAATTTCGTACCTTTAACTAGGCTCCCCAGGTATTTGCGAATTCTAATCAGAGGGCTGATTGAGACAAAAGATTTATATGTATCTCCAACTCGTACCCACAATTTCGAGAGGGTCTTAGGTGCGTTGTGAGGACTGAATTTATTTTCCGTAGCTTCTCGATTTTGTCTTGGTTTCAATGAAACATACAAAGTTATGTTGTAAATAAGGAAACTTGTTGTGATATTGTGCTATTTAAGTTTTGTTTAAGGAAACTCAAAAGGTTTATATTAGTTACGTTCTAAACCAACAAAAAAAAATTGACACAAAACAAAATATATGTTTATACAAACAGGGCATAATCATAACATGCTTTGGAGCTTTCTGTGCGTAGCGTAACATAGGTCTGTGGTGTGGTTCATATGAATCATTTACTAACCAGTAGTCAAAACAATAACAAATATGGTAGGTGCTTTCAAACTAACCAGTCGCGACATGCTTAGGCAATTCATTAATAAGTAACGCAATACAAATGTATGACTTGTCACCACTTCGTCACGGATACTTTTCTACTTAGAACAACATGACTCATACCAACTTTTGCTGAGATTTGAACCGTTTCACATTATAAATAAAGTTGACCTTTGAAGGAAATATTATGGTCTACGTAGATGATAAAGATAATGATAAGGATTTTGTATGAGTCAGCTGGCCTAAGATATCCTCCAAATGAGATAATAGACGCTGGATAATAAATATAACCTTAAAAGATTTTATCAAAAAATAACAAAAATAGAGGCAAAACAATCACAAAATGGGATATAAATTTAAGTATTTTAGAACGTAATGCAAATTTCTTTGTACCAGGTATTGAAACCGTGTTTGTATAATAATATAATTTAAGCGATTTCCTTCCCTGCTTTACACTGTGACTGAATCATTCATTTCAGAAAAATCATTTGGATCTGCGTTATCATACAATGTTAAGTTAATTAGTGTTCATATTATTTATAAGCTCAATTGGTATCTGTATAGATAAACAAAATAAACACTAAACCGTTCATTTGAAGCTTGTTATGCCATATATCAGTTTTTATTGCTAACAAATCATATAATTGGACCTTCGTTACTGGGTTCGATACATAAAAACTGGTATTATGTTTCTAAATAAATACAGAGCTATGAGTGAGATTTATGTCCGTCTGTAGGTTCGTGATTAGGAAAACGTACGCTGCATATTAACTTACACAAATCTATCGAAATATCCCAAATAAAATAAACTGTAGCTTTATCTATATTTGGTTGAAATTTGGTTGCAAAAATCTGATTCATAAAAGTAGGTGGATCAGCCGCCGGCAGTACATTCATCATTGTATTGTTTGAAAAAGATGAACAATATGCCAGTTGGCTGCCATTTCTGAATCGTGTTTAGCTTCGGGCAAGGAACTTCATGCAAAATGTTTTCGGCAATTAGTAAAAGGTCTGCTGATATAAGCTTATAAATAAATAAAAATTAGACAGCAATCACATACATTGCTCTGATCCCAAAGTAAGTAGCTAATGCACTTCTGTTAAGGAAATCAGACACAACGGTGGTACCACAACACCCAGACCCGAGAAAAGATAAAAAGTTTTGATTTCTACATTGACCCGACCGGGAATTGAACCCGGGACCTCGGAGCGGCGACGCCTTGAAACCAGCGTGCTTAGCCACTACACCACGGAGGTCGTCTAAAAGCTAAAAGGTGAAGATGCAAATACACATACCTACATCTGCTAAGGGTGTACATACATTCTATTCATTGCTCAAACCACTTTAGCATGCATGAGTCATAATTAATCAAATCATGTCCCTTAATATTTTTTTATCATCAAATTTAAGAAAAGACAAGTTTATCTTTGATGTTCTTAAAGTAATGCGTTTAACTTATCAGATTAAGCTTCTAAGCGGCAAGCGTTCTTAACACAGTTGTCAAGACCATTTTTCTTTTACATATTCGCATTGTTTTCATGTGCTGCAATACTTCAGTTGCACATATTTCGTGAAAGCAACGGGATCTGTCGTGATACAAGTCTATAGAAAACTATAGTTTGACACGCACGGACGATCGAAACGTTACGTTACGATTCATTGCCGAAACCATTGCTTACTTGGTTAAATTAATAAAGCATAGTATTAAATTTATTTTATTTTAAATGTCTTACAGTTCGGTTTGTTTTCTTTTTAAGTTATGTATGTATCTATTTTTAACGACAGAACGGTGAACGTGCCTTTGGGGTGAGAGAGAGTTTGTGTGTTTGTGTGCGCCAACGAATGTTCCCATGTTCTCCAAAACGGGTAGACCGATTGACATGCAGTTTTCTGCCATTGATTAGTAATTTTCATACAAAACATTAGACTTTAAGTTTGCAGGTTTGATCCTTAGTGCACTGCATTCCATTTTCAATCTAGTCCCTACTGTTTTTGGATAGTATCAACCCTGGGTGTTTTAAAAGATTTTTATCTTGATTTGTAACACCATTATAGTTTTTTTGTGCAAGTTAAATTTCCTAATCCGAACCGGATTTCGACGCGCTAAAAGTAATATGGGGCCAAATGGACCCCTCACGAAGCACAAAGACATATTTACGCCGGGAAAAATATTAATACATATTGCGATTTAGGGATGAATAAACTCACAAGCTCATGCTTAGGGAGGTCACCCTGTATACTTCGAGGTAACAAGATAAAAATATATCGGTTTTTTTGTGTTTATAGTAAACATATACACCGTGTGGCCTGTAATAGGAGCAAAAATCCTATCGTTACTTTATGGGTATCGTCTAAGTATTTTTTCAAGAAATCTATTCGTGAGCTTTTTCTCAGTAAGAATACCACGAGATGCTTGATAAGGTTTGTCCTTCTCTGTTTCTCTATTATAATCTTTGTTAGCCTATGTATGGATAATTGAATGTATTCAAGTTTTATTTCTTAATTATTTATGTAAGTATATTAGTAGCTTTTTGCTTCACCCAATGGTTGATTGGTAGAGAATGCTTTAAGCATTAAGTCCGCCATTTGTACTTTATTTTTGTGAGTGCAATAAAAATATAAGAAAGAAAAGTTTGCTATTCATTGGTTCGATTTATTTTGTTCAAAATGACAAAAAATATTTTTTTGATAATTATAAATTAAAACCATTTCGAACTGATTACTGGTTACTTAAAAGGCCTGTATTTACAATATTTGCTCCTATTACAGGCCACACCCTGTATAACTTACTAGCGGTCCCCCGCGACCCCGTCCACGCGTTTTGAGTTTGCTCCCTCCCCTCCCGTCGCAGCGTGATGTTGTTTAGCCTAAAGGCTTCTTCGTTAAAAAAGCTGTCCAATGCAATAATAATTTTTCAAATCGGGCCGGTAGTTCCTAAGATTAGCACGTTCAAACAAATAAACAAACACACTTTTCAAATGAAATATTGTATAAATATTGTGCTAAGTACTTGAGTTTTTGCATTGTTGTAATACAGTTAATTGTGCGACTACCAACCGTAGTAGCTGCGAGTTTGCTTTAATCTTTGCTATCTACCTGAAAAATGACAAGGTTCATAAATATACATCGACCTTTAAAAAAACCGGCTAAGTGCGAGTCGGACTCGCGCACTGAGGGTTCCGTGCTATCTTTAACTGAATTACGAATCCACTTACTTCTACTAAGTAAAATACCACAATAGTTTGTCGACTGCAAATATAACTTTGTTTTTCATAGTGTTTGTATGAAGTACAAAGTTATGTTTGCGGTTGTTGAAAATGTGCTATATCTCTAAAACTACTCGTTCGATCCCGTCCAAACCAATTTTCGTTGAAAGTATTAATTAAGATCTACATCATATATTTTTTTCAAAGTTTACACTTGCTTGGTTTAGAAGTTAGATGGGGGGGGGGGGGGAGGGAGGGACGCCCATTTTACCACTTTGGAAGCGTCTAGCTATGAAACGTTGGACTTGAAAAGAAAATGGTTTTAAAAGTTTAAAAGAAAATAATGTGAATGACAATCAATAGAAAACTAGAAGCAAGAGATTTAAAAAAAAAGGGTCCTATGTAATGCCGACATACCATTATTTTACTACAGTTGCGTTCGAAATGGCATCTACCGACCTATTTGTCGATACTCTTAAAACTAATGACATCACTAGCCAGGGAATAAAGGTAGAAACAGCCACTGATCCTTCACTGCCCTCTCATTGGGGTACAATGAATTAATACTTTGCTATAGTGCCCAGTCATCATCTCTAAGGGCACCGACACAGGCGTGACCAAGCGATTGACGATCTTGAAGGAAACAATATGTGAGGTGGAGAAAAAGATTGATATGTTTGGTAGATGGATCCTGTGGTCGAATTCGGGCAAGGAGGTAACTAATTCCTCAAATATGTGGTTGTAAATACTCAAGAAGTGTTTTATTCACTTCACTATATTTGGAACATATTGTGCCCACATATTGAGAGTCTAGTCTAGTCTAGTTCTATACTCAAGAAACTTTATATTTCTGTAAGTTATATGACAGTAACTTGTTTTGTGAGCCTTTAAATAAATAAATAAAAACGAACTAGCAACTTCCTGGCTAGCCGAATTAAACGTGCTATTTTTGGTTACTTATTTCATCTTTATGAATATACATAAAATGAATGATGTACGAAATTTATCGATCTGAAAGTTATCATCGTCGTTTTTTAATTCACCTAAACATGTAAACGATTCCATCCTTGACCATATGATACCCCAAACACCATTCACGCCGAGCTCAGATGCAAGTCATCGACGCATGCAAATACGGCAATGCGCAGTGCATACAAATCTGCGCAAAAATTGCAATAAAAGGGTGGGCAGAGCTCCGTGAATCTAAATTAAGATTTAAAGTGCGAGCAGTAATGCTCCCTCGACCTGCGCGTGAGTTGAGCTGAGGGCGACTTGGGGAATCAACTGTAGGGTTACCATAATTTAGGAGAATATGAGACTCTGTGTACAGAAAATATGAGATTTTTATGAGGTAGTCTACTAGTAAAATATACAAACATATGTTATGGTACTAGGGAGTTTGCGATTAACTGAAAGTGCTATGACTTCATGTCATGGCTTTACCTGGCCTAGGCAAAGTGTTACACTATTTGCGTTCTACTGTAATATAGTAGAACACAAATGTTAATCCTCCTCTTAATGAGTGAAGTGAACTAGTTTGAGTCGTATCTATGAGGTTAGGAAATAATGTAAAAACAATCATCAACCGTGACTCTACATAACTGGGTATCAGGTCAAGAGCAGACCCATAAATGCGGACAAAAATCTTACTCGAATTTGAAGTTATTACACTAGTAGTGGCAGAGTGTAGTACTTTGTACAATGTACAAATAAAAAAGCTTTGAAGTAACATCCTAAGGAAAAATGGCTCTTACAATTCGATCTTCACAGATCTAACGCACAATTAACGACGAATCATTAACGAACAACCCAAGTCTCTCAATGTGGCAACCCTAGCCGAAAGCGATTAAACCCCTCTCGGGCCCTTAATACCGGACAAATATAGTAATCGAACGGCGGTTTCTCACGGTTTTAGAGGGTTAATGTGGGCTTTTTTACAACGTTTAATTTGGAGCAACCCAGTCTCGGCAATGTTTGTACGAATGAGACGTTATGTTTTACATTGATTTAGTGTGTGGGGAAGGTTATGTTTTTTATATTAATGTTTAGCGAAACTATGGTTAGGTAAGGTACAATTCGTCACATTTAATACAATTTTCAAAGTTTTCAAAAAATAATAAGTTGTAAATATACAACAATGTAAAAAAACGTGTCCTTCTCCAAGTCCAAAGTTGTTTTACAAATTGTGATATAGGCTAGACAAATTCGTCTGTTTCATTGTCTTGTTTGGCTATCTTGTTTGTAACTGTAAACTATTCTAAATTCCGACGCAACAAAGTAAAATAAATAAAAATGTCTTCATGAATTTATAACTGACCATAAAATTACCTCCTAAATTGAAGTGCTTAGCTGGAAATCGTTCGTTTAAAACATTTTATATTTATATCGTAGAATAAAATGTTAGCATCAGCGTTATTGATTCTTTCAATATGAGCCACAGTAAAATTTG
This sequence comes from Pyrausta purpuralis, assembly GCA_963924145.1. Classification (NCBI taxonomy): domain Eukaryota; kingdom Metazoa; phylum Arthropoda; class Insecta; order Lepidoptera; family Crambidae; genus Pyrausta; species Pyrausta purpuralis. The sequence goes on along the minus strand of OZ001664.1, from coordinate 20,659,755 downwards.
ATAAGCTTTACTGAGTAAACTTTTCGCTTACGGTGGAGACAAAATGGAAATAGAGGTCAGCAAAACTTGAACAAAATATATATATCTTCTAAAAATCTTGCTAAATAATAAATAAATATTGGACACCAATCACAAACATTGCTCTGATCCCAAAGTGTTATGGAAATCAGACACAACGGTGGAACCACAACACCCAGGCCCGGGACAATATCGAAAATTTTGATTTCTACATTGACCCGACCGGGAATCGAACCCGGGACCTCGGATTGGCGACGCCTTGAAACCAGCGTGCTTAGCCACTACACCACGGAGGTCGTCAAACATCGGTCTATTACCGGCTAATATCGGCCGTAGCTGTCAACTGGACTCTCATTCAAAAAGACATATTGATGTACATCAATACAGCTGTACGAGTCACAAAACCTTTATCTTGTCTCGAAATAGGGGATAAGTTTTTTTTTTACTGAATCAAATTAAATTTAATGTGATTTTATTATTTTTTGAGTTAGAGATGCTCGTAGTTCAGTGGCTTCGCTTTGGTAGTGATACCAAAGTAAAGCAACCTACGGCGCGATCGTGTTTAGATGGGTGACTGTTCCGACCATTGTATAAGTGCGATACTTCATGAGCATCTGCGTGCTTCTAAAGGCACGTTAAGCCACCAATCCGCACTGAGCCCGCGTGGAGTATGGCTCAAATTACCCCATAGTTGAGGTAATTTGAGCCCCACCTTTGCCCAGCAGTGGTACGTAACATGCTAACTTTTTTATTATTGTTGATTTTATAAAGATCCTTACAATATACACTGTTTAAAACTTGTTTTCCTTCGAAAGAAAAGCACAAACACTTACGACCCTGACATTACATCGTGACAAAAGTTTTTATCATCCTCATTATTGAGTTGAGTTAACCTACTTACTAGAGGTTAACTGTGTAACGCATTAGGTATGTTATTGCCATCTGGACATCGAATTAAAAACTTATTGATGTCTCCATATAACGCTCTCACCAAGAAATATACTCGTGTCGTTAAATGTAATGTGCGTGATTCATACAAGTGATTCCTTTGTTTTGTCATATTTAGTTCTTCGAATTTTGAATTTAGTTGCATTTTGAATAAGATTTAAAGTTGAGTGTTCAGTTCCTTGGAATTTGATTCCCTTGAATTGTCAGATTGGTGACAACTTATGCTATTATGAATAGTAAACTTTCTACAACTTTTCTTTGTCGAGTTTAAGTTATGGAAGAGGCGTAGAGGCACTACGAGAACTTATGTGTATTAGGCTGTCTCAATTTTCCGTCTTTTATTTGCCCTTTTCGTATTATTTGGGTTCTATTAAACTCTTCTTCTTATAGTTCATTTTATCATTTACTTACTAAACCTTTCCTATGGTAAAACCTTTTAGAAAATAGGACTCTGGTTCTTAAAAGTTACTGATACTGATTAAATTAAGATGAACATAGCTAGGTAGGATCTGAGTAAACACTTGGTAGAGTATTCTTAGCCTCAGCCTGTTATTTTATTGCGTGATTACAGAAACACAATTCAATGCAACTGTTTTATTTCAAACCCTTTTGAAATAAAACTGAAATGCAGTAAAAATACTTACAATCATTCAATCCATTGCCGAAACTAAATCGACCGAGTCCATGACTAATTGTCCGTGTGTAGAGGGCCTTAATGGTGATACTTATGGCAAACTTCTAAGTTATTTATGTATTTTTGACCAAGTAACGTATATTAAGGGGAAAATTTAAAATACACAGTTACTTTTCCTTTGAACATACAGTATATCTTCATATATATCTTCGTATTCTCTTCTCTTTTATTGCCTCTATAAGTTTACTTGCACCGCCTGTATATATATTTTTCTCTGTCCTGACCTATGGTTGAGTGGTAGAGAATGCTTTTGGCATTAAGTCCGCCATATGTACCTACATTTTTATGTTGTGTGCATGAAGTTTTTAAATAAATAAATAAATATATCAATTGGTGTCTAGTTGGATTGTAAAATTACTATGTAAAAATATGTTGCTCGTATTCAGTCAATAGTTAAATAGCTTTAAAATGTATGTGATTGTTCAGCGTTCTATAACAATCAGGGTGTCGTATTTGCCGATAATTTTATTGGGTGGTAATTTCTTAAGTATGCCAACTGTAATCAGCATTCCAACACTTAATAGCACAGCCATAAAAAAACTTACAGTCGAATGGATAACCTCCTCTTTTTTGAAGTTGGTCAAAAGAAACTGAACATAAACCCTATCAATTGCATAATCGTTGTAAAAACCGAGACTCGTCTAGCAAATCAATAATTTAATTTAATCAATATTATAAGTTTTTTGAGCATTTCAAATTACGTACAATTTCAGAAGCCTATTTTGAAATATTACATGCAATTCGTTTTTGCCTAACTCATACTATGCGGTAAAAAATTGTGATATTACAATTTCGCATGCGATTTCTTCTTGTTTTGCCAAATTAATACTAGCGTCGAGAAATTGATTCTGCTCAGACGTTAATATCCCACGGTCATCTGCATGACAATGGATAAATTTTATGGTGTTGGGGAAGATATTGACCATGAAAGTGGAACGGACTTTCGCGTTTTATGCTATTACGTTATATTTTATGCACCTAGACCATGACTTTGAATAAATTTTAGCTAACTGCTAGACCCTAGAAGTTCAAAGCTCAAGTCGAACCTTCCTTCTCTTAAGACTCTTTAATAAATCATTCCCGAATTGGTTAATATTGGATTTACGTTATACTCTACACTCTAAATTGTGAAGATTTAAAAGCAGTTATTTTGTATTTTTGATTCTTTAAATCTATATTTATGGTAGTGTTTGCATTTTGAAATTAAATTGTATCATTTAAGCTACTTGAAACAGGTTTATATTTGCTTTGACATGTTATTTTTTTAATCTATCAATTGGTCTAAAATGTCTCATGCAGATTAAGTCTTTATATTAGACTGTTTTTTTTTTATACAATGAAATAAGTCTTTTATAGAGTTCAAAACTATCATTAATATCAAAACCTTAATTAGTCTTATACTCTATACGTGACACAAAATGAACGATAGCCCGCATTATCGACAACAATGCGTTGTCACGGCGCTATTAATCTCAGTAATACATCAGAAAAACTCATCGAGAATGTTTTTTCTGTAACGGTAAAAAACCTGCCGTCTCGCTCCCTCGTCACGATATCCATTCATCCCATCCCAAGCTAAGCCGAAATCCCAAACAAAGATGTAAGCAACGCAATCTGTTGGCCGTTCTACGAAATTGCTGCTTTGTCTCGCTCTAACGCGGACGATCACTGCTTTCTACGCTCACGCGCATCTCTTGATCTCATACAACTGCTTCTTCAAATTCAACTCTAAAATCAACATGGCTAAGATCATTTTACTTTGTAGTACAAAGGCATGCTGAGGTTTTAGCTTTATTTATGTTGATCGTGACCGAACTGCATCGGACGCAGGCCCTCCAATATTTCTCAGTCCGGGATTTCGTGTGATGAAATGAGAGAGCCCTGCCACACAAGCTAAGTGCTAAGTTCAACCCTATTTCCGTGAGTTGCGAACTATATTTGCTTGCTCCAAAATTATCTGCAGTAAAGTCGTGGGTATACCCTTGGGGTGATGGCATATGGCATTGCATCGGACTTTGTTATTGCACAACAGAATAATAAAGCCTGTATTGTTTGCCAATTATAACCTTTTTGAGGACACTGACCACTTCAATAGAAGACCTGTTGCCCTCTCGCCTTATCTAAAATTGGTTTAAGATGAAGATATGCAGAGGTTCCGTGCGGGTCTCGTTAGATTGGTTGAAGTAAATGTTACAATTAACCGTTATAGAATTCGCAGACCAATCTCTCAGTTTATAGGTCAGAAGCATAAATATGGAAGGTGCTCGGCTTGACCTTTAGGAAGATAACTTTGAGGTGGGGCATTGGCCCATTGTATTACTGAACTCCAAAGTTTAGGTGCGTATTTGTTTAGGTCTGCTGATTTAGGAGTTTGCAGAATTCGGTATTGGTTTAGCAATAGTTAGCGGGAATACGCGAATTTGCAATTTGGAAGGCGCGAATTGAGGAGTGCTACAGTTTAATTTAGACTGGGTTGCAATAATTGCGCGTTGTTTACGTTCATTGGGAAACTGAATTTGCAAAGGCACATATACAGCAACTTACAGTTAATCATAATCCCTTTGAGTAAAATTTGGTATTGTGATTATGCAGTATTGCTGGTTTCTATTTTTGCACGCACTAAAAACCAGCTGTTTTCATATCTATCTCATTTTCTGTTTCTCAAAAGTTCATGTTAGCAAGAAGGTCAAGTTTGAAACTGAATTACTATTTTATCATTTTGATTTTTTTATTGTATTTATTCAAGGCACAGAACAAGTTACAGTCACATGATTTTCGGATTAAAGTATCTTAAATATATGGGGTGTAGTAAAATACGAGCCAAATTCAAGGGGGTGGTTGTCAATCGAGTCTAGAGTACAGTTTTTGTACAAATTTGATTTATATATAAAAAACAAGTTTTTTTGAAATGTTTTTCCTGTGTTCTGGACTCTGCTATTAACCACCCCCTTGTATTTGGCTAGAACTTTATACCGTCTGTATAATAATTTAGGAATCCGTGGACATTTTATCTTAAATCTACTTTTTTTCTTTCTTATACAGAATGTGAAAAAGAGGAGCCAAATTTAAGGGGGTGGTTAAGAGTCGAGTCTTAAATACATAAAATACAATATTTTTTCTGTATTCCCCTGCAACTCAATTGACAACTAGCCCCTTGAATTTGGCTCATACTTTTTTAACATCCTGTTTAACTAGACCGTAACTCTAAATATGTATAGTGTGTATTTATTTGACTCCCATAATCTTATTTTTTATGTATAATCTACATAGATAAGATTATGCGAGACATCTACATTGTAGACTACCTCCCATTTCTCTTTATCTGTAATATTCCCTATGCGTTTCCAAAGATAATTTGTATGTCTTTCGTTGCAAAGGCATCTTCAAACGAAGATACCTGCTTAATCGCTCAAATGTTTGCTAACGAAACTAGTATTTGCCTAGACAGCTAGTATATCTTCTGTGACGATACAACGTTCCCAGAGAAACAGTTTCTTTGGTGGTTCGATATCAACATCTATTTGCGACAAAACGTGTCGCAGCACTGAATTTCAACAAATATGTTAAAGGAATCTTTCAAATTCATTCAGAGTCCTTTTGGATATTGTATTCGTAATAATGTTATTGAAAGATAGTGCCGTCATTTTCAAGATATGTTACTCATTTGTTCAACAATGCAAGCTGGTTACCTATAAAAACGATTAAAAGCTTTTAGAAAGTAATTACTGTGCTCCTAAATAGTTTAGAGTCAAAAAATATAGTCACGTTTTACGTTATTGGAACGAAAGTGAATGCGATAGTTGATACTGTTATTATAAGACATCTCTGTGTCGATATTTGATATTTGGGCAACATTTGGCAGAGCCGGATGCGAGCGGTTATCGAATTACAGTTTTCTGACAATAAATTTTGTTATTTGAAACAAACGCGCTTGTTTAAATATTTTTGACTTCTTATGTCTGTTTTAAAATGGTTTTATTGAGCGTAGAAAAGGTACAATTTAATGATTCACAAAACAAAGATGCCGTGAGCTAATTTGCATTAAAAGAATACGAACAAGCTTAATACAAGATTATGTAAAAAGTAACTTTTTAAAAATGATTTTTTGGTAATTGTTTGGTAGTTCAATTTTTTATCACAGCCTGAAAATAAATAATAAATTAATATTAAATATTGGACACCAATCACATACATTGCTCTGATCCCAAAACTACCTATATTTGTAAATATTCAAGAAGATGGAGAGAAGATGGTTGGAAAGTTCCACCAGCATGGGATCCTACTCTTTCGCAGACCCGAGCAACATACATAACAACATAAGGCATTATTGAAGACACAGTAAGCTCTTTCTTCGTGGATAGGAATGTCAATTATAATTAAGGTACTATACTACTAAGGTAAAAAACTAAACTACATTCACGTAGTTTAGTTTTTTATTTTTCATAACTATGTAATGACAAATACCACCTTAGTCTTGCCTGTGACCACGGATGCTGTAATAAAGCATTCGAAATGTCAGGCATAGTTTTAATAAAATGTGCGCGAAATAAATCCGTAAAGTCTTTACTTTTCAATAAATACTTATATTTGGTTTCGAGAAGATTTCGAGATGGCATATAGGAGGGGCTATACGAAGATTTACAAAGCGTGCTTAAAAGTACAATAATGTTATAAATGCGTCGTTTTCTCGTTTTCCTTTTATTTAAACCAATACAGTAAAAAGTTAAAACCAACTTCAAAACCAAAGTGCACTTAAAGTCTTTAATAAACTCTTGACCCTTGAAAGGAAAGCCAAACAATTTATTTTGGAGTCGGTGTTGATAGTTGCTGCTAGATGTCAACGTCGTCAAAGTGATGGCACCGACTCCAAAAACTTTGAAGTGCATTTTGGTTGAAGTCGGTTTTTAATTTTTAGTGATTACAGAATAGGGGGGGGGGATGTGCGCCTTATGACTCTGTTCTTTAAGAAGCTACAAATTACCTATCATAAGTTCTTTTATGGTAATTACTGAACTCCTAAGCGATAAGGAGTTCCACCATCAGCTTAGCTCCTCAAGATTTTGACTATCAGACAGACGTAACAACACGTCACATTACTTGTGGATTACTTTATGGAAAATGTAATTTGAATTTCGAATTGTATATTTCCGAAATAAATGGATTTATTATTATTATTATTAAGATTCTAGTAAAAAAACACTATATGTGCCTTTAAAATTTGAGGGTTTCCCTCGATTACACCAAAATCCCATAATCAGATCCCGAATTGGGAAAATGGGACCAACTGGAAGATATACCCTCTAGGTAGGCAAAAGAATTTTTCGAATCGTTCGACAACTGAGATATGAGGTAACATAGATACATAAAAACGTACAGTCGAATTGATAACCTCCTCCCTTTTGGAAGTCGGTTAAGAAATCGAATACCAGCAATATGAAACTTTCCCTCTACAGATGATGTATCACTGCCCCACAGTCCGGACTCATATTGTCAGATATTGTAAACCTCGTATACTTCACACCCGCTTTCATTTTCTGGGCTAACGTCGGTCATATTTCAGCCGTCGACTCGACAGTATCAGCTACAAAAAAGGCATTTGGGCTTAACCATAGATATCTTAGTAATATAGACTCTGTGGTATTTTCTAGTTAAATCTGATGTGATAGGTTGTTGTTGTCTTTTTGCTAGTTTTGTTTAAGAAAAGGCAATAATTGGAATCTTTTGCGTTGTTTAAGAATGTGTTTAACACTCAGTCATATAATTGTAAGTACGTTTGGACAGGTTAGCCAGAAGTTGCAGGTTCGAGTCTCGCCCGTGCGCAAGTTTTGGTTTCTTATTCCATATTGAAAAATCTTTAATACTATATAGTATTTACGTGTTTATATCTTGACATTGCCTCTAGGATTGCTATCATTATTTAACAAGGATATATTGTATAGCATCCATCCACTTTCTTCTGCATCTCAGGAATCTCTAGCTGAATTGCCGGTAGCTAATTTTCGTACGATCTAGCCATAATAATGGTCACCATATTAAAGCTGACCACAACTAAAATAATCAGAAAACAACCGAAATTAGTCGACCACTTCAAAATCACCTTGTTTTGGTAAATTAAGTAGCTGACGATGTGCAAACTTCGTTGAGTAATTGACTAGAATGGCGTCTATATTTCTGGCTTGTCTATGGTTAACATCAGCGATTAGGATACGTCACTCGGTCGTTTAGTCCAACCTTGAGGTCAGGCAGACTGGCAGCCGTGACCGCTGACCTGATAATTTGGAACATTCGTAGCTTTTTGTGACTAATTTTCAGCGATGTTAGTTGATGGCTTTGAAATTTTGTAAAGTGCCATTGATATGTCTGTGACCGGTTTTGAATTACTTTGACGATACTTTATGCTATGAAACTATCCATAACTCTACATTGAGGAAAAAGAACATAAGGAATCGCATAAGACGTAAAATAAATATAGGACACCAAACACATACATTGCTCTGATCCCAAAGTAAGTGGCCAATGCACTTGTGTTATGGAAATCAGACACAACGGTGGTACCACAACACCCAGACCCGAGAAAATATAGAAAACTAGCGGTCCCCCGCGACTTCGTCCGCGCGTTTTGAGTTTGCTCCCTCCCCTCCCGTCGCAGCGTCATGTTTTATATCCTAAAGCCTTTCTCGATAAATAAGCTATCCAACACAATAATATTTTTTCAAATCGGTCCAGCAGTTCCTGAGATAAGCGCGTTCAAACAAACAAACTCTTTAGCTTTATAATATATTAGCGCAAGCGCACGTTGTATTTAAGCTGTGAACATTATTTTGGTGCGGAGTTATGTTAAAACAGTGATAGCTCCTAAGATATTATTGAAATCAAATGATATAAAGGGCAACTTTGTTCTAAATGAAATGCTCGTGATGATGAATGTATTTATTTTGATAAGAATAAATACCTGTGTGTATAATACACCTCTAAAAATAATGCATTATTTTTTTATAAATTTATTAACATAAAAAAGGTTGTAGTAAGTCAACCAAAAAAGAGAGACATATGCTGTCGCGGACTTTATTATAGAACTCTTAATGCTGAACAATCCTGTCATACATGATTTTTGTGTAACTTAAGCGGTTTTCGCAGCGTATGCAGCGGAAGCTCTCAAAAGAAATATCTTTCTCCCGTTTTCGCAACATTTTTCATTTCTGCTGTGGTCTTATGAGTCGTATCTTTATGTTATATAGCCTAAAGCCTTCCTCGATAAATGGACTATCCAACGTAAAAATATTTTTTCAAATCGGGCCAGTAGTTTTTGAGATTAGCGCGTTCAAACAAACAAACAAACAAACAAACAAACTCTTCAGCTTTATAATATTAGTATAGATTATTATTTCTACTCTGACCCGACCGGGAATCGAAGCCGGGACCTTCTTCTGCAAATTTCAAAAAATCATGTACCTCACAGAAATCAACAAAACTAATCTGTACCAATTTTATGAAGATAGAGAGTTTGTTTGTATGAACGCGCTAATTTCAGGAACTACTGGACCTATTAGATTTTTTTTTGCGTAAGATAGCTTATTTATCGAGAAAGACTTAAGGCTTTAAAACATTACGCTGTAATGGAAGGGGACCGAACCGAAAGGGGAGCAAACCGCTAGTAATCATTTAATTACGTTCACGCTTTATTATGAAGCAAGAAACGCCCTAACTAAGTAAATAATAGTTTGGTAGTTGCAAGATAAGTACCATCTCAACTTTAGCATTGATTTACAAACATTATCTTCAGTCACTATTATAAGGTCTCAAATCGAATGCACGCTTGTGCTTCCCTCGTGACCTCAAGTGCACTACGCAAACGGATGTAGGTACAAGACTTCAACCTAAATCTAGGACCTTATCAGACTGGAGCAGATCCGTCCTTTGTCCTAATCCGAGCATTGTAGTCGGAGTGAACGACCCTTTAACAGGCCGCAAGGAAAACCGCATGTCTCGTCTGGACTGGACATACATTTGTATTAGTTATTCAATGAAGATGTGACTAAGCTGTTGTTTGTTATGCCAATTTGTGTCGCAATGTTCGCCGATATAAGTTCCTTGGCATCGACCAATGAGGAAACTCCTGAAAAGTTAAATAAAAATATGTAAGTACTGTAATGTAGGTACTGCACATTGTAGATAGTGTAAAGCAATAATATTATACATATACATACCATAATATACATATACGTTTATAAGCTAAATATACATGTAAAAGAGTTTATAATATACAGAACTTCAAAAAGCATTCATAAGTAAAAATATACATACATATTTTACATATTTGGCAATCATTGAAACAGTAACTTTCGCAGTTTGTTTTTGAAACTCAGTTTCGACTCTTACCTCCTGATCTCCAGAGGGAGAATATTCCACAACCGCGTAGCCGTTACTGTAAACGACTTGGACTGAGAAGAGCGATGAGCCGGTATGCCTAGCCGGAGATCTTCGAAAGAACGGAGAGCACGATCATGAGATTGATAGAAAAAGGAGAACATATCCTTAAGATAAGAAGGCGATGAGGGGGTATTGAGAATACCGTACAAAACACAGAATTCGAGAGTTTCTACTTTGTCGAATGGGAGAAGCCAATTGAGTTGCGCTCTGTAGCTGTAGGTATATTTTCGGAGGCCAAAGATGAATCTAATACAGCTGTTGGAAGATGTTAACAATGGTTTTACTTGCTAGCGGCGACGTAAAAAAAAGGCTATGGAAAATTGCACAGCGCTTCTAGCGGTCACTGGCAGAACTAAAATTTACCATACACTTTTTTACGGCGTATAGTTATGGTAACGGTACAGGTTACCCACTTTTGTTACAAAATACTCCTTATTACAACTGCATAAGATACCGCAGTGCTTACTTTGACGTGCTGTTGTCTGTACTGTTGACACAATTTCATATTTTTTTACCTAATATCGATCTCAAAGACTTCAACATCATGCTGCATCATTATTGTTAGATTGGTGTCACCATGTCTATAGAAAATTTATAAAACTAACGTTTATTAGTAGATTGACCCGGGCCTCAAATCTAGTTCATTTCGTATTCGAAAAATGATAACCGTTTACCGAACGAATTTACTTTATCGGTAATGATTTAAATGCATTTCGATTTAGTGCGGTAGTTGTTTTACGTATTACGTATAACTTAATTTTTAAGTAAAACGTTGAAACTGGTAATCGAATTTTGACACGGAAATATGATTGACAAGAATCGAGGCCCAGGTATGGTAGCTTTGTTTAACTAGTCGGTATGGACCTCAATTTTAAAAACTACCTGGAGGCATACCTCTCTGCCTTATGAAGTTATCCATACTACTTGATATATACGTTATGATACCTATCATAAATATTTCCAGGTATTTGCTTTACGAAACAATCTTGGTAGGCAGTTGATGATTTTCCATTTTATATTTATTATATTTTAACTATAAACAATTAATTACCAAAGACGTGTAGGCGTCGGAATAATATCAGCTCACTTGTGTTATTATTTCGTGTTGAAATTGTTTATCCATCCAATATTTATGGCTCATTCATTTACTGAGAATTCGAATGGTGTTGTTTACTAACCTACTTAATAAGTTCATAGAATAAATAATTAATGAACATTTGGGCCTGAAAATGCCTGTTTTATTGTTAAATAACACTCATCACCTCGATCAACTAAGTATATTGATTATCATCATCATTATCTTGCCCTGTTCCCAGTTTTTTTAGGGTCGGCGCAGTATGTTTTCTACGTTCACACTATTCTATAACTCGTTACTGAATCATCCACACCTTTCACACTCATATCTTGTTTCACACAATCCATCCATCTGCTTTTTGGTCGGCCTCTTCCCTTCCATCCATTAACATTCATACTCATCACTCTAAGTTACATGACTTACTTCTCCTCTTATCACATGACCGTACCAAGACAGACGATGTCCCATCATCTTCTCGGTTATCGGTGCCACTTTCATACTAGATATATTACCTACTGCTCTCAAATAGGAACTAGAAGATAGTATTTCTCTATTAGCGTTTGTTATCAGTCTGTGTTTGCGTTACCTATAGAAACCTTAAAATTTTGCTGGTTATGAAAAAAGAAAATAGTGAATATAAGCTAACGTAGATTATCTTCACTAGGTTATTATGATCCATCCTCGGCCGCATTGTTATGATCACTACCTCCTCACGTTGTACCATGAGGTAAGACCATGGCAAAAATCTGTCTATTTAAATATAGCGGACCCCTGCGACTTCGGCATTTGAGTTTGCTACCTCTCCTCCCGTCGCAGCGTGATGTTTTATAACCTAAACCCGCCCTCAATAAACAAAATTCATTTTTTTATATCGGTCCCGTAGTTCCCGAGATTATCGCTTTCAAACAAACAAACAAACTCTTCAGCTTTATAATATTAGAATAGATGCAAAAAAGTGATATAATATAAGTATCTCTTACTTGCATCTATCTCTAATGTTGAGCTCCTCGAAAACACCAAATTATTAAACAAACTATAACACGTCAAGCCTAGTCGGGATGGATATAAAGTATACTTAACAAAACATTACAAGAGATAAGTGTGGGCAATAATGTCGTATTCAGAGGTATTACTCGTCATTATCAGCCAGACTATTGTCTGGGACAGAAACGGTACGCCCTGAATGGATCCAAAGCCTACATTAATTGGGACAGCGATAGACTATTGTTCTCTTACTTTTGTAAGCGTATGAAATGTACGAAATATGCGACAAACGTTCCTAAACTGTTCTTTCTTTATGAGTTATCACTTGATTATTTGAAGAATTTGTACAAAAAGTGGACTTAACGCCATATGGCATTCTCTACCAGTCATACCTTTGGGCTAAGCAGAAATGATTGTGGGCGGTGCGACAGACAAAAAGAAAAAGAGTTACTATTAAAGGAAAAAACCGTTAATATCACACATTAAAAAATATACATGAAAAACATATATTATAAAACAAAAGAACAAAATGAATACAATTTACAATAAATACAATATGATCTAATAAATTACTACATATATACATAACGCAAGCGATAAAATAAATACATATACTTGTAAATACTATAATAATTATATAACTATGCTATGACGATGTATTAGAAGTTTATGGATTACGCTGTGTTGATGCTTCCGATATGCATATGTAGAAAGTATGACGGACGAGTCTCTTAAATGAAAATTTACTGGGAACCTGTTGAATTTTTGCCGGAAGGGCATTCCAGAGACGAACAGCCTGGACAATAAAAGAGTTTGAAAGGATACCTGTGCAGTGAGGAGTAGCGAGAGAAAGTTTAGTAGAAGGGCGCAGCGGACGCGAGTATGTTCCAGTACTTATTAGCTACTACTTTCACCAAGTTAAAAAATACAAGCAATTTCCTTTTGGTTTAAATACTTCTGAAGATGACAGCCTTACTAAATTATGTTAAACCCTTTACTCCCTGCCACTTTTGCGGCGGTTTAGTCGCGTTGCAGCATCGATGTAGTCGCAAATGGTCCACTTTTACACACTTGCGCTACTTTTAGCGCAAAGGCGCGCCTCGCTATGGTCACGCGTGCAAGGCAGCTCCAACGGCATCCTGAACGCGCTGGCTGACCGGTGGGACTCCCCTCTGCTGCGCCGCTGGCTGCAGCTTCATTCCCCTGCCACCCGTTATCACAACATCTAGTGTGGTCCTACCAAAAGCCATTTAAATACTATAATTCTCGTAATATGTTAAAAATTCACAATTACTAACAATAAAATAAGACCAATATTTTACTAACACTATATGCTTTTTAATCTGAAATAAATAACTTGAATTGAATTGAATTAGCATCGATACAGGCGCGTTTAAGTAGTGTATACTGGCTACTGCATTGGAACTAACGCGCGACAGCATCGATGGCAAAATCTGTACATTGTGACGCGATGGGGTCGCACGTTTCAAAGACGGGCGACTGCATCGATGCTAAAAGTCGCAAAAAGTAGCAGTGTGTAAAAGGATGTAATTTTTTAATGTTCTATTCAAACTTTTTCATTTAACGTTTTTTAATAAGCGCTCTTTGTTTCTAACTTTCAAAATACCGAATCTAATTTCCAAGAACTGTATAAGAAAAGTCAATAGAAATGTGCCTCTGTAATAATTTTCCTAATAAACGTTGCTACTTAACTAAAATAGCTTGGGTACTAAACATTATAGTAAAACAGTAGTTATGTTAGCCCGAAAGCCGGTGCGTGATGCCAAATCGGCCCAAAGTCAATGTCGCCTGCTCGGTCACGATATAACCTCCGCGCTGATGTCGGGTCAAGTTCGAAAGGGGTTAAATGTGTCAAGTTATCGCTAATCTTGATGCTTTTGAGATGTGTAGCGAATTTTTTCAAGGATATCGTGATGTTAAGTTAGCTATCATTTCGTGTTGAACGCTTTAATCAACATCAAAGAATGAAATGTAGCTTTTTAAAGTTACTTTTAAATATATAAGAGAAGGACACAGATTAAAGTAAATAAAATTATTGCAGCAGTGAAGCGACTCTCTTTTGAAATGCTCTAGCTTACATTTGTCTCAAAACTGTGACAGATTCTATGTTGGGACGAGTGTAAAAGCGCCTTCAGTTTTTTTCTCCTAATTAGAAGAAGATTATTATTAAATTTACGTTATTTAAATATTTAAAGTTTTTAAGCCAGTCTTTGAAGGCGGTTTAATTATTTAAACTATTTTTTTATTGCATGATTACCTATATCCCAAAAGCTACTGGACCGATTTTGATAAAACTTACATTGTACCCTGAATGGGGATATACCTGATTGAACTAAAAATGGATCATCTCGCTTTGACTTTTCGTTTTCTAGAAATCCGTGGACCACGAATTTAGCCTTACTAGGTCAACATACTCAGATATTATATTTTTTTAATATATCACATAAATACACATTTAATCGATTACCTCCTTTTTTGAAGTCCGTTAATAGGAATCCTGTGATCTTGTCAATTTAACATTTATTTTAAGTCAGCTTAGTATGAAATTAGTAGGTATCTTAGTACTAGACTAACTAGCACATTTCCTAGTATTTAGTCCAGACTGAAAAAGCCAAATACCTTTCTTAATTACTGCTCAGCTACTCCGGAATAATTATTTAATACAAAGAATAATTACGCTAAATTTGTGGTGGCGTGTGATCCCTAAACATTCATAATAACCTGCGCTCTGTAGAGATTTTCAACACGCGATCGAAACTTTTATGGAGCTTCCAAGAAAACAATCAAGCCAAAAAAAGTTAATTAAATTCAGTTTATAGCGATTACTCATATAAGTTCATTCAGCAATCGCTTTATTAGAAAAATCGAGGCGAAGTTAAAACTTTTTTATTTGTTTGACGTGACTAACTTGGTAAGTCTTAGGGTTAAAACTATTAATACAACAAGAAAAAATATTTAAGGGGCTATCCGGATTTTTAACGCGCACACTAGCGCCACTTTAGTAGAAAAATCATAACTCGTTA
Source organism: Pyrausta purpuralis (assembly GCA_963924145.1). Lineage (NCBI taxonomy): Eukaryota > Metazoa > Arthropoda > Insecta > Lepidoptera > Crambidae > Pyrausta > Pyrausta purpuralis. Next base: position 20,644,562 of record OZ001664.1, on the reverse strand, counting down.
AAAAAAAAAGCAATCGAAAATGTGATTGATGCGATTGTAGCTCTGGTTATGTGGTTTAGATACAATGTTTAAGTTCAATAAAACAGTGTTATCTGCAGTTACAATTAGGAAAATTGCCAAAAGTGGCCATATTTAGCAGTTTTCCTAACTCTTACTACAGTAAACTACTTTAGAAACAATTTAAACGTACTAAATAAACTATAGAACCTGTACTACAACCGTGTCTACCAGATTTTTGATTGGTCTTTTATTTATCGAGTTATGATTTTTGTACTAAAGTGGCGCTAGTGCTAGTGCGCGTTGAAAATCCGGGTAACGCCTTAAATGTAATCAGCATTGGCAAAACACTTGTTATTGAATTATTGTAAAAAGTATAATGCACAATTATCCTTCCTCATAGCTCTATACTTATAGGTATACATACTCGCCTACCTCCATAAAACGTAGGTATCATAAAACCACATCAATATCCATTATCATATTACACAGGGAAACCGCAATAGATAATTTTAGTAATAATTTATATTGAATTAATATGAATCAATACAAATCAGTGCCCACCGTGGCACTGCTTTGTATTCTTTGATAATAATTAATGGATTAATTCGATAACAATAGCTGAATCATGGTTTGTATTTTTGACCTCAGTGAATATACATTAAGTATACAGTGTTAAGGAAATAGTCGCAGAGTGAATGAATAATAGAAAATCGTGTGCGGAATAAAGTGCTAAAGGTTTACCCGATTTGTCCGTTACGAGATTTATTCATTAGGAGTTGAGGTAACCTGTCAAAGTCAAAGTCATTTATTCCTTAACAAAAAAAATATTGTGTAGAAAAACAAAATAAAATAAATTAGACATTAAAGATATACATAAAAATATTGTTGCAAATCACATAGAATTATATTTAACTAAAATATTACAATACAATTGAATTATTATTACTTAAATTATCAATTATCTATGTCAACAACTATAAGGACTTTTTGGACTCCCGAAACAAATTATGAAATTTATGGTGTAGCGCACTTGAGGGACTTTTGCTTGTCTGTATTTACTATTAGTTTTTTGTCCTCGGCGGACTGTCCGGTCCGGTCCGGTCCCTCGCAGACCATCATTTAAATATTCATCTACGCTATAAAATCCTTTTTCCAATAGATAAACCCTCAGTCTGTTTTTGAATGTAATTGGATTTGTTTCAGTCTTGAGATCTCTTGGCAATTTATTAAATAATTTTACTGCTTGGTATTTGACTTCATGTTTAGCTACTCTTAGTTTTAGCTGTATTATATTCGCTATGTCTCTTCTTCTAGTCGCGTTGCGTTTAGTCATTCCTTCTTTGTTCTCATATCTTTCTGGATGCTTAACAAGATCTGTGAGAAGAACTAGAATATATAAGCAGGGGACTGTCAGGATTTGCAATTGCTCAAAATGTTCACGGCATGACTGTATTTGGCTGATGCGCACCATTGTTCTTACAGCTCTTTTTTGCATTATAAACGCCTGTGCCTGATGAGCGGTTATAATATAACCTTTACTGTGAATATAGTCCTTTAGACTTACAAATTTGTTTTCCTAAATAAAGTTATTTAGTCTTACAAATTACTACCTAAACAAGTCCAATTGGTTTCAAAACAACGTCCAGTCGCATTGTCTAGCCGAGTATCTCATCCTGTGACCTCTGACCTGCTGATAGCTTATCAGCGTCCAGCGCGGCTACCACAGTTGAACGACTCGTGAGTCAAGTCCTATTTAAATAGTTATCAAGTATTCAACTTGGGTTATAGGTATTTCGAGGACTTGTTTCCTTAAATAGCAGCTCATTCAAATCAATTAACGATTGAGGAAAGAGTAGCTATGATTGTTAAAACTGATTTACTCATTTTAAATTCTCTGAAGCTTTTACCTCGTAATGTTTTCCCCAAACAATCCCAATGGTTGGTTACGAATCATTTCCAGCTTCATGTGGTTTTGATCATGGATTTAGATTTGTTAATATATTTTAAGGACATAAACTGTTTAATAAAAACAGATTGGATGTGGTTTCAAATTGAAAATATTGATTGATTGTGGACCGGAAAACGTTTTAGATACTATAATCAATAAATTCTTTACTGACCACATGATATAAAAAAATACCAACTTTATTATTACCGACTTAATTTATCATTTAACACAGGGAAGAAACTTATTTACTACGAAACCAAGACCATTAGTCTGTTGTCTGGTGTATATTTATTATGTCTTTATAAATATTATAAAGCTAAAGAGTTTGTTTCATTGTTTGAACGCGCTTATCGCAGGAACTACTGGACCGATTTGAACAAATATTTAATGTTGGATAGCATAGCATATTTATTGAGGAAGGCTTTCACACATCATGCTGCGAGGGGGGGGGGGGGTGGTAGAGAGCAAACTTAAAACCGCTAGACTATTTATATGTATTATTCCTGAGATAGAGGTATTTTGATAACCATGCGTGAGCAATAGAGGTATTTTGATAACCATGCGTGAGCAATTATGTCACCATCTATTATAAGTGAGAAGCAGCTCGCAGAACTCATCACCATTGTCATAATATTTGCTGCATGCATTTTCAATCCATCAGCCGTTGACAGAAGGTCACCCATCCTTAACTTACGTAACGTATGCAAGCTTAGTGGCTCGCTGGCGCTTGCTCCCATTCCTTTGCTGTAAAACAGGCGCCATAGCAGGGTTGATCCATGCGAGTTTATATATTTATTCATTGAAACTTGTTGTTTTTTATGATGTTAAGTTATTGATTAACCACCTCGGTGGCGCAGCGGTTAGAGTATCACACTTTGATGCGATGGCTGCGCCAGAGGTCCCAAGCTCGATACCCGGGTCGGGTTCGATACCCAGATCGGGATTCTCAGGGTATCCCGGAGTTCCCATGTTGGCGGTGTTTTACCCCCGTGGCCGGAAAAGCACGTAAAGCCGTTGGTCCTGCGCCTGATCTTTCTCTGGTCGTGTCAGATTGCTGTCCCTTCGGGTTATAAAAGTGAAAGGAATAGAGAGTGCACTTGTGTTTGCGCCAGTGTTGGCATTAATTGATTATTTTTTTAATCGATTACTTAATTTGAGTAACTTTAATCGAATTAAAGTTAATCGTAATTAAAACAATCACGATTAATATTTTAATCTTAATCGCGATTGAAAAAATAATCATTAGTCGTTAATCGTTAATTTGATTAACGCTGATTAAGATATGTTCAACAAAGAAAAAAAAGGACATTCAGATTTAATCAACTACGTTTTCAAACAAAATTCAGCCACGATATCGCAACTTATAGCTTACTACAGGGCTATGGTAGCGTAATTGTCATTTTTCATGTTTTTCAAAACAATAATATGATTAGGACTACAATGTTTTCAAGTCATACGTCATACATAATTACTCACGAATATCATTTCCTAGGGTTTCAGGGTTTTGCTGTGACAATAGCGTACATTTTAAATTCCGGAAAAAGGGGTCTGACTTCTATGCGCAAAAGCCACATACTCGTGATATCCATACAAATAAAAACCGGCCAAGAGCGAGTCGGACTCGCCCAATGAGGGTTCTGTGCCAACTTTCACTGAATTTGGGAATCCAATTACTTCCACTTAGTAAAATTCCACAATATTTTGTTGACAGCAAATTTAACTTTGTTATACATATGCTTTAGAATGTTTTTAACACTCACAGTGTCATATTTTGTTTTTGTTATACATAGTGTTTGTATGACGTACAAAGTTATGTTTGCGGTTGTTGAAAATGTGCTATATCTCAAAAACTTCTCGTTCGATCTCGTCCGAACCAATTTTCGTTGGAAGTATTTGTTAAGATCTACATTAAATTATATTTTTTCAAAATTTACACTCGCTTAGTTTACAGTTCAGATGGCGGGACGCCCATTTTACCACTTTGGAAGCGTCTAGCTATGAAACGTTAGAAATTAAAAGAAAATAGTTATAAGAACCTCTGTCATTTTAAAAGACCTATCCATAGACACCACGTCTAAAAAAACATTTTTTTTGGTTAAAGTATCATGTATGGGAGCCCCCTTAAATATCATTTTTTTTATTTTTTGTATAAGAATTGTAAAGCGGTTAACAGGATATATCTTATGCTTTTAGAATGTTTTTAACACTTACAGTGTCATATTTTATATTCATAAAGATGAAATAAGAAACCAAAAATTTGCGCACGGGCGGGACTTGAACCAGCAACCTTATGGCAAACCGGGCCAAACGCTCTTACCAATTGAGCTACCGTGCTGTTAGTCCGACCCTGCGAAATTTGTGGTTTCTTATGAAAACGTCAATTGCGTGACGCTTAGCGCCATCTAGCCGTCTTTTTATGAAACAGATGGCCCAAGCAGTTATTCTTTACAGAATAAATTCAACTTGGAAATTGATGTCGCTTCGCTATCTAATGCTTTTAGAATGTTTTGAACACTTACAGTGTCATATTTTATATTCATAAAGATGAAATAAGAAACCAAAAATTTGCGCACGGGCGGGACTTGAACCAGCAACCTTTTGGCAAACCGGGCCAAACGCTCTTACCAATTGAGCTACCGTGCTGTTAGTCCGACCCTGCGAAATTTGTGGTTTCTTATGAAAACGTCAATTGCGTGACCCTTAGCGCCATCTAGCCGTCTGTTTATGAAACAGATGGCCCAAGCAGTTATTCTTTACAGAATAAATTCAACTTGGAAATTGATGTCGCTTCGCTATCTAATGCTTTTAGAATGTTTTGAACACTTACAGTGTCATATTTTATATTCATAAAGATGAAATAAGAAACCAAAAATTTGCGCACGGGCGGGACTTGAACCAGCAACCTTTTGGCAAACCGGGCCAAACGCTCTTACCAATTGAGCTACCGTGCTGTTAGTCCGACCCTGCGAAATTTGTGGTTTCTTATGAAAACGTCAATTGCGTGACGCTTAGCGCCATCTAGCCGTCTGTTTATGAAACAGATGGCCCAAGCAGTTATTCTTTACAGAATAAATTCAACTTGGAAATTGATGTCGCTTCGCTATCTAATGCTTTTAGAATGTTTTTAACACTTACAGTGTCATATTTTATATTCATAAAGATGAAATAAGAAACCAAAAATTTGCGCACGGGCGGGACTTGAACCAGCAACCTTTTGGCAAACCGGGCCAAACGCTCTTACCAATTGAGCTACCGTGCTGTTAGTCCGACCCTGCGAAATTTGTGGTTTCTTATGAAAACGTCAATTGCGTGACGCTTAGCGCCATCTAGCCGTCTGTTTATGAAACAGATGGCCCAAGCAGTTATTCTTTACAGAATAAATTCAACTTGGAAATTGATGTCGCTTCGCTATCTAATGCTTTTAGAATGTTTTTAACACTTACAGTGTCATATTTTATATTCATAAAGATGAAATAAGAAACCAAAAATTTGCGCACACGCGGGACTTGAAGCAATTGACGTTTTCATAAGAAACCATAAATTTCGCAGGGTCGGACTAACAGCACGGTAGCTCAATTGGTAAGAGCGTTTGGCCCGGTTTGCCAAAAGGTTGCTGGTTCAAGTCCCGCCCGTGCGCAAATTTTTGGTTGCTTATTTCATCTTTGTGAATATAAAATATGACACTGTGAGTGTTAAAAACATTCTAAAGAACTATCTTCTATTTTTAAAACTAATTACTGTGATTTTTGTTAATAAAATTAAATGAACTCGTTTTTCATTTTGTGAACTGTTCCAAACACTCATTAATCATATTTTTTTAATCGTGATTAACGATTAATGATTACGACTAATAATCGTAATCGTCTAGATTTCAATTACGATTAATTAATTTTAATCGTTAATCACGATTAACTTTTTAATCGTTAATTTTTAATCGTTAATTAAATTAACTTTTTGCCAACACTGGTTTGCGCACACACTTGTACACTATAAATGTCCCGCGCAGTCGGTTAGTTGTTGTGATTGGCCACCGTGGTTGAAATTGGCTAGGAGGACTATTATTAATTGATTAAGATATTCATTATCAGCACTATGACATACCAAAGCAACCGGTTCTAAACGGTCTACACCCAGTGTGATCTGCGATCTTTGCGAAGTCTATTTTGCTGGCGGACGTTCTACAATCCAAACTAGCACTTTTCGACCTAACCGGACATCAGTTCATGAGGATATACATATGTAGAAGAAGTATGTTTTGGACATATGCGAATTAGTAATCTTAATCGGCAATGGGTAGGGCACAGGGTTAAGATCAATATATTTTTTGGTTAAGATATTGCTATCATAAAACTGCTTGATGGTTCTTTAATGGGCCCACAATCAAACTTATTAATAATTGAAAATATTTTATTATTCGTCGGAGTTGTGTACTTATAATGACAGAATGTGCTCTACATCTCTTTTTCGAGTTTAAAGCCGTTAACAATAAATAACTCAATACCGATACCGAATTCCGTCATAATCGTTTTCCGGATCCGAAACATTTCATAGTACAGATTCCATACTAAAATGTTTTGTCCGAAAAACTATAAACGTACTGACTGCTGACGGATTTCGTTTTTCATAGTAGGCCTACTGATACGGTATTATGTGAAGGAATGACACTATTGGGTATTTCAAATAAGGCTGGTATATTCCCAGCGCAAGTTGATAATCAAGATTGACATCCCTATCCCTGGCGCCCCATCGACTGATATCGTTGTTTGCAAGCGGGAAAATGCACCATAAATACGCAGTAAAACACAAAGTGTGCCACGGAATCAGTTATTCAGATCTATCAAACAAATAGGGAATTTCCCAATGACACCATTTGTATGCATTTGTACTCTATATAGGTATCAAATAGATAAGTGATCTCATGTTTCGAATGAAATTCAATTTTGAGAAAGAAAGTTTCTATTTAAAATTTTAATAGAGGCCCGAGCGACCTTTGTTTTGCCCCAGCCCCGTTAACAAAGTAAGTTCTCTTGAATATTCTAAATTTCCGTGCAATACAATAATAATATAAATAAATAACAAATGCAGAAAAAAATACTAAATCGGTCCAGGCGTTCACGCGTTATGGCGTGACCAAGGGAATTACTTTTTATAAAAGTAAATATACAATTATACATATAGAGTAATGCATATAATTATAATTAAAAAAGATCTATTTTTTACAGTGTTTTGTAAAATCCAACCGAGTGGTAAAGGCATGCGCCCGGATAGCATAAGACACAGGGTTCAATTTCTTGTCTGACACAGTTGCTTTTCACAAATGCATATAATCTTAAATTTGTATTTATTATTATTGCTAGCTTTTTACACAAGCTTTACGTCAAACTAGCAAGGCGCTTGAACAGCTGCGAAAATGGATAAGGAATAAGCAGTTTAGAACACAGCTTTAAAATTTCACTCACATTGAAAATGGAACCTCAGTTAAAATGCCATAAGTGGGCATTGGTTCTCAAACTGCAAACAACACGAGTCGTTTCGAAACTTCGGCACACGTACTCAGAACAATCCTTTACACTTTGGCGCGAAATAAATCCGTAGTCTACACCCGGTGCTAAAGTTAAGGTGGGGACACATGTAGCATACATTCTAGATTAGAAAACCTAAATCAGAGCTAGCTTAAAACTCTAAGACCGCATCTATGTAAAAGTTTCTTCAAGAAAAGAAAAGATGCTTTTATTTTTTGGTTTATGTACAGATTTCGTTACTAGTAAGATTACGTACAATATTCATTTAAGTAAACACTTTGGTATTGGATGGCAGTTGTTAATAAGGTCTGGCTTAACAATAAACAGGGTGACTTTGAAAACATTGGCAATATGTAAAGTAAGAAATTACTCATGATTCATAGTTCCTTCCACATATTAAAATAAAAAAATAATTGTTATATTATATCAATTGATCATTGCCTCAAATTAAACTAATAAAATAAAACTTAAAATTTTCTAAAATTGTCAAAAAATATTAAAGTATGCTTTTAGCATTAAGTCCACCTTTGTACACTAAGATTTGTGCAAAAAAGTCTTTAAATAAAAGAAAAGTGTCAAAAATTACTCCGACTCTCGAAAATCGGAGAGATACTTTATGATTTTCCTCAGTTTCATTAGATCAATTGATTTTCATTTTAATATGTGGAAGAGAGTTTAAATCGTGAGTAGGTTAGGTTCGTAGTTTAAAATATTGCTAATGTTTTCAAAATCACCCTAATAACGTGATTTGCTGGCGCCTGTTCTCTACTCAGCAGGATAGTATGGAAGTCGATAGCGCTTTGCTTGATATTCTAAATAGTTGAATTTATTGCCTTGGTCTTACATCATTATTTAAAAAAGAGCTATGTATCCTTTCGGAATCGCTTGACGTACTTAAAGAGTTTGTCATTACGTAGGTAAAAAGTTGATCGAAAAGTATTTGTAATTTCGACTGATATTTTCAAGTAGGTATCTAAGTCATCACTGTGTACATCCCCTAATGAGTTCTCAGGAGTTTGAGGAGCAGATCTAACTCTTATCTCAAGCACATAAGGCGTAGCTAACACATTAACAACTAGTGTCAACTGTACGTGCAGTAACGCAACACAGTTGCCTCGTATCGCGTCGTTTGTTACATGGGAACACTTTTTGAGAGGAGGGATGAAAGTTTCTAGATTCCTAAGTTCTCTTTTTCTTTTGTAGATAAAGTTGGTTGTTATTTCAATTTTGACGAATGAGTGTCTAAGTCGCAATCTTAACACTAATTACATTTCCGGTTTTAGTCCTTTCATTATTGCATAGTTCTTGGCAAAGTCACCAGCATTGAAAATTATCACTTTCCATGATCCGAAATAAGATATGATAAGTTATAGAAGTCGTAAATAAAAATTATAGAAGGTAAATATAACTTTGCTCTTCCTTATATCCGGTACATTCGAGTCTGTAAGTTTATCTTAGTTTGTAATTTCAACTACCGCTACCAAAACCAGTTTAAAGTTTTTACTAAAGTTTAACTACGATTCGGTTTCCGTGTATCTGATCGGTTTAATCAAAGTTTCCGACCCATTTTGTTGTTGCTCCAGAAACGTCCTTGATATAGCTTGATTTCTGCATGTGACAGTTGATTTATATGAATATTGTAAACGCTGCCATCGTATCAAATACCTCCTAACGAAGGAATAAAGGAACGAATAATTAATATACTTTCTCAAGAATATGACTTTACGTTACTATGATTTCGATTTAAAAAACATAGGTAGGTGTAAACTCTTTTTACAAAGACAAAGTTTACTATTTTCGTCATTTACATTGATGGTCATAAATAAAGTAAAGTATTGTTAGGTACGAGTAGATGCTGGCTCTTAAAATATGTCTTTTTTAGGGTTCCGTAGCTGAACGGCAAAAAACGGAACCCTTATAGTTTCGTCAAGTCTGTCTGTCTGTCTGTCCGTCCGTATGTCACAGCCATCTTATTCTGTAACGATAAGCATTACACTGTTGAAATGTTGAATTTTTTTAGTCAAACCTATGCGTCTATGGATAGGTCGTTTAAAATCATTTTCAATTTTTTAAAGTCTAACATTTCATAGCTAGACGCTTCCAAAGTGGTAAAATGGGCGTCCCCCCCCCCATCTAACTTCTAAACTAAGCGAGTATAAATTTTGAAAAAAAAAAATACGTAATGTAGATCTTAACAAATACTTTAAACGAAAATTGGTTTGGACGGGGTCGAACGAGAAGTTTATGAGGTATAGCACATTTTCAACAACTGCAAACATAAGTTTGTACTTCATACAAACACTATGAAAAACCAAGTTATATTTGCTGTCAACAAAATATTGTGGTATTTTACTAAGTGGAAGTAAGTGGATTCCCTAATTCAGTTTAAGTTTGCACGGAACCCTCAGTACGCGAGTCCGACTCGCACTTGGCCGGTTTTTTTTTTTACAAAGACAAAGGTTGTTATTTTAGTCATTTACATTGATGGTCATAAATTAAGTTAAGTATTGTCAAGTACAAGTAGATGCTGGCTCTAATAACGGATCTTTCTTTTGTGGATGTTTCTTGTATACATGATATATCGTATCTTCCACATAACACCACCTCCATGGTCCTTACTTGCATCTTATGCGATCTCAATTGGCATTTAAAGAGTTAATATAACTCAAAATAACAGTTCGCACACGTCTGCGGAACAAAGGTGACCGATACCGAAACAAGGGCCGTCTCGGAATGCATTCGGCGAAATGTAAAAGATTTGTGCGCAATTTAACCACAGGCTCTGTTTAAACTGAGTTAGTGGTGGAAAATAACTTCTTACTATATTTGGGACGTCCCATGAAATCGATAGTCCATTTTAACACTTCAGTGGACAGTGAACGCTTAATATGTTCTGAAAATTAATTACAAAACAATTTGAAGTACTTCTTTTCTAACACATTAACTTGCCTTAATCACGCTGATGCTTGATAGTGAATTCTCTCAGCCGTTGGTAATAAGAGAAACGAAGTTATGATAATCAAAGTGAAATTCATTTATTTCCGTAAATAATGCGTTCAGTAGTAAAATCTACTAAATCGTACTAATATTTGAAAGCTGAAGAGTTTGGTTGTTTGAACGCGCTAATACCAGGAACTACTTGACTGATTTGAAAGAATCGGCGTAATAGCCTGGAGTTCTAACCAATACACAAAACGCGTCGTCATTGCATGCAATACAACATTCTAAATCATATAAAACATCTCGCTGCGACGGGAAAGGAGAGAGCAAAATCAATACGCGCAGACGCAGTCACAGTGGTACAGCTGGTGCTGAAATAAAATTAAATAAATTGTACACTACAAATACTAATTATAATATTATTGAAGATCACAGTCTTAAAAATGATCATTAACAAAGTTTAATGTTCTGTTTACATGGTTCGAGTTGATAAGACGAACGTACCTATTTTACTTCCCAGACTTGCTGAAAGACTATCAATACTATTGCACACTATCATATGATATACAGTATTTTTTAAATAAACCGCCCGAATACGGATTGTTTATATTTAGAGGTACACTGAAATTTGTTACAGTGTAAGGCAATTACAAATCAGTTACTGTTCCACATGACATTTCATTTCACTAGCTAAAGGCTTGGGATGCACTGTTATTTATAATCGGCAATATATTGTACCACTCGCCTAATGGGACGTCCCGATTACTTAGTAATTCTGTCAACTGACATCACTGCTTGCTACGTGCTCACCCACCGGGCGCTGCAGCGTTATTGCTTCAAACTTACAATTCTTACAATGTCCCAGCAACAAGCGACCATTCCATTTGCTTTTATACAAATAGCGGTCTTAGCCCGTCTGGGGAAAATCTGGTGTTGTGCTTTTAATTCCAAATAGTTTTGCCTTTGGCCGTTCCGTTTTATTTTATTACTCCTTTGCTAGTTATCTGGTTCGTGACAATGATACTCGCATATTTGCATATACTAGTACATAAGGTACGATCGCAGTCTCTCGCATATACAGGGTGTTGTTTTGGTCAGCGACGAGCGATTCAGGGATGGCTGTACAAACGATACTGATGCCAAAAAAAATTTTTTTTTGAAATGGAAAAAACCCAAAAAAAAAGCGGTACAGCAATCCATTTAAAACTACCAACACCAGGTAGCCTCTTCGTAGCTTACTAGCTACGGCGTAGTATTTCGTAGATAAGCGCTAGCTACGCGCTAGGGTGTGAGTTTTCCCATTAGTTTTGTATTTTTTTTTTAATGTTATGAAGAGGTTTTCTTGTATAAAACTTGCTCAGGATTAAAAGAAAACCATTTTTTTAAGAATAAGCATCCCTGAGTTGGATGTCACTGACCAAAACAACACCCTGTATAAGTAAGTAGCTTAAAAGCCAAAATCTCTTGCACCTAGCATCATCTTTTCTTTGAAGTTTGTGCAAGTGAGTTGTATTGAAAAGTGGTTAGGCACGAGATACCTCGACCGTAAATGTTTAAAGACTCGTTTAAACAAACATTTCTCTAATTACAGATTCCGCTACAGAAATTTTCGATTTGTTAACTTCATAGTCATTTGTTGTTATTGTATTACAAAGGAAACTATTACATCTAACAAAATAAAATATCTTTGGTAATTCAGGCTTTCCTAAGACATCTGTTTTCTTCAAAATATCTCAACTTCTTTCTTCAACTTGATTCCCGATAAATTATAAAATTGTTTGTAAAACTGTCTATCGTTTGCGATGGGACAGGTCATTCCGAAATAGGGTGTTCAGGCTGTCTCGTCGTCTTGAGACGAGTTAGATCCTGCTATTGGAAAGTGGGGTTCTGTTTAAAGCTCAGTGTACTTAAATGTTTGTAGACGGATATCTTTTGTACCTATGTTTCATTTTGTTACGGTACATTGCTATTTCTTAACACTATATATAGAAAAAAAATATACATAAACAAATTGTCGTCTGCATATCCATTTGATCCATAATAGGACACAACAACAAAATATCGCCTTTAGTCTAACACTGTTTCCATATTTTAAAACCGTTTAGATAAATTATAACAGGAAAAAGTTTTATAATTTTTGTTATTTTTAGAAGTTATTCCTGAAACGAACAAGCAACGTCGCGGGAACCGCTTATACCTAAATAAAATAGCAGTTAGTAAGTATAGAGACCTCGTTCAGTCGAGACAGAAGACTAAACGCCCCCAGCTTCCCGTGGGCGGGTCTAGATCCCTTTAGTATCGCAATCGCTTTTCCATTACTGTTTCGTCTCGGTTCAAGTGGATCTTCGACGTTTCTTGATTTATGTACAGTGCAGCTGGAAATGTATTTTAAAGAAGACTAAAGCATGGAAAGCAAGTTTATTTAACTTGCTTTCCATGCTTTAGTCTGTTAGTAGACTTGACGACCTCCGTGGTCGAGTGGTTAGCACGCTGGTTTCAAGCGTCGCCATCTCGTGAGGTTCCGGGTTCGATTCCCGGTCGGGTCAATGTAGAAAACGATCTTTTCTATATTGTCTCGGGTCTGGGTGTTGTGGTACCACTGTTGTGTCTGATTTCCATAACACAATTGCATTGGCTACTTACTTTGGGATCAGAGCAATGTATGTGATCGGTGTCCAATATTTATTTATATATTTTATTTATTTATCTAATAGTTGAATAAACGACTGATAAGTAGAAATTTTGCTAAGCTAAGCTTGTGATGCCATGCCGTACCGATTCGTATCACAAGTAATTTAGACTTTAAAAAAAATAAGAAATTTGGTATTAAAAACCCTTGATCAAAAATGATCTTTGTACCTGTCTGTGTATTTGTGTATCTGTCTGTGGTATCGTAGCTCTCAATGGGATAAACCGTTTTTTGTTTAGTTTTTTTGTGACGTTAATAATTTTTACCCAAGTGTTCATAGCGATATTTTGTGAAAATATGTAAAGGTGTTTGAAGATTATCAGCTCTTTTCTAGTTGATGAAGGGATCTGACTAACTTTATTATCTCTAACTATTCGAAATTTGGTACCGTGTCACATTTAATGAAGAGTTTTTTTTTAAATTTGCATTTACTTATATTATTAGGCTTTTGTCTCTAGACTAGTCTTTCAAAATATCAAGAATTTTACCAGAAATATCAAGCTACTGTTCCACGTCTTTCTTTTAACTAAAGGCTTGTTTTCTGAAAACAACAATAGTGGCGCAAGAACTTTGACTTCGTAGTAATAACAAGTAGCTTCTCTTAAACAAAACTGCTTTCTTGTTAATCCAAGACAATGTGGACAATGGAAAGATTTAGAGTTCCTAATTTAAGAAACGCTCGCTCGGCAGTAAATCATTCGCTATCTCTTTTATTAAGCGCAATTAGAAATCATGCGGACTATAACACGACTAGTAAGTATAAAGCTTTGGTAAAGCAACGGTTTTGCTTTCGTCGTCTTGTATTGGTCAAGTTATCATTAAAATTATGTTCACTGCAGAATGTGTGCCAAAAAAATAAGCATACCTATATGAAATGCACTTGTGTCAGACGAAAAAAAGTTAACAGGCTTGCAGGTGTCGGTGGCCGAGTGGCATAGGCATACGCCCGGGATTCCCCGTCTGACACAGTTGCTTTTTTCAAGTGAATTTCATATTATTAAACTTATATAGTGAAAAATCACATTAAAAATTAATTATGGTATTTTTTTATTAGTAAAAATAATTAGGTATGCTTCACCTATTTAAATTAGTTCTCATGAAATATTTTAAATTTTCGTACCCTATCTATTTGATATTTTTATGTAGAGCTATCGGTTGCTTCGTGTATTTATCGTTTACAACTAAACCACTCAACATCGAGTTAAAATGACCTGATGGTTAGAGTTCCTTATTCTCTAATTATATTTTTATTCTCGGCTTATTGGTGACATAGGTGTCAGGTGGGGGCGGAAGTCTAAGGTGGTGCATATCTGCTCAGTAGCATCGCGTTCAGTCTTGCCTTAAAAAGGCCTATGTCATATTCCTAAGGGAAAACTTCAGTAGGCAGCGAGTTCCATTCCCTAGCACACATTAGAAAAGTCTTAACAGAGCGCTCTGTGCATGCAGGTGGAATGTCAAAAACATAGGGACCGTACGCTAGCCTACGTTCTAGAAAGAGTTCAGTGGTGATATGCTTCTACGAGAATAAAATTCTATAAGTAGTTGATAGTAACCATAAAATTAGAATCTCATCCCAAATCTAGGTTAGGTTAGGTCACATTTCTCAACGATCGTAACGTTTCCACGCTAGACATATCTTTTTACTGATTGCGTAATTCTAGATGTAATTAAAACCTCTTTAATGATCGCATTAATTAACAAGCGACCAGCGCTGACAGTTTATAAGTGCCATAAACTTGGCAGACACGGGGTATTGACGTAGTGAGTCTAGTTAAGGCCACAGATACAGTAATAATGTTATATATGACGGAAGCTGTATGCAATTAAGCTTGAATGAGTATATGTATTCAATCATTAGAAGAAAAAAACAGTCTAATGAACCGCTGAATATGATAGAACTGGTTCATGTGGTTGATTTGATTTGATTTTTCATTTGGATTTGGAATTCGTATTCCAGAAATCAGTTATCAAAAGTCGTGTTAAAAAAATCACCCGGGCAAATTCAAATTCAAATTCAAATTAATTTATTCGTCATCATAGGTAACAAAGTTGACATACCTTATTATTGTTAATACAAAACTCCATGATGCACCATAAATGGAATACGAAATTATTATACATATATTTTACTGATGTCAGGCGTTCAATAAGAAATTATGACAATATAATTAGTTAAAAATACATAAATTGCAAATAATGTCAATATAACTGATAACAAACACTAAGAAATAAGAGTAAAATACATTCCAGGTCAAAATTAATTAATTAATAAAATTACAATTCAAAAGTCATTATCTTCAAAATATTCATTAATATTATAATAGCATTTGTCAATACATCTATTTTTAAGTATATTTTTTTGTTTATTTATATTACAATTCTTTATATAATCAGGTAGTCTATTATATACC
Source organism: Pyrausta purpuralis (assembly GCA_963924145.1). Classification (NCBI taxonomy): domain Eukaryota; kingdom Metazoa; phylum Arthropoda; class Insecta; order Lepidoptera; family Crambidae; genus Pyrausta; species Pyrausta purpuralis. The sequence continues at coordinate 20,629,052 of OZ001664.1, read as the reverse complement.
CTTGGAGCCATTTCAATAACACTCTTACGCATCAGTGCGGTTTTACAAATATTTCTACATATATTAAAATGCTATTCTTTCCGATTTGAACATTGCATTTTCTGCTGCTTTCGGCTTAAATTTCTTTCAGATAACAATCTGTATTAAATGATAGTTTACTTCAATTTTTTTAAAATTATTTTCAGCAAATCTGCGTTTCTTTTGCTTGAAATTTCTTTTTATTGGTGCTACAAATGTACGAGTTACTACTTCTATTTATTCATCGTACTACTACAGTAAATAGCAAAAATAAAAGATATAAAAAAATGCACACAACATTACAATAAATGAGACAGGCAGGATATCTTAAGATACCTATCTGAAATAACAGGTCAGGATTATGATGACAAATCATATAAGGATACGATTTGACATCGAAATCCTAAGATCTAAAAGAGTTTTGTCTGTACAATACCTATTGAAAAAGTAGTTACAACTAAATATATTTTGTTTGTTACAGGTAAGTGGATTGATTACACCTGTTACGAGTTTTGTCCGAGGGGTGATGGGTAAGTGCCCAAGAAATACAATTTTCTGGATGAATCATTCCCGCCAGAGTCACGTTTGGTCTATCTAAAACGCGCCCAGGAAATCTCGGGTAGATTCACGATATTTTAAATCCAGCCATCTCTATCGCTTATGCTAGCCTAACTATGCGAGGGATAAGGACGACATTATCCGAAAATACGGACAGAAACTTTCGAAGTAGGGCTGTTTCCATACATTTGCAGTTGGATTGATGCATCCAATTCCGCATACAATGTCATGCCAATTCTGCATCTGGTTTGATGTACGACGTCGGTATATCCGTCGGCTTTCCAATAGGAACCCACAATTGCATTGCATTGGTGCTGACAATGCTATCTGTTTGATTGTTATGATGCACGACTATGCCTTATCCTAAAACGAAGTGCTTGAAATTTCAAAACATTATTAGGTATCTTTAAAGCAATAACGATTTCATTTTTAGGGTTCCGTAGAACTCTTATATTTTCGTCAAGTCTGTCTGTCTGTCCGTCACAGCAACTTTATTTTGAAACTTTCACCATTGCACAGTTGAAACTTATGAGGTAGATTAGTATTTTGTAAACCGCTTCACGAATTTGTATTGGACAAGTATTGGACACCAATCACATACATTGCTCTGATCCCAAAGTAAGTAGCTAATGCACTTGTGTTATGGAAATCAGACACAACGGTGGTACCACAACACCCAGACCCGAGACAATATAGTTTTTTATTTATTTCTACATTGACCCGACCGGGGATCGAACCCGGGACATCGGAGCGGCGACGCCTTGAAACCAGCGTGCTTAGCCATTACACCACGGAGATCGTCATGTCGTCATGTATTTCCCGTACATGGAAATAACATTTTAAAAAATCACTCAAACCTATGCGTGTAACTATAAATCTATAAAAATGCACGATGTAGTGACAGATACTTTCAACAAGAATTCAAAATCTAACTGGTAGTTTTTAGATATAAAACATTTTCAACAACCGCAAATATAACTTTGTCCTTCATAAAAACACTGCAAAAAAAAGATATTTTTTATGTCAACAAATTATTGTTTTATTTTGTCTAAGTAGATGTAAGAGCACCCCTAATTCAGTTAAAGTTTGCGCGGAACTCTCCATGTGTGAGTCGACTCATACTTGGACGTTTTTTTTTATTTGATGGCACACGACTGTTTCCATCATTGTAATCAGGATACAAGCCAGATGAAAACCTCAGCCAGTTCATACTAAGAATTCATCGAAGCTTAACCGTCTGTTTAGGGTTGAGCACCTTCATCGTTGCTGGGTACGATGTTATAGTATAGTTAGCCTGTAACGTCCCACTGCTGGGCAAAGGCCTTACCTCAACTATGAGGTAGTTTGAGCCATACTCCACCACGGACTCAGTGCGGGGTGGTGGAGGGGTGTTTGCAAGGCAAGCGACTAACCCTGCTGTCAGATGTTATCAAGCCAACCATAAGGCCTCTGACTAGACTTAACGACTAATATCAACCGATATTATCCGGGACCAACAGCTTAACGTGCCTTCTGAAGCACGGCAATGCTCGTGATGTACGTCACTTATATGGTCGGAATATGGGGTGCGATGTTAATCAGAAATAATTCATTCAGTGGCAAGCTATAGGGTTATTTGTTACATCCGAAATCTTTTCCGGTTTGAATACTTCAAAGCATCATATTGCGGAGGTATTGCCGATACAACAGTTAAAATGAAATCGAGTGAAACGTCCCAAAAGATTTATCGGGCCTTAAAAGCTGACTCAATTCTGTGCGAGGGTTCAGGCGCGGGGCTGAGTGGTATGGTAATATTGAAGCTAGATGAATGAATAGCGGTAGGGTTTGTATCTACCATCAATGATTGGAGTTTTTACCGACTTCAAAAAAAGGAGGTATTAAATTCGATGTGTATGTATGTGACATTGTTGAAATTTAATAATATTTGAGTATGTTGATCTATAAAGGCTTTCATACACGTGTGCACAATTTCGTGGGTCAGGTATACCTGATAATCTCGCTATGACTTCTCGTTTTTCAGAAATCTTGGGACAAACAATACAAATATACAAACATTCATACACCCACGAAATTGTGCACACGTGTATGAAAGCCTTTATAGATCAACATACTCAAATATTATTAAATTTCAAACTTAAAGGTACACTGTAAGTTTCATCAAAATCAGTCCAGCAGTTTTAAGATATGAATAAAATTCGTTCTGAAAAAGAGCACATACATACATTTGTGTGTATGTTGATATTGTGTATATTAATGTTCCGAGCATTTCTCATTTTAAAATGCGTGTGCCTTTTCTTAACAGAAACCTTTAATCCTGGACAGGCGATAATTAGTTTATTGTTTAAGATCTACCTGCTACTATCCGGTTTAGCTATTGATATAATTGTTATATATCGAGCCGAAAAATTTTTTCAAAGTAATTGCTGAGAACGAAAATAAGACGTTAAACTAAATGAGCTCACTTCACCTGCTTCTCTTGCGCCAAGGGTAAAACGGTATAGGTCCAACCCTTCGGAATATAATCTATGGAGGATAGAAATGAATGACCGCGTCCTTTCGGACGGGATAAGAGTTCACACCCGTGGGAAATAACGGCAGTTTCTTTGTCGTATCGCCGGGAGATTGTATCGGTTTTCGTGCTTTGCCGAGGTGTGAGGGAGGAGATTGCAGCGATTTCGGAGTTGTTACACTTTACATAGAGACGAAACATTAACGTTAACTTTAAGTCTACCCTTTGTACAACTCTGGTTGTACAATGTATGAACCAATATGTAGATGCCTTTGATGTGATGACGTTTGAAATGATAAAATTTGGCTATCATACTTACAAATAGAGTTAGGACTTGACTGTCTGTTTTCCGTCTTAGATTCAGATTCAGATTTATTTATTGCCAGTCACAAGTTGGTTATGGTGTAAAAAGTTATAAACAGACAGTACAAGTGACCCTCTGCAAGGCGTCTTAATCATGTCCCTATAAAAACTTTTCTTGACGTAATTTTATTCTGGCATGTATCTTTACTAATATTAAAAAACTGAAGAGTTTGTTTGTTTGAACGCGCTAATCTCAGGAACTACTGACCGGTTTGAAAAAATATTTTTGTGTTGGATAGCTTATCTACTTATCAAGGAAGGATTTAAGCTATTAAACATCACACTACGACAGAAAGGAAGGGAGCAAACTCAAAACGCGCTGGCCTAGTCGTGAGGTTCGCTATTAACATTGCAAAATGTATTCTCCTAAATTATAATAAGTTTTGATTCATTAATTCTGAGATTTCCCTTTACTATGTGTGCGTTCATACTAGTGCGTTACTATGTGGTGTTTAGATACTTCTCATCTTTTTAATCATCAACAGCAGCCGCTCGTTTCTTAAACCTTGTACAGCACCTTATCTCATTGTGTCGTGTTGTTATTACGAGCGCGTTGTAGTCGGTGGAATTATGCAATTTGCGGTGTGCTCGTATCGACTGCGAATATTTTAAGGTCTGCTTATTGGCAGAGATTCTTTTCGGCTCGGTGGGAAAATTTCGCTCGGTTTAGAATAGGGTATTAAAGAGATAAAGATACATATAATATTGTAGTGTTGTGGTTGGTGCTGTTTTCGCAATGGTCGCTACATTGTTGGAGGTGGTATTTTTGAGAACATAGTTTTGGGTTATCGAAGTATACATTTCAAGATGCTCCTGTACATACATTTGTTAGTTCGCTCCAAGTATTTACTTCCTGTCTGAATAATAATGACGCTTAGAGATTTTTTCGTACATTATTACAAAATCCTCATCTTAAAAGAAATGTTATCAATTTTGACGACCCGTCTGGTGTAGTGGTCGAGAAATCGCCTACTACGCAGCGGGTGCGGGTTCGATCCCTGCACAATACAAACATTTGTGTGCATAAACATGTCTGTTTGTATTGGTCTGGGTGTTTTCTATGTATATCATGTATGTATTTACAAACAAAAAGTATTTAAGTATTATATCCGTTGTCTGGCACCCATAACACAAGCTTTGAGTAGCTTACCTTGGGACTAGATGGCGATGTGTGGGAATGTCCAAAGGATATTTATTTATATATTTATTATTTCTAATTTATTAAACATTAAAAACTGTAACTTGGATGTATGTAAACGTGTTTTTCGAAAAATAAATCATTGTGACAGTAAATTTCATGCCGTTATTGAAAGAATTAAGGATTTCACGTGTCTTGACTGTTAATCCTTGATTTCAGAAAATAATAGAAATTAATACTTTCATTTCAATTTATTCGTTACCTTGCTTTAATTTTTTTATATGGATTAATAACTATTTATTCACCCACTAGGAAATTATAATCAAAAGAAGAACGCAAGTCAAACATCTTTTTGAATTCTTTAAAAATAATTATGAAATAAGAACTCTGTTCCTAACCATCATTTAATACATAATCACTAAGCTCAATGGAGCCGCCTTGTAAAAATAATACGTTATTATTCGGGCCCAATTAGCATCGATACGCATCTAAATCTGTCCGGCCCATTTCAACGTCCAATGGTCCCTTTTATGTTTTGCCTCCTTCACAATGGGCCCTTTCGACCTGAGTCGATTTCTCATTTTACAATCGACCAGTATTATGAAACTTCAAATTTCAAGCGTCACTTTACCATTTCAAAGAAACCCAACCTTATTTCTACACAAAGTTTTAAATTTTGACAGCGATAGTCGCGCGGTAAACTTCGGTTGTGGTTTCATGGTACCAGTCGTCATGTGTTCTTCTTTGTAAGGGTATAAAAGATGTTTTTTTTTCGTCTTGCACTTGTAACAACTTGTCAGGCTGTGCGCACGACAAGTAGAGACATGATTTAGCGACGGAAGCTGATTTTGCGTGAATATGACCGTTATCACTTTGTTCGATGATAAGCAGTTGTAACGAGCTTTCAGTAGGTATCATATTTAGCAGCAGTAACTAACAGTATGATATAATTAAGCTGTGAATTGATAAATTAGTACCCAGAATTCTCAGACCAATCACTCAGGCTTCCTTTACACTAAAACCTTTAAATAAGTACCTAGAGTTTGTATTTTTAGATTTCAGAAATTCATCCTACCTGCTTTTCCACCTTTGGGTAAATCGCTATTGTTATGAGTAGGAAAGAAATCTTTCTGCTTCCAATCAGCCAAAATGTAATTGCAGCGTATAAAATCACTTGTCCTAGAGACTAGCAATGAATAGTTTATTACAATATCAAACTTATAAATATAGCTAGTCCTTACCACATACATTCCAATCTTAACAGTAGCATTTCACCACTTGAACAAAGTAAACACTATAAATGTTAAACAGAAATTAATTGCTATACTTTTTTACTACATCTCGTAATTAGCCATAAAGTTTCACCGCCGTGGGAAATGCTTTATCAGTTCACTCTTGACGTCAGTGCTCCAGTGTTGGTATCGTAACCAATGATTACTTCTAATTCTGTATTATTAATTATTTTTGTATATGTTCGCTATGCATTTATCCGGATTTCGAGCCATTCAGGTTCATTTTCATACAATAATGTGATAATTGGAATTTTGTTAGAGCAAAAATATCGTAATTTTCTTAGCCATTTCTTACTTCAGCATTAATATTTCACAGTTTGTCATAAAATACGGAATTGTAAAGCTTTATCCTAAGCTATTCCTTGTTCAAGTATGCTATGACGCTTATCCCATTTGCTAGATGGGACAACGGACTACCATGACCTAATATTTTAGCCTACGCTATAAATAAAATATTACTCCCATTTACGCGTCTAAACGTCCACAACTGGCTCCATCACCATAACTGGTGCTCTTACGTAAAGCCGATTAGTGCTCTTTATCTGCCGCGTTTATTGGCGCGTCGCTTTCTTAGATTTATTGTCCTTAATTAGGATTCCGGACGCTTTGCGTATCTATAAAACCTCTACTCTTGAAGACAATACAACTGTCTTTGTCACTCATACCAGTCTATTAGCGGGAGTGAGCGCAGCAGCAAGTTTCGAAACTGCGGGGATTGTCCTTAAGAGTAAGGACTTAGGGTCAGGTGACTGATGTGGATCCAAAGGAGTTGGTAGTTTCTTGATAAAGATTAGGAGTCTGAAAGGAATACAAAAGCATGGGTAGAATAATTGATGATAGACTATGTTGTTTTTTTTATACTATTTTATTAGAAATCGGTTTGAATCTAGCTTAGCTTAGGTCACTAAATGGGCTTAGATGGAGTCGAGGGTGGATCGAGCTCACCCAAAAAAAGCTTGTTCACTGTGACTTTAAAAAGTCTTCGGGTTATATTTCCTTGGGAACACTGATGTGGGCAGAGTTCCACCCTCTTTCAGTTTTGGGATATTACAATCAGTGCTGGTTATAGGATGTTCTTAAAGATTGATACGATGATCTATGGATCCAATGGCACCCCGCCAAAAACTTTCAGTCAACTTGTTTGTCAATATAAGAGATATAGAGATAGACTGCCAATAGTATCAAAGTTAAAACACATAATACATAATAGTCCTACATAAACAGCAATAAATAATAGTTTTGTATTCTATTTTAAAAACAATAATTTCGCTATAATTCCCATAGTCCTAATATGAAACTTATTTTATGGACAGGTATAGTTTTATCACAAAGTTTTGAGTAATTAAGTCAACAGAATATTGACGTCATCATTTACACTTTGAGGCCCAAATCTAATGTGTATCAGTAAAACTACAACTTACACTTATTTGAATAAAGATCAAATGAGTTCATATGTATTATGACAATCCTTTTGCTCAAAAATGCATACCTGCAGCATCCCATAGATTAAGTTGCAGTTCACATATTGAACCGTGCACGAAATTGTTTGGTAGCGGCATTACAGCTCACAAACGTTATTAACTATACATGATACAATTTTACGACGAACATAAACATAGTAATGGCTTCCGAATACATTACAGGCACCGTCCTGATCCTGCTCCCAATATACGTGTAATATACAACATGGATATAATATAACATAGCAAACTTAATATGACTATGGGGCACGATGGTCCCACGGTTTTGTAAAGATGAAATAAAGCGCTATCAATGCACGTATATGGATTATAATCTTAACTAATATTATAAAGCTGAAGAGTTTTTTTGAACGTGCTAATGTCAGGAAATACTAAACCGATTAGAAAAATTGTTTTTGTGTTAGATAGCTTATTTATCGAGAAAGGATTGAGGCTAAAGTGCATCACGCTGCGACGCCAGGGGAGGGAGCAAACTCAAAACGCGCGGACGAAGCAATGGGGGACTGCTAGAAAGGTATGAATATACACGTGCTGCGTACAAGTGCGTTAAATGTAAAACAAGCTCTAGCTTTAAAAGTAAAGAATACATCCTTTTGTTCGGATCTGTTCAGAGAATTCCAATAAGAAACGTGTTTCCATTGCCAATCGTGGCGTTGACTGATGTCGTCCGAAGCTGCAATTTTGCAGGAATTGTCCAATTCTCCATTTAGATTGTTTTAAGATGTATATTGTGCCATTTCTCTCATGGCGTGTTTTCAACTGTACAGTTATAGTGTACTGTTTCAGTGTCATTAAGGTCCCGCATGCAGTTACTGACACAGTGTGACTTGTATCGTTTTGGCCGACGGCGAAAATCAGAATTAAAGCTATCATCTTCAAAAATGCGGTTAACAGATCTAGTGTAATCAAATCTCCCCAATCATACAGGAGATTTCCCTATTTTTCCTAATGTCACCTCGATGTTTCGTTTTCGTTACACTTTTTGTTTAAAATCAAATGATTCTTTTTAGATACGTAACGTTATGTTAGTTAACTCCATAAATGCGATTATAAATTTTTAAAGTTATTTTTGTTTATACAAACGTTTTGCGTTTTAAATCTGTGGAACATACTGATATATTGTACAATCAACCATTTACTGGCTTAAACAAGCGCCTTGACTATGCCATGCTTAAAAAATATAAGTTTTCTGAACAGTGTTCTTAACATAAGAATAGTTAGATACGGGATTGGTACCATATACCTACCTTATTATTTATCAGTAACTCCGTGATCATGGTGCTTGCAACAGTGCCGAAATATCGGAAACTCATAAATAATAAGTTATATGGCAGCAATCCCGTATCTAACTACACTAATGTTAGTGACCATGAAAGTTTAAAACATTATATTTCTCTTAACTCCCTGAATCAAGGGAGTTTTTTTTGCATCGGCTACCCTGACTGAATACTAGCGCCTCTGTGTCAATGTCATCCATCGGCCTGAAGATCCTCTTGGCCCTGTAAAGCGGCACTGTATATTCCTGTCTCTCTTGACATTTCACTGTCATTTTAAGACTTAGTCGTATGCGCTGACTATGGATATTTTTCGTCCAATTTATGTCACATAATTTTTGCGTATTATTCTTACTCACTTCAAAGAAGAGGTTATCAATGCCACTTGTAATACCTGATATTGCTGGAATTAGATAATATATGAATATGATATGATATGAGTTGCTCGTAGCGCAGTGGTAGCAGTGCTTTGGTAGTAATACCGAAGTGAAGCAACCTACAGCGCAGTCGTGTTTAGATATGTGACCATTCCGACCATATAAGTGAAGTATATCTATATGCTCGGTGTTTCTCTACGAGATTGAATCAGAAATGAAGAGATACGTAGAAGAACCAAGGTAACGGACATAGCCTTGAGAATCAGTAAGCTTAAGTGGCAGTGGGCAGGGCACATAGCGCGAAGAACTGATGGCCGTTGGGGCAGGAAAGTTCTAGATTGGAGACCCTTCGACCAAAGACGCAGCGTAGGACGTCCACCAACAAGATGGACAGACGACCTTAAAAAGATCGCAGGATCAAACTGGATGCAGACCGCTAGTGATCGGTCGCTGTGGAAATCCGTGGGGGAGGCCTATGTTCAGCAGTGGACGTCCTTTGGCTGATTATGATGATATCACGAGCATCTCCGTGCTTCGAAAGGCACGTTAAGCCGCTGGTCCCGGCTAATATCAGTTGATATTAGTCGTTAAGCCTAGTCAGCAGCCTTTGGGCGGTTTGATAACATTTGACAGCAGGGTTGGTCGCTTGCCTTGCAAACACTCCTCCACCAATCCGCACTGAGCCCGTGTGGTGGAGTATGGCTCGAACTACCTCATAATTGAGGTAAGGCCTTTGCCCAGCAGTAGGATGTTACAGGCTTACTTTTTTTCATTATTGTTGATTTTATAAAGATCCTTACAATATACATTGTTAAAAACTAGTTTTCCTTTGAAAGAAAAGCACAAACACTTACGACACTGTGACAAAGGTTCGTATCATCGTCTTTTTTTATATAAGTATGATAATCTAGTTATTGATGGAAAATGGGTTTGCTCTCGATCACAGTCTGATTCAAAATAGGTTCAACATGGCGTATATGTATAGTATATGTGTATAGTAGAGCGGATTGATAAATTGGTTGATTTTGTATCGAAATTTAAGGTACGTGGTATATTCTAAAAGACGTTTATTTAAGATAATATGTACAATTTAATTATAGTTCCTAACTTAGTCCTGAACTCCAACTTTCATCAGTCTGTTCAGTCTGCTAGCCATAGTACAGTCTAAGGAAGTCGCAACGTGTGTCCTGCAATGTTTTGCATATTCAGCTGCAGTCAGGTCGATGTGTTGGTATCGTGGGAAATTTGAATTTTTAGTGGACGTTCTTACTGCACTGGGATAATTTATATGAAGATATTTGGTCAAGGCCATTGAAAATCACATTAACAGCAGTGAGACACCACCCCAATGATGAATTTATATTATCTTAATAGAATTTAAATGTCTTGTTTCAAAACTGCCTCTTATAAGAAGTCTGCTTATAACTAGCGGTCCCCCGCGACTGTTTGAGTTTACTCCCATCCCTCTCGTCGCAACGTAATGTATTATAGCCTAAAGCTTTCTCCAATAAATAAGCTATTCAACGCATATTTTTTTCCAAATTGGTCCAGTATTTCCTGGTTTTAAGTTAGATTAGCACGTGCAAACAAACAAAGAAACTCTTCAGCTATATAAAATTTGTACAGATTTATTTTCACAAAATATACTTAGGTATATTGTTTTTTTTTTTGAGTTACAGTAGTTTTTTTTGTTTCTCTCAGTTTTCTATTTAAACTTTTGATTGTTCTTATTGGTTTTAACCATAGTGTATCTTTCGCCTATATGTTGTAAGAAAGATAGTTTTTTTCCTGCTGTTTATGCGTCTAAGTATTGCATTTTATAATAATTTAAATTTTTATTCACGTTTGCTACGAGAATGATCCGTGCCTTGATTTTTGGTTTTGTTTTAGTTATACTAAGAGTCCAGTTAGACCTTTGCGAAAATAAGCACTTTTTAACATTTTCGTTATAATTGTACATGTACACAATTAAATTCTAATACATGTTTCTTACATAGCACATATATCATTTAATTAAGGAAGAAAGAAAAAAAAAGTTTATTGGTTTACATCACAAACATACACATTCACAATTTTACACATAAAAATGTAACGTATTACAAAGATTAAAAAAAGGTTGTAACAGAAAGGAAAAAAATGTGGAATTGTTAGTATCCATGTGTTATACCGTACAGCATACCAGGCTAATGAATGTGTGTATGTGTGTGTGTAACACTCGGACCTTAGAGGACTTAGCATAAGCCAGGTCCCTTGGATTCCTTTAAAATGCGATGCACTGTGTTAAGATTCCGTGTTATATCTTGTTAAATCGTTTTAAACTTTAAATGAATATCGGAACCATTTGAGTGGAAGTCAAAATCTGAATTGGTAGTTTAGCGATCACTACTACCGGGTGCATTGCTGTGGCAATTTTATAAATCTTCGAGCAACGCCCCGGTTCTCAGCTAGTCTTGGATTTGTTGCTTGCTGAGTTGGAAGCAGTAAAACTGTTGATTAAGTCTGGAGATTTGCTTAAAATTGTACTGGGGATGCAGCGATCTTGCTGGATTTAGTGGCAAATAAAAGACAGTGTATAAAGCAAGACTCAGTTTATTTAGTTTAGAGATGGGCAGCTTCAAACATTTATTAAAAGAAAGATGTGGGCAATACTGAAATAAGCACCAAATTCACCTGAAATTGAAACTTAGATGCTAGTAATAAATATTTTGTATATTAATTGGTATGTTATTCTTCAATATTTTTTTTAAAAGTATTGGACACCAATCACATATATTGCTCTGATTCCAAAGTAAGTAGTTAATGCACTTGTGTTATGGAAATCAGACACAATGGTGGTATCACAACACCCAGACCCGAGGCAATATAGAAAATTTTGACCCGACCGGGAATCGAACCCGGGTCATCGGAGCGGCGACGCCTAGAAACCAGCGTGCTTAGCCACTACACCACGGAGGTAGTCATATGTGTCACTGTAGTATTGTAAAAACTGCGAGTTACAATCTAATATATTTAAATCTGTTCATCTTTCACGTTTTACGTCAGTTTACGTTATAATGTATGAAGTTCAGTACAGGTCACATTAAATCGACAGATTACTTAAACGGATTTAAAACTGATAGATTGTGACCACGTGGTTTTTACAACTTGACGGTGACATATGTCCAAAATACGTAATATAAGATGTGCATCATTTCAAGGGTTAAAAACTTATAACAATTAAAGCCACGCCGGTATCCACCCAACAACTTTAATAGCCATCCATCATTTGACGAAATGACAAAGTGATTAAATATTTACTGCCACGCTACGTCGTTCGAGGTGTTACTATATAGTCTATAACTGTGGTGGCAATTAACCCATTTACGAATAAGGTGTACAGGAAACTATAGTTGAATAAACCCGTAAACTGACCGGCATCATTACATAACTAGCAAAGCAAACGATGGCGATGAAATTGGAATCTGTGTGTGAGTCAGAATTCTGGCAGTTGCAAAATATTACCATGAGTTTACTCGCTAGCGACGACGTCACTTTTTGTATAAAAAAAATAGTTCTGTTAGTGATCGCTAGAGGCACTGTGCAATTTTCCATAGACTTTTTTACGTCGTCGCTAGCGAGTAAAACCGTCGTATACTCATGGTAACCGTACTGGTTTCGGAACTGACATTCAAATACTACATCTTTACTGACACTGACAAGGGGGTATGCGTTCATCGATCTTATGTACGAAAGAATATTTTGTCTTCTGTCGCTTCAGTGATATTGATTCAGTTCACGTTCAGTGTCAAGAATGTGCAAGCAGATGATTTAGTAGCACTGTCAAATGATAGCAAAGGGTTCCCTCTATCTAGCAGAATCTTTTTGCTCCGAAAGTCACTTGGCATAACAAACTTGGCATAATTTTCTGTTAGCATAATGATTGTTTGGTCGAATATTTATATGCCCGAATTTACAATGGCATACTTTAAGATAGCAGAAATTTCTAAGGCATAATTACCTTTGGCAAAATTTTACTTTGCATACTTTCGCTAAGCATAATGTTTATTAAGTACGATGTTTATTTGGCATAACTTGACTAGGCATACTATGTAGAAAGCAGAATTTCGTTTAAATAATTTCACTACGCATATTTCTATTTCTTTTAAATAGTATTTTACCTTAAAATTGAATTTAGAAGTCATTAAGTTGTGGTACAAAAGTTAGTGACAGAAACGAATCGGTGCAAAACTGACTCCACGCAGTCTTGTTTGCTCCACCCCTAGAGTGTAATTCAAAATCGCGTAGGCGCGGAGGGGCGAGGCAGCCCGCGATAGTTTTCGCTCACCACCGCAGCTCCGGCCGCGTCGGCGAGCTTTCAAACCACCTGCGACGATAAGCTCGCGTGGGACTGCCGGAGCCCCGCAGCGCCGGAGCCGTGACAGAAACCATGCATGTTGCATGCTGCATGCAAGCTGTTGCTTGCTTGCATGCTTGCTTGCATGCTGCATGCTTGCTTGCATGCTGCATGCTTGCTTGCTTGCTGCATGCTTGCTTGCTTGCTGCATGCTTGCTTGCTTGCTGCATGCTTTGCTTGCTTGCTTGCATGCTGAATGCTTGCTTGCATGCTGCATGTTTGATTTGCCATGCATGTTGTATGTTTATGTATTGCTGAGATAGAACTACTTGAGGTTCACAGAGAAATTAAGGTTTATAGGAGAATATTAAATATGAAAAATGTGCCAAAAGACGATTCGGACTGTGAACTTTCTGCGATAGGATCAGATAAAGCAGAATCTTTAAGACTATTATGGATACTAAATTTCTGCCTAAAGATGATTCTAGCTTACACGATTATGCGTTTTGAACGTCTGATAAATGAGTGAATGCTAATTGATGTTCTGCGAAAGGAAGTTTATGCTATTTGATCATATGCCAAATAAAATTATGACAATAAAAATTCTGCAAAACAAGGTAGTACCGATAGCAAAGCCTTCATTCGGAGCTTACAAAAACTCTTATGACGTCACTAACCATTGCAATGCGACAGCGATCGGGTTACGTAATTGACCTACAGGCTGTGAGTTCAGTATTAGAGTCTTACACTTCCTTATCATAACTGAGGATGTGTTATACATTTTAATTATCATGAAGACACGTGTGTATACGGTGACTAATACATTTCCTTGCTACTTAAAATTGTTTGGTTCCAGCAAACGAGTAGAAATTATGAACATACATTAGTTTACTTACTCATGGAAGGCATAGAAACAATACATAAAACAAAATATAAAATTAAAAATTATAATTCAATGGGAAAGTTTGGTTAGCCATTGATAACAAAGATCATTAATTGTATAAATATTTGAATACGGTTTCTGACACGTCAAAATAGGGAAATGATTTATGTAGAGAACTCAAACGGAAAATAGGATATTAGAAACACGTTCAGTTTTTATAAAAGTAATATTAGTTATACCAGCTCGTCTAGAGCGGATCAAAAAAAAACTTCTGATGACAAAAACCTGGTAATTTCCATGCACAAATATTATGGTCTTCTTAAACGTGGTTCAGATGCCGTTAAGATCTGATATTCTGTTACGGAGATGATCGTAAAGTAATGTAATGGCTATCAAAGTCTGAGTTGGGACAAGACCCTCTTTATTGAGGTTAAGATATGAACATGAAAACTTGATTTCCGCCTTAAACTGCTAATGTACTCGTAGTTTTAAAGATAACTCGGTGTGTTGATAAATATCTTATTTCGTATCATAATAATCATACAATATTCAATTACTATTTCATTGTCGTGAGTGAAATAGAGCGCGGGGCAATCCAATAAATTCCATAACGAACGAATGTTAAACACGATCTATTGACATCTCTAAGGTTGCTTTAGAATGTTTTTAACACTCACAGTGTCATATTTTATATTCATAAAGATGAAATAAGAAACCAAAAATTTGCGCACGGGCGGGACTTGAACCAGCACTTTCTGGCTGACCGGGCCAAACCAGCACTTTTTGGCCCGGTCAGCCAGAAAGTGCTGGTTCAAGTCCCGCCCGTGCGCAAATTTTTGGTTTCTTATTTCATCTTTATGAATATCTCTAAGGGTGTTCATACGCTAGTGGTGTCTACCATAGTATCATTATTAAATCACGCCAGCGGGATATCAAGGCCGAGGCCAGTCCATTTGGAAGGCTTACCTTGGGATATGGATCCAACATTATTAATAAAATCATGCACAAAACATAAAATGGTTCATATGGCGGACTTAATGCAAAAAGCATTCCCTACCAGTCAACAATAGGTCTGAACAGAGAAAAATTACATGCGGTGCAAGTAAACCTATAAAGGCAAGAAAAGAGAAGTGTGTAGCGATAAAGATGATAACAATACGATGATGAACATACATATATATATATATATATATATATATATATATATATATATGTATGTTCATCATCGTTCCTTTGGACATTCCCACACATCGCCATCTAGCCCCAAAGTAAGCTACTCAAAGCTTGTGATATGGGTGCCAGACAACGGATATAATACTTCAATCCTACTTTTTTTTTTTTTTGTAAATACATACATGATATACATAGAAAACACCCAGACCAATACAAACAGACATGTTCATGCACACAAATGTTTGTATTGTGCGGGGATCGAACCCGCACCCGCTGCGTAGTAGGCGATTTCTCGACCACTACACCAGACGGGTCGTCAACATATATATAAACAACTAGTGTAATAGTAATATGGTAATGCCATAATCGATTACCCGTCTAACAGTAGTCATAGAGGTTAAAGTGTTATATCATATGATGATATATAATCTATGTTGTCCAAGAAAGTTCAGATTTCTATAAACGAAGTTTTTTCCTTAAAAAAGTCAGAAAAGAGATGTTAGTAAATCATTTTACATGAATATTGCTTTGGTAGTGAAATGTGACTTGGGTTTCTTATGATTTAGTCCGTTTTTATTTGGAAAATCTCTATGTTATAGTACCTAATCACTAATTGCATCCTTTAAACTCTACATCATTTCTGTCAGACAATTATTATTATTGGTTCTTACGCTATCGTATCGCTACTTTACGTCAGCGTTAACATTAAGTTTTATTAAGGGTTGTATTGACGCTGCAGCATCACTTGATTTTGTAGTCGCATAATCGCACTTATGCTATGAAATTCAGGATTTATACTGATAAAATTATTTTCGATCTCGTCATATAACTGAGTCTTTAAATTTTTTACATAGTTAAACTAAAATTACCTTTAAAAAGGTGTATATCCGCAAGTAACTGTCAACTTAAATGTAAACCTTCCGTGACACCACTGACCACATTTTTCATGGCAAATTCTGGAGTGATTCGTCATAGCGTCATATATGGATGAAACCGAATCGTTCATGCCAATAATCTCGAAAATAATTATTTAAAAAGAAACCCCAATGACGTCACCGCTCGCAATCGCGTTCGCATTTCGCGCCCGAGATTTTCGCTCGATCTGTAATAGCCGCCAGTCCTTTGTCCGAGCTGACAGGCATCCGTTTGTCGTTTGCATTTAAAACGGAATCACGATTCGGGGACGTTTCGGAATCCTATACGAGAGTGTTGCAAATAATATTGTTTTGCTTGTTTTTGGACGCAAAGTTTATGTTTAATAGACTTACATATAAGATCAAAATCATCATTTTAGTTCAGACAATATAGAAAATTTTGATTTCTATGTTAACCCGACCGGGAATCGAAGCCGGGACCTCAGAGCGGCGACGCCTTGAAGCGTGCTTAGCCACTACACCACGGAGGTCGTCATATTGTTAATATTATTATATGTATGTTAGTCTTTAAGGTATCTATTGTATTGGCCTTTGTTGCCTGCAATAAATGAGTTAAAAAAAGACAATAAAATTATACAAATAGTTAACACAACTGTTTTCAATCGATATCTTTTAGCTTCTTTTTAATACTCAACCCGAATGGGAGAAAAACAAAAATACTCTGAAGTTTTCCTTGGAAAGTACGTAGGTAATATGTACTCGTATATCCTAAAAAAGATCTATCATTGCGCATACATTCAACCCGACCCTTAAAGGATGCCCATCAAACGTGACAGGAATCCCGAACAAAGTAGCGATATCTGATAGTGCATGCTGCCAAGTTCAAATTATTAATATGTACTATTTAGACAATCTATGAACAAATATCGTGTAAAGTGATGAAATGAGGGCAAATTAAAAGCTCATTATAAAGTTTATTTTAAATAAATTTATCAATCAATAGAGAAACTGAATCCTGTGGCCTAAAATCCAATGAATTACGGAGTCCTGGAACAGACCATACAATAAACTCGCTGTCACCTACTCAATATTTCATCGCACTTATTTAAGAAATACAATCCCTTCCTCCTATATTATGTCCTACGCTTTTATCTCGCTTGCCTTCATTTCTATAGCAGCATGAGTGACAAGAACAGGCTGAGTTAAAGTTTCATATTACCTCTATATTTTAGTAGAGCTTTTAAGGTAGTGACTTATTTCACGGACGCTTCAGATTGGTGCAAAGGCTAGCTTGCGTGGACTCTTAAATGATGTAAAGCACACTGATGCATTGATGCAGTTTGAAATTGGGCAGGAGAAAATATTATAAGATATTTAGTTTTTATGGCCTAGTTAATTTTAAAACAAAATTTTGATAGAAAAAATGGCGTTGCAATAATTAAAAATAGTTTAAAACTCTGAATGGGACATGGTACAGTTTCAATCCTTAAAATCGACGCAAATACTGATGAAACAAGGTTGTTTAGTTATGGGAATTGGCTATTGTAAAGGGGTCTGCACACGCCCTAAGTTTCCAGTTTCCAAGATTACGCCACGTTTGGTCTTGGTTAATGGAGTGGAAGCGCTGAAGATAGTGACGTCATAATACACGTATCTGTATTATCTTCCGGGTGCACTGCTCTCGTATTGTTATGCGGTGTGCACTGTGCTTAATGATAGGGACTTTGTACTAGCTGTGCCCGCGTCTTCGTCCGCGTGGAATAGTGACTTTGGGTAGAATTTTTAATAACCTTTTTTTAACCCGTTAAGGGTATTTTGTAGATAATTTGAATGTCTTATGTATTTATACCTAATCAAGAGCCTTAAAAATAAATACAAACTTCTAGCATTGAAAATGACTATAATTACATACAACCTTTCATCCCCCTTTTCAACCTCTTACGACCCTTGTTTCGCTTTTAAACGTAGCCTTATGTCCCCTTTTAGGCTCTAGATTATGTGTGTACCAACTGCCAAGTTTTATTTAAATCAGTTCAGTAGTTCTGGCGTCAAAGCGCGATACACCGATAGAGTTACTCTCACATTTAAAACATTAAAAAAAACGGCCAAGTGCGAGCCGGACTCGCGCACGGAGGGTTCCGTGTCAACTTTAACTGAATTAGGGAATCCACTTTCTTCCACTTAGTAAAATACCACAATATTTTGTTAACAGCAAATATAACTTTGGTTTTCATAGTGTTTTTATATGAAGTACAAAGTTATGTTTGCGGTTGTTGAAAATGTGCTATATCTCATAAACTTCACGTTCGATCCCGTTCGAACCAATTTTCGTTGAAAGTTGTTAGGATCTACATTATAGATTTTTTCAAAATTTACACTCGCTAAGTTTAGAAGTTAGATGGGGGGGGGGGGGGACGCCTATTTTACCATTTTGGAAGCGTCTAGCTATGAAACGTGAGACTTGAAAAGAAAATGGTTTTGAGAACCTTTATTTTATTTTAAAAGACCACGCATAGGTTTGACTTAAAAAAAAAATTGGTTATAGTTTTATGTATGGGATTTATTTTTTGTATGATAATCGTAAAGCGGTTTACAAGATACATCTTTATGCCAAATTTCAACACTGTGATGCTTATAGTTATAGAATAAAATGGATGTGACATAAGGACGGACAGACAGACAGACGGACTGAACGAAACTATCGGGGTTCCGTTTTTTGCCATTCGGCTACGGAACCCTAAAAAGTCTTGGTTTGACAGCAATGCAAGAACCTAGATTACTTCGATTTAGAGTTTGAAAACTGTACTTGCACATATTCTCGGAAAATGGTAGCTCTTGAGTACTCTACTCAGCTGGATGTAGCAGAGAAACTAGGTTATATATTACACAATGTATCAGATTGACCTAATTTATAAAACAATCAATGCAACATTAAATTGCGACTTACCTTTAGTTTTAAAACATTACTTTGGTTAGACTGTCGTTTGACGACCCGTCTGGTGTAGTGGTCGAGAAATCGCCTACTACGCAGCGGGTGCGGGTTCGATCCCCGCACAATACAAACATTTGTGTGCATGAACATGTCTGTTTGTATTGGTCTGGGTGTTTTCTATGTATATCATGTATGTATTTACAAAAAAAAAGTATTTAAGTATTATATCCGTTATCTGGCACCCATAACACAAGCTTTGAGTAGCTTACTTTGGGGCTAGATGGCGATGTGTGGGAATGTCCAAAGGATATTATTATTATTATTATTACTGTATGCTCAGCAAAAACCTACTTTCAAACATAATATAAGTAACACGACATCTTTGTTCATCATGTGATATATTGGAAGCTCTTAAAATAGGCGCAAGTAACTTATAGAACCGTCTTTCGATGTCGAAATCTCCACCGTGATAGGTTAACGGACTAAACCTTTCCGAGCCCTTTATTACAAGAATGGGTTTGACTGATAGCCCAAAACAATGCATGAATGCAAGACATTGAATCTCGATTCAATAGAAACGCGTGGGTGGAACAGTAAATGAATGATTGGACATCTTAAGTTGACCAAAAAGTCAACCATAATATCCTATAGCCTTGTAAGAAAGGTATTCGTCAGTGTCTGATCGCAGAGATCGAAAAGTTTAATGGTTTTGGATGACATTTCGACATGTGTTTCTTTTGTCCTTTTATTACTTTCTTCGCGCCGCCTGTATTTTCTCTGTTAAGACATATGGTGACCTGGTAGATAGTAAGTTTTAAATAATAATAATAATGTCTTAGGTTATGGTGCAATACTTTCATAACTATCACTTATTTATTAATGAGAAAGAATAGATATTATTAGCTTATGTTGTGTTTTGGAAATACTTTATCATCATTTGCTTGCACTATTCTCTCATCCAGCCAAGTTATGGCTGAAAAAGTCATTGCAAACTGTCGCAAAAAGTTCGTTTCTTTCATGCAACATCATTTGCCACTGAATCATAAAAGAAACATTTACTTAGTTGCTCTCATATATTCGTAATAAAAAGGTTTTAATAATTATATGCAATACCTTGTCTTTTGCTTAAGTTAAAGTAAAATATGAACACCAACTAAAGTATATTTGACAGCTAAGTCTAGCTTTTCTACGGGGAAAGAAGTTTCATAAAGTCTTACATCAAAGTAACGAAAGTTAAATATACGGATACTAGCATAAAACGTGCAGTGTTTTCTAACATCGTAACATGAGCTCTCATTTTAACGGAAATATAATAATGTAGCATTTATGCTTTGGTAAATGTTTAATATTAAACTTTTTTCATGAATGTCGTAGAATGCAGGTTCGTGTTTTTATTTATCAGCCATGGCCATTAATAAAACCTTATACGTAGAACCTTTTTGAAGCTTCTGCCTGTAAGTAATAAATTAATTGATACTATAGAATTTGATGATGAATTCATAGTAAATGATGAAGGCTTTGATGTTATTTGTCTTCTCGTACAATTTGGTGCTTATAGCATACATTGAACGAACAGCTTATGGAACATATTTTTGTTTTAAGCACTGTACCTGATTAAACTTGAAGACATATTTTAACACAATTATTTCCCATTTTAAACGCATAATTTGCTAAAATAGTTGCAATAGAATCGGAACTATTCCCGGGAGGGCTGTGTAAACAAAACACAAAAAGGCCATTAGATTTTAGAGCGCTCGCTTCAGCGGAGTTTGCCAACTAAACGAGTTGGCGAGATGTGGGGCCAGGAAACGAGCGGGCATGATCGCCTAAAGTCGTATCTAATGACGTTTGATTGCATTGTGTCATCGTCATTCACTTTCTTAAAAAAACTAACTTAACCGCTAAAGATGAAATAAGAAACCAAAAATTTGCGCACGGGCGGGACTTGAACCAGCACTTCCTGGCTAACCGGGCCAAACGCTCTACCAATTGAGCTACCGTGCTGTCTGTCGGACCCTGCGAAATTTGTAGTCTCTTACGGATACGTCATTATGCGTGACGTTTCTAAACCATTAACTGCTAAAGTCGTCTAATTCTTAAATAGTCTAAACTACCGACTTTATGGTGCATAATCTTAGGAAACAAGTTACAATGTTAATAGGGAAGTAATACATCAGACCCTGATGTGCTTTCGTGCAGCCCAAATTTACAATTGAACATACAGAAAAAAAACTTTTAAAAATATTTAGAAACAATGTATATATATTTTTCTCTGTCCTGACCTATGGTTGACTGGTAGAGAATGCTTTTGGCATTAAGTCCGCCATATGTACCTACAATTTTATGTTGTGTGCATGAAGTTTTTAAATAAATTAAATAAATAAATAAACAATTTATTTGTATATCAGCCACAAAGTTTTTTTAAACACAAGCTTCCTTGCGGATTGAATCGCGAAGTTTAGACGCGTACCAGCCGTGAAGTCGAACAAGAAACTAATTTGTTCCGATACACTCGCTCGCACCATCTACCGCCGCGACGGGAAAGTTTAAAACTATTCCGTCACAGTCATTGAGATATCCCACGGCAGTACAGAAGTTGGGATCCCAATAAAACTGTTTTATGTGAATATTCTGTCGTAGAGTTTTTGCGGGTGTTTTATTTATTGAGGAGTTTTTCAACAATCAAATGTTAGGTGTCAAAAGAAACAAAACAACCACTTCACGAAACTACCTGATTAGTTTATTAGAAATAATTATTATTTAGTTGATTTTTTGCTAAAATCTTTAACATTGTGATGACAACGGCTCCTTATGTGATTGCGCCACGCCAGCGGTCAGTGACATATCATGGGTTATGATCTGGCCCCACTGCTGAGCGTTCAGGTTCCACACCGGGCTGACCAGCTGAAGGTCGGGGAATAGAACGTTGCTCAGCAGCCAAGCGTTCGGGAGTGGAGCTCCTGACGATGATCTTGGCCAGGCGCTTACACCATCAGCATAGTTGTAAGGAACCAGGCGTCCGTATGGGGTCTGCGGTGTACCCCATGAGGGTCTTGCTAAGTTGTTGCAGGACCCGTCAATGGATCTGTATCGGGACTTGGTGCAGAAAGGTCTGACCAGACCACAAGTCTGGGCAGCCGGGTCTGACCCCGTGCCAAGGGGCGAGGGCGGGTTACTGAAACTTAGTTCGGGTCCGCTGGGCTGGGGTGTCAGTGCTGGGCTAAATCCATTCACGGGCAACCTCTGTGGTGTCGGACCAGCAGCAACGACCCTCGCGTACTCTGCTCCAGGGCTGGTTATGTGGAAGTTCGATCCTATGGAGCTGAAGAATGACTGCGCTGGACTCGACTGCACGTTGAGAGTCAGCGCTCGCGCCGCGCTGAAGAGCGCTAGAAGCAGAAGTGGTCTGCTCATAGTGCTGATGATGCTGGTTCGTGGGGTATATTTTTGCCAATTGATATGAGTTAAGATCTGTACGGCTGGTAGAACACATATAGGGGCAGTGAACAAGGAAATGAAGGGGTACGCACTGATGATGATTCCTTGGAGTTCGCAGGTGATCGGCTCCAGAACGGCTGCTCCTTGGCTAAGACCTGGAGGATACTCCCAGCCTCAGTCCACGCACCGCACATACGTATTTTATGTTGTTCACTACACACCACTACACCACAGTTGTGACGATAGTTCCACAGCAAGTTCAGATTGAAAGAAAATGATACAACTATAAAGAGGAGCTGAGTCAAACGCGGCGCGAGAAAATGTCTCCAGCGTCTTCTATGGCTCCCTGAGTCGAACTAATTGCATTCCATATAAGTAAATGCAATCTATGCGGTATCTTCCTTCTCACTCACTCCAATGTAGTCAGTACATAGCGGAAGGGAGAAGAATAGGCAAAGGAAAAGAAATATGCGTCTACCAGCAAAAATATTAATAAATTAAGGTAACCAGCGGAGTGGCAGACACGAAGCCTATCGAACGAGGCGCGAAATTTTAAACTACATTAAAACTATGTTATGGCGCAACCAAACATTTTTCTGGAAAATCTAATACTTACCATTTTTACCGACTTTAAAAATGTGTATTACAGTATGTATATATATTAATTTCCACTAGAAACCCACCACCACCACCATCTATAGTAAGCCGCCCAGAGATACTATTTGGTAGCAACCTACCTATGTACGTATTTTTTGTTTGTATTTTCTTTCAAGATTAAAGAAAGGTTCCTTATTCACATTACAGAAGATTCAAGAGATTTGATATTAACACTCCAAAAATACATTCTCAAAAGGTAATGAACACAGGTTAAAGAAATAACATGAATTTGTCTTTAGCAGCAAGGGAGCAGACACTTACTACATTGAAATGTACGTGCACAACATCAATGACAATCTGCACTGAACTAAAGTTTTTAAAATTTATAAGGAATAAATACAATCATTAACATTGATAAATGTTTTTATTCATAAAAGCTTTTATATGCCTAAGCACTCACGCTATCTTTCTTTTTATGTGGCTGATCCTTTGTCATTATACTCATGGTTACTCATGCTTGACCTACCCGGTTTGTTAGGTATTACCCCTTATTCGCAGTCATCAGCATCAATACAGATCACTTCCTCATATCAAGGAGCTACTCTCACAATGAGTATCTCCCTCTGAATTTTTTTAACTGTTTAATGTCGTTTTGAATAGTTCAACGGACGTAACATAGAAAAATAAGACTCCTTTTGTTTTTCGATATATTAGGTGTTTGTTCTTCCTGCACAAGAGGTACAGACATTCCTCGCTCAGAACTATTTCTGATAAAATCCAATGCTCACGTGTCAAGCACACTATGCTCTAGAACGCAGCAACCCAAGAAATTAACAGCAACTACTCTCTAAGCGTCTTGACGACGGAGCATCATAAATTTGCTTGATTGGCATCTTCAAGGACATTATTTCCAGGTTTGTGCTGGTCAGAGTTGAATAAATAGTTATGAAATGACTGTAAATTGATTTATTTGCTGAGATATTTATATCTTTATTTATAACAAACAAGAAAAAATTAAACTAAGACATGAAACATAAAAAAATAACTTAATATTAAACCTATTCAAAAACGAAACCATTTCCTTGCGGCAAGGAGGCTATGATGCTGGCTGCGTTGCCGCGTTGGATAGCTATGCTGATCCTTTGGGCTAGGAACCAGCCAGCTTTATTATTGGCTGTTAAATAATTTAATTTTGGCGCAATTTTTCTAAACAGCAATTTAGCAGAGGGTCCCCACGGCCCAAATGTTTCAACGCCAAACGGCGCAAACACATAATCACTTGCAAGTGAAACGTACTTGCGACGCTTAACGTTTTCAGCCAACTCCACTGCTGCTCCAGCTTTAAGGGCTGATTCTCTGAGATGGGAAGGGGCCGAAGTATCGACACAAGTTGCATCCCAAACTAAGGCCCGACCCCGTTCCCAGGGAATAAGCGTTAGGCCATCGGGTCTCTTGCTATCATCACGGACCAAACCACGTGGTTCCAACGTGGAAGGAACATTAATGGTCGCAAGAGCTCTTCTGATGGCGTCATTAAGGGTAGCGTGACGGGCGAGACGCCCAGCGCTTTGCTGGCAACAAAGGCAGTGGAGACCAAATTTATCAACCTCCTTGCCACATGGACACGTAAAAATTTCACATATAAGGCGGAGACCCACACACACCCGGAAAGACTCACTATCGAAATGTATATTACAGTATAGTGTATGAATGTGATATTGTTGGAATTTGATAATATTTGAGTACTTTCTAGATTAACAAGGGCAAAATTTCGTAAGTGCATGTATGTTTGTCCACCGATTTCTCGAAAACAAGTAGTCATAGCGAGATGATTATTTTTTATTCCGATTATGTGTATTAACTAGGGCACAGTGTACGTTTCATCAAAATCGGTCCAGTAGTTTTTGAGAAATTGGTAAATAACTAAAAATCGTCAAATTTAAAAAATAAACCGCCTTCAAAACTTACCTTTTTCAGCCAGTTTTTATGGCGGTTCAATTTTTAAAATTTTTTTTTTCATGTTTATTATTTTATTTTGACATACAGTACTTGACTTTTACTTGTACTCCCAGCAAGTTCTCCAAACTGTTTCATTTTGCGATGGCTTTGTTTTTCTTATAACTATATAACTATTTTATAACTATGGTTATTTCAAAAATGAATGCTGATAGCAAATGTTCTACTCATCAATTCTCGTGGCCCCACAGAAACTGGGTCATCCAATAACTGGCGTTTTGGTCGCGGACTGCCTCACAATTATTTGTGTTCGCCTCAATCAAACAAACAACTATTACAAACAATAAGATGCGTTAATTGATTTAATTACCCTGCCAATTATCTTCTCTTATATTTGGTTAAAATTTTCATTTGCTGATATCGGCCGTCTTTGAATGAAATAAGGAAAATACTACATTTTATCGTATAGGAGTTGTAAAAGGATGGAAAAAAATACTTAACCACATAAATTGCACCTATAAATGAAACTGTGTCAGACAAAGAATCGAACCCTGTGTCTCACCCTATCCGAGCACATGCCCATACCACTTGACCATCGACACATTGGTAAGATTGTTGAATTCTAGTGCTTTCTTTAACGTGTAGGCTGCGTGCCGTCTCTCACGAGATTGCTCTCTCAACATCCCAAGGAAATATTTTTACAAATATTTATCAATCGGTTAAGATGAAATAAAGCCTTTTTTTTATTCTATAGTGTTTTGTCTCTATATACTTAATACCATAAATTGCACTTGTAAAAAGCAACTGTGTCAGACAAGGAATCGAACCCTGTTATATAGTTCATATTTATGTTATATAGTTTACATAAATATAACTATAAATTTATGTTTTATAGTTTTATAGTTCATAATTGTATAATCGGGCATGCATGAGAGAGCAATCTCACATACAGGGTGACTTTTTTATCAGTACCGAAATTTTGTTGTGTAAAGACTCCACTGATGAATATGAACAACTTTTACTACGGGAGCAATAGTGAAATCGAGAAAAAAAATCAGCTGTTCCATACAAAAGTTCGATTGGCGCGCGGTCAAAATTTCGCGATGACGTTACGCAGCCTACGCGTTAAAGAAAGCACTTACAAAATTGAACAGGCGGCTAGCGTAAGACACAGGGATCGCTTCCGCAATCAAGAATAAAAATGTTAAACTCCAGTCCGTACTATATGGCAGTAAAAATATTTAATAAACTCCCCGCATATATAAAAAATGAAACAAAATTCAAGGCATTGTCAAAATATCTAAAAATATTTTTAACTAAATAAAAATTACTACTCAATAAATGAATACCTAACACCTGACACGTAGGCTCGCCACCTCTACTTATTAATAATAATCTTATTAAGTTCTGTTGTTACGTAGTATGTAATATATGTAAAACTGTTTGCAATACCTTAGCGGTTACTAAGTCTTAAGTGCCTACATGATATTATTTTAAGAACTCTTGTAACACTTAGTGAGCAAAATAAAGATTTGATTTAATTTGATTTGATTTGAGTCTTTGTCTGACACAATTGTTATGTACAAGTGCAATTTATGTTATTAATTATTTAAGTTTGTATGTTGACAAAACACTATAAAACAAAAAAATATATAATTATTATAAAAAAGCTCTTTGATGGTAGTGTCCTGAACTCCGTATTCAATGCGCAGATAGACATAGCAAATCATCATTATTAGCCAAAGGACGTCCATTGCTGAACACAGGCCCTCCCCACGGATTTCCACAGCGACCGATCACAAACAGTCTGTATCCAGTTTGATCCTGCGATGTTTTCAAGGCAACCTTGACGGTGGACGTCCTACGCTGCGTCTTTGGTCAAAGGTTCTCCAATCTATAGAACTTTTCTGCCCTATCAGCCACGCTATGCCCATTGCCACTTGAGCTTACTGATTCTTAGGGCTATGTGCGTTACCTTAGTTCTTCTTCGTATCTCCCCAATTTTGATTCGATCTCGTAGATAAACACCGAGCATAGCTCTCTCCATCGCATCGCTCTTCAAAGTTATGTGTTTAATAAATTTAGATGTCTTTTGCAGATTGACTTAGTTTTGACAACTTATAACTTGTTTTGATGAAGGAAAATATATGAGTTTTAGCTCCAATAGCTTGTATCTGCTTAAACTTAAGAGCTTCGCTTTCATCGGTGGAGTAATCGCCATTCGTCTTTATTGTTTGCCTCTATCTTGACCTCCTGGTATGACATGACATTTACTTTTTCCTTTACTTCGTCGAAATAACTTTTCCTAGGTCTTCCTCTTCCCCGCTTTGCTTCTACATTCTTCCATTATATTTACTAAGAACCTGTCATGTCGCATCAGGTATACTGGCATGTTGCTATCATGGAGTAATGGGAATGACAGATAGCTTGTATAGTTATACCTAACTTCATATCACCCACATCTATAGTATAATATTTCAAATGACATTGTGATAACTGGTTGCCATTATCATCATAACTTTGAAATGTACCTGCGACCCATTAGAATACATTTTGAACTCACCTCAACTTGAGCTCAAGTTTTGAGTGCCTTGAAGGCATCGGAGAACCAATTCTGAGGCCCTACCCTGCAAAACCTCATCCATACTATAGTCTTATATCCTTTTCCCTCCTACCGTATTTCTGGTATAGGCGATAGGGACAGCTAGAGTCGAAAATGTGACTAGTCTTTCAGGATAACGGATACTAGGTCATCGTAATACATTATTCATCTACCCAACAGTAATAGGTATGCTGTAATGTCTCGGTGATGGGCCATTATGCTGAAATATTACTGAGGAATCTCTATATTGGTGGTCAACGTAGAATTATAGGGATCCCATGATTTTCTGAAAAGAGGTATAAAGTAAAATATGGTACGCTGCCTGCTGCAATATCGTTTTTTTTTACATCGAATCGAAGTTTACAATTGATTATGGTTTACAAACCTAGATATCCATCTTCCACTTACTAATTTTGTTTTAAGGTTTTTAGCCCCGTACGCCGTAGCATACCTGACTGTGCTAGGAATATATCCGGCAATGTATGTATGGATGGCAAAAAAAAAACTTTGCAATGTCCCCGACTTGCCCACTAGACCGTGCCATAACGTCATGCACGGAGCGTGTCGGCACCAGCGAAATACGCTCTCGCTCCTTATATCTGTGAGACTGAACGCTGTCAATCCGTCTGTTGTTTTGGTGTTGTTTTGATCAGTGACATCAAACTCAGGGATGATACTATAAGTTATGCTTGTTCTAAAATAATATTTTCTTTAAATTATTTACAAGATTTTTGAAAGAAAACCTCTAAAAAACATTCTAAGAAAACTCATAACGAATGAAAAAACTCGTACTCTCGTCTCGCACGTAGTTTGCGCCTATCTATGCAATATAACGCCGTAGCTAGTAACCAACATAGAGGCGATCTTCTGTTGGTAGTTTTATCTCGCTCACTATAACGCAATAAGAATTTATTTTTTTGGGATTCTTTCCATTTCAAAAAAACAAAATAAATTTATATATTTTTTGTTTTTGGCATCAGTGTCGTTTGTCCACCCCTGAGACGCTCGTCGCTGACCAAAACAACACCCTGTATAGAAGGAATTGATGCATTTCATCAGTTATCAAACGTAACTTTTAGCATCACTTCTGACTAATTTGCCGGCGCGGCGGTCGCGGATTCGAATCCCATAAGGGGCAAAAGTTTAGGTAATGAGCATTAAAGGCTGTTTTTAAGGCACAAATTTTGTGCCTCAAAAACAGCCCTGTCATAATTGTTGTAACATAACACAAAGAAGAAAATTCCTTATTTCGAAACCATGACTGCTGGTGTGTTTTTAGGCGCATATTGATTTATTTTTAAATAGTTTACATCTACAAACAAAATTAAGGTCACCCGAGTACTAACGTACAGGCATTTCAAGACCTTGTGAATTGCCAATTATCACATGTGATGAGCCACAGATCGATATTGGCACGTTGCTAATCCGCCTAATTATGCTGTAAATGGATTAGGGTGTTTCATCCTAAGCCAATTATTTTTTTGGGGCTAACACAGATTTGAGGTTGATTTTATTTGAAATTATGATAAGTAAAGACTTATTAAGGGTGTGCTCTATATGTCATTCGTGGAATAATCAGAAGCTTTTAGAGTATTTCGCGCAACATTTACCTGTCCTACACAAGAATTGTGTAGGTGCTTGTAGCGCAGTGGTAGCAGCGCTTTGGTACTGATACCGAAGTGAAGCAACCTACGGCGCGGTCGTGTTTGGTTGGGTGACCATTCCGACCATATAAGTGACGGCACCGCGAGCATCTCGGTGCTTTGAAAATCACGTTAAGCCGTTGGTCCCGGCTAATATCGGTTGATATTAGTCTTCAAGCCTAGTCAGAGGCCTAATGGGCGGCTTGATAACATCTAACAGCAGGGTTAGTCACTTGCCTTGCAAACACCCCTCCACCAACCCGCACTGAGCCCGCGTGGTGGAGTATGGCTCGAACTACCTCATTGTTGAGGTAAGACCTTTGCCCAGCAGTGGGATGTTACAGGCTAATTTTACTTTTTACACAAGAATTATCACTGTTAAGAATGGAACATCAAAATCAGAGCTTTTAGAACAACCTGTAACCTCCTCCGAATACGTCGCCCAAGATGTCGCGTTTAATATTTTAAATATATTTGATGTTATGTCATATATTAAACAAATTCCAACGCTTGTGTTACATAATAATGTACATAAATAACAATTGCTAAAATGTATTTTCTTAGCGAATTCCGAGCACCAAATATGGAATTGTAACATTATTAGTAAACCACACTATTCTCCTATTAGGCATTTAAGATATTCCCTTCGACGTAATACTGATAGTTGTACGAAGCACTCCATCAACGAGCTATCTCAATTATCCGACCTCCGAGACCACAGTATGCTCCTTGTGTGAATTACCTAATAATATCTGATAAAGTGTACTGTTTGCAGCATAAATCGATTGAATATGGTTAGGTGTACGTTAATTTCGTTATTACGAAATACGATAAAAGCGAAATCAGCATTTTATTTGCGATAAACGCGAAATTTAAAAAGTAAAAACCGACTTCAAAACCAAAATTCACTAAAAAGTCTAAATAAACTCTTGAACATTGAAAGGAAAGGAATCCATTTTAGGGAAACAATTTCTTTTTGGAGTCGGTGCCATCACTTCGCACCTCAGCCTCAGCCAAAATTCAGCCTCACCTGTCGCAGCACCGACTCCAAAAAGAAATTGTTTCCCTAAAATGGATTCCTTTCCTTTCAATGTTCAAGAGTTTATTTAAGACTTTTTAGTGAATTTTGGTGTTGAAGTCGGTTTTTACTTTTTTTTAGTAAGTATAGATGTTAACTGTTAGTAAAATTCTTCTTATAAATAAATAAAAAGTGCATATTAGTAACTAACATAAATATTAATTAAAATTAAATAGAAGGAAAGATGCCACAATACTGCTACCGTACGCGTTAGTATATGTTATTTTTAAAATCCTCTTCAAATTTGGTAGAATCTTCTTACAAGAACTTTTATTTACACACAAGCAAACAAAGGACTTTAAGGCAGTTAATCCGAATTTAAGAAAATTTCATCTGCTTTCTTTCGGACTTATTCGATTTTACCAATATTTTTGTTTTTGTTTTTTGAAATCATTGTATATTTGGTATTCATACTTATTTTGTAAACGGTACATGTAATATTGTAATCCTGCTGACATGCAGGCGGTATGACTGGTATGCTGCTCGTGATTAGCTTCTAACTATATGCGAATGATGCTACATATTAGTGGAGCATGTTCTTTTCATTTATTACTTTAAAATTACTTTTATTATAAATAAATCTATTTTTCATCTCTCCTGTTCGGAAAATTGAACTTTTATGTGAATATAGCCGGGTGGAAAATAGAATTTCCATCCCTAGGGTGTAAAGTTATTTATTTTTAATTGCTACGATCAGCCATGGATTTAAAGATAATTGAGTCGTATCATATTATTAAAATGAAAGAGCTTATTTGCCTTATTTTTTCTTTAGCTAAACATTAAAACACGTGTTTATTATAATCGTTGATGTAAAGGATATGTAAAATCGGTCTAATTTTTATCAATTAAGTATCTAATTTTAAAATATTCGGTTGCCCGCGCCCTACACTGACACCCTTTTTGTTTCATTTTAAATTGACACTTTTTCTCTTTGTCTTAGTTAGGTCGATTATTGCAAAGATTAATAAGCAGGCGGAGGCGACTTGTTGTTCATTAAAAAATCTTCTTACTAACAACCACCTTTAGCTGTCACTTTATAGCACTATCTCATCAGGTAAAATTGAGTCTGAAATTTGACATAACCTGTAGTAGTTTTGGTAACAAGACTGACAAGGTTGGGGTTGCGTTCTTCCCCTGTTATTATTATCTGTCAGAAAAATTCAATCGATATTTTCATAAGGATTTGATTTTTTTATATCGTCTGCGTTTAATGTTTATGGAATTATTGGCGCTCTAACTCTGTTCGGGCGCCAGAAACATCTTGAGTGAAATGGCTCATTTTCTCCCCTTGTATAACAATCTACTATATCGTGGAAGGTTAGAGACTACATCACTTGTTCTTCTCTAACTGAAAGGAGCGAAGCCACTAAGGTGCTTATTTCAGCAAAATTTTAAATTTAAAAACTAATACGAGGAGTGTACCTATATATTTATCTTAGGCTGAGATTTGTAAATCTAAAATTACCTGTCTGACTCCTTCAAAGTCAAGGCAGGCGCTTTCATTATTTAGAGTACAACTCAAAGTACTTTAAGACCTAATGTAACATATTCTCGAAAGTCTAAAGTAACCCTAAAGTTTTCCCACATTATGCTCATACTTACCTAATACTATTTCAATTAGAATATTCTAACATAACTGTACAGCTAAGTGTTGTGTATGCTTCAGATATCTTTACAAGTTTCACCTACCACCGATAGAAATGAATGCAGTAGGCTCAGTGTCTGCTATGTTTTATAAATTTGAACCATTTTAATAACTGACGAAATACAAAGTGTATAAGCGTATGTAAACAATAAGACTTTTCTGCGTTCAATTCGATGTGAATGATGTTGATCCCGATAAATGTTAGACTTTTAAATTTACAAATCTTACTAGTTTTGCAAGATCAAGTTGATTTATACCTATTTCATGTTTTATAAGGTTTTTAGTTCGATAATAAATGGAAAAAAATATATTTGTGATTTTTTCTAGCTAGCTTGTTTTAAGAAATTAAGTTTGCAAACGTTATCTCTACTTAGATACTATTGGTTATTGGTTTAATCTAATGCCGTGACTGTATAAGATGACGGAGCTCTTGTGACCCATTTTAGGACAATGATGATGAATACTATAACAATAAAACAATTTTCACCATTCAAGAATGTTACAAAAAGTCGGTACAAAAGAAATATACGCCTTATTTTTATAAATATACTGTGACTGTTTGGTGCCTGCGGTAGGTACATATTAAAAACCTGTATCACCAGGTTCCATCTCAGGACCGATGACAAATCAGAAGCTTAAAATATTGCGTGTGAGTGCGTGCGCGCGCGCGTGTGTGCGTGTGTTTGTTTGTTTGTGTGTAAATATTTTGTGAAAGTAGGAATTATGAAAAGCCGGTGGTTCTTATTACGCCATAACCGCCAATAAATTTTCGTTCGCATGGTGAGATTGGTAGAAGCCATGATTGCAAATCAGATTTATATCTATATGTGTTCTTTTCATGAAGCGACAGAATTGCTTGGATTTTTTTAAAAGGTATGGGCCAAGAAACACGAAAAATCTACGAATATAGGCCGCTGTTCTTACAACATGAAATCTATATCAGAGGATAGTTTATATAAATTGCACTTGTAAAAAGCAACTTTGCCTGTGACAGACGAGAAAATGAACCCCGTGTCTTACGCTATCCGGGCGGCCTGGGTACCACTCGGCCACCGGCACATTAGCAAACCTGTTGAATTTTGCAAACGCTTACCTTAACGCGTAGGTAGGTAGGATAGTTATGTGTGAATGCGACTTTAATGCTGCATTCAAAACAAGAAATCATGTAATTTATCGCTAGAGAACAGGCGATGCTTAAAGGTTGCCTATTTTAAGCACAAAATGACATGTCTTGGAACTCATCTCTTGTGCCGCCTGAAAAAAAAGGGGGCAGCAATAATATGGCTAGCCGTCCAGCTAATAAGTCGATGCTTGCTGGCTGAAAGTAAGCCTACTCTTTATATCGCATTTGTGTTCACGCATAGGACAATCAGGAGAACCTAAGGTCGGCAGGTCAGACGAAGGAACATTTCAATTGGCACGTCTGTGGCGAAATAGATTTCTGAATACGCTATTTACTTGTGGAATGAATACTAAATAACGTCTGGAAATACGATTACGGCCATTTTTGGCAAACGTGTTATATTAAAAACATCTGCAACATATTATAATATATTCCACGATGTAATACATAGTAATTGAATAAGGTGTTCTTTTTAACAAAGAAATTATATTTAATTATTATAAAATAAAAACATGTATATACACGGTGTAATTGTGATCAGTGTCATCCAACTTAAGGATTATGATATGGGTTATGCTTATTTAAAAAATATTTTAACTATATGCAAGTTTTATAAAAGAAAACCTTTTCAGAACATAAAAAAATACTTACGAAAATAATAGGTTACAATACGAAAAACTACGCCGTAGCTAGTAAGCTACGAAGCGGTGACCTGGCGATGGTAGTTTTTGTCTCGCTCGCTAGTATCGCAATAATAAATTGATTTTGTGAGATTTTTCTATTTTTTTTGGCATCAGTTTCGTTTGTACAACCACCTTTGAGTCGCTCATCGCTGACCAAAACAGCACGCTGTATTCGTAATTAAAAAAAAAAAATTGAAGCACGAGTAAAAGCAATAAGGAGGATTCCTTGATAGACTAAAACCTTAAAAACTAAACCTTATTTATTCGAACTCTGTTTTTCATTGCATCAAGCATCACTAAGCCTTAGTTTAATCCACTGACTTAAAACTTCAAAACCAAAATGATATACTCTCTAGGTAAGTAAAATTTCGAATCGGTCGACAAATGAGTGAGATATGAGGTAACATAGATACAAAAAAAACAGTCGAATTGATAACCTCCTCCTTTTTAGAAGTCGGTTGAAAAGTAACATTTAAACGTATGCGTTCAAAAAGTCACTCGCATAATTCTTGCGGAAATACTCTCTTACACTTATAACTCAAACGGAAACAATGGTTTGGGTGTGCTTAACTTTAAATGGAACTATTTATTTGTGCGCTAACAGCCAGATATTTTATATTGTTATGTCAACCCTTACGCAAAGTGACATACATGTTGTAAGGCGGGTGTTCCATTAATAGAGGTACCCATAGCGATTCTTGTGTAAAACATAATAACAACAATACGCAC
Organism: Pyrausta purpuralis; assembly: GCA_963924145.1. NCBI lineage: Eukaryota > Metazoa > Arthropoda > Insecta > Lepidoptera > Crambidae > Pyrausta > Pyrausta purpuralis. Next base: position 20,594,352 of record OZ001664.1, on the reverse strand, counting down.
AAATCTATTACGTTTCATTTGCGTCCGGCTAAGGAATGTTATTTGTGTCTATAAGTAGTTTTTAGGGTTCCATAACCGAATGGCAAATGGTCTGTCTGTCTGTCTGTCGGTCTGTCTGTCTGTCTGTCTGTCTGTCTGTCTGTCTGTCTGTCCGTCCGTATGTCACAGCCATTTTATTCTGTAAATATAAGCATCACACTGTTGAAATTTGGTAGGAAGATGTACCCTGTTAACCGCTTACCGATTCTTTTAAAAAAAAAATACATTTAAGGGGGGGGGGGGGGGCTCCCATGCATGAAACTTTTTTTTTGTCAAACCTATGCGTGTGTCTATGAATAGGTCTTTTAAAATGACATCGAGGTTCCTAAAACCATATATGATGTAGACCTTAACAAATACTTTCAAAGAAAATTGGTTCGGACGGGATCGAACTAGAAGTTTTTGAGATATAGCACATTTTCAACAACCGCTTGGCCCGTTTTTCTGGACACTGTGAATTAGACAATTTAGACGATTAATTTAGTAGATTGTTTCAAGTCAAAAATAAGTTCATCCTATGCCGCATAACGACTTGTTGCCAAATTTTAAAGGGCTTGGGTCCTTGATAAATGTGAATAGGGGCCGTCCATTAATCACGTGATGTTATTTTGGGCATTTTAACCCCCACTCTCCCCCTTGATGATACATGGTGAAGTATCAAGACCTCCTCCCCCTATATCACGTGTATTTTTTAGGGTCCCAAAAAACGGAACCCTTATAGTTTCGTCAAGTCTGTCTGTCTGTTCGTCTGAGTCTGTTTGTCTGTCCGTCCGTATGTCACAGCCAATTTATTCTGTACCTATAAGCATCACACTGTTGCAATTTAGTAGGAAGGTGTATCTTGTTAACTTCTTTAAGATTCTTATACAAAAAATAAAAAATAATGATATTTAAGGGAGGGCTCCCCTGCATGAACTCCCCTGATTTTTTTTTACTCAAATCTATGCGAGTGGAGTATCTATAGGTAGGTTTAAAATGACATTAAGGTTTCTAAAACCATTTTCTTTTAAAGTCTAACGTTTGAGAGATACACGCTTCCAAAGTGGTAAAATGGGCGTCCCCCCTTCTAACTTCTAAACTAAGCAAGTGTAAATTTAAAAAAAATACATAATGAAGATCTTAACAAATACTTTTAACGAAAATTAGTTTGAACGAGATCGTACTAGTAGTTTTTGAGATATAGCTCCTTTTCAACAACCGCAAACATAACTTTGTTCTTCATACAAACACTATGAAAGACGAAGTTATATTTGCTGTCAACAAAATATTGTTGTATTTTAGCTAAGTGAATTCCTTAAATCAGATAAAAGTTGGCACGGAACCCTCAGTACGCGAGTCGGACTCGCACTTGGCCGGTTTTTTAAATGTATATAAACAGGTATAGTGATTATCTAATTTTATGATAAAATGAGACTACAATAAAACCGTTAGAGGTAGAGTGACAGGTTTTTTTGACTGATATGAAAACAATAAAACTCAGGGAAGAAATACATGTGACATATGAATACAACCCATTCTCCCTCCCTCTTGTGATTTTTGCGATTTTTTCTAGACCAATCCCCCCCCCCCCCTTCCTTAGAGCATCACCCCTATAAGGTGTACAGCCATAACTAGTGGTTATAATACACCGCAAATGTTTTGTTTGCAAATATTTATCCTATTACGATTTTTTGGTATATTATAACATATTTGTTACACCACTGTACATCGTTCCTGAAAGGTCCTTTTCATACGCGTAATTAATTCCTATCGCATTACATGAGCGGTGACCACCGGCTTTGCAAATATGACCTCTATGTCCCAGTCATAAAGAACCCGGCCTATTATTACGGCGGCTTACATTTCACGTAAGTTATGACCTTTGACACAAAATAATTGGTGGACAGAAGGCCCACCACAAAATACTATGTTGTACGTTCAAATAGCAATCTGCCTAGGTATCGTAAAACCATTTTAGCAGCAGATTTGAAAAACATTTTCAAATAGTCTAACACTTTCTTTCATTTTTTCGTCAATCTAAAAACCATCAATGCTGGTAAGATTTCTCAGGGGCATTTAAATAAAATATTCGTCAGCAATCACAACCATTGCTCTGACCCCAAAGTGAGTAGCTAATGCACTTGTGTTATCGAAAATCAGGCACAACGGTGGTACCACAACACCGAGCCCCGAGACAATATAGGAAATTTTCATTTCTATGTTGACCCGACCAGGAATCGAACCCGGGACCTCAGAGCGGCGACACCTTGAAACCCAGCGTGCTTAGCCACTACACCACGGCGGTCAATAAATTATATTCTTTATTTAACTGACATTTTAAAACAATCTGCGATTTGCTAGAACGTTTGTCTGATATGCCACTGGACGTCCTATTACCTATGCGCTTTTTTGGTCTCCAATCAAGAGCTTTTTTGCCCTAACGGCCATTGCTTCTTCAGGCTATGCCCAATGTCACTTGAGTTTACTGATCTTCAGAGCTTTGTCAGTGATGTTTGGACCTTCTGCATTTTCTTACTCTATGTCATTACTGCGTCTTTTTAGGCTGTCCGCCTGACAAATTTATACGTGACAGTGTCTAGATGGAGGTATTAAATAAAAGAAGTAACTCCGTGGATGCCCGCGAGTGTTTTATGAAAGAGAAAATGTAATTTAAGTGGGAATTTACTCGCGGGATGGAAAAATGTGAAATAGTGGTAGTTGGAACGCGGTCTGGAATTAAATAGCAAGCGTTTATAGCTTAAGAGATGTAAAAATAAATTAGTTCAAATTGTAAAATCAACCTAATACAAAATAAGGTTACGAACTGACTTCAATTACAATATTCAAATAATTACGATGACATCGTTAAAATACTTGTACTTTTAATGACCCTTTTATAGATTTTGTATAGAATTAAAAAACAAAGTAATTGTGACATTTCTGGAACTTTTTTTACATTTGTGTTGAGTAGTTGTTATTATTGTTTATGGTACATAGTGAATCAATGGCAAATATATTTTGAACGTATTTTAATAGAGCTTTACAATGTATACTACGCTGGCGGTCAAAACTAAAAGTGCTTGTAATTTTGTGAATTGTTCGATGCTTGTTGCAACACTAGAATTAACTGCAAAATGGTAAGTTGGATGAAAATACTTTTCACGTGTCAGTTAAGAATTGACCACGGATCTGTTAATATGACTTACCTACAGGCCTAATCCTAGGAATTGTACAATGATCAGTATAATGATCTTGCGTGACTCCCAATTTTCTATCTGTTATTGGTATGGACGTAGTAAGCGCTTGCTAGTAAAAAGCAAACGCAGATTTCAATAGTTTCAGTAGGTAGACTTATTGTCAGCTCTGTAAATGATACTTTGGAGCTCGATAATCAACTGTGTAATTTAAATGTACCTTTGTATAAAGAAGTAATTATTGTTCATGGTTATAAGAACAACTAAGTTCATCTTAAAGATAAAATAAGTAACCAAACATTTGCGCACGGGCGGGACTCGAAACAGCAACTTTCTGGCTAACCGGGCCAAACGCTCCACCAATTGAGCTACCGTGCTATCAGTCCGACCTTGCAAAATTTGTGGTCTCTTATGGATACGTCATATGCGCGAAAAAAAAAATGGTTTCTTATTTCATCTTTATGAATATAGAATATGACACTATGAGTGTTAAAAATACTCTAAACCATAAGTTTATCTTTGTTGAATAGAGCTTATCAAGTAGGTACTATGCAGACTTACCTTTTTTTTAAAGTTTCGTATATTATCTGACTAATTTTCGACGCTGACTGTACATCTAGTGCACACTATATTGCGTTTGTCACGTCGTTGTCGGCGACGATTTGTAGCCGCATTCACTTGTTCCTCGCGCGATCCATCATAGAGCCGTTTGTATGCGCTGGTTTAAGTTCCACGACGCATGCAATGCTGGTTGCACCACTGGAATTAACTGCGAAATGGTAAAATTATTGAAAATGTTGTTTACGATGTAAGTTGAGAGTTGACCACGGCTGTGTTGACATGACTTAGCTACAGGCCTAATCCTGGGAATTGCACAATGATCAGTATAATGATCTTGGGTGCGTTACTTCCAATTCACAAGCTATGTGTGGTATGGACGGAGTAAGTGCTTGTAGTAAATAGCAAACTCATATTTCAATAGTTTCCAAGTAGGTAGACTTTTTGACAGCTCTGTAAATGATACTTTAAAGCTGGGTAATCAGCTGCGTAATGTAAATGTAGATAGATAAGATAGATAACTCTTTAATGCAGATAACATAAATTGATTTACAAATTCGTTTTAAACAAATGTACAATTTATGCGGTCTCTTCCAGACAATCGTTAGGTAATTCTTTACCCAACGGTTGTCTGGAAGAGATCGCTTGATTGCGTTTGTCACGTCGTTGTCGGCGGCAATTTGTAGTCGTATTTAGGTACTTGTTCCTCGCGCGATCTATCATAGAGCCGTTTGCATGCGCTGGTTTTCGTACCACGACGCATGCAATGCTGGTTGCTGCACCACTAGAAATATCAGTGTGATAGCAAATGAAATACAAATGCATGGTCATTATTCAGCTAAAATATTTCCTCAGCTACACTCTGAACGTATTTCGTGTTGTGGTACCACGCCGTTGTTTTTGATTATTATAAAGGATTTTTATAAGTGCATTCGCCACTTAGTTTGGGATTATATCAATGTATGTGATCGGTGTTTTTTACCTTGGTATCTGTACAATTATCTTTACCTTATTGTAATCTCGTAGCCTACGTTAAAACTTAACTAGCAAGTATAATGGTAGCGCTGGATATGCTGGATAGAACGTATGTAAATAAATATTGGACACCGATCACATACATTGCTCTGATCCCAAAGTAAATAGCTTATGCATTTGTGTTATGGAAATCAGAAACTACGGTGGTACCACAACACCCAGACCCGAAACAATGTAGAAAGTTTTGATATCTTCATTGACCCGACCGGGAATCGAAGCCGGGACCTCAGAGCAGCAACGCCTTGAAACCCAGCGTGCTAAGCCACTACACCACGGAGGTCGTCAAATTATCGTATCAGCTTATGTGCTTGGAGGTATGGTATATAACCCTAGAGATCTACTTAGCTCTGATGGGAGTTCTTACCAAGTCCCCAAGTCTGCTAGTTGAATTGTAACAAATCGTAGTTTGGCAGCAAGATTTTATCGACATAATTATTATCTATACTAATATTATAAAGCTGAAGAGTTTGTTTGTTTGCTTGTTTGAACGCGCTAATTTCAAAAACTACTGGCCCGATTTGAATTTTTTTTTACGTTGGATAGTCCATTTATCGAGGAAGGCTTAAGGCTATATAACATAAAGATACAACTCATAAGACCACAGAAGAAATGAAAAATGTTGCGAAAACGGGAGAAAGATATTCCTTTTGAGAGCTTCCGCTGCATACGCTGCGGAAACCGCTTAAGTTACACAAAAATCATGTATGACAGGATTGTTCAGCATTAAGAGTTCTATAATAAAGTCCGCGACAGCATATGTCTATCTTTTATGGTTGACTTACTACAACCTTTTTTATGTTAATAAATTTGTAAAAAAATAATGCATTATTTTTAGAGGTGTATTATACACACAGGTATTTATTCTTATCAAAATAAATACATTCATCATCACGAGCATTTCATTTGGAACCAAGTTGCCCTTAATATCATTCGATTTCAATAAATATCTTAGGAGCTATCACAGTTTTAACATAACGCCGCACCAAAATAATGTTCGCAGCTTAAGTACAACGTGCGCTTCCACTAATCTATACTAATATTATAAAGCTGAAGAGTTTGTTTGTTTGAACGCGCTTATCTCAGGAACTGCTGGACCGATTTGAAAAAATATTTCTGTGTTGGATAGCTTATTTATCGAGAAAGGCTTTAGGATATAAAACATGACGCTGCGACGGGAGGGGAGGGAGCAAACTCAAAACGCGCGGACGAAGTCGCGGGGGCCGCTAGTAGATTATAAACAAAATGTCATGGGTGAGTAATCCAATAACAGTTTTGTACAAAATTACCTCCAAAATTCATCTTAAATCATTCCCTTATACAATCTGAGTCACAGGCCCTTTCTGAATCAATTCATCTCCCCTCAAAAGAGCGTCTCATCAAAGACACAATAACCGTAATAGGTCCGAATGACCGTTTATGCAGTCAAGTCATCGTAGGGAAGTGCTCGTAGTGGACTCACTTAATCAGATTAGAACATACGGGCTTAAGGCAGGTCGTGACCCTTGGTACATAAAGAAAGTGGGAACAGCTGGTTCATTCAACATTAGTAATAGCCAGTGGAAGTGATTGATGTCGAAGATTTCAACCCTCTGATTAGATGCCGATGGTTTTCGTTAATTTAGGCGACACCTCATTTATAGCTTCATGACAAATATCATTAATAGGCTTGGGTAATAACAAGGGTCATATCTTAAATTTCAATTGTGCTTTTTCTAAAACGATCTGTTTTTTTCACTGTGGTCTATCAACAATCGAGAAACAAATTTACGTAAAACATTATAATTATTATAAGATGAAATGAGAAACCACAAATTGCGCACGGGCGGGATTCGAACCTGCAACCTCTCGCAAACCGGACCAACGTTCTCTCCAATCGAGCTACCGTGCCGGTTTCGATTCGACCGCGAGAAACGTCTGGTCTCTTATAGATACGGTCATATTTATGTTTGACCCAAATAGGATGTTACTAAAGTCCAATAGTATGTGTATACTCTAATGTTGCAAATTATTTTGCAAATTTTTAACTGCTTTAAAGCCATAATGTCGTCCTTCTTAACAGTATGTGGAACTCATTACTAGTTTCCTAATGATTAAAATTCAATCATATTATAATTATTTACACTTTTCAGACTTCTTTGTAAACTTCATTCGTCGATAAATCTCTATGATCAACTTTAATTTATTTTTCGTCCAATCGAGCTTTTTGTATCCATCTTGATTGTGTCAAGCCAGACGAGGAATACAATAGGTGATGTTATTGGCGTTTAGTACCATTTACTTACTGTGGACTAACAGCTGTTATGTTCATTTCTGCAATTACAGTTTACTTTGCATTCATGGCAATAACTATAAAATACCGACGTTTTTTTGGGTTTTAACCATTGCAAGTTCTGGTTACTTGTATCTTAGCCGCTTATTTATTTAATCAAACTTAATTGCAGTGAGTTGTACCATTGGAGATTAAATTAAAAATTTAATTAGTACCTATTTGTATTTTTCAGTGTCAAACAAAAAAGTGTGTTAGAAGTTAGTGAGTCTACTGCAGAAATTACTTTTATGAATTAAATCGCTTTCGGGATCGCTAAAGCGGTGCTTCGGTCAATGAGTTGTTTTTACTACGTATATAGAAGCTATGCGAAGCAAAATATGAGTCGCAATACGACGGCACGATTGTGACGTATTCGTTGAAATTTGTATTTCGTGTATGACAACATTTGTATGTGTTGATGACAAGCGGCGTCAATTAACGGAGCACGAAATTTTTTCGTGGTGTCAGTTCCATACTACTACAATAGCAATTCAATGCTTTTTGTTACTTAATACTGCTAGCGAGGAAAAATCATTACGATTCGTTTGGTGTAGTGGTTAGTGCTACTGACTATTACGCCGGCCGTCGCGGGTTCGAATCCCACACGGGGCAAATGTTTGGTGATGAGCATGAATGTTTATATGTATATAAGTATTTATGGGAGACTCCCCAGTCATAATCGCTTTCTGGTATTTATTGATTATAATCTTCTGATCTTCTTCAGTGTTCAATTCGTGTTAACGTTTTGAGATTAAAACGCCGCTTGTGTTTCTGCTATCTGCTAAAAAGCCTTTTAATTCGGATACCCTTAAACCGCTAAAAGGGTAAACACATCGGGATTAATGCTCGTTCGGGAAACTGGGTTTAGTCGAATTCATCGAGTTTAAGCCACAAGCGGAAAAAAACATAACCCTCCTTTGCTTGCCACGTGGAATAAGCGTCTAGCTGTTCTAAGGGTTGCTAAGAGATGGCGCTAATTGTCCCCAAAATTGCGATATAAAGTTGTTTATGTTTGTTCTTTTAGAAAAACGCGAATAACGGCGCTGGTTGTACGAAAGAGTTTATTCTTACTAGATGCTATTGTTATAATAATTATTTAAAACTATTTGACACTACTCTTAAATATAGTTTGGAAAAAATTTTAAATTTACATTTTGATAACAATTCCTGGACTCAGGCTTCGCTTCCTATTCGTTTTGGTGGGATCGGAATTCGCCAAATTTCTAGTATAGCCCTCCCCGCTTTTCTCTCCTCTTTGCATAGCACTTCCGTTTTAGCCGGAAAAATCTTTGAGCATCCTCGCCAGCTTTCTGAGGTGAGAGAGGCGGAGGAGTTTTGGCAAGGTCTCTGTCCTAGAGAAGACATTCCAAAGGAACGTCACCAACAAAAACTTTGGGATGTCCCTCTTGCGAGAGAGACCTTCAATTCTTTTCTTCAAAATTCCGTCAGTGACAGTAGTCGAGCAAGGCTCTTGGCGGTTTCCTGCAAAGATTCTGGTCACTGGCTTCATGCTTTGCCGTCAAAAAATTTAGGCACTCTTTTCGATAGTGAGTCTTTCCGGGTGTGTGTGGGTCTCCGCCTTGGCACCCCTATATGTGAAATTTTTATTTGTCCCTGTTGCAAGGAGGTTGACAAATTTGGTCTCCACTGCCTTTGTTGCCAACAAAGCGCTGGGCGTCTCGCCTGTCACGCTACCCTTAATGACGCCATCAGAAGAGCTCTTGCCACCATTAATGTTCCTTCCACGTTGGAACCACGTGGTTTGGTCCGTGACGATGGCAAGAGACCCGATGGCCTCACGCTTATTCCCTGGGAACGGGGTCGGGCCTTAGTTTGGGATGCAACTTGTGTCGATACTTTGGCCCCATCCCATCTCAGAGAATCAGCCCTTAAAGCTGGAGCAGCAGCGGAGTTGGCTGAAAACGCCAAGCGTCGCAAGTACGTCTCACTTGCAAGTGATTATGTGTTTGCGCCGTTTGGTGTTGAAACATTTGGGCCGTGGGGACCCTCTGCTAAATTGCTGTTTGGTAAAATTGCGCCAAAATTAAATTCTGTCACAGCCAATAATAAAGCTGGCTGGTTCCTAGCTCAAAGGATTAGCATAGCTATTCAACGCGGCAACGCAGCCAGCATCATAGCCTCCTTGCCTCAAGGAAATGGTTTCGTTTTTGAATAGGTAGACTTTAAGTTTTTTTTTTTTTTATGTAGCATGTCTTAGTTTTATTTCTTCTTCTATTGTTAAAGATCAAAATAAGAAAGGCTAAGATCCGATGAAACAGTTGGAGAAAAAAATGTTTTGCCCGACTTCAATAAAGGAGGTAATCAATGCAATGTGTTTGTATGTAATATCGTTGGATAATATTTGAGTATGTTGATTTAGTAAGGATTCCAAACACGTGTACTAAATTTCGTAAGTGTATGTATGTTTGAATGTTTGACAACGGATTTCTCGTAAACGAAGAAACATAGATGATTCTATGCTTTAGAATGTTTTTAACACTCACAGTGTCATATTTTATATTCATAAAGATGAAATAAGAAACCAAACATTTGCGCACGGGCGGGACTTGAACCAGCAACCTTTTGGTTTGCCAAAAGGTTGCTGGTTCAAGTCCCGCCCGTGCGCAAATGTTTGGTTTCTTATTTCATCTTTATGAATATAGATGATTCTTTTTTATTCGAATAAGATATATTCCAATTTAGGGTACAGTGTAAGATTTATCAAAATCGGTAAAATAAAGATAAATAAAAAAAATAGAATTTGACTATTGATATCATACGGAAATTTCGCTAATTGCTCCAAGTGCAAAACAGAATGTGCTCAACGGCTCAGTGTTTCATGTAAGCGAGTTAATTACTTATTTCATTCTGTTTTCTGTTGAAGGTATTTGTGGGTAAGGTGTTGACTTCATCTTGTTTTTTTCTCTTCTCTTCATTTGTTTTTGACCAACACGGTTTCCTTAAAGGTTGTTACTCTGTGCATTAATAGTCCCGCTGATACCATAGAAGTACTATCCCCTATCAGAACGGATAATAATTTTATGGCCGATATAGATAACAGACTATCGGACTGATTACGACAGTTCTGGATCAGAGCCTTAGGTACACCTTGCCAACAAAATACAGGGTGTTGTTTTGGTCAGTGACATCCAACTCAGGGAGGATAAGATGATTTATACTTATTCTAAAAAATATATGTATATTTTTAATTCTAAGCAAGTTTTATACAAGAAAACCTCTTCACAACATTAAAAACGTAGCTAGTAACTACCTACCTACGAAGAGGCAACCTGGTGTTCGTAGTTTTGACTCAATCGCTGTATCGCATCAATAAATTGATTTTGTGGGTTTACTCCATTTCAAAAAAAAATATCCTATCACTATCATTGTTTGGTCCGGTGCAATTGGAAAAAGGGGCATAGTTCTGAATTGCTACTCAAGGTAAATAACCACCTATTATATTATTATGCAGCAAATGCACGAAATAGGTCGCTTGCACAATTAACCAATTGGTAAAAGCAGGATACGTTCATTATTGTACAGTATGTCACAATATACTCCCAATTTGAACTCTATTACCATTGACTTAAAATTACTTTATGTAGGTCGTCCTACAAACAGACCACCTACGAGTATGGCTTATAAGGATGTGAACGTGCATTGTATTGAAACGATTCGCTTCTATTAATAATGTTTATTTCTTCGAACGGATGATGATGAGAAGGAAACGCCGGTTGATTGGATTCTTACTATTATAGAATTCAAAAATGATACTTTTGTATAAATGTAGTCGTATATTAGTCTTACTATGAATGTGATTTGCGTTTCAGTAAATATTGATTCACACAGTTAGTAGTCACATTTACTCTTATTAAATCATCACGAGCATTTTATTTTGAACATGATCACCCTTTGCATCATTTGATTTCAATAAATATCTTAGAAGCTATCACAGTTTTAAAATAACTCCGCACCAAAATAATGCTTGCATCTTAAGTACAGTCGCCGTCAGATATTTTATAACAGACAATGTGACCAAATACTTCTGAACAGTTATGATACCATTAACTTTCATTTACTACAATCTACCGTTAATATCTGAACAAAAATTTCAATAATATCAAAGCAGATAATAGTTAATAACTGATCAGAATCTGCTCAGATTAAATTAATTATATAATGTTCATATATTAATGGTAATTGTAATGTTATCAACTTATTGATATTCTTACCGTTCAGAAGTATTTGATCACCTTGTCTGCTACAAAATATGGGCCTGAACACCACGGGCAAACGCTAACTGCTATGGTTACTACTTGCCTCTTACTTAAATGATATAAATAAATAAATAATAAATATCCTTTGGACATTCCCACACATCGCCATCTAGTCCCAAAGTAAGCTACTCGAAGCTTGTGTTATGGGTGCCAGACAACCGATATAATACTTAAATACTTTTTGTTTGTAAATACATACATGATATACATAGAAAACACCCAGAGCAATACAAACAGTCATTTTCATGCACACAAATGTTTGTATTGTGCGGGGATCGAACCCGCAACCCGATGCGTAGTAGGCGATTTCTCGACCACTACACCAGACGGGTTGTCAAAAAAACATAATGAAAAAACATAATAATTTGTTGAAATATTTTACGGGTTTCAAAATTTACGCGGACGACGCCGATTGTTTATTACAATAGGTGAAATTGTAGTATCACGAAAAAAAATGTGACAATGTTGTCAATGAATTTCATACAAAAAGCCGTATCAATATCGAACCAGCCGGATGCGTTGAATTTGCTGAACTCACTTTTGTTTATCATCATAACACGTTTCAATGTTTGCTTTTTTATTTCTGTAACAAAATAACGTACAATCTTACAAAAGGTCCAAAATTTGCTGTTGAAAAGTGGTTTGTAGAAGGCGTTATTTCTCTAGAAAGAAGCAATGCATTAAAAAGTAACACCAAACTTACCTAAACATTTCCCTTGTACTAGGGCTCTGATACACAAATGTTGAATTTCTCTTATTGCCAGGTACATTTGATCACACTCATATGTGAGAGTGGTTAGTATTGCTATATTCTTCGTCATCCACACTAGAGGATCCGTCAGAGTAGTCAATTCGTAAACATTGGGTGATTTCTGTAACATATTTCAATTTCATCCAAGAACCATCGGTTTGTACCTTTGTGAAACATTTGACGAGATATTATTTTTATTTTCCCACTTCTATGTATGGACTCATGACTAAATTATACAATAAGTTTTTGTTATCAAAGAACTCACTTTATTCCCTACTATTAGCTCTTTGCAAAATCCAATTCCCATTGACATATACAATATGGAGTGTACGAAGGTTTCCAGTATAAAAATCAGGATCTAAAAAAATTGTAAATCGGTACTTAAACACCATCATCCAACTAATCTACACTAATATTATAAAGCTGAAGTGTTTTTGTTTGTTTAAACGCGCTAATCTCAGAAACTACTGGACTGATTTGAAAAAATATTTTTGTATAGTACGGCTTATTTATTGAGGAAGGCTTCACGAAAACATCACGCAATTACGAGAGCGGAGAGAGAAAACTCAAAACGCGCGGACAAAGCAGTTTTTTTATCAATGATTTTTAATTTCCTTGGTAATTATGCAATAACTTGAGATTTCAGCCATTTTTTTTTATTTTTCTCATACTTTAGGCAATGCACAAATATAAAAAATATTATTGAAACATAAAAGGTCTTACCAATTTATGGAAGCATTTATTGATACACTTAGCTGTGCCGATTGTTTCTAAATGCTTTTTCAACATCTTAATCAAACATGGCTTAGAATTATTGACGCTAATTACATTGCCTAGTAGCAACTTTTTAGAAAAATGCGATATCATCGAATACTCCAAGTTGTGCCTAAGAAATCTAATCAATTGAGATAAATACATTATGCTAACATCAAACATCTGGAAAGCACGTACATCTAGAGCTATCATAATATTTCTTTGCTTGTATACTGTTGAAGTAAGCAGATAAATATGCCAAACAAGCAATGAAATGTGTAAGGCCCAATTATGAAACACATTCTTTTTATAGATTCCTCTGGCATAATTGCATTCGCAAAGCCTTTGCAATTTTAATATCAACTCAACGTGGTTAACCGAATCGACGACGTTGCACTTGTAGAAAATGGAAATTATTATTGGGTAGTAAATAACATCGAATAAGGATATCCAACGGGTGTAAAATGTTAATGAAGAGGCTTGTTCCTCAAACGAAAGAACCGTCCGCCATAGATTCAAAACCAACAATATTAAAATCACACTTCCACTCATAACCTTCACTGTTGCTGTGTTCGGAATAATTGTATTATTATTTCTGATCCGGAAAACAGGGATACAGTACATATAATGGAAAAATATAACTGGTTTTAATATATCAATGAAATCCTTTTCAATATAGTTGCTAAGAACCATCTTATCGACTTCAACGTACCTTTGTGACTAACACCATATGTATAGTCGTATTAATTCGATGTTTGCTTTCAAAAGGCTCAAAGTAATTAATTAAAATCATTTACTTACTGTTGTTTGGTCTTGATGGTATTTCTAGAAGTAATCCAATTAATATTTTGACTGTCATTCCTATACATATAAAGATACACTAGTTCTTTATTAAAAAAATGGCCAGTGGAAGTCGGAATCGTGCACTGAGGGTTCCGTACAAACTTTCACTGAAATATCTGGGTGCCTAGGTTTGCTCGGTATTTTATTAAAAGGAAAAGAAAAAGTTTGGATCCCATCTTAAATATCATTATTTTATTTTATTTTTATTCATCAAGTTTTAACTGTGTAATGCTAATAGTTGCAAAATAAAGTAACTGTCACATACGGACGGACGGATAGACAGGCTTGAAGAAATTATAGGGGTTCTATTTATTGCCAATCGGCTACGGAACCCTAAAAATATTGAAGTAATTCTAATTAGGATTATTGAGCGGTTTATCACCAAACGAACTTGAGATTTTTGAGAGAGTAATCTCAGAATATTGATGATATGCGGGTGTATAAAAAGGACTTGTAAATTCAACAAGCTTGCCAATGTGTCGGTGGCCGTGTGATATAGGCATCATTTTCATTTTCTGACATCGTTGTTTTTTACAAGTTCAAAATAGCATGTAGTGAGTGCAAAATCTAAGTAATTAAAAGATGATGAATGATAAACGAGTTGTGCATGCTTTTGGTGACGATCAAATTTACAAATGTAAACAATACGTCAACGAAATCACGTGTAATCCTATACAAACTTGTACGGCGATGGGATCTGAGCGACCCCTATAAAAACACATAACCACTGAAACTCTGATGCCCAATCGATAATGTCTCGGGCTCGGCAAACTAAATCAGTCCTCTGCCCTCTCTGTTCCCTCGTCCTCTCCATATTTGTAGACTTGTCATTACATTAGTGATAGGACGTGCTTGATATCGACAAATGACTATAAATTACTGTTGTGAAAACTTGTAATTTATTTAAAAGGTGTATCAATTGGCCAATGGGGCAGGAAAGTTCTAGACTGGAGACCCTTCGACCATAGACGTAGCGTAGGACGTCCACCAACAAGACCACATCGCAGGATCAAACTGGATGCAGATCGCTAGTAATCGGTCGCTGTGAAAAGCCGTGGGGGAGGCCTATGTTCAGCAGTGGACATCTTTTGGCTGATAATGATAATGATGAATCACATACATTGCTCTGATACCAAAGTAAGTAGCCAAGGCACTTGTGTTAAGGAAATCAGACACAACGTTGAACCACAGCACCCTGATCCGACACAATATATAAAATTATGATTTCAACATTGACCCGACCGGGAATCGAAGACCTCGAAGCGGCGACGCCTTAAAACCGAGCGTTCTTAGTCACTTCACCACGAAAATCGTCACTAATTTTATTTCTTAACTGTTATATTTTTGATTCAACAGTAGTAGTAGTAATTAGCAGTACCTGTAGTAGCAACTATTGGAGTGGCCTAGATATGTACACATTCATCATCATCATCATTATCAGCCATCGTCCATTGCTGAACATAGGCCTCCCCTACGGCTCCCCTACGGCTTTCCACAGCGACCGATCACTAGCGGTCTGCATCCAGATAGATCCTGCGATCTTTACAAGGTCGTCTGTCCATCTTGTCAGTGATCGTCCTACGCTGCGCCTTTGGTCGAAGGGCCAATCTAGCACTTTTCTGCCCCGAGGTTGCCACTTAAGCTAACTGATTCTCAAGGCTATGTCCGTTACCTTGGTTCTTCTACGTATCTCCTCGTTTCTGATTCGATCTCGTAGAGAAACACCGAGCGTAGCCCGCTCCATCGCTCGTTGTGTAATTTTAAGCTTCTTTATGAGGCCCATAGTTAAAGACCACGTTTCGGATCCGTATGTCATCACTGGTAACACACACTGGTTGAAGACTTTCATCTTCAGACACTGAGGTAATTGAGACGAGGAGACGCTCTTGCGCAGTTTCCCGAACGCTGCCCAGCCGAGTTGGATTCGTCGATTGACCTCTTTCTCAAAGTTGGACCTACCCAATTGGATCACATGTCCCAGGTACTCATCGACAACTTCGAGAGTTGAGTTCCCAACAGATACTGGAGTGGGTACAACAAGGGATCATGACATAATTTTCGTCTTTTCCATGTTCATTTTAAGACCCACTTGTTAGGATACTCGGTCGAGGTCTTCGAGCATAGTGCCAAGATCATCTTGCGACTTTGCCACTACGACTATATCATCAACAAATCGGAAGTGTGTTGTCGAATCCTTCCCATTCCAGGAGCTTGAAGGCGTCTTCCAATGCCGCTGTAAACAGTTTCGGAGATATAACATCGCCCTGTCTTACACCTCTTCGCAATGGAATCGCCCTCGTATTCTGTTCCTGTACTCTGACCGACATGGTGGCGTTGTTATATAGACACTTTAACACCTCTATATACCTATAGACTATGTAACACCGCTGAAGAGACCGAAGCACCGCCCAAGTTTCGATCGAATCAAAGGCCTTCTCATAGTCCACAAAAGCTAAACATAGAGGCATATTATACTCCTCGGACTTCTGTATAATTTGCCTTAGAGTATGAATGTGGTCTATGGTACTGTAGCCTTTTTGGAATCCAGCTTGCTCGGGAGGCTGGAAGTCATCAAACCTACGTGCGAGACGATTCGTGATGACCCTTGAGAACAGCTTGTAAATGGCTCAGGAGTGAGATGGGTCTATAGTTCTTCAATAAGGTTTTGTCTCCTTTTTTGAAGAACAACACCACCTCACTCCTGTTCCATGCCTCAGGCGTGATGCCCTCTAGCAGAACGGAATTAAAGGGTCTCTGAAAGACTTTAAGTACCGGTGTTCCACCCGCTTTCAGAAGCTCTGCTGTGATTCCGTCCTCGCCAGGTGCCTTATTGTTTTTAAGCTGTTTCAGGGCCATCTTAATCTCGTAGATGCTGATGTCCGGGACGTCTTCGGTGTAGTGTCGGGTTAGAGCAGCTCTTGGGTCTCTGACCGAGCTGTTAACGGGTTCGGCAACTGAGGTGTACAACAGCTCATAAAACTTCTCAATCTCCCTCAAAACCTCTGCTTTCGTCGACGCTTCACGGCTGTCCTCCGTCTTAAGCTTCGTCAACAGGCTTAGCCCAATAGACATGTCCCTTGCAAACACTTTGGAGCCTTAGTTCCGCTCTATTGTTTCTTTAACACTATTCGTGTTGAAGCAACGGATGTCGTGTCGCAGGGACTTCCATATTTGTCTTTTGAACTGCCTGTAGTTTTCAGCATTAACGGAGGTCTGCAGTGCCATAGATCGACGTTCTGCCATAAGGTCGAAAGTGTGGACCGAGAGTTTTTGAGGTCTATTTTTACGGCCAGGTCTAGAAAACTTAGATCCGACCGTTTGGACAGTTTCCACAAACCCGTTGTTTATTTCGTCCACTGATACGCAATTCTCTAGGCAATCAAAGCGGTTTGACAACTCGAGTTGAAAACTCTCGGGATTTTGGATATGGGAACGAGTAGGTCGGAGCGTGGACTTCATCAAGCGGGACCTTTCCAATTTGACATTTATATTCAATGTGCCTCGAACCATACGGTGATCACTGCCGGTGTTTACCCTGTTGATCACGGAGACATCATTGAATAACCGTCTCTTGGTGGTCATGATGAAGTCTATCTCATTTCTCGCCTTGCCATCCGGACTCAACCAGGTCCATTTCCTTTTAGGTGGCTTCTGGAAGAAAGAGTTCATCGCAAAGAGTCCCTCCTTCTCCAGAAAGTCGGCCAGCCTATTTCCCCTGGCGTTCCTTTGACCATTTTATTTTATTTTATTTGTATTACAAATCCACAGCTCTTGATGATAATAACATAAAATAAATAATATTTAAGACTTACAGCCAATGACGGATTTACATTTTTTATACTAAATTTTAGTGACGGTCATCGGTTAACTTGACGTGTATTATTAAAACTGAATGTCTTTCTGAAATGTGTGTGTGTGTGTACCATATCCAAAAGGTCCCACTTTCAACTCATCCTCACCTCGCTTGCCGAGTTTTGCTTTGAAGTCCCCCTTAACGACAGTAAAATAGGTTTTGGAAGTGTGTATGGCTCTACTTACGTTCTCATACATTTCCTCCACCTCTTCATCCGGGTGGTTCGAGGTCGATGCATATACCTGTATGACATTCAGCGAATACCTTTCGGTTATTCTAAATATAAGGTATATCACCCTGTTCGACACACTCGCGATGGTTACGATGTTGTTTACGAGGGACCTGTGGACAAGAAACCCAACACCACCTTGGGACTTTTGGCTACCCTCCCGGTAGAAAAGCCGGTTGCCGGACTTCAGAGTTCTCGTGTCCACGCCCTCTCTGCATATACCTAATAAATATCATTTGGACATATCATTGACGTGGGACTTGTGAACGAGAAACCCGATACCACCTTGGGACTTTTGTTGGTTGCCTTCTCGGTAGTAGAGCAGGTGGCCGGACTGCAGAGTTATCGTGTCCTCGCCCTCTCTACGGAATTCTGATAGACCCATTATGTCCCAGTGTAACCTGCTCATTTCTTCCTCCAGCTCGAGCAACTTCTCATCTGTCCTCAGTGTGCACGTGTTATAAGTTACCAGGGCCAATTGTCGTCGGGGTGGTAGCGCGATCGCCTCCGGGGATTCTTAGCACCCCCTGCCCCGCCGTTACCGTGACCGCTACCGGAATCAGGAATAGCGGGGCTGCCGGAGACTGGGGGCCTGGATTTTTTCTGTGCTACCATTTAGGCGGGTATTTGCCAGTACTCGCCACGCTTGGCAGGCGGGTTGGCGAGCACAGAGGCGCAGCCCCTTGCAGTTGTGACGCTGCTGCCCGTCACAGTTCTACATTTAGCTGCGCTTTAAATTGGATAGTTATACTGCTATCAGTCGGTCGCCAGAGCCTCGTCTGTATAAACAGGACGCACCACGAGAAGGTGAGGTTGGCTTGGAGCTTTAGGTCTTTGTTAGACTCCCTTACGTCCCATGTATGTGATTGGTGTTCAATATTTATTAATTGAAAATAAATCCTTTTTAACACAAACACAATATTTAATCATTGACTAAAAAAAATTGTAATATCACAATCGTGTAGGTAGAAGTTATGTCAATGAGCTTCAAGTAAAAATCTGCATCAATTTTAAACCAACCGCACGCATTGAACCTGAATAGTTCCGTGTCGTTCTTATTTTGTGTCATTTTGCAGAGTAGCTTAATTGATTCTGTAAAAATGAAAATTATAATGTTATTAACATAATAATTAACATAATGTATAAACTAAGAAGCCGTGGCAGAGAAAAGCTTGCGATAGCTCTTTGTTTTCCATCATCAAACTATTTTGATATTTAAGCAAACGTTTCGCTCTAGGCAAAGTAATTTTAAAATAGGCACTTCGCATTGCTGCAAAAAAAAAACGCAAGAAGACTACACTCTTTGGTATGAGGAAGTAGCTAGTCTTTATGAGAAAAAATATTGGCAGCAAGTAGGATTAACTTTTCTTGATCAATTAATAATTGAAAACTGAAAAAATTAAAGGCTTGTCTGAAATATGAAATAGTGTGGACGCGTTTTCAGAATGACTTGCCGTGTATATATGCACAAAATTTACTTTTATAGATAAAATTGTATTAATATCATCTTATTTTACTAGGGAAAACTTTATCGTACTTTATTCATAATGCTCACCGCGGTGATTGTGACACTAACAGGCTAAGATTACTTACTGGAACAATGCCTCTGCGGTATAAGACGACCAGTTACCACCTGACTTTCTTCCAATGCTATGTATACCTTCTCGCATGCAACCGTTAAGACTGCAAGTATGCTCATGTTGTGAACCAACCATCCTAAAGCCATCACTAAAGGCGCTAAAGAAGAAAAAGTTACTTCCTGGAATGTAAATGGTTTTTTCCTTAGATTATTTTTTATTTATAATTCAGTTTTTTTTTAAATTCTTTTGGTGCGACTTACCCTTTTTACAACTAAAAATGTTTGGCTGAATGCTATTGCACGCTCTATGTACACCAAAGAATGTGAAAATGTGTTAAAAACATAAAACAGGATCTGCAAAATTAATGAAAAGCGTTAAAAAAAGGAAAACTTTTTTAGTAAAAAAATGAAAGATTCTGTCTAAGCTTACCACTTTTTCAAAAGTTTTTTCGATGAATGTAAGTGTACGTACTATTTCGAAATACCTTTGGTACATTAATTTCCAATAGACCCTTGAATTTCTTTTTCTTAAAAAAATATTGGATGAAAGACCTGACGTCAGCTGTAGCTCTCCTATCCACAGTTCTAAGTTGTGACGTGCAAGGTTTATTATAACACACACATAAATAACGCCCATGTCAAAAAGCCGGTTTAAATGAATTGTAAACCATATCATTATAGTTCTTTGAGTAACAATGGCTAAAAAAACTTCGATAAAGTGTAATATAACTAACAAAATCCATGCTAACCAATGTGATTGCGCAGATATTTTATTTTTAAAGTTATATCTAGGCAGTGTCTGTAGTTTTGATAAAATTTTAACTTGCTTAT
Source organism: Pyrausta purpuralis (assembly GCA_963924145.1). Taxonomy (NCBI): domain Eukaryota; kingdom Metazoa; phylum Arthropoda; class Insecta; order Lepidoptera; family Crambidae; genus Pyrausta; species Pyrausta purpuralis. Next base: position 20,574,123 of record OZ001664.1, on the reverse strand, counting down.
AAGAGTCGTAAACGATGACCTTATAGTAAATACAGCATCCGATAGGAAAGTAAAATACATCGATGAATGACAGCCAGCGTGAATGGTACACTAAAGAAGTATTTGCCGAAACAAACGCTAAAACTGTACGTGCTAAATTGAATACTAAGAACATCAAAATTGCACTAGCACTCACGATTTTGATTGTGGCATTATTAGGAATAAGCGAGCCGTTTTTGATACAAAATATAGGAATAAAATGAAAATTAAGGCAAAACAGCACAGGTTTCAAAGCCGTTTGATATTCTTTGTGAATGAAAGTGTTCAAAGGAATTTTGACAGAATTAAACATTTTGAAAACATGTCTCGTACACGAATGCGATACTACTCAACTGAATTGAAGGTTTTAAAGAATATCTGTTGAATTTTCTACGATATTTTGTCAGCAAATAAAAAGTATTGACAATTAAGTTTAAGTGCTACCTTCTTCAAGTTTCTATCAAAATATTTAATGCACGTTATGTGGTACTATTATGTCTATGTGGTGACGTGCTTCAAACAAAGTCTTATTTCGATTTTAAAATAATATGGAAGGTAACATTTTAATTCTTGTTTTCCAGGATTTCATATTTTTTTATATGTATCTGAATTAGCATAATGACTGCTAAACCATTTGAAAAATTTGCTATAACTTTCTGTCAGTCGATCACAAAATACAGAAAAAAAAGAATAAAAAAACAATTTCTGTTTCTTATTTAATCTTTAGGAAAAAAGCTAAAGTTATCGACAATCTAAAGACTTACCTTCCTATCTCTATCGTCCGATGTCGTCAATGGCAGTGTTTGTTCGTCGCCACTTTACATGTGATATCCCGCGGCTTTGCTTGAATAGTCGACCTTCGAACAAGTCCATTACCGATGATTTACATTTTCATGACACGGCTGTTGGTACTGGGCGTTGTTTGAGAGGATATTTTGGACGTACACACAATTCTAAAAATAAATTTTATGATTCATTAAGTTTATTTTGCTTGTGAACACGGAAAATTTTTAGTAATAACAATAATGTAGGTGGTTCCAACACTTTATTAGATTACTTAATATACACATTTATCGGGCCTTACCAGGAGGGCTTTAATCAATATTCGTTAATAACGCGAAGGGTCCACCAATTTTACTGATTGGCGTACCAACTCACAAAATTAAAGTCGTGTTTCCAATCAGGCTTAATGTGGGGCAATGTCTAGCTTTAGTGTTCATTCATTAATTATTCAAAGTACTAACATTTGGAATTAAAACATATTTTGATTAAAAAAAATATTATTTGAAGAAAGAAAGAATGAAAGAATGCTCGGACACAAAGAAAAAGTAAAAACCGACTTCAAAACCAAAATGCACTAAAAAGTCTAAAATAAACTCTTCACCATTGAAAGAAAAGGAATCAGTTTTAGGCAAAGAATTTCTTTTTGGAGTTGGTGCTGTGATAGTTGATGCTTGATGGTCAAAGTGATGGCACCGACTCCAAAAAGAAATTGTTTGCCTAAAACGGATTCCTTTCCTTTCAATGGTGAAGAGTTTATTTAAGACTTTTTAGTGCATTTTGGTTTTGAAGTCGGTTTTTCCTTTTTTTTAATGTTTATTTTATTTCTTTATTTTTAGTGATTACATAAGAGGGGGGGGGGGGGAGTTGCACCTTATGATTCTATTTTTTACGAAGCTATAAATTACCTATCATAAGTTTCGTCATTATAATTACTGAACTCCTAGGCGTTAAGGAGTTCCACCATCAGCTCAGCCCCACAAAATGTTGACTATCAGACGTAACAACACGTCAACATTAAGATTCTAGTATAGAAACACTATACGTGCCTTTAAAATTTGAGGGTTTCCCTCGAATACACCAAGATCCCATCATCAGATCCCAAAATGGAAAAAATGGGACCAACTAGAAGGTATACCCTCTAAGTAGGTGAAAAAAATTTTCGATTCGGTCGACAAACGACTGAGATATGAGGTAACATACATACAAAAAAAAATAATGATAAAAAAACATACAGTCGAATTGATAACCTCCTCCTTTTTTGAAGTCGGTTAAAAAAGAAAAAAAACAGGCATACATTTAGAAATATGTAAAAAAAAACTTATAGTATAAATATAACAGACAGGCACACAAATGCCAGCCAGCGGTGCGTGTGCGTGTCGGTGACGTCCGAACCAATAGGACCTCACTCAGCATGAGCATATTTTTGATCGCTCGAATGGTTGAATTATGATCAACCATATTGATTTTTAAGTTTTTTTTTGTTGGTAGAGAAAAGCGTTACCTGGTTTTTTCAAAGTTTGATTGTCGCATCGTTTTAAACATGTCAAAATGTCACACTTTGTTATTGCAGGCCCAAACAGTCTTGATCCTTTTTTTGTTAATTAGTTATTGTATTTCATCAGCCTTTATTCGATATAACATTATTATATTTGAATAAATTCAGTAAAATAAATGTAAGAAGTACGCAATAAATTATGTAAACTTATGCATTCTATGAATAAATCTATACGTTTGTATTTTTTTCTTACATCTATGACACAGCGTGGAACAAAAAATACTGCAAAATTATACAGTATCTAACTAAACCTTTTCATCATGCTTCAATCAATGCTGCCCTATAAAGTTTTTTGAAGTGAAAACTTCTTTAGCGGCGTTGAGCACTTTTGTGGGATGGGGGAAAAATGTGAAACTCGCGTCAGGACACGTGGGCTGATCGAAAAACCGTAAGACGGTTGGCGAAATTATGGATGTAAGTTGATTTTTCTGAGAGATAAACTTTTTAATATAATATAAATTGTAATGTTTGTGTACGATAGCGCAATAAATAAATATTGTATTCTATAAAAATATTATATTATTATTATTATTATTATTGTATTCTATCACAAAAATGATAGTACGTTTATATTGATAATAAGAGCAATTCATTCAAAATTATTCCCTAACTATTCCAAAAAATCAAAAATGCACAACGTTGATATTCAAGTTTTCACTTCTGCCGGCACTCCCGGAGTGCATTTTTTTTATTTTATTTTATTTCCCGCGTTTCCGCAGCTTACGATTTCGTAAGACAGACATAAAAAATCATGTATAAGTCGTGATTTTGTGTGCAACATTATTTCAAGGATTGGAAAAGAGACTTTGCCACCTCATTTTGAAAGATTTTAATCACACTCCGATTTTAACAGTTACCTTTATTCAAATGGTGGGGTACTCAGTCATAGAAACAGTCGCATCTTAAGCGATTACAACTTCCGAGTAATCCTTTGAGGGTTGAACTAACTCGGCTCTGAGGAGTGCCGTAACAGGGTTGCCAAATTAAAGACTTTTTCCATTGATTTGGGGTAATACTATATGAGTTTGGATTTTGAAGAATTACTTGTAATTTTGTAGGATTATTTTTGATGTTTTTTCACAGGTGTTTGACAAATAATAATTTAGATATCCTTAACCTATCCCGATTATTAATAATTTCAGTATTTTACAACAATATCTAGAGTTTTCAATTTATATGTAAGCATTTGTAGTCTTACAATACTAAAACAGAAAATATCATATTTACAAAAACCCTATCAACGACCTTATTGAGATAATGCCTTTGCCTAGCAGGGGGACGTTACAGGATAACTATACCATATAGCATACAATATATATACAATGAACGACTAAAACAAAAACTTTTGAAGAGCTGGCAACCCTGAAACACTTCTGGTCAAGCAGAGATATCGCTCCCGAAGGGCGCCAGAGAAATTGTCGTAAGAAAAACCAGTAACACAGTATTTCTCTGGGACTGGAAGTTTATTTTGTGAAAGAAATACGTTTTAAAAGAAAAAGGGCCAACAAAAGTACGGAAGAAGAAAATGGTTCTATACTGCCCAGTCCAACACTTTCACAGCACTGAAATGATTTTACGTTAAGTTTTACTGTTATGAAATTATTTTTATAGGCAGTTTATGTTGCTAATATATCATTACATTTTATCACAATCATTTCAGGACTTTTTTAAAATAAAACATGCATTAACTTCATCATCCCACTGCTGGGCAAAGGTCTCCCCCAACACCTTCCATTGGTTTCTGTCAGCAGTCAATGACACACACATTTTTTTGAAATCGGGCCAGTTTTTCCAGATATTAGCGCGTTCAAACAAACAAACTCTGTACTTTTATAATATACGAATAGATGAAAATTATGACAATACCTCTAGTTACACATATTTAGACAAAATTTTATTTCAGTCATTGGCAATTAAGGGGCCCGTTTCACCATTGACGTAAAAGACTAACCAACAAATAATTTAAGTCATTCCGTATGCAATATTGGGGAGATGACGCTTACCAGAACTTGAAAGCCATTGTGAAACATGCCGTAAATATTTCAATCATTTTTGTCAACCCTATGACTAGCATTCATAATGGTCAACGAAAGCCTAAAAATAGGGAACCATCGCGTTCTGCGTGCCTTTGTATCATTTCTCCCGCAACCGAATCATTCCTTGTTCTCCCAAAGGTATAACATTTATTTACTCGGAGGCACGGTGATAACACTATCTTAGGGAAGGTCGCGGAGAATGGTCAGATGGAAGGTCTCACCAAATGTAGGACAATGTGGTAGCTTCAGTTTTTACCGATATGTTTTAATAATATATACAAATATTATAAAGCTGAAGAGTTTGTTTGAACGCGCTAATCTTAGGAAGTTTTAGACTGATTTGAAAAAATATTTTTGTTTTGGATAGCTTAGTTATCGAGGAAAGCTTTAGGTTATGAAATATCACGCTGCAACGGAAGGGGCGGGAACAAACTCAAAACGCGCAAAGTCGTGGAGGACCGTTAGTAATTATTATAAATATGTACCGGACAACACATCAATTGTTTGGTTTCGTGGTAAGAATTTTTCTTTCTTGTGTTACCAAGTTTCAGGTAAAGATTAATGGTCATGATCACCCATTAATACTTACATATATCGTAGCTAGTTAGTAGATACAAATGTTCGTGCTCATCACACGAAACACATTTGTACCTAAGTCATGGATTTTATATCTTATATTGATGTTATCTCAGAATTAAAAGGAAAAGAATATAATTGCAAAAAAAAACTTACAGCAAGGTATGATGAAGAGCAGTTCGGTTTTGATTTTGGCACTTTTCACTCATTCATGCTCCTAATTCGAGAGTAATGATATCCGGCTATTTAAGTTCCGACTTCGGTTTAGAATATCCTCATGACGCGCACAGTGCGAAACAGGACAAGGTAAAATAATTTTTATATATGAATGCACATTAATTTTCTTAATGTGCTTATGGGTCTACTTTGTATATCTTGACTCTGACACAAAGCAGTATAAAGAGAGGTCCCGTGCCATAATCCCAAAAGTGTATTTCGTAGCTACGAGCATCTCCGTACAATAGGACAAAGTATTTTTTTTCTCTTTGCATACCTACAAGAGATCGGCCAGCGTTTCTTGAGCTTTACATATCAGTGTTGTTTTCTTTCTTAAAAGAAAAATGAGATGGCCAGTTTTTGCCTACGGGTCTAAGTAGTCTGGCTAGAGCATTTTATACTTCCGTAAGGTAGACCCGATGAAATGGCTGAGACGTAGAGGCAAATTACAGGAAAATTTGTCTTATCTTCGTGATATTGTGTGATAAATAAAATTCATGGAACCCTCGCCGTTATGTTCAGATATTAGTGACATTATTTTTCTTTTACGTAAAAGAAAATGAGGTCTCCTTTCTGCGAAATATGAGCGCAGTAAAATTGTAGTGCTACTTCTGAAATGAAACTATGTAGTGTTGTGGGAAATCTATACTAATATTATAAAGCTAAAGAGTTTGTTTGTTTGTTTGTTTGAACGCGCTAATCTCAAAAACTACTGACCCGATTTGAAAAATTATTTTTACGTTGGATAGTCCATTTATCGAGGAAGGCTTTAGGCTATACCTATAACATAAAGATACGACTCATAAGACCTCAGCAGAAATGAAAAATGTTGCGAAAACGGGAGAAAGATATTACTTTTGAGAAACCGCTTAAGTTACACAAAAATCATGTATGACAGGATTGTTCAGCATTAAGAGTTCTATAATAAAGTCCGCGACAGCATATGTCTATCTTTTATGGTTGACTTACTACAACCTTTTTTATGTTAATAAATTTGTAAAAAAATAATGCATTATTTTTAGAGGTGTATTGTGTAGTGTACATTCATCATCACGAGCATTTCATTTAGAACCAAGTTGCCCTTTATATCATTTGATTTCAATAAATATCTTAGGAGCTATCACAGTTTTAACATAACTCCGCACCAAAATAATGTTCGCAGCTTAAGCACAACGTGCGCTTGCGCTAATATATTATAAAGCTGAAGAGTTTGTTTGTTTGAACGCGCTTATCTCAGGAACTGCTGGACCGATTTGAAAAAATATTTCTGTGTTGGATAGCTTATTTATCGAGAAAGGCTTTAGGATATAAAACATGACGCTGCGACGGGGGGGAGGGAGCAATCTCAAAACGCGCGGACGAAGTCGCGAGGGACCGCTAGTCACTGATAAACGTAGCTGCTGTATAGCTTCGGTGCGATAGGTGTTTTGATTCAAAAACTGATAATACGTTTTGCGACCTAAAGAAAAATATTAATAATTGGGTCTAAATGATTAAACACACCTACAACTTATAAAACATCTGCGTAATAAATTGCAGTTTTATCGATAGATGTTTACCGGTTAAAGTATTCACAAGGAGCCAGTTAAAATACAGATTTCCCACAGCACCATTTAATGTATCTGCAAAGGTTTTCTTTTAAATTGCTTGTTGTTTTCCATTTTCTTGGTGCTGAAATAAACTGTTTAGTTTAAGGCTAGATCACACTATCGACTGTTTTGCTACTTCATGTCATACACAAAAGTCTATTGCATTTTCTTATACTTAGCTTTAACTATAAGTTTCGTTAATGCGCATTCAAAACGTCGCTTAAGTATTTACTAGTATTCTGTTTTTTTTTTGGTGCTTCGTGATCAAACGCCCTTGCAGCAGAGCTAAACTATTGAAAGCTATAAATGGCCCGTCTTGGCAACATTTAACATGATTTTCTTTTAAAAGAACTGAAGTATCTTTAGAAATGTTTTAGCTGCGTATACAGGTAATGAGTTTATAGCTTTATTAACGTACAGTCTCGTAAAATTGCACCGCGCTAAGAACCATTCTTTGTGTGTTCCCGCCCTTACGTCGCAAGCGGCGCACGTTGCTGAATTATTAAAAGCCTCCATTACACTGCATTGATTGAAATTGCACCTTTGACATTTTCAATGCCGAAGACACACGTTGCATTTCTATTGTGAGTTGCTTTGATATTTTATTTCTTGTTGAAATGGCTATAAATTTGAAGTTTTATTTGTGATTTCAAAGTACCAATCCTCATACCTTATATTGCCTTCTAAAATTTTAGACATGTGCTGCTAAATATTCGTATAGGCCACTTGTATTGATCTCAGCAGTGAAGGGGGAGGGGTTTCTTAAAGGTATATCCTGTGCATAATTTGAATCTAATCAACCATCGTGATACGACAAACGAAGAAATTCAGCTTGAACATATTTTTTTCTGAGGTTTTATGACATAAAACACATATTTTCCTACATTGTAATGTATTCGACTAATTATATGTATTTCTTCTGGAAAGCCTTTGTGTTTCAGCATAAATTCAGTAAAAAATCTTTATAATACCATGATGCGTGTCATGATTCGTAACCGAATGTAATATTTATTCAGAATTAGATATAATTCTGTCTTTTTCGACGTAGTAATCAGTTACTTGGTTCAACAGGGCCTTAATCAGAAACATACCGAGAACTGAACTTCATTTCATCTCATAGCAACGATGTATAATGAGCACGTAAAATGAATACGTCACCCGTCACACAGCAAGATGATATTCTTACCACCTAATTCTGTCTTAAGTTTTCGCACGCGTTGGGCGTACGAGTCATGAATTATTTAGTGGTTGCTGGTTGCATTGGTAATGTCTCGTTCGCTCTCGATATGACTCACCTTGGGGTCGGGTGGTGTAAGAGGGAGGCGAGAGAGATTGTATTTTTTTTTGCAAAATTGTAAAGTATAGGAAATTTGTTGATTTTCTTGGCGTTTCGTTTTCGTTCGTTTTTTTTTGGTCGTCTATCTTTTTTAACGACTTCGAAAAGAGGTAATCGATTTGATCTGTATGTATGTCGTATCAATATAAAATTGAAGAAAATTTTAGTATGTTGATCTTTTAAGGCTTAATAACACTTGTGTAATTTCTTAAGTGTATGTATGTTTGTCTAAGGATTTCTCAAAAACGAGAAGTCATAGAGACGTGATTATTGTATTAAAGTTCAATCAGTGATAGTTTAACTTAGGATAGAGTGTAAGTTTCATCAAAATCAGTGTAGTAATTTTGGAGATATGAGTAAATAACTTTAAAAAAATCTTTTGGAGTCGGTGCATGAGGTAAACTTGACGTCATAACCGATTTCAATAGAATCTTTCTGAATTGTTGCTCTCTGTTGTCTACTGTTTAATGTTTTTTAACGTTGGAAGCGACTTTTTTTTGTTTGTGGTAACATTGTTATCCTGACTATTAAATTATTTTATACTTTCTCGTACGCAAATGAAATTATGAATAATACCGCTTTTTTTATATACCAAAGTTCACACCTCTCACGCTTGCGTCATCTTGCGAATACGACAGAACATTGTTATACTTTTTCGGCAGCTTATACATTATTTATCCAGAGTAATTGTAATCTAATTAGTTCGCGCTAATTGAACCAGCATTTCCATTGTATTGAACTGCAAATAGGGGTACTTAGGGGCACATGTACGCTATAGATTATTGGGTTTATTGTTTACCTACTAATGATTTCCACAAACAATGGTGTGATAGGTTAAGTAAATACAGCTATAGTGGTGCAGTTCATGTTTGCTGATGCAACGAAATGGTTCTAAAATTTAAGATATTTCTTATGACCGTTTGGTCATAGAATTTTGCCTAAATTTTCTTAGGTAGTGGAAATACAACTTAAACCCTTTTCAGGTAGTATCAAGTCAACGATGCGACGAACATCTAATAATACTATTAAGAGTCGATTTTACCATAAGACTAGACAGAATAAAACGATCGGTTTTAAAATGAAATATACTTAAATGATTGCTGATAAAACATCACATTTTCAAATTAGGCGTTTGTATTATATTTGACGAATAGTCTTTATCTGACGTTGGTGAAAACGGGCCTAAGATAGGGTAAAGTTATTATGGTCAGTATTCTTTTATGAGTCAAATGCTCCGATTCACAACTTCGTTGACGCGATTGGTGTATGGTTAGCACTCTTGACTGCTGTGCGGTTGCAGGTTTGAACCCCGCAAAGGGGCAATTTTTTGTGATGAGCGCGTTTTTTTTATCTACCTAAGTTATGGATGTTTACCTATATTTTTAAGTATTCATGGGAGATGCCTTCGTCATTTTTAATTTAGGGTATTCGTAGCAAAATAAAAAATAAAAACTTACCAGTTCGAACGATGCCAGAAAATTACTTAACCCCCTAAGAAATTGTAACGGATACACCTGTCATATTGTCTGTTATTTTATTGCGTCGTGTCGTCCTCGACCGTGGCAGTAAATATTAAAGTAGCGGCTTCAAGGCTGGGCTAAGGTCGCTACAGAGCGCAGACTGAAACTCTACTATAAGATTCTTGTAACGGCTACATACACTGACATGTTGTTTATGTTATTTTTAACCGAACTTGCTTTTAAATATAAGTCCGAAAACATCGGGATTTAGTACTTAGTAAATTCGTAAAGAGTGAGCTCAACAAATCGTATCAGAGGTTTCCTTTCAATCGAAAATACGGGGAAATTCTCCTTTCATGTGAGTACCGTGCTAAATACATAAGTCCATTTTTCTTTGCTTGACGAATATTGTAAACAATCTTGACACACCTTTTTCACCGACTTCAAAAAAGGAGGATTTTATCATATTTTTTTTGTGGCTATGTTACCTCATATCACAGTCATTTGTATCCCGATTTGAAACAAAGTTTCGCTTACCTAGAGGTTATAGCTTCTAGTTGGTCCCATTGTTGCCAAGTCGGGATCTGTTGATGGGATATTGGTGATATTGCGGGAAACCATCAAATTTTGAAGGCACGTAAAGTGATTTTTTAATAAAAACTTATGTTGACGTGTTGTTACGTCTGATAGTTAAAAATATGTGGTGCCGAGCCGATGGTGGAACTCCTCAACGCTTAGGACCATAGCACACGCCGTTTTTTAAACGCGCAGCAGACGCGCGTTTTAGGAACGCGCGACTTCGGCGCCGTAGACGTTGATTGTTGCGTTTGCATCGATGAAACAAGCGCGCGCATGAAGCCTATCTACGCCGTTGTATTTCACGCACGATCGCCCCGTGTGCTTAACTTACAAGGCTGCGATCAAATCTCGATTGTATCGCATGTACGTATATGTGTGCTATCGCCCTAACCCTCAACCACCAACGCATTAATTTCAGGTACCGATACTACGATTACGTCACCTCATTTATAGTGGAGAGAAAGTATAAAAGGTCTGTTTGCCAGTTGTCAGTGACTCGTTTCTGTCGTGCGTGCTCCGTCGAGGCGTCCACATCTCCTTAGGTTCGACGAGTTGTGACGAAACGCGTCAAGGTGTTGGGAACGTTGGTTTTAAGAACTTATAACTGCAATACCTGTTGTACTGTCTGCGTATTTAAGGAGGGCGGGCGGTATATCCTGCATTTGCCTAAAGTAACAATCCACGCGGTTACGGTTATAATTGATCTCCGAAAAGTAACGCCTTTTTCGTCGTGGCTAAAAGCAAAACGCGAGAGCCAAAAGAAGGAACGCCTGATTCCACTAAATTAACAATTTTCTTTGTAATGATATGTATATACGTTTTCTATTCTATTCTATACTATTACAATTATTTATAGCGACCGCTGTAAGGCCGGGCTAAGGCCGCTACAGAGCGCGGACTTGGGTTCTACTTTTTGAGTCTGTCAGTTCTTAAAGTTACAATGTATCAGGGATGGATGTATGTATGACTGGAAAATAATGTCATATGGACTAAGTCCACGTTATGTACATTGTGAAATAAAGCATGTATAGATAAATTAAGTAGAAAATATAGATGAATGTTCATAGTAAGACCTCAATAAAGGATTTATCACGAGCTGCAGCTTTACGCCTACTGCACTGTTCAGGGATTTACAAAACTTTAGTGCAGTAGCCTTGGTGTGGTATTGAATCGCCCTTGAACAAATTCGGCACTAGAAGGAACACATGCAATATAAATTGAAAACTTTAACTGTCACGCAAACAGCTGAATAGGCAATTCCATGTCATATTAAACAATAATCATGACAATAAATATTCCTAGCATGTCATGGTATCATTGGACTACTGTAGAAACATGACAAAGTGCTATTTTTATTAGTCGTAAAATGTTGCGGGGATATAATTCTTAAAAGAAGAGAAGATCCTCCTAGAATTAAACAAATATTTTTTAACCTATTGGCTGTTAATAATTATGTGCTAACGCTATAGTCAGAGCTGTTTTCATTTCGGATGCGATTAGCTTCATGTCATAAGGCTATCAAAGCTTCTGTAATAAGACAGAATAAAACTCCTTACACACTGTGACTTTCAGCATCAGTGCAGTCGCGATGCAGCATTGATGCAGAAGTTAGTACTTGACAAATTGTGAACTGTATTTTGGCTACTGTATCGATACTAACGCGCGTTAGCATCGATGCAGTCGCGATGCAGCATCGATGCAGAAGCTGGTAATTGACAAATTATGAACTGTATTATTATAAATCATAACTCGTTAAATAAAAGACCAATCAAAAATCTGGTAAGCACGATTGCAGTACAGGTTCTATAGTTTATTTAGTACGTTTTAATTGTTTCTAAAGTAGTATACTGTAGTTAGAGTTAGAAAACTGCTAAATAAGGCCACTTTTGGCCATTATTCTAACTGTAACTGCAGATAACTACAACTGCAATAAAAATCCGGGTAGCCCCTTAATTACGTATTGGAAAGTGTTTTTAGTCCGTATCCGTATCCGTATCCGTGTGTATCCGTAGCCGAATGGCAAAAAAACGGAACCCTTATAGTTTCGTCAAGTCTGTCTGTCTGTCTGTCTGTCCGTCCGTATGTCACAGCCATTTTATTCTGTAACTATAAGTATCACACTGTTGAAATTTGGTAGGAGTATGTATCCTGTTAACCGCTATACGATTCTCATACAAAAAATAAAAAAATATGTCATTCAAGGGGGGGCTCCCATACATGAAACTAAATCCAAAAAAAAATTTCTAGTCAAACGTATACGTGTGGGATGTCTATTGATGGGTCTTTTAAAATGACACCGAGGTTCCTTAAACCATTTTCTTTTAAAGTCTAACGTTTCATAGCTAGACGCTTCCAAAGTGGTAAAATGAGCGTCCCCCCCAATCTAACTTCTAAACTAAGCGAGTGTAAATCTTGAAAAAAATATGAAATGTAGATCTTAACAAATACTTTCAACGAAAATTGGTTCGGACGGAATCGAACAAGAAGTTTTTGAGATATAGCACATTTTCAACAACCGCAAAAATAACTTTGTACTTCATACAAACACTATGAAGAACAAAGTTATATTTGCTGTCAACAAAATATTGTGGATTTTACTAAGTGGAAGTAAGTGGATTCCCAAATTCAGTTAAAGTTGACACGGAACCCTCAGTGCGCGAGTCCAACTCGCACTTAGCCGGTTTTTTTTTTCAAATCAGGCCGAAAGAAGAAATATCTGCATTTGAAATGAATTTTACTTGATATTTATGAGCAAAGTGACTTTGTTTTGTCAAAGATTGCTTGTTCCCTCCCCTCCCGTTGCAGTGTGATGCCCCGATAAATAAGCTATCCAAGACAAAAATATTAGCGCGTTCGAACAAATAAACTCTTCAGTATTATGAGATAAGTACAGATATAAGATTTAAGCAAATATGAATTACAAGACCAGTGTTACCGCTATGTGACTTTGGCAATGTCGGGTCAAGGAGGACCCATGATGGGCCCCGCGGGGGTCCGAGGGACCGGCCACCCTTCGAGTAGTGGCGTGTACCCATTAGGGGTTAAATCTTATTGGATTTCTCTAAGAAGCTAAACAATTTGGCCTTTCAATAGCTCTTTTGAAGTTCAAATGAAAGGGCCGGTGTAAGTAGTTTATTTGTGTCTGACGAAAATTAAGATGGACGTTGAGTTTTCTTGGTGTAAAACCCTTTTAGCTAGAGCGAGTTTCTAGACTTAATGATATATCTCTGTACGGTACCAAGACGAATTGATACCTACATTAAGCTAAGTAAAGTCATCAGGTTATACATTTTTGTTGAAAATTAACTTTAAATAAAAGTTATAACCGACTTCAAAACCAAAATGCACTAAAAAGTCTTAAATAAACTCTTGACCCTTGAAAGCAAACGAAGCCATTGTAGGCAAACAATTTCTTTTTGGAGTCTGTGCTCTGATGGTTTATACTTGATGGTCAATGTGATGATGGCACCGACAACAACGAATCAAATCACAACGATCAAAAAATAAATTTGTTTGCCTAAAATGGCTTCGTTTCCTTTTAAGGGTCAAGAGTTTATTTAAGACTTTTTAGTGTATTTTGGTTTTACAGTCGGTTTTTAATTTTATTAAAGTTAATTTTATTTCTTCATGTTTAGTGATTACAGGAGAGGAGGGGGGGGGGGGGGGGGGGAGTTGCACGTAATGACTCCGTTAATTAAGAAGATACGAATTACCTATCATAAGTTCTGTCATTATAATTACTGATGAACTCCTAAGCGTTAAGGAGTTCCACCATCAGCTCAGCTCCACAAAATGCTGACAATCAAACAAAACAACACGTCCACATTGAGATTATAGTAAAAAAACACTCTATGTGCTTTTAAAATTTGAGGGTTTCCGTCGATTACACCAAGATCGCATCATCAGATCCCGAATCGGCAAAAACGGAACTATAGACACTATACTAGAAGACATAACCTCTAGGTAGGCGAAAAATTTTTTGATTTGGTCGACAAATGACTGAGATATGAGGTAACATAGAAACAATAAAAAACATACACTCTAATTAACAACCTGATCCTTTTTTGAAGTTCGTAAAATATGACCCTTATCACAACTACATTAGATACTGCAGTGTTTACCTTGACGTGCTGTCTTCGTACATGCAAATTGTTTGTTATTTATGGGAGTATGTCTTTTGGCAGACCAATTTATTATGTTTTATGTTCTCCTCTTAAATGTTTATTACGATCTAAAATATGTTATACTTTTCTTAAACCCATCAGTAGTTTTATCTCATAGTCGATCGAGTAGAGAATTTAAAAGAAACTTGACAATTGAAAGTTCTGAAAGCTTCAAAAGATATTAAAACTTTGACTCAAATTAGTTAGTGAGTGTTCGATTTCAAATGAAAAAAAAACTGTTACTAGACTATTCACTTAAGAAACGTAATTGGTAAAGTTAGGAGATAAGTAAACAATCTAAATCTATACTAATATAATAAAGCTGAAGAGTTTGTTTGTTTGTTTGAACGCAATAATTTTAGAAACTACTGGACCGATTTGAAAAAATATTTTTGTGTTGGATAGCTTATTTATCGAGGAACGTTGCGACAGAAGGGGAGGGAGCAAACGCAAAACTCGCGGACGCAGTCGCGGGAGACCGCTAGTTAATGTATAAAAATCAGATACTACTAACTTCAGAATGAAATCTTAATGTAGCTACTTAATTAAGTCTAAGAAGAAAATCATGTTACAGTGCTAAAGTTACTTTTCTGAGGCTTCACTGATAGTTTTCTTAAAGTTTTTTAAAGTAAGAATAACTAACTACCTAAGTAATAAGTTTCCCGTATTTTTTTTTTCATAAAAAAACATTCATATTTCCCTTGGTCACGACATTACGCGTGAACGGCTGGACCGATTTCGCTAATTCTTTTTTATGTTGTATTTGTTAATGTCAGTAGAAGATTCTTGTGAAAGGAAAAAATACGAAAATGAGCGGATAGACCGATTTTCATGATTTTTACTTTTTGGATTCGTCAACATTACGACTCAGCGGCGTGACGAACGAAGGTCGCTAGGTCGGCTAGTTATAAAAATAAAAATAATGAATTGAACTTCAACATAAGGCATCTCTGTTGTTGTTCTTATTATTATATTCTGTATCTTAAAAAATCTGTATCGCAAGTTCAATTTGGTAAATCCTTTCGATACTAAGATGGATGTTTCGGGTTACCAGAATAGAAAGTAACCGAGAAAATGGTGGGTCGCCGTCTGTCTCGGTATGGTCATGTAACGAGAAAGAAAATCATGTAACTAAAAGAGTGATGAGAATGAATGTGGATGTCTGGAAGGGATGAGGCCGACCGAGAAAGGGATGGATGGATTATGTGAAAAACGATATGAGTGTGAAAGGCGTGGATGATTCAGTGATGAGTGATAAAATAGTGTGGAAGCGAAAAACATACTGCGCCATCCATATATAAAAGATAGAACAAGGCAAGATAATAAGGATGACTTCGAATTAAAACAAATCTTTATTATATTTTGTACATTTTTATTTATATAACTTAATAAAACAATAAGCAATGGGCATTTGTATTCACTTAATCGAAGTATTCCACAAATCGATTTCTCTGGTATCGATTTTCGCATCGCCACAGCATCCCTAGAGGCGTATCTTAAATCCAGCCAAGAAATCCAACCTTCAATTACTCAAGCAACCCTTTTGAGGCGCTTAATTAAGGGTATCCTTTCTCATTTAAATTTAACCCAGGTATTAGTCGCGCAATGTTTATTTTTGGGAGGTATTATAAGACCCCCTTTTCACCCCTTTCGGCTAAGATTAGGAGCTTTGAAGTTGTGAACTTGTGTGATGACGATTTCGATTTCAGTTGGGAAAGTTTTATGGCCTGTTTTGTTTCTACAAGAAATACAACATTGCCATAGCTTTAATCTATAAGGCTTGCATGATAATAAACAATTGATTTCAAAATGTGCAATATTCAAAACTCGGCAGAAATGAGTTGTGTATGAGCAAAAATAATAAATGCAGAAAAAGTTACCTATACCTTATAAAAAATATTAATATTGATTAAAATGTTATTATAATCTACATAACTTTCTATAAATACCACTAAAACTCGTATAAGCGCGATATTCTTTTGGTCTTTAAGGTTTGTTTCACTACTGAGAAATAAAATGGTTTCTTATATAAAATGCACTTGAACAAATCAATTGTGTCAGACAAGGAAACGAACCTCGTGTCTTACGCTATACGGGCGTATGCCTATGCCACTCGGCCACCGACACGTTGGCTAGCCTGTTGAATTTTGCAAGTGCCTACTTTAACGCGTAGGTTACGTGACCTCATAAATGTTGCGAGATTGCTCTCACAATATCCGAAGGAAATATTTTTACAAATATTTAACAATCGGTTAACATGAAGGGAGCCAATTTATAATTATATTTTTTTTATAGTATTTTGTCACTAAACAAACTAAATAATATAAAATGCACTTGAAAAAAGCAACTGTGTCAGATGGGGACACATTTGATTTTTTATAATTATTTTGTCTCTTACTAAATAAGCACTAACCAACGAATAATCTTAAAATATATGAAGAACGTCATTTCAAATAAGGTATTAGACAGTTAAAGCTAAGCTTAAAAATTGTGAAAAAGCCGTTAATGCAATGAAGTCTCAGAATGTTGAAGAAGACTCATTGTGGAGGTATATCATCACCGTGCTGACCGCAGACTTTTTCTGGTCCCGATTCTTTATCCCATCGAAATCTAACGAGATGTCAACACGGCTCTGTCGATCAAAGCGACATCTTCAGACAGCTCGTACTCCTGCTCATTTAGATCAAATATAACATCACTCTTTTTGCTCTGCTACATAAAATCTGCCCTCGCATTCATGTTCTCTCAATAGAACACGAGTCCCCGCCAGATTTCCGCCGCACTAAAAGAAAACCCCGGTTAGGCGTATTAGCTAACTAACATACGATTTAAGCAACGTCATATAAGGAATATTCGTCAATATGATACAAAACGCCTTATTTGATAACGTCACCTATTTGACAGCAACCATTTAAAATAATGACATCGGACGTTTTATACTTACTCTATTGCATAAGTCCTCTCTGACTTTGGTAATATTGACTTTACAAACGATCTTGAAAGCGATTGTGAGTATAGCTAGTAAGCGTATATGTTATAATTAAGCCCTAAAAAATCTTGCAAAGTGTGAACTAGCGGATGTACAGTGGCCAGCACATCAGGTTACCCACTTTTGTTGCAAACTAGCCCTTATTACGACTGAATAAGAAACTATATTGTTTACCTTTACGTGCTGTTGTCCGTACTAAGCGTGTTGAAGCAGCTTGTTTTTTAACTTCGCCAGACAGAACTTGCTTTGGGGCCTTCAAAATATCGTCCTGTGTGGCCAATTGACAAAAAAATATCGCTTTCTTAACGAAAAGAAAATGACCATAATTGGCCAAGCCATGGACAGCGATGAAAAAAATCCCAGCTCTGCCAAACAGAGCTTGCTTTGGGGCTTTTAAAATACCGTTCGGTGTGGACAATTGACAAAATAACATAGCTTTCTTAACGAAAAGGAAATGACTATTCTTTGCCAAGCCACGGACAGTGAAGAAACAAATTCCTAAACTAGTTCTCCATTTCTGTATACTCAAAACAAATATCAATATCTTCAGAGCTTTTCTTAGTTTTTTTTTTTCCATTTTAATATTTCTTTGCGAAATAAAGAGTAATATCTCAGCTACAACATTTCTTGGGGAACACGCATAGCATGAATTGTTATTCTGTTATTGGTATTTAGGGCTACGTACTAACTGAAAATAAGTAAATTCGATGCTGTCCTACATATGTCCTGTCATATGGGCCAATGGGCCTTTTATGACCAGTGGTCAATTGCCTTTGTCAACATCTAACTTTTCAAAAAAAAAACAATTGATATTTTTTTTTTTACCTACCTTGGCTAAATAATAAACATTGCAAGTTGAAAGCGATTGGGTTAGGTAATAGTAAGGCTCGCAGTGTTGGCGGCTACGAAAACTCATTACGCCGGACCGTCTGCCGTACAATTAGGGACCGCATAAAAAACAAACTGTTAGTAAAGCAACGTATTTCTTAGGTCGGGTTCCGTAGTAAAATTCGTCACGAAAAAGTAACTAATAAAACTTGTGACCGTTTTGATCAACCGGCACTTGTCGGCGCTTACAATATACGTTGCCCTTACTTATCCGTTTTCGATTCGTATCCGGATTTTGACGTATTTAGAGTCGATTTTACCTACTTAAGATAAGGAATAGTCGTTGAATACAATACAAAACGCCTAATTCGAAAACGTCACCTATTTGACAGCAATCATTTACGTAAATATCATTTAAATCGGTCGTTTATTACTCATTCGATCAGATGAGTCCTATGTGACGTAGGTAAAATCGACTCTTAGTTGAATTGTAGTCATCAGAATTAAATAACTTACAAATAGATGGCTTAGGAACTGAAATGATTTTTTTAAACTTTATTTACCTATTTTTCAATACCGATGGAACCCTAAAAACGAGTACTTTAGGGCCGTGCGCTCCATACTAGTTCAGCAATAAAAGGTGGTGTATCCGTCTTTATGGTGCTTCTTCGGTAATTACTCGCCCACAGGATTTGCAGATTTTTCTATTTCTCTCCAGGCTGTGAAATTGCCGCTGTTTTGATTAGTTTCTTCAGCTTTGGAACTACTATGTTACAAGTAAGTTCAAAATAAGATATTGAAAAATTCATTCTAAATTTATTTCTGTAGGTTATTTTCAATTCGTTCACATTCTTATTTCTTACTTTTGAACTACTGAACTTTAAACTGCATGCTTGTATTCTTCTCAATCCTTTTCGGTTTATTACCTATCACATGATGGATGTACTTGAAGTATGACTAATGATAAAATTTTCATGATTTAACCAAATTACCAGAATCTTGAAAGTAATTTTAATTGCATAACCCAATTATTGCCTTTATGACCGACTTAAAAAAAAGTTTTTGTTTGACCTATATGTTTGTCCGCGATTTTCGCTAGTTTGTTCGATCTAATTTTGATGCGGTTTTCAGTAAAGTGATTATTATATTCAGGAGAAGGTAAGTTACTAAAACTTATTCGACCGTCTTCATAAAAAGAAACACGGAATAGAACTAAAAACAAAGTAACTGCCTTCATTATTTTATCAATGCAGTGTTCCTAATGACGATTGATTTATGTCTTAATTTTATTAATTGAACATGAAAGAATAATATTAAAACTAGTATTTACGGAACTGAACCTGATTTTGAGCCTGCCTTAGTACAAAACAACAGTATTAGACCGTTTTAAGTCGGAATTACTTGAATTATGTCTATCATTTTGATAAAGCGTTTATTTACTTCAAGTGAAACTATTTCGCAATTACATGTTATCTAAATGACTCACCAAGCCCTTTCATAAGACACTAGTTTCTTGTATAATTGAATAAGATCCAGTGCATTCAGACAATCCAAGAATACCTATTTAAAGTTAGGGACAGGTGTTGAGTTAAGGAAATTAAATATTCATTTAATGAGATTATAATGTTGCACAACCAGAATTAAGAAAAGATGTGTTTCTTTTTGGTAAACGTTATTTAGCTAACGTCTGGATGATGTCTAAGTAACAATAAATAAATAAATAAATATCCTTTGGACATTTCCACACATCGCCATCTAGTCCCAAAGTAAGCTACTCAAAGCTTGTGTTATGGGTACCAGACAACGGATATAATACTTAAATAATTTTTGTTTGTAAATACATACATGATATACATAGAAAACACCCAGACCAATACAAACAGACATGTTCATGCACACAAATGTTTGTATTGTGCGGGGATCGAACCCGCACCCGCTGCGTAGTAGGCGACTTTTCGACCACTACACCAGACGGGTTGTCGAACCTGTTCACTTTTGCCTTAAAGAGGTAAGTGTTTAACGCAACGCTTTAATAATTAAAGCATGTAATTATTTGAAGCCACCAAAAATATTAATCAGAGTATTTGTGACAAAAAATAACAACAATTCAAAGTACATAGATACAGATTTCTCAAAAAGTCTAAACAGTATAAAATGCCCAAAGAGTTTAAAGGTAGGATTTCAACAGCTGATAGCGTTATGAGATTTGTGCCTTTATGTAACACGAGAGTGTAAAAAGTTGCCTCAGAAAATATATATGTATTACTCTGCCCTTACTGAATCTTTTTACATTGTAGCAGTACTTATTCGCCTACATATTGACATTAAAAGTCCTATAATGGCTCCTATTACCTACTACTAGTTTCTGTTATTTATTGGGTGTAATTATTCCTTTTCCTTGCCTACCTTAATATCTACTGGATTCGATACATGATAAAAGTTATACAGTTATCTAATCTTAAATAAGATATGCAAGCATTTATTTGTTTTTCATCAGATAATATAATAATAATATATAATAATAAATAATAATATATATGTAGTGTTGTGGTACCACCATTGTGTCTGATTTCCTTAACACAAGTGCATTGGCTACTTACTTTGGGATCAGAGCAATGTATGTGATTGGTGACCAATTTATTTATTTATTATTTATTTAAAAAATATAAAATATCCTTTGGACATTCCGACACATCGCCATCTAGTCCCAAAGTAAGCTGCTCAAAGCTTGTGTTATGGGTGCCAGACAACGGATATAATACTTAAATACTTTTTGTTTGTAAATACATACATGATATACATAGAAAACACCCAGACCAATACAAACAGACATGTTCATGCACACAAATGTTTGTATTGTGCGGGGATCGAACCCGCAACCCGCTGCGTAGTAGGCGATTTCTCGACCACTACACCAGACGGGTCGTCAGATATTGCGGTCAGTAACTTGATTACGGAAATTCGAGTATAGTCTTAATCTATACTTAAAAATTATAAAGCTGAATATTTTGTTTGATCGCGGTTGTATCAGTAACTATTGAACCGATTTGAAAACAAAAACTGTGTTGAATAGTTTATTTTTCGGAAAAGGCTATAAAACATCACGCTGCGACGGAAGGGGAGTAAACTCAAAACGCGCGGACGCAGTCGCGGGGGACCACTAGTAACTATATATATAAACAAGTATTTAAAAAAACTTTCGACTTTATTGTTACCTAAGAAAAGTTTTATTTTTTTAAGTTAGTTATCTACATTATCAAGTAAACTTATGAGTGGCTTCGAAATAAGTTTTCTGGTCGCAAAGTTAAATTTCAACCAACTTAACAAGTACCTGGCTAAGTTCTTGTATTTTAAATTAAACACCTACTATGAGTTGCTTCAGATCGTGCCCACGAAGCCTTACCCTAGCATGCTCTCACCTCTGACATTACCGCGCGCTGGTTTCATTACATTACGCTCAAACTGATAATGCGCCGGGAATCCTGCTCTTAGCGGTTTTCTTAACACATTAAGCGGGTGCTTTGATGTGATGCTAATTTTAAAGTAAACGGCGAAGTGTAGGAATTCTAGATTTTATAAATTAAGCACTCATTCCATTGCTACTACTGATTTCAGTTAAAACAAAAGGTTTGTGTATAATGCTTCTAGCATTAAGGCCAACTCTTGTAAACAGTTTTTTTACGAATCATTTTGATTAAGAATATAACAAAGTGTAATAAAAAGAATTACGTTATCTCGATGTATTAACGTTTAAAAAATAAATTATCATCTTTTCAGCCTTTTTAAAGGTAGAATCGTGTTTTAATAGATTTGGTTACATACAATATGTCTTTATTTTGCAGATTTGATTAATTAAGTTAATATGATTTAAAACTATAGCCCATTTATAAGCTTCATAAAATACTGGAAGTCAATTTTAAAATGACACACTCGAAGAACTGTTTAAAACTGTCCCCAGTAGGTCAATTCGGGCGTCTTTCTTGAATACAAAGCATCTCCAAAACAAACAGACACCTACTTCTTAATGAAAAACTCCTCGGCTTCCATTGTTTTTCCTCCGCTAATCCTGCCCGAGTATTCCCTCAAAAATCATTCCCTCTGAACCTTGCAAACAGAATTGCGAATTCATGAAAATGTTAATAATTTTTATGGAGGATTTTTTCACTCAACTGAAGGCAGGCTTATTTATTTAAGGGGATTGGAGGCAGTGCGCTTAAGAAGATAGACAGTAATTTGAATCTTAATACTCCACCATTATTTATTTTGAGTAGAAAAAAATGCATGGGCTTTTCCGAAGCGGGAACGGTGTTAAAAGAAAAATCGACTCGTTGCTTTTACACTTTTTAATTTGACTCACTTATTCCGACGGGATAAAGTCTACTTTTGAGAGACTTTCAGAAAAGACATAACAAATAGTAATGAAATAAATGGCCACTGTCATAATTGAGACGTGTGCAGTATACTCGTAGACAGTGCCATTACGTGGCGCGCGCCAAAAAAATTTTTATTGAGAAAAGGGCGGGCTACTTGGTGTGCCGCAAATAGTAAATATTTAAAAATTATATACATTCATTAAGATGAAATAAGAAACCAAAAATTGCGCACGGGCGGGACTTGAACCAGCAACCTTTTTGGCTGACCGGGCCAAACGCTCTTACCAATTGAGCTACCGTGCTGTCAGTCCGACCCTGCGAAATTTGTGGTCACTTATGAAAACGTCAATTGCGTGACGCTTATATAAAATATGACACTGTGAGTGTTAAAAAAACATTATAAACCAATTATATACATTATAATATCGTCACATATATACAAAAACTTGCACACATTTACTACCTCTATAAATGATTAAGACGAAAAGTGGCGCGCGCCTGAGTGGATTGCACTATCCATAGAGGCGTTGTTGCAAAATGCAAAAAACCATGCCATCTATGAACCATGTCAGTCTTTATTTTATTTGATTTTTATTCCTTTTTCGCAAGCTCAGGCAGGGTCACTACGTTCAATTTGTATGAGATTTAAATACATTAAGTCAGTAAAACAAAAGTAAATGAACAAAATAATAGTAATTTTCTATATTACAGGTTGACCATGACAAGTTTTTACAGAAGTTACTCAATGTGAATGTGTTTTCTAAGGATTTCCATATTTTCAATTATAGCATTGTTCTGGAGGTAAAAATTTGCGGGGAGTAAACCTTTTGTACCCATTCCCATTATGACCGTTGGTGTACTCAATTGTAATGGGTTTGCGCTATAAATATTCGATTATGGAATGTATTCCCATTTTTTTTAACAACCAGCTTTAAGCTTTATTAATGAGAGTGCTTTTAATTGAATCTGAGATTATGAAGTGGCTTTTTAAACACAATTTTGGGGGATTCAGCTTTAATTAATGTGGTTGGAAAATAAGAAATTACGATCTACATTTTAAAAACGCTTTAAATCTTTTACAGATTCTGATGGTTGGTTATTTCTGTGAACACGTTAATCGTGAAAATGAAGTGAAAATATCGTGGCTGATTTTAATATTTTGTTTACTGTTATTCAATTGCGACTACATTATTGTGTTTGTGGCACATACCTACCTCGTATATTATCCTGTGTTGGATCACTCAATCATGAGCTACATAAATATAAATATAAATTATAAACAAAGTTGTCTGGGTTTCGAACTAATTTTCGTCCTTGTGCTACGAATGCCAGACAATGGTAATGACGGGAGCGTCTTCCATTCATTCTTAAATACACATAAACGTCCATGATTTAAGTACAAATGTTCGCGCTCATCACACAAACATTTGCCTTGCGGGATTCCGCATAATAGTCAAAAGCGTTAACCACTACAGCGAAAGCGTCATCATTTCATCATTACAGTCATCATCATCTTCATCACTATCAGCCAAAGGACGTCCACTACTCAACAAAGGCCTCCATGTTTTTCCACAGCGACCGATTACAAGCGATCTGTATCCAGTTTGATCCTACGATCTTTACACGGTCGTTTGTCTATCTTATCGGTGGACGTCCTATATGCTTCACCTTAAACTCCTATGCTCGGTGTATCTATAAGAGATCGAATCAGCAATGAGGAGATATGTAGAAAAAATAAGGCAACGGACATAGCCCTGAGAATCAGTAAGCTCTAGTGGCAGTGGGCAGGGAACATAGCGCGAAGATCTGATGGCCGTTGGGGCAGAAAAGTTTTAGATTGGAGACCCTTCGACCAAAGATGATGTCACATGCTAGGACTGATTTGTAAACTAATTTTTTTTTAACTTTCTTACGACTTTTGATTGAATTCGAAAGAAAAAAAAACATGAAATAAAATCAACGTTCTTTTCTTCACATCGTTAAGTCCTGTGAGTAGACGGTACATTTAATATAAGCAGCACACACGAACTTCAGCGGAATATTTATTTGTCCGGGCCCGCTTAGTTTGTTTGCGGAACGTGACGTATATGATGAAGATGTACCGGGGAAATAGATTTTCCCTCTGCCCCTTGTAGTAGATGGAAGGGCAGTAAGCTTTAGCAACACTCTGAAAATCATATATGCTTTTACGAAGTTCAGCATACGTCTTGCGGCTGAAAATGATGCACGTCAAAAATCAAAACAACATCTTTCGTATTCATTTATTTAGGACAACAAAAATTACATTTATAGTACTCGTAGTTTCCATAAATATTTAAGTGTCTGATATTTGACGACCTCCGTGGTGTAGTGGCTAAGCACGCTGGTTTCAATGCGTCACCGCTCCGAAGTCCCGGGTTCGATCCCCGGTCGGATCAATATAGAAATCATTTTTTTTTATATTGTCTCGGGTCTGGGTGTTGTGGTACCACCGCTGTGTCTGATTTCCATAACACAAGTGCAATTAGCTACTTACTTTGGGATCAGAGCAATGAATGTGATGTGGTTGGTTAGTGTAAAAATTACTAATAATGTTACTAGCACCGTTGTTTACGGATATAATATTGTCAGGAGAAGGAATGAGTGTGAAATTGTCTGCGAATCTGAAACGAAATGGAGAAAGTTGGAAAAAATAGCAAATTAAAACAAACTAAGGTTCAAAATGTAATACTTTCGATACATGGACTCATGTCAATTGACTATTTTCGTTTTAAACCAGGTATTTGACTTTATTTTTGTTTATGTTTCACGTTTTAGAAATTAAAAAAAAGAATCTATTTTTTTAGTTGGTAACCAATTGCATTTTATAAAACCTGCTGTAAAGTATAATACTTGAGATGACTGTATATTGAGTCTACTGCATCTTTTAAACTTATGTTTTAGTTGTCTCAGTGGCAATAAGTCCTGGCTTGTATGAAATATCTTTTGAAATACAAACTACGTGATGCAGAATGCTTGCTAAGATATTTTCTGAAATAATAATGATGGAAATCTTTTGTCGTACCTGGCTTAACACTTCAAATATCTTAAAAAGTAATCATCATAACATGTCGTAGAAAAAAAGATTTGTGTTGGTTTAGAATGCTTTTGACACTCACAATGTCATATTTGATATTCTCAAAGATGAAATAAGAAACCAAAAATTTGCGCACGGGCGGGACTCGAACCAGTAAGTTCTTGGCTACTCGGGCCAAACACTCTACCAATTGAGCTACCGTGCTGTCGAAGATTTGTGTTCTTCATTCAGATCTGTAAATCGAATCCAGATATTCGGTAATAATAAACGTAAGCCCAAAGTTTTGCAAGACATTACAACCTCAACATTTTCGCCAATCAGTATATTGTGTTGTCAACAGCTTTGCTACAATTTATAGTCTGAAACTAAACTAGATCATAAATCATTCGTAACTGTGAGAAGTAGATCAAAGCTAATTTGAGTACGTTAGTGTCTATCCATTATTCTTCATCTAGCACTGAATTTCTTGTGTGGGCTGTTCAGGATAAATCTTCTTTCAAATAAGTACTGTGTAGGTGCGCTGACCTTTGGAACAAGATATTTGATGTTTCAATATAAAGTACTTCTAGGAACATGTAGGAGGAGTTATTACTCAATTGTATTATATACCTTAAATATTGTTATTTGACTAAACTACTCGGTTCTATTTTGTAATTAACCAGTTTTTAGTCAATCATAATTACATCATTAAAGTGTTATTTTACATATACACCCTCAGAACAGTACCGTTACCATGAGTTTACTCGCTAGCGACGACGTCACTTTTTGTGTGAAAATTTTTAGTTCTGTCATTGATGGCTAGAGGCGCTGTGCAATTTTCCATACACTTTTTACGTCGTCGTTAGCGAGTAAAACCGTCGTCAACTCATGGTAATAGTACAGGACAATGAACACTGATTATATGGAAACATTGAGTAATCTTCAGTAGATGTACAGACTTCATAGGGAAAAGTGTTAATCTCTCATGTCGACTTTACCTTTCGGCGCCATTTTTTTGCAATTTAGTGAGACATGTCTTCAACACCGTTCTGTTCGACTCCGATATTACGAAAGTGTTACCTGCAGTCAATTTTTTGTCCTAATTTTCCGTATCATACAAGAAGTCGATAACGACTGCAAAATGTAGTACATGAGAATAGTCTTTTTCATTTTAAATACAATATATGCCCGACCACGTGGTGTGGTTGTGATACGTGTTGGAAAGCCCTGAGATATCGTTTCCTTAGTTGCTTTACAATTTTCGTATTTCAACCTGCCCAGTTTATTTTAAGAGCTACAAAGTTTCCGGTGCATTTGCTTGCAATGCCACGTAGCCAGCGCGAATATGTGAATTTACTGTTCAAGTTTCAGTTATGTCCTTAATTTAACGTTTCTGTAACGGAACAGTTAGCCGGTAATAACTGTATTGTAGGGGATGAAAGTTGGCAATTTTGCGGGTAGGAATAAACTGTATTTGTACAAAATAATAAAACGTAATTTCGCTTCTGCATAAATATAAGATGGCCAGTTTGAAAGGATCGGCACATTGATTCCCGGAATATAATTCGTTTTTTTTATAATATAAACAATCTTTTTATAACTTTAAAAGAAATATCAGTGAATCGAATTCATGTATTTTTTTATTTAAAAATATTTCAGTGCTAAACGATGAATTCCTTAAGTAATAAGTAAAAGGAATGTTAAGATTGATTACAATATTTACTGACTTTAATAATTTTCAAGTAACTGGATAATGAGTGGATCAAAAATTAGACGTTGATATTATGTCGAAGTAAAGATAAATATAAAAGGTAGTTTTAAGGTTGAATAGATTTGAGTGACTATCGAACAAAAATTTCGTGTAAACAGTATCCTTCATCTTGTGCCTACGCTGTGCTTTTGGTCAAATAGTCTGCAATCTAGATCTTTTCCTACCCAGACAGCCATCAGTTCTTCGCGCTATGTGCCCTGCCATAAACAATTTTATAAACATAATTACCTAAAGTCCATTTGTCTTTGCTAGTCGAATAATGTAAACAATATTTTTATTACTTTTAAATTAATATCAGTGAATAAAAATCATTTACTATTCTATTTAAAAAGAGTATTCGGTAATTTTTGTGTTTATTTCATTTAAAAATTAATTATTTCAGTAAACACGAACGTCAAGATTGTTTACAATATTCGACAAGCAAAAAGGAATAGACTTTACTGGTTATTTTTGACAGATGCTCATGTCCTAACTTTACCTATTTATTAAGTTCATTATTTAATTAAGACAAGTAAACAGGAACTTTAATCAAAATATGTTGGATATTGCGAGATACTGTGTTACGACTGTAGCGTTTCAACTATTGAAAGACGTTCTTATGACAAATGGCTTAATGCCATTACGAAAAGTACCTAATTAAACAAAAGTAATTTCAATAAATTATTGTATTATCCGTCTCAATTATACTTATTAAATAAATATATTGCAATAACGTGAATTTCTTACTAAAATTACTAGAGAAATACCTCCTACCTCCTAGTACTTCTTCTAACATCTACCTTTTTTCCAGTAATAGAATCCGGAGACGAGCCAGCGGCTTGCAGCGGCCGCCGTACGCTCGTCCTGGCGAACCACCAGAGCACAGCAGACGTGCCGATGCTGATGGCGGCGTGGAACCCGAGGCCTGGCGTGCTGCCCAACCTCATGTGGATCATGGACCGGGTGTTCAAGTTCACCAACTTCGGCGTCGTGAGTGTGCTTCACGAGGACTTCTTTATACAGGCGGTGAGTTTTAGGGATCTATCTTAGTACATATTATCATTTAGTTACGGCTGGGACAGCGGCTAGTCGTTAATGCTCCGTTGGTAGACGGTTATTGTCTTCATCAAGTGGCGATATGTTCCGATCCGAAATCGGATCATATCGTTCGAATGACATTTGCTAATTTTAAAATGATTTCATTTTGGCCAAGACACATTTTGTAGCGGTTGCTGCAGTAGTGTGTCATAACAAGCATTTTCCGTGGAAGTATGCTACCTTATGTTTTTTTTTTGGAATTCAACCGTAAAATGCTAGGTACATTAACTGAAAAATTTATTTGCTGCACAAGGTAACAGTTTTATTTGTTGAGAACTATAAAATCCAAACATTGTACCTATTTGTTATTTATTTCTTAACATAGTTTAAGGCCATTGTAGAACGTAAGCATGTGATATAAATAAAAAAATAATTAATAAACCTGTTTTTTTAAATCGCTTGAACGAATCAAGCACCTACACCAAACATTTTTAACTCGTAAAAAGTCATTTACGAGTAGCTTTTAGGCGATGCTACAAAAACTCTGAAAATAGACCTCTGTTTTCGCAATGACCTCTTCATTTGATGTATTTTTTTCTCGGAGCCAGGTTTTTAACACAGGCTCCCGTTAGGTCCCTAAAAAGCACAGTCAGGCGAGTATGGTGTTTGTAAAAACATTGCTTCGAGATTGTTAGTCGTAACCGCTTATTATCCAGGGTAAGCAATCGCGGAAGCTATCGCGCTGACACCTTTCTGATATATCATTCTAATTTTAATTTTAATTGCTGTTCCTTATGAACACCTAGAGCCTTAGTTATTTTGCGCACTTTCGTTTAATGATCAGCGATAAAAATACCTGGATAATTTCGACCATTTCCTCGGCAACCACGTCTGCATCATCATGTTACCTTAAATTAAGTGAGATGTCATTTATAAGATGACATTACATGATTGTTATGCCAAGTTTAATGCCTAATGCCACCTATCGTCAAAAAGGGTACTTATTGATCGACCCAGTAATGGTGCCGAAATATCGGTAGCTCATACATAAATAATGAGGTCCACGGTATCAATACCGTATCTAACTATTCTAATGTTAGCGACCATGAAAGTTCATACAAAAAAATAATGTGTGATTTTTGAAGGCGGTTTAATTTTTAAAATGTTTTTTATGTATTATTTTTAGTTATTACCCAAATCTCAAAAACTTCTTAACCGATTTTAATGCAACTAAAAGTGTACCCTAAGTGGAAACATACCTGACTGATCTAAAAACAAATCATCTCGCTATGGCGACTTGTTTTTGAGAAATCCTTTGACAAACATACAAACATACATTCACTTACGAAATTTAGCACACGTGTTAGGAAGCTTTAATAGATGAACATACTAAAATATTACCAAATTCTAACTATATCACATACGCATTGAATTGATAAGCTCCTTTTTTGAAGTCGATAAAATTGACATTCCATATTTGATTAATTTGCAGGTTAGTATTTATTCGTCGATGGTGAAACAGGCCCTTAGTTAGACTATAAGTAATACTTACCTGGCATATATAGGCAAGTATGCATCGCTCGCTACCTGTTCAGCAAATGGGTGGGACTTAACCGCGGGTCAAGTGGCGCCACTCAACGACACCGAACCACGGTTACGGCTAGTGGGATACTTAACTTGAAAACGATAAGTACGCACTGAATATATTATGGAGCTTCCGTTTATATTGGGGTCATTTCTAAATATTTAGTAGGTATAATTAATCTTTTTTAATTTTATAGAAATGTTAATATGAATATGAAAGAACTAGCGTCCCCCGCGACTTAGTCCGTGCGTTTTGAGTTTGCTCCCTCTTCTTCCGTCGCAGCGTGATGTAATAGCCTTCCCCGATAAATAAGCTATTTAACACAAAAATATTTTTTCAAATCTAAAACTGTCAACAATCTAACACTGGATAAAATTGACGCGTTTAAACAAACACACTCTTCAGCTTTATATAAATAATAACATACGAGTACTACTCGTAAACGCTCCAGTTGGCTAAAAATATATCTGATGGTCTTAAACAATGTTTCTTTCCGATAAAGCAAGTGTTGAGGTAATCTAAAATCGAACCGTGAGAATGTGACTATACATATACCACAGCTAACTTTTGGACGTCTTTATTTTTGTTTTTTTCTCCTAATTTATGTATTCGACATTATTATTATTACGAATGAAATGTTTTGTCTTTAGGTGGAAAAAAGATATTTGATGAATAGTAGTAGTAGTAGCCGATTCCTACTTCGGTGGCCAGTCAGAACGACTAACCGACTGCGCAGGACATATTATAGTGCACAAGTGTGTGCGCAAACACAGGTGCACTCTCTATTCCTTTCACTCTCATAGCCCGATGGGACAGCAATCTGACACGACCGGAGAGAGATCAGGCGCAGGACCATCAGCTTTACGTCCTTTTCCGAGGCACGGTGAAACAACGCCAACTCCTGGCTACCCTGAGAATTGCTTAACAGAAAAACCCAGGTACATGTTTTTGGCCCGACCCCGGGATCGAAACCGGGACCTCTGGCGCAGCCGTTGCTTTAAAGTGCGACTCTCTAACCGATGCGCCACCGAGGCAGTTAATTTGATGAATAAGAATAAGTGACATACGAGGTACATTAATTAGGCGGGAAATGAACATGAACACTGTTTTGAGGTTGCAAATCTATACTGACCTTTGAAACTGTAAAGTATCTTTATGTCAGTCAATGTAATTCTAAGGTAGTAAGACACACATCTCCGTTTCTAAAATTTTATCGTTTTCTTATAGTTTGTGAGCTTCTCCCTTTTTCATCATTATCAGCCAAAGGACGTCCACTGCTGAACATAGGCTTCCCCCACGGTTTTCCACCGACCGATCACAGGCGGTCTGCATCCAGTTTTATCCTGCGATATTTATAAGGTCGTCTGTCCGTCTTTTCGGTGGACGTTCTACGCTGCGTCTTTGTCAAAAGACGTCAAATCTAGAACTTGTTTGCCCCAACGGCTAGCAGTTCTTTGCGCTTTGTGTCCTGTCCATTGCCACTTGAGCTTACTGATTCTCAGGGCTATCTTCGCTCTCTCTCTCTCTCTCTCTCTCTCTCTCTCTCTCTCTCTCTCTCTCTCTTTCTCTCTTTACATTTAAGATAATCATCTTCAAAAAACTCAGACCATAATTTTCCCAACCATAACACATGAACCCCGAATCACGTATCAGGTAAGCCAGTCTCCTGGGAAAATTCACAGTAATGAGATAGCTAAAGAGGCCTTGTTCACGCTTGCTTTGTTGCAAGATCTCAGGATTACCCGCAATGTAAGGAACCGTCCTCTTAACCCCAACTTTCAGAGATACTGGGCTTAATTCTGTTGAGCTGTTTTTGCTGCACTCATTGCCATCTCTTTCCATGACCTAAAGATTTAAGTGTCGCTTTAAGCATTAAGTCAACCATTGTATAGGCATTCTTTGTGAAATAAAATAAATAAATGATGTATAAATAAGCAACGGACTTGAAATGAAACTAACCAAAGTTAATATCTTTTTCTCTTTTAAAAAAGAAAAGAGACAGACAAACAAAGATTTTAATAAAACGTCAATTTTGACAGCTGTCATCTGCTAAGAACATTTAGGAATCCATGGTCAGCGGGGATGTCAAGACATCGCCACTAAATTGTCTATGGACTTCGCTATTGTTTTTTGTGCACCTCACAGCTGTTTAGTTTGACATTAAGCCGTTGGTCCTGCGCCTGATCTCTCACTGGTCAAATTTGGTAGGAAGATGCATCCTGTTAACCGCTTTACGATTCTTAATCAAGTCAATGGAAAGGTCTTTTAAAAATTACGTTTCATTTAAATGAGGTTCATCAATCAATTTTCTTTTAAAGTCTAACGTTTGATAGATAGACGCTTCCAAAGTGGTAAAATAGGCGTCCCCGTTCCAACCCTCCCCCTCTTTTCTAACTTCTAAGCTAAGCGAGTGTAAATATTGAAAAAAAATATGTAATGTAGATCTTATCAAAAACTTTAAACGAAAATTGGTTTGGACGGGATCGAAATATAGCACATTTTCAACAACCACAAACATAACTTTGTTCTTTATACAACACTATAAAAGTTATTTGTGCTGTCAACATAATATTGTGGTATTTTAGCTAAGTGAAAGTTAGTGGATTCTCTAATTCAGAAACGTCCGTGCCAATTGGCACGGAACCCTCAGTGCGCGAGTCCGACTCGCACTTGGCCGTTTTTTTTTTAGTTTGACGTTTCGAAATCATATTTCGTTTTTTGTCTCTTTTCATTTATTTAGAACATTAATTGTTTCCGAGAATTGAGCCTACTATATTGTCAGGAAGGATGAGAATAAAATAACATGGAAGCTAGTTTCAGAATAAGTTGATCTGAAAAGGTTTGC
This sequence comes from Pyrausta purpuralis, assembly GCA_963924145.1. Classification (NCBI taxonomy): domain Eukaryota; kingdom Metazoa; phylum Arthropoda; class Insecta; order Lepidoptera; family Crambidae; genus Pyrausta; species Pyrausta purpuralis. The sequence continues at coordinate 20,541,370 of OZ001664.1, read as the reverse complement.
GGACGATGACTTGTACCTTTTCAGTGATTAAGAAGCGAAAAGCTTTTCTGAATAATAGCTCTTTTTGTTCGTCTATTTAAGGAAGATTTATGTACTCTAATACCTAGAAACTTAAACCCACCTAAAGCTTTAGAAATAGTGAATGAAATTCAGATAAAGTAATCTGTAAAGCGTGTTGGTGGATGTATTAGAACCGTCTCAAAGGATATTGAATATAAAATGAGTCTTGTGAAAAGTTAATGCACGTAATACTTATCTAAATACTTAATGTACTACCTATGAGTATTTTATCATAAGTGAATATAAAGGGTAAAATTTATATTATTTTTTTTTGGTCAAACCTTTGCATGTGGGGTCTATGGATAGGTATTTTCGAATGACATCGAGGTCCCCAGAAACTTTTTTAACTTAAAGTCTAACATTTGGGAGATAGACAATTCCAAATTGATAAAATAGGCGTCCCCCCCTCTCTAACTTTTCAATGTAAATTTTGAAAAAAACAACCATTATGTTCATTTTTATAAAAACGTCATACGGAAATTGGTTTTTACCAGATCGGGCTAGTAGTTTTTAAGATATAGCACATTTTCAACAACAAAACGCACACTACAAACACTATCAAAACAAAACAAAGTTATGTTTGCTGTCAACAAAATATTGTGTCTTTTTTTATTGGCTCAGTGAAAGTGAATCCCTCATTCAGTTAAATTTGGCACGGAACCCTCAGTGGCCGTGTCCGACTCGCACTTAGTTGGTTTTGTAAATAAACTTATAAGATTAAAATTTACTAACGTCACATAAGGAATATTCGTCGAATACAATACAAAACACCTAATTAAAAAACGTCACCGATTGGTCAGCAATCGCCAATCATTTAGGTGACTGGTATTTTAAAATCAGCCGTTGTATACTTGTTCATTTGGATACGTCCTGCCTACCTGATGTTGGTAAACTCGACTAAGTCCTTCGACGACCTCCGTGGTGTAGTGGCTAAGCACGCTGGGTTTAAAGGCATCGCCTCTCAGAGGTCCCGGGTTCGATTCCCGGTCGGGTCAATGTAGAAATCATAATTTTCTGTATTGTCTCGTGTCTGGGTGTTGTTGTACCACCATTGTCTCTGATTTCCATAACACAAGTGCATTGGCTACTTACTTTGGGATCAGAGCTGGAATTTGTAAGGCAATCGTATTTATTTGGCAGTTCAAACCGTACGGTATGATCTGTCAAATGCTTTGTTCTTTACCGTATGACAGATCATACCGTAGGTTTTGAACTGTCAAATGAATACGATTGCTTTACACACCCCTCTGTGCAATGTATGTGATTGGTGTCCAATATTTCTTTATTTATTCAATAAACGTGTCTAGTCTTTGGCAGCAAAAGGGTTGAAACACTTAAAACCCTAATTCAAAACCGCTACATAAACATAGATTTGGTGTCTCCACACTTATAAATTAAGCTCGTACAGAACACATTAAACATTCATTACTTATGGATCTTGGACAATGATTGATGAGGCGAGGATCATTGTTCTGATGTTACGAAATACGCCTTAAGCTTAAAGCCGGATTATACTGACTTTGGCCATTCTAGGGGAATTACGTAACTAGCGATCACGATGCGATTGCAATGTGTGTGTGGCATGACCGAGGTAGTTCTTTCAAGCATATTTTTTTCACAAAATTTTAACGGCCTAAAAGAACATTAAAAGGCTAATAGGAGAAATAAACTCATTTAAAATCGGTACATGATGTGCCTGCCCGTTAAGGTTGACATCATGCACCGACGCCAAATGAGTTTGTTTCTTCTTTTAGCGTTATTTTAGTCCTTTAATGTTTTTAAGGCGGTTAAATTATTTTTATGCAATTTTTTTTTCATTGTTTTTATTGATTGATTCAGTTACAATGTGCCTCATTTAACTAAAATTGTTACTAAACTAGTTTTTGTAAAATATAGATTTAAGGTTGTTTTTGCAAATAAAGATTATTTATTCATCAAGGTTAAGATTAGAGAAAGAGAGGGATTTGGCATTGAAGTGAGAGAGCCGTAGATAATTTTTTAAACTGTCAGGATGTTATTTAAAAAATGATATTTTCTTTGTTAGAAAAAAATCAAACATGAAAATGTCATGTAATAATAATGATAGTATTTTGTTTCTAAGACGTATACAAAAAATAGTATTAATTAAAACGATTTGATCTTATACAAATTCATGAATTACCACACCCCAGATCAATTGCCAGCTATGTAACATACGAATTAGTGGTTACTATTATGAGCTGTCAAAAAACAGCAATCTCAATGTGTCAGCGATTGAGTTATGTAATAGCCCTGAAGGGAAAGCTAGTGCAATACTAGTATAAGCGTTGCCCAACGTCATTTTTGATGAGGTTTCGAAAGGTGACATGACGCAAATAATAATAATTAACTCAGTGATTGTAAGTAATAGGATTAGGATGAGTAAGCAAACCACTGAGTGGATAAAGATTCGACGAAATTACTCGTATTTGTTACAAATACCTGCCTATACTTCTAATAGAACTCTCCACAACTGCTTGCCTATAAAATATTTTTTGAAAACAATGTAAAAATCGTGGTTACTGAGAAACTCCTTCTTTAAGGGCAGATTGTATCAATGTCAGATAAGATTTATCCATCTTAGAGTCGAATTTACCAATGTCAGATAAGGAATATTTATCAAATACAATATAACAACGATTTGACGGCCTCCGTGGTCGAGTAGCTAGCACGCTGGTTTCAAGCGTCGACATCTCGTGAGGTTCCGGGTTCGATTCCTGGTCGGGTCAATGTAGAAAACGATATTTTCTATATTGTCTCGGGTCTGGGTGTTGTGGTACCACCGTTGTGTCTGATTTCCATAACACAAGTGCTTTGGCTACTTACTTTGGGATCAGAGCAATGTATGTGATTGGTGTCCAATATTTATTTATTTATTTACAAAACACCACCTACGAGTATTTGCCGACAATCATTTACGTACATTTTATTTTAAAATCAGTCGTATCCTTATTCAGTTGGATAAGTATTAAATACCTTAATAAGTATGAAACTTCCGATTTAAAAATACAATTAACTTAAATAATTAGGCGTTTTGTATTATATGCGACGGATATTCCTTGTCTGACGTTAGTAGAATCGGCCCTATGATTTTTTTTAAATGAAAACTCGATCTTTGTGTCACTAAACCAGTTATGATTCCAAAAGTTTCCAATTTCGTTGAAAATTTTTCGAAAAAATAATTGTGTTTTATTTTTCTTTCAGGTAAGCATTGGTGAAAGTTATTTCAAACAACATCATATTTGTAAGTAAGTAGATTAAGTGTCGATTTTATCAACGTCAGATGAGTAATGTTCGTCGAATATGATTTAACAGCGATCATTTATGAAAATGACATTTTAAAATCGGACGTTTTATACCCGACAAGTCTAATTGACGTTGGTGAAATCTACTTTTAACCACTTTTATATCCTGGTGCTTCGTATTCCTTATTCATGTATGACACGTACGATATCTTGTAATCACCGTAAATTATCTAACAGAGGGTAAATTACATGATGTTTTATTTATTTTACTATTTTCTGAATAATTTTTACATTGGAAATCATTCAATCATTCAGCTATAATTTTAAAAATATTTTAATGTTGAAAATAGCCTCGTAAACGGATGTTTATTTCGAGTCTTAATTTCGCTGACTAAATTGAACAAAAGCTATGTCAAGTCGTTTGCGACAACTGAAATGAATCGCGCGCATAATTCATCCCTAATCTGCATTCGCGATCGGCTGCTGTTAAATGCATTTCGGAATTTCATCAATAATGTATAATAGGACATCGCACTTTTATCAGACATGTTGGAGATATGGACGCCTCGTAATATGTAATTGTTATCATAGTTCAAAAAAATGGATAAGAAAAAAAGCTTTTTAGTGTGGACTAAAAAACATGGGTTTTTGAACTAAGATAATTGTCAAGCCTACTTGGACTTATTTAATTTTAAAAATGATTGTGTTCGTTTAGAAATAATATTAAGTATCCCGGTAGAAGTATTTTTATGTAAAATGTTGCTAAAACAAGCTCGTGTATTTTAAAAGTCAGCAGATTTCACGTATACCCAAGATTTTAACTCTACCTACTGCTCCTTAGTCATAACACACCTGACATCGGGTGCGATCGAGATAAAGTATATGCTTGGCCAAGAATTAAAAAAAACTTGTGACTGGACGGTTGCACTCAGGAAAATAATTCAACTTGAAGCAAATACTCCTTCGGTAGGTCGTTAGCAGCCACGCGGGATAGTTAAAGCTCCTCTGATCACCCGACCCCCCTCTCTGGCGACGAAAGAGACACCTGTGTTTTTTAGTGGGTACACCTGCTTGTCAAGTAGAGGAGCTCCACATAACCCCCCTGTCCCCACAGACAGGGTATGTGTAACGCATTTTTCACAGGTAAAAAAAGAAGGTCGTTAGCAGCTATTAATGACAGCAATATTAAATCAATGACGACCCGTCCGAAATCGCCTACTACGAAGCGGGTGCGGGTTCAATCCCCGCACAATAAAAACATTTGTGTGCATGAACATGTCTGTTTGTATTGGTCTGGGTGTTTTCTATGTATATCATGTATGTATTTACAAAAAAAAAGTATTTAAGTATTATATCCGTTGTCTGGCACCCATAACACAAGATTTGAGTAGCTTACTTTGGGACTAGATGGCGGTGTGTGGGAATGTCCAAAGGATATTTATTTATATATATAAAAAATAACTGTTTAAACAGTCCGTGTTTGTTTATTACTGGTTGACTGCTAGAATAGTTATTTAATCTTGCAGGCTGCGGCATTTATGCCACTAACTGTCTCCGGAACTCGCAATAATTGATATTAAATTAGCTGCATCAAGCTGACGTATTGGCCGAGAGACGCGTTCGGTAGATAATTCTGTTTTCCTTTTTATTCGATTCGGTTCATTAATTTTAATAATGTATGCAGTGATATCCAGTTTTTTTCGTTTCTGTACTTAATGATGAGTGATTAACGAAGGGGAGTTGTACTAATGTAGTAAGGGGGGGATCGAATCAACGCAGTCGTTTATTGATTGCCTACTGCTTTTATTGTAATTTCAATGTAGAATTCCTTGTAAGTTTTATAGTCAAATTAATTGTTTGGGTTTCACATGATTAAGTGACTTACTGACTTTATAACTTGTTTGCAATAAGTGTCGTTTATAGCCTACTTCAAATACAAGAAGTATTCGTAAATAAACCATAAAAACAAATTAAATGGTTACATTTTTAGTTTTAAATTACACTACTATGTAATTTCAACAAGTAATAGAAAGCAAATAAAAAAGTCCGCCAGTTTTTTGATTGCTGTATAATTTTCTAAATTGTTTTTTATTTCATGTTTTTCAGTTATTCCCCATATTTCAAAATCTACTGGACCGATTTTAATGAAACTAACACTGCATCGTAAGTTTGCCTAATTGAATAAAAAAAAACATCTAACTATGACTTGTTGTTTTGAGAAATCCGTGGTCAAACATACGAACATACATACACGTACTAAATTTTGCACACGTGTTTGGAAGCCTTAATAGATGAACATACCCAAATATTATTAAATTCTAACGATATCACATACATATTGAATTGATTATCTCTTTTTAAAAGTAGATAATAAATATACCAGCTTTGAAATTATGTTTTGTTTCTTATAATTCTCTAATAAAAAACTTGCAAAGCAATTTTAGGGCGATTCACGCTACAACGTGCCGGGGCCGACCGTGCCGGAGCCGGGAAAAAATCCCACCTACGTTCCAACTCCGCCGTGCCCGTACCCGTGTCACGCATGAATCACTTCATACACAATGTATACAATCATGTTAAACTGTGTCCCGGCCGGCGCCCGGTCCGGAGTCGGCACGGTGGCCTTTACAATTGCAAGCAGACATGCTCATTTGCACCAAGATGTTCAAGTACTTAAAACGTCAAAGTCACAAATTAACTGTATTCAGTGCTGCAAAGTGCACTTCGCTACCTGTTCCACTTCCGTCGAATTAATTTTAATACCATTATGACCAGCTTCTACATTTACACCCCATATTTTATTCAGCACTTTTCAACAGGAACGACTAATGGTAGCAAACAGCGGACTATACAGATTAAAACAACTTCCTTAAATGAATAAAGTTGTGCTGAAAACAACACTACATTATGTCTGCTCAGGTTGTATCAGCTGGAAGTTGGTGAGCAGACTTGGTAGTGACATTGTAAGGGTGCAGACGATTTTGAACGCTGAGTCTTTGAGTTAAAGTCCAACCTGTTATATAGTAAGGCCTGCCGGACACGGTACTGAAGTGTTTTATACATTTGCTAGATGACATTATAAAAAAACATCTTAGCGCGAGTCGGACTCGCGCATTGAGGGTTTCGTGACAACTTTAACTGAATCAGGGGTTAACTTACTTTAACTTGGCCGAAATACCACAATATTATGTTGACAGCAAAAATAACTTAGTTATTTTTAATGTTTGTTTGAAGGAAAATGTTATTTTTGCTGTTGTTAAAAATATGCTTTATCTCAAAAGGTACCAGTACCTACAAATTTTTGTTGAATTGTTAAGCACTATATTGTGCATATCAAACTTTCTTCGTTCATAAGGAGGGGGGGGAGGGGATTTCAGAATAAAGTGGCTGTGACATACGAACGGACAGACAGATAGACAAAGGACTTGACGGAACCCTAAAAGAGTCTCTATCTGTATTGACTCTATATTGCATTGACCCAGTCTAACTAATTTTCCGTTACTGGAACTTCTTTATTAGCTATAGGGTGGTCAAGTTTTGTAACCATGATTTTAAAAAAAATGTCGATCAAAACTATTGATGCTGGTGAAGAAAAACCTTCACCTCAACATTAGTAAAGTCTACGACTGACGTATCCCAAAACTTTTGCAATTGATATGCGTCTCAAGTCGAGTCTGTAATGTTTTCCTAGGCTGCGCCCGCCCTTATAAGCTTTAGCGTACAAAGTTGGCAACAATGAGTAAGTTCCCACATGCGATGTCACGTCACTAAGGAATTATCTTTCTCCAGAGAGTCCGTTCTCTACTAGAAGTGGGTCACCAAGGGGTACTTTAAATGTCTTCAACTCAACATGTATTCACAGGGCCCTAGTCGGGGTAATAATGATAAAAGTCCCCCTAGCAGATTTCGACTACGGTGGCCAATGACAATGACTAGCCGTCTACGCGGGACATATAGTGCACAAGTGTTTGCGCTATCACAGGTGCGCCCTCTATTCCTCTCACTCTCATAGCTCGATGGGACAGCAAGCTGACACGACCGACGAGAGATCAGGCGCAGGACCAACGGCTTTACGTGCTATCCGAGGCCCGGGGGTGAAACATCGCCAACTTCATAACTTCGGGCTACTCTGAATAGAAAAACCCAGATACATATTTTGACCCGACCCGGGGATCAAACCCGGAAGTTCTGACGCTGGCTGAGCCGTCGCTTCAAAGTGCCCTCTAGCCGCTGCGCCACCGAGAAGAAGTAGTGCTATAACGACCCTCGAGTCTGTTAATAAACTTTACAATCCATTAATACATCATGACGTCACGATGCCAATATTTAAATGTATTTTTTTGTAATAAACCTAAAATTACAATAACATCAATTGAAATAATAAAAAATAAGTTACATTATAAAATTCATCGTACCTACCATTTATTACAATTACTAAAATAAAAAATTCAAAAATTAAATAAATCAATACAATGTCAACCCTGGCTCTGGAGGAAAAGTGCCCATGACGCTCGCAGCATTTCCCCGCTGAATTGCAACAGCTATTCTTTGAACCAAGAATGACCCTGACCGAGGATCACTGGTCCTCATTCTCAGCCGGCGACCCAACTCTGCAACGAAACTCTTTGCTTCTAAACTCCAACTCCCCGCAGTTTCGACAGCAAATGGAACAAAAAGATAAGCTGCCTCTAACGCACTATACTTGGTGTGTTTTTTAAGTGCCGCTGTCTCGGCTGCTGCCCCAGGTGCTAACGTAGTTCGTCCCAAGTGACAAGCAGCATAGGTACTCACACACGTTGCGTCCCATAAGAGACACCTACCCTTACCCCATGGTACCAGAGTGAGACCATCTGGTCTTTTACCATCTGTCCGACTAAGACCAGGAGGCTCAAGCATGCATGGGACATTTGCGGATACCAGCGCTCTGCGAATAATGTCATTGAGAGCATGGTGACGGGGAAATCTACCCTCACAACGTCGGCAACTCAATGCATGGTGACCGTCTGCCTCAACTCGAGAACCGCAAATGCATATATGAGGTTCGCATACATCGCAGCCCAAGCGAAGGGCAACCGCCACCCGCAAAGAGTCATCATCTAATAAAGTGCCGAAAAGAGGGGAGGGTAGAGCCTGCAACCACGCCCCCGATTCTGGCTGTGACACCGCTCGCAGTCTAGCCAAATCCGCCCCAGTGGCATCTCCCAAAAGACGACTTACGACGTATTTTGACCCTATATTGTCCCAAAAACGCTGCACCCAAGGACAAACTGGCGTATCACCACCCAAATGCAAGCTCTTAAATTTATCGGTGGCATCAGAAAGATAAGGTACAACTACTTGGTTTTCTTCTCTATTGAGAATTCTGGCAACCAGACCAACCACCGCATATCCAGACCCCAAGAAAGCAGGAAGTCCAAGGTCACCGACGCGACGCACACCCAAACCTCCATGACGAATTGGCAACGCAGCTTGGGTCCACTGAACCTCATTAAGTGAAACATTTATTATGGCCGAAACGACGGATTTAAGACATTCATCAAATGCAAATATGTTATCCTCAAATATCCATACCGGAGAAGTTCTCAATAAATATATAAATTTTGGAGCTCCAAGGCACATTCGTAATAGAGTCAAAGCTACGTGTGGATTGAGGAACTTAAGGCGCTCATTAACAAATTCAAGACTCTGTCTTTGTTTCTCAATAGCCTCTGGGATTCCATCCACAAAAATAGGAGAACCCAAGAGAGAAAAATTGTCACGTGACAGAATTTTCAACCCGGGAAGAACAGCTGTGAAATTCTGAAACTGTGAAGCCACCGTCACACCACATGGGTAAAATTCACATTTTGTAGAGTTGAATTCCAAACCTAAATTCTTGAATCGAGGAACCAAAGTGAGCAAATCTTGCTTCACTATATCTGGTTTACCACCAAGAGTTCCATCGTCGAGATACCATACATTTAGAGGAGACTTTACATCTTCTATAGCCTTGTGTATAGCCAGACTAAAAACCAGAGGACCAAGAGGGTCACCCTGTTGAACACCTACTTGTGACAGTATAAGATTATCTTTAAAAAACAAATTAGAACTGCTACCGTATACCTGGTCAAGAAAAGGATAAAGCGAAGGAATATTATCCTTAACCGCACAAAGCAAAACATCCCTCTCCAAGGAATTAAATGCATTTTTAATGTCTAGCTTTATAATTACACAATCGGCATTATTGATGTCCATAACGAATGATCGGGTGGCGTGAATTGCCCCTTCACAACCCAGACGAGTTCCAAAACCTAACTGATGTGGCTGTAAGTGTTCAGCCATACTCTCTTTAATTGCAAAACATGCTATTTTGGAAGTCAAACGCCTAAAGGTGTTTCCTACTGCTATAGGTCTTATTCCTCCATCTTTTTTTGATAATGCGCAAAGAGAAGCTCCATAAAAGTAAGGACATACTTCCTTATTAAGTTGCCCACTCAATAAAAAGTTGCACAGTTTTGTTAAGCTCTCCATCAAACGAGGACCGTTCTCCCCTGCAGAACAGGAAGTCAGTTATTTTAGGTGATTCGGTCGAATCCCATCTAAACCTGCGGCAGAACCGCTATAGAAAGAAGCCAGAGCGCGAGAGACATCCTCTACAGTGCAGGTGAGAGGCAAATATGATCGATCTGGTGGCGGAGGTAAATCAAGTGCACGAGATGGTAAAGGATGCTTGGATTGCAAAGATGCTACGGTTTCAGGACCCGGTTGAGCCATGGAGTCCTCAGACACGAGTAACCTAACAGCTCCCCTTAAGTCACCTTCGTACACCTTTGCCTCAATTTGTTTAATATTATGATGAGGGCTTTTTCCAAATACAGGCACGTCATGACAAAAATGAACTCTATAACCCTCACAAAAATTACCAATATTAGTTTTCACCTTCTGAGTCAAGTAATTTTTTTGTTAAATTTATATAATTTTTGATAATTAACATCTTTATCTAGCCTTGGCCTTAGCCTTAACGCTGTTAAGTGTTTGAAACGTCGAAATAAAAATAATAATAAATTTCCGGAATTCAGTCTTAATCAATAAGTTGTATTCGCGTAAACTTCAGAAATATGTATAAAGTGTTATGTATATATATCCTTTGGACATTCCCACACATCGCCATCTAGTCCCAAAGTAAGCTACTCAAAGCTTGTGTTATGGGTGCCAGACAACGGATATAATACTTAAATACTTTTTTTTTGTAAATACATACATGATATACATAGAAAACACCCAGACCAATACAAACAGACATGTTCATGCACACAAATGTTTGTGTTGTGCGGGGATCGAACCCGCACCCGCTGCGTAGTAGGCGATTTCTCGACCACTACACCAGACGGGTCGTAAAAATTAATAAATGTTATTAAATATGTAAACTTATTCTTAAATTTATTTATTAAAACACTTCGTGCTAAAATAAAAATACACATGGCCGTCCGAATGCTAAAAGCTTTTTCTACCAGTCAACCATACGTCTATACAGAGAAAATACATATGGTGGAATATGATGGTAATGGTATTTAAAACAACAAGTAAACATACGTACCTCTTATTACATAAATACCGTATACATTAATACATAATATGGAATTATAAACAAACTCAGAGTACTTACACATAAAAATAATACTAATGACACCAAAAAAGCCAGCGAGACAAGTCGGATACCTCTTCCTTGTAAAGTGCCCGTAGGGCCTTCTTGAAAGAGAATTTGGAGGTGGATGCTTGTACTGTCTTTGGGAGGCCATTCCAAAGTCGAATGGTTGTGAGGGCAAATGAATTGGACATGAAGCCAGAAGAGTGACGCGTAGTAAAACAGTTGGAGAGAGCTACTGGAGTGAAGGAACCGGTTATGAGAAGGACGGAGGAAAGAGATTTTGTCTCTAAGATATGGTGGAGAATCGAATTGTATAAGATATTCTGGTGACTAAATTTCTACATCTCTTTTAACTTTTCGTTACTTCGCAAGTGAAATTGTACTCATCCATGATAAGACATCACAAAATCCAAAGATTTTTAAGAGCATAATCTCATGTTTAATTTATACCGCATCAGCTCCTCATCACACCCCAGTAATTCCATACATACATTATACATGGTATCACCTGTCTATCTTCCGAAGGTTTTATGGCAGAGAATTCGCGGTTTTATACTTGCAGGATATTTTTATGGCCGCCATTTTACGAGCTTGGTAACTGTGGGCCTATATTATTATCCTTTTTTTTTCAAGTTTTTTTTTTCGGGAAGCGAGTGCAGAATATAGAAGTTTTGCAACCGTCATATTATGCTGTCAGGAGTCATAAAATAAATATTTGGTAGTTAACCGTTATAGGCTGACGAAATATGTAAAGGTATTTTATAAGGAAAATAACATGTTTACAACAAAAAAAAAATTCAATTATAGAGCGTACAGAAAAAAAAGTAGGTAACTCAAAATAGTATCATCCATGTTTGGTTGCCAAACAAATATCTTGTTTGATTCCCGAAATAAATCCATTCCCCCTAAGCCTAAGAACGATACATTAACACTCTCCAGTAAACAGACACCAGAAATCTTTTAAAGATTTACATATTTTTGTTTAATAATTTATGAATCTTACGAATCACTCGCATTGCGTGCGCTCTTTAATCCTAACTGTCGTAACAATGGGCAAATACAGTAACACCATTCAGTACCACCACCATAGAAGACCGCGTAAAAAAACTAAACTTTCAAACTTATTTTTTTGGTTAGCTTCTCTTTTGGAGTTGCCTGTTTTATATTGTTGAAATTTGAATGAAAGTTTTTTACCTTGCGAATCTTAGTGTTGACACAGAATTTGAAATAGTAGTACTGTATACATTTTCATATTCGCTACAATATAACGTGTGTACACAAACGACACGTTTAAAACTAATCGGAATTAATTTTGAAGGATATTTTTTTGGTGATAACCAATGATAGTTTAATTTTTCAAATGAGCAAGTGTCAACACTATCCTGAAGATGTTGTCTGAAAAATTTGACAGTCCCTTCTTCAGGCACTACATTCGCATAATGACGGCATAGTCATGTGCCGCTTGTGCCTGTTGTATTTTTTTCTAACATAAGAATAAGTGCAAACCTACTAACATACTATGGATCTATGATCTAAAATGAAGAGAAATTTATTTAATTTAATTTAACTGTTTTGAACAGTGAGTATACTGATTTATTTTCTATTATGTTCTAAGCTCACCCCCCAATGACAGACTATGCACTCAAACAAAATATTAACAAAGAAAATCAATGTCTTATTAAAAAAACATACAACACAGGTTGGGTAAATCACGAAAGGAAATGACACGTTTTACAAAGTTAGCCCAATTGTAGATATTATGGCATCGCAACAAAGTCGAAACTTAATTGTGAGCTAGAACGTGGCTAAGTGTGTGTAGAGTATTATGGGTAGAAGGGATACGCGGAGGCGTTATACGAATACTTAAAATCTTATAAAGTTTAAGGCCTTAAAATGTTGAAAATATTTCTCTTCGGATTTGAATAATATTTTTTAGGTTGCTTTTGTCATTAGTCTTTTCATTTGCCAAATATACTAAATAAGTCATTGCTCTAACATAAAACTTCTTCTCAGTCATACACACCGTTCATAAAAATAAAGATTATAGAGGGAATCGCTTTGAACAAATTTTTTGGCTTTGTAACTTTGTTTGGCAAGAACCCAAAGGCCGGGAGGAGGAAGAGTATTTAAAGGTATTTTTTAAAGATTTTTGCTTATAATTGCATTTTTGATTTTATAGTGTTTTGTCACTAAACAAACTTAATAATATAAATTGCATTTGTAAAAGCAACTTTGGCGATGGCGTAAGACACGGCGTTCGATTCCTCGTCTGTCACACAACCAAAGTTGCTTCTTACAAATGCAATTTATATGATTTTCGCTTAGTTATCGCAAAAAATATGCGTAATAGCGACAAAAAACGTTCTACAAAATAAAAGCTGATAAAAATTGTTACAAATTACACTTGTTCAAGTTTTAAATCGACTACAAAAAAGGAGGTTATCAATTCGATTCGATCTCTTCTTGCCGGCTCAAGGGATACGGGCTGGACTTTTGATATGTTAACCTCTTAACTAGTCTAAAGATTCGAAGTAAAAAATCGTATTATTTCAAATTCCCTCTACAAGGCTTAACGATTTTTATTTCACTAGCTTACTTACTCAAAAAGATTATTTGTTGGTGTAAAAATATATTTTTTATTAGTATTTTATAAATTCATAGTGTACCTAGCCTAAATACGCACATTTATTAACTTAAAGCAATATGTTAAAATAATTGCGAAACAATTTTAAAACAAACGGACTGTTTGCCGAACACAAACAGTGAATGAGAATAAATATACAAATTAATTTGCCAAACTCAATCATATTTCATTGAACTCGCAAACGCGTTTAATAAATAATTTTTAAATATATGTGAATTGTACGAAAACCACAAACATGGCTTATTGTACAGCGGGTGCACAATTTGTGATATTACCGCTGATATGGGTAATTTGTGTAATGCTAGATAAGCTTTAGTCATAAATTTACTGGTTAAGGTTCGATTTTACCAACGTCAGATTACTTACTTATCCGACTGAAAAAGTATAAAATGAATGTCATTAACATAAATGATTGCTGACTAATATGTGACTTTTTCAAATTTTGCGTATTATGCTTTATTCGACGAATATTCTTTATTGACGTTGAAAAAATCAGGCCTTAAAAAAGTAAATTTCTTGTCTGTTAATTTTGAAATTATTTTTTCATGTGTAATATCACAAGACGGTGCTGTCTATGGAATCTGCTTAAAAAACTGTTAACTTTAATGTTAGTCTTGTTCCTCAGCTTTACATAACGCCGAATATCAGAATAAACGCATTGGTCCTGCTACCTGATTTAGAATTACTCTTTTCAAGACTTTACAAGATTCTACGCTGATCCCCCAAAACTTGCACCATACCTAAGGTATTAAAAACAATGTATCGAACCCCTAGACGCTAGCCCCTTTATAGACAGAACTAATAAAGTAAAATCGTTATACAACTGATGTATTAGTAATGCCAAAGCTAGGTAATCACCGAGCAGCACACCCGGCAGACTTTGTTATTGTGAGACCTATAATAAGAAAGTATGATGAAAGGACATGTAGGTACTGTGTGACTGTCTGCTAGCTTTGAGTATGTATTCTTGACATTTTAGTTTTTAACAATAACATGATTTCACATATTAAAAATTGATCCGCCTTCAAAAAACGCAATTTACATTATACTAATGAGAAATAAATTCATTTGGATTCGGTGCATGATGTCAAGCTTACCTTCACCAACAATCTGCACTCATCATGCACCAACTCTAAACGAATTTGTAAGTAGAGGGCAAATGCGTTACTTGAAGCTTTTAATAAGTTTGTATAATTTTTAAAAATTTTTTTAAAATTTCATAATTTTAGTTATTCACCCATATAGCAAAAACCACTAGATGGATTTTGATGAAACTTCCACTGTATCCTAAGTTGAAATACACCTAATCGAACTTAAAAAGATCATCTCGCTATGACTTCTCGTTATCGAGAAATCCGTGGACAAACATACAAATATAAATACACTTACGATATTTTGGACATGTGTTTGCAAGCCTTTATATATCAACATGCTTAAATAATATAAAATTCCAAGAATATCAGATACATACACATTGAATTGGTTACCTCTTTTTTTGAAGTGGGTAATAAATGTAAAATAATAGAAGTACATAGATAAATATTACGATGATTCTTCAATACCCGCATGCAAAAAAACAGTAAAAGATTGTCATCACAAAACAATTTTCTTATAGTTGAGCTTAAGGCTGTGTTGACATTGTCTGCCGAAATTGGCTGAAAGTCAAAAAGAAACCTATACTATATAAACAAAACTTCTGCTCCATTTAAACCTACTAAGGCTTATTTCGACCAATCATTGCCTATTTTACACGTGTGTAACTATACGAAATATAATTTTGTTCCTCAAGTTTTTCTTGAAAATCTTTTTTTCGACGTATTTTGCCATATGAATTAATTAACTTGCATAACCGAACTAATGATTAAACTGTATTCTTATCCGGTAAATCAATAGTGCACCAAAACAGTATGAAAGTAAAAATCCTGTCAACTAAACAATGCCGTATTATACCGTGGGAAGTATCGAGCTATAAAAAGTTTTGAATTTGACAAAACATTCTGACTTATTGACATAAATCATATGACAATCGGACGTCATTGTGTTATACTCGAACTAGCTTTTATTTCACGCAACACGGTGGGTATGAGTGCGCCTTCACATTAGAGCGACAACAGCGCGTCTCTCTCATGTGAAGGGCTTCTTACTGCTGTCATTTTATGTATTGAATTGTTTAGCGCTGCTAAAGTCGCCTAAGTGTGAAAGTGCTCTAAGAGTTAGTTCCGTATAAACGCGATATTCTAGAATAGTAGATGGTAAACTGATATACTCTCGGATAACTAGCGAATTATTTTAAGGTGCACATTTATTCTTGTTTGGTCGAATCCACCCTAAGAATACTAGCAGCTTAAGAAAAAGATCCGGTCTCTTAGGCTGAAAACGTGAACCAATCAGCCAAAGTCCTCGAAATACATAGTTGATTGAGTAATCAGAGGTCGAGCCAGCATTAGGGAACCAATCGCCGATCTAATTACGAACGAACTGCGCCTCGGCGCCGTTATGAGGGACAACAATCACTGAAATCCTGAAATTCTATTACAGACAAAATCCCTGGTGCGACCACAGTGTAAAGATTTCCGTGTATACCAAAAATTATGTGAAATAATCTGTGGTTGTTAACACTGAAATCTTGATATAATTTATATTATTGGGCTTTTACTAGTCAATGAAATGTAATTGTATAAAATTAAGAAATCGAAGTAAATTAATTAAAATTAAAATTACTGATATGCTCTAGCCAGAATTAATAGAAATGGTGTTGTTAACACATTATCTTTATTCTAAGTTAATGTTAAAAAAATATAGACGGTTTTCGAAACGTAATTGTTATTTCTTAATAACATCGATTTTATTTGTGTGTTATAGATCAATTGATGATTGAAAAGTTGTTGTAAAAGGACATGAATTGCGTAATATGCTTACGCATTTACACTACTTGATATCAGATCATATACGGTTAATATTTAGGGTTAATTCATAAAGGAATTGCTCCTATATTGGTTATCATATAAATAACTTTATTATATCATTTTAGTTCCGAACAGCACTTCGGAACTACTCCAATTAAACAATTTACGATTAGAATTTTACTGCAGATTTATTGCATTGCAGTAACTACTGCAGTGGGTATTTATTCTAGGTCAATGGTTTAATTTCTCAAGTGGTAATAGCTTTCAAATTAAATTATTCAGTAGCTTGATGAACAAAGGTGTAATAGAGCTACTATAAATAAAAAATGCATTCAATTAGTCATTTAGATCATTCTTATATAACTACAGATTGATCCCAAGCAGTCACTTCCGTATGGCATACAGGAACAATTGACTAGATGCACTCGTTCTCATGTGCTTGAAACTTGGGTACACGTTACATAAAAATTCTCGGACGCGAATTTATTTATTTATTTTCAGATATTTTATATTCGACAGCCAGAACATAAGTCCTTGGTATTTTTGACGCATATTTTGGTTGGTCCCTCTATTTATCACTCATAAAATATCTTCAAAAAAGCCCGGTTGCGAATAGTGGCACTATTAAGTGGGTATTTTATGAGTGGAGTATAGCAGGTCTGGTGCACAGGGACTTACCCATTGGTTAACAAAATACCCCAAAAAAATGATATCATATTACTCTGTGGTCAGACAATATTCGGTTCTCGCTCGCGGATAAATTTCTAGATGTTTGTTTATTTTCGCCGCCGTCACGATAATTGAGTTCCTCTGATGTCGTCCGGCCCGAAAGTAAAATTAACAATTCTTATTCCTTAGCTGATGGAATCCCGAAGGTTTTGGCAGGTCCTTTATGAAAAAAACTCGCTGAGCCGATTGCAAATTGGATTTTGTTTTAATTAAAATGAGGTGGAAATTTCTGTAATCTCACAGTCAGCATCTGTTTCGTTATTTGCGCTTTTTGGGGCGCTGATTTGATGAAATATCCGAGTGACGTCGTTGTGTTCTTTCATCAGAGTTGAAGCTCCTTTTAATTGATCCTGAAGATTATCAGGTACATCCTTATATCTTTGAATTTTTTTTGATAGCACTGTTATTTCTCTGATCTGATTCAATGCTTCATCGAGACAATGTCTGAAAGGTTATTGTTGTAATTTTACCTTTGTATTTTATTCCTGATTTTCATAAACAACCTACATAGCAGTATGCAGCAGATACTGCTAGATGTAGGTTCATCATCATCATCATCATTATCAGCCAAAGGGCGTCCACTGCTGAACGCCACGCCCACGGTTTTCCACATTGACTGATTAGAAGCGGTCTATATCCAGTTTGATCCTACTATCTTTATGAATTCGTCTGTCCATCTTGTTGCTGGACGTCCCACGCCGCGTCTTTTTTCAAAGGGTCTCTAATCTAGAACTTTTCTGCCCCAACGGCCATCAGTTCTTCGTGCTATGTGCCCATTGCCACTTGAGCTTACTGATTCTCAGGCCTATTTTCGTTACCTTAGTTCTTATAAGTACCACCTCATTTCTTATTCGATCTCGTAAAGAGAAACCGAGCCCTCTCCATTGCTCGCTATGTGATTTTGGTCTTCCTTATAAGACCCATAGTGAGAGACCATGTGTCGGATCCAGAAAATATTTTATGTATACAGACCGTTTTTCTTGTCTTTGTCTGTTTCTTATTTGCTATAAATGATATGGCAGAATATCTAGTTTAAATTAAAGATAATGCTATTCAAAGACGCGTACCTAACGGAGCATTCTCTTAAAATCTTAATTAATCATGGCTTCCTCAGGTTATTTCCTATTCTCATCAACTTCGGTCTCGGAAACTTCATAATCCACTCTCAGCCGTATCGCATTACGGACCATACATATTTGATGAACAATTGGATTACTGAAGCCAATGTAATGTATAGAACTTGTACTAACTGGGCCGGTAGTGATTAAGTATCAAGATGTATTTTGTTTTGCTGTCGCTTTACATAGTTCGAGACGTATGAAAGAATTTTAAACATTCAAGTGAAGGAAAACGTATTAAAATACTCGCAGCTGTAAGCGCTCGTCAGCAAAACGCGCGTTCATCATCGGAAAGTGCCCTTTTGAAAGCTTCGTGGTAAAAATTAAACGGGTTTCAAATCTGACTAGAAAACTTATAATAACGCATTTCTCTTCTATTTAGAACTAACGAATTCTTTCGGAGGCGGTGCATGATGTCAATTGATTATGTTTTTTTATTAATCGTATAAGTATTACTATATCTCAAAAAACTACAGCACCAATTCTGTTGAAACTGAAACTGTACCTTGAGTTGAGTTGTACCTGATTGAACTTAAAAAGAATCATCCCATTTTGCTTACCTACGAGAAATCCTTAGACAAATACAACTTACACACGTGTTAGGAAGCCTTATAGATCAACATACAAAAATGCTATCCAAATTTGACGATATTGCATAAATACAGGTCGAATTGATTACCTCTTTTTTTAAAGTCTGTAAAAACTTACTAATATGCGAAAATGCTAACAAAGAATCAAGTTTGACACTCTTGACAAGACGTCCGCCGCGTTTAAGGCTGATTCACGCTACAACGTGCCGGAGCCGGCCCGTGCCGGAGCCGGGAAAAATTCCCACGGACAGTCCAACGCTAATCAGGCATCAGACATGAATCACTTCATACAAAATGTATACAATAATGTTTAACCGTGCTCCGGCCGGCCGGAGCCTGGCCCGGCACCGGCACGGTGTAGCGTGAATCAGCCTTTACTCTGGCTTTACGGTACACACGGATTGCAATTGCATCGCTATCGCTTTCTATTCACTTAATCACCATAGGAGTTTTACTATTATAAGTGGGAAAATCGATGTTCTAATCCATGTTAATTACGTCTGAATTAAGGAGTGTATACTAAACAGAGTGTGTAAAAGGAAATTAGAGTCTGTATTAAGTATTTAAAGATTAAAGTGGCCGGATATATTGACAAGTTTGTTTAACATGTATTAACAATAAGGTTGTCCGGTTATTTATTTTTTTGAGAAACCCTCCAGTTGAAGCTATCCTTTTGGTGGATTAACTACATGAATAAAATTATATTTTATTAATAGCATCAATATCATTGTCTATCACGTCTGAATAAACGCTTCTTTACTCAGTTTGATAAAAATGTGTAACAATAGAACGGAACTATGTCACGGAAATTTTATGTGCGTAGGTACGTACCGTAACGTAGAAAATTGCTTTCGGCGTATGCGCTTCAAAATCCACCAAATTCAGGCTCGCAAATTGAACTTCCGACTAATTTATACTTTGTCAAGTGGCACCCCTTCTATCCTACATCTCGTAAAACACCCCGGGTGAGGCTCTTTTATTCCTCCGCCACCTGATTTGCGTCTAATTAAAGGGGAAATAACAGGAAGGTTGGATAATTCAGTATTTTGTTCACGCGTACAGTTGACTCAAATAGTATGTGACGTTTTCAGGAAACTGGGAATGTGAATACAAGGTAGTTTGGCTGATGGAAAGTCAAAATTGTATTCGATGTTTTTGACGCTGACTGTACGTGTACCTTTTGTGTAATTGCCGTTTGTTTTAATAGCTTTTCGGTTTTATTGGTGTTTAAATTAGATTTTTTATGACTCTGTGAAAAATTTTAAGCTTCGAGCAGTTTACAATTTTTCCAATTGTCCATTAGGTACACAAGTGTTCGTAATGTACATACATTAAAAAGGTTTTAAATACCGGCCAAGTACAAGTCGGACGCGTGCACTGAGGATTCCGTGTCCTTTAAACTAGTATAGGGCCTACTTTCTCCTCCTAGCCAAAACACCACAATATTTTTTGGCAGCAAAAATAACTTAATAAATGACTGCATGAAGGACAAGCATAAATAAAAATGAACATATGAAATTTCCCGTATCTAACAATGCTAATGTGTGACCATAACAGCATTAAACCCATTGGTTTAAATTGAATTCATGGATAACTACATTTAGTTTCAGAATATACATATATACAATCTGCATTTTTGTTAAAAATAGATTGCGTGTTAAAAGCTCAATTGTGTTTTAAGCACTCTTGTAAAGTCCGTATACTTTTTGGTCGCCGGCACATGACGTCAATTAGCACACGAACGAATAGCCTTTTACTTCGAACTTGCTCCAAAAAATAGTAATGGCTTTGCTATTGACGTCACCATTAAAGCCAAAAAGGCAAAATACGTCACTCACTGCAGTGCATGCAAAAATCACTCGGTATGGTTGTAGTATAAAAATATCAGTAATTACAGTATTTTTTTAAGACTCTGACTTTGAGATATAATAAGGCATGTTTTATCAAAGACTAGCAGTGAACTTTGATTTGCTTTCGGCCCCGGTAAGATCCACTGTCTTACCGAGACCGAAAGTCAATGATCCTTTTCCTGACAATACCGAACATAACAAAAAAAAAATTAGAGAATTTGGTCCAACCGTTCACGCGTGATGTAATGACCAAGGAAAATATGAATTCATACAAGTATTTATACATAGAAATGTGACCAGACTTAGATCTCAGAATATCAGAAATACAAAGGACCCAAAGTATAACTTTAAATATATATGTGCATTACTGGCCTATATAAATTAACATATCGTTTTCCTATCAAATCTAACATTGATATACTTGTAACTGCCTCGGTGGCGCAGCGGTAAGAGGGTCGCACTTTAAAGCGACGGCTCCCGAGGTCCCGGGTTCGATCGAGCCAATAATATATACCTGGGTTTTTTTGTTCAGAAATTCTTAGAACAAAACTTATTCTAAGGGTAGCCCGGAGTTTGGAAGTTGGCGGTGTTTCAACCCCGTGCCTCGGATAAGCACGTTAAACTGTTAGTCCTGCGCCTGATCTCTCTCCGGTCATGTCAGATTGCTGTCCCATCGGACGATGAGAGTAAAAGGAATAGGGAGTGCACCTGTGTTTGCGCACACACTTGTGCACTATAATATGTCCCGCGCAGTTGGTTAGTCGTTGTGACTGACCACCATAGTCGGAATCGGCTAGGGGGACTATTGTACCTGTACCACCAATACGATCCCTGCTTAGCTAGAATCTACAGTTATAACCTTATACAAACACCTCATGCAATAAGTAAAGGCCAGGAGAAAACTTATGTATGAATGTCGAGTTCGGCAATGAAACTTTTAAGCGAAAAATTTCCAGTAGTTACAAAAACCAAAAATCAATAACAATATACATATAATGCCCAGTACCATGGCGCTTCAATCCTACCTGTGCCTCAATGACCTGTCGACACAGTGACCCGGTTGTTGGCTTGTTGCCAGGTCGTGCCGTGGGTTCGGTGCTGTGTCCGAGTCATGTCTGGATCCTGTCTGGATTTACTGTAATTAGATTACGTTTAATTGTTCACCGTGCTTCGTAAATTTTGTTGTAATTGGTGCTGTGTTACAGTTAGAGGTCGGGACATTGTTGGGCAGATTTAGTTCAACATATTCTCTAAATTATTGTACCTATAAATAAATTAACAGAAAATAATACTCAAACCTTTTTTCCATTCCTTTCCAAGCGTATGTGAACGAGACACAATAGAAATTGTATTGCTATGCGGTCTCATGCGACCGCTCGGGTGTTGAAGCGTTGGAGTTTTCATGACGATTGAATTAAATAATAATTTCATGATCATCATCGTCTTTTTTTTAATGTGTGACACAAGAAAGTGTCATTTTATTCATCTGGGGTTTATTTAATGTGTGAATCATTATCTTCAATTCCCTATCTGTAGTTTATTTTTTATTAAATATATGTATTCTATGTAAGTTTATTAATCCAATGCTTATATATTCACAAATATTTTTGTTTATCTATGTAATTTTTGTATGTATGTTTATGTTAATGCATTTTAAATTTTTGTCCCTCTCAGTACTTTTAAATATTCCGCCACTGATTTAACTCTCTGCATTTCCCAAGCGGTTGACTGGTAGAGAATGCCATAAGGCATTAAGTCCGCCAATTGTACCATTAACAGTGCAATAAAGTTTAAATAAAATAAAAATAAATAAAGAAAGTTAGGAAGTCGGCGCAGGACAATACAAGAAGATGAGACAAGTTATTATTACAATGTTATAATACTCATTCACTTAGCATCTGTGATGTTTATTTATCATTCTGTTACATAAAACATAAAAGAGGCGAGATGGATTTTCACAATCATACCTCTGAAATATAAGGTCGAGTATTAATCTGTCTTGTTGGCAAAAAACACGTTCTTACACCCTCGTGTCTAAATCCATAATTATATCTTTTCTCTCCGCAAAATTACTAGGTCTATTTCTTACTTAGCTAGGAGTATAAAATTCGCTCTGCAGGAATTACGAGGTATGGAATAAAATATTAAACGATTCACCGATGTACCTCTTAAGCGGAGTAGGGTTGGGAGTTATATTGTTAATACTCCTTTATAACTTAATTTTCCTGATCATATTTTTATAGTGATATCCGTTTTCATCTGGGGTTTATTTATATGTATTTTAAGAGTTATTCGTCGTTAGTAGGTTTAAAAAAATATCGCATAAGAAAATATATACCGCCCGAATACTATTTATCACATTGTTTACTCGTTGAAAGCTAGATATTTTGGTTCCTACAAAGTACTGTATTTGTAAGATGCGGACTTTTTGTATACACTCTCCCAGTTTTACTGACTTTTCGAGAGCTAGAGCTGTAAAATGTAGTGTGTTATTTCTTCGCGTTCCTTTAGCTCCACTTTCCGGGAGCAATGGCAGCCATTCGGGATAGTTACAACCCTAGTGTTTCATTTGTAGTGATAGACTAGTCGACTGTCGATAGTTTTGTATGATTGCATTGCTATTTACAATATGATTGTCATAATACTATTTAATAGGTGCAAGTTAAAATTAACACATCTTCGTGGTTTTGGACACGACTTTCACGACTTTCTTAAAACTTACACTATTTATAACTTAAGATCAGCTAAACCAATTTGGCTGAGAATTGCTGAGAAGGTAGCTTAAAATCAGGAGACGGACATAGGATGCTTTATTAAACGGGGCCGGGCGGGACGGGGCCGGGGCAGGACGGGGCTGGGGCGAAGTGAAGCTTGCTTTGACCGCTAGTATTATATACACTGGCGTGTCTCATCTATAAATAATCTGATGAAAAAATAATTGTATTTGCTTTTATAGCCCGCTGTAATAGTCTAATATGATGAAAGAGAACTAAATCGTAGGACCAACGACATTAGACATGCCCCGATGTCCACACTGTTGCTACGAAAGCTGCTTCTCACAAATTTCTAGTTTTTTTGTTCGATCTGCCATGCATAAGAAATGTTGCTTGATACAAGGCAGCTGCTATTCGCATATATTGAAAATCGATACCTTATCGATTGTTTAACGAGCATCACTACTAGCAAGTCTAGGTCAGAATGAAATTTTCAGCAGGCAGCTCCTACGATGCGCCACCTGCCGACTGGCGGATGTTACTTGCGCTTGCTGCACTGACCACTTTTGACATCGGAAGGTTCTATTTTACAGTATAAAAGGAAAGGTTATATATATTACACTAGCGGTCCCCCGCGACTTCGTCCGCGCGTTTTGAGTTTGCTCCCTCCCCCCCCCTCCCGTCGCAGCGTGATGTTTTATACCCTAAAGCCTTTCTCGATAAATAAGCAGGTCCAGCAGTTCCTGAGATAAGCGCGTTCAAACAAACAAACTCTTCAGCTTTATAATATTATTAGCGCAAGCGCACGTCGTACTTAAGCTGCGAACATTATTTTGGTGCGGAGTTATGTTAAAACTGTGATAGCTCCTAAGATATTTATTGAATTTAAATGATATACAGGGCAACTTTGTTCTAAATGAAATGCTCGTGATGATAAATGTATTTATTTTGATAAGAATAAATACCTGTGTGTATAATACACCTCTAAAAATGATGCATTATTTTTTTACAAATTTATTAACATAAAAAAGGTTGTAGTAAGTCAACCATAAAAGATAGACTTATGTTGTCGCAGACTTTATTATAGAACTCTTAATGCTGAACAATCAACAAAAAACAATTTTTGTGTAACTTTAGCGGTTTTCGCAGCGTACGCAGCGGAAGCTCTCAAAAGGAATATCTTTCTCCCGTTTTCGCAACATTTTTCATTTCTGCTGTGGTCTTATGAGTCGTATCTTTATGTTATATAGCTTAAAGCCTTCCTCGATAAATGGACTATCCAACGTAAAAATAATTTTTCAAATAGGGCCAGTAGTTTCTGAGATTAGCGCGTTCAAACAAACAAACAAACTCTTCAGCTTTATAATATTAGTATAGATTAATACGATAATATTTTTTTTATTTTTTTTTGTTTTGGTCAGTGATGTCTCTCACGCACAAAATTATATCTTGCAGTTTATCAATGTATTGTCATTAGAATTTTACAATATTCGACGTTTGCTTAGGTACGATAAATGGCGCGAAAGAGACTGGAAAAGCCATTTTCATATACAACTAGAAAATAAAGTATCATAATCATGAATTGCGTTTATCGCACTTTCAAAAGATTCTTGACGCTTAATTAATTTTCTCCGTTAAAATTAAAGCGCATTCAATTTTACTCAAATCATTTTCATAATTTGGTATCGGAGCCCCCATTCCCTGAATCTGTCAAAACACATGTGACAGATAGGCAGATGAGTAATTATATCAATCAATTATTTTAGCACCCCCGTGGGTTTTAAGTTGTGCGAAATTATGTGCATTATATAGGTTTTAAGTTCCTGTTAGTATTGAGTGAGGATTTGGTAGATTTTTGAGCCG
Organism: Pyrausta purpuralis; assembly: GCA_963924145.1. Taxonomy (NCBI): domain Eukaryota; kingdom Metazoa; phylum Arthropoda; class Insecta; order Lepidoptera; family Crambidae; genus Pyrausta; species Pyrausta purpuralis. The sequence goes on along the minus strand of OZ001664.1, from coordinate 20,516,006 downwards.
ACAGATAGATCGATATAAACATTTATAGAATGTAAGTATGCATACGTGGTAACTCTTCATGAACTTCTGTTTTTACATCGTTATCAATATGGTTTCTTGGTTATAATGATAACTACATGAATTAGGACAATTATTTTAATGAACCCAAAACTTGATAGTGCATGTCTAGACACTAGAATTGTATTGTAATTACAGTAGTTATTCGTCATACTTAATGGGCACATAAAATTGTTTACCGTAAAAATGTTTTAAAACCTAGGTGTAATAGCTACAACTTCTTTAAATATTCAATTTTAAATGATGAAAATACCTAAATACTCGTAACGTGGTACAATTAGAACAATTGACTAAAATTAAACGCATCATTATTAGTGTCAAGGCTTTTTTTTTTTTAAAGTTATGTCTTATGTGATATCATCAGCATCATAATTTTCAGCGAAAGGACGTCCTCTGCTGAACATACACTTTACCTACAGTTTTCCACAGCGACCGATCCGGTCTGCTTCCAGCTTGATCGCAGGATCAAATGTCGTTCGACATCCTATGCAGCATCTTTAGTCAGAGCGTCTCCAATCTAGAACTTTTCTGCACCAACGGTCATCAGTTCTTCGTGCTATGTGCCCTGCCCATTGCCATTTACTGATACTCACTACGGCTACGTCCGTTACCTTAGTTCTTCTACGTATCTCCACATTTCTGATTCCGAGCATAGCCCGTTCCATCGCTCGCTGTGTGATTTCAAGCATCCTTAAAAGGCCCATACTTAGAGACTTGTGTGGCGTGCAAGAAATTATCTACAGATCTATCCACCGATGTCAAAATGATAGAACCTACCCACTATGTACAAATAGATCCCTTCCGAGAGTTGTTTTACCCTACTTTAAATGTCATTCCCTGTGATTCATCCCTTTCGGTGCATATCTGATGACTACCTTTTACGTGGTTCGCCTTTATAAGTTTTTAAAGGCACCATCAAAGGGTTAAATGTCCCGTGTATATCGCTAATGAAAATGTAAATGGGTTCAGAACTCGGTCGGATTGAAGAAGTTTGCTACCGATCGGGGTTGACTTATGTGAGGGTATTTTTGGTTGAGTGTCAAAGGGGAAGTTAATGTAAACGAAATCGAATTGTGGAAACGTTGAATTTTAGTTGAGTATTTGCATGAGTTTAATGGTCTTAAAATTATTTACATACCTGTCAGAAAAAAAACTAAAAATGTCTAAACAAACTACCTTTTCAAAAATCCATCTTCATTATGAGCTATGACCAAATCGCGAAGAACATTAAGTGATTTCTTTGTAATATAACTAATCCTAAACACATATCATCTATTGGTGCAAATTAGTTTCGGTTGATTCATTTTATTAGGTGTACAAAACAGAGTTACAACAATCCCACCCATGCGCAATTTTAGGTTTTTATTTCATCTTTAATTATTCATATAAACTGAAACAGTATAATAAACCTTTTTTAGCTATTACACTGGTTTGTCACTTTCTGTCAAATGACGACAGCTCCAAGAAAGAACGAGACAAAAGAGTGTAATAGTCAAAGCAGGTTTATTAGACTGTTTGCTTTATTATGAATAACCCCCTTATTCAAGAAAATAAAATATGACACGGTGAGTGTATAAAAAATTCTTAACCAGATTTACAACAGTTGCTTCACAAATAAAATAAATTACAGTAAGTAAGATACGAAGGTATGCTGCGACTCCACTATCATGTACACACAGCAGGATAATCTTATTCGATCTATGTAACACATACATGAAATTGTGGTAAAATTTAAAACATTTAATTAATAATACAAGTTATAAGAATAAAATAAACTAAACAGATTCTACAGTATTACTGCTACGATAACTTTATAAAGAGCAGTCGTCCATTTTGTGATAGAAGAATGGTGGATGTCAGGGATTTTTGCTAAATAGCTTCTAAGCCCGGGACTGGATTTGCTTAGACATGACATTACATATAATTATTTTGATCAGATTAGATAACGATATTTAATACTCAAACAGATCACAAGAACGCTTAACCTTATTGTCTGATAAATGCACTCGACCTAAACAACTAAGACTACCTGGAACTCTACTGTGTATGACATAGACCCTAGCACGTATAGCCATCGCGCTCGTTTCCACTGCCATGCTTATCAGAGTGATAGGGATAGGTAGATTCGATGGTAAGATTGTGTTCGGATTACAGTCTTAAGCTTGTCGTTAGTCACAGGCAAACTGCTGGTTTGTCAGCCATCTTGGGTGTGACCACGTGTTGCGTTAAGTGACCGTGAGAGGGAAATTATATAGGATGTTTGGGAATATATAAAGTACATAAAATAAATACAACGTTCAATTTATTCCCTCTTAGAGTTAAGCCAATCATGACCATTGTTTATTTTGGGTCATCAATAGCTTGTATTCATATGTAGGGTCACATTACAGGTCATATTACCGATTTGTGTTGTTTTGGGACAAGACTAAGTTTTGCTAACTACTAAGCCTTACAAATACTTATGCTACGCTCATACATAATTTATTTATTTATTATCAGGTACACCAACAGATTACAATCAAAACATGCACTTAATATAATACAATATTTTCTCTTAAGACTAGACGATAATCCATAAATGGTATACACAGCATGATTAATTCTAGTGATTGGTAAAAAGACGTAAGATATAATAAAAGAAAATTAAGACCCGTAAATTTTACTAAGGGATAACATATAATAAAAACAGCACAAACACCTACGTTTTAGAAAATTGGTAGCAGCTTTTTTGAAAACTGAAAACCTACTATCAAATACGTATATAGACGTGTCATAAAGCATATATGCTTTTGACGTGACACCATAACCGCAGAGATTCAGTATTTTCGATGAGTTATTAATTATTTCTTGATAAGAACCCGTTCTCAAAATGGTTCATCAAAAAAAAACTTATTAAAACGTATCTGATCTGAGGTGGAATTGTATAAATCAATCGTATTCATTTGACAGTTCAAAACGTACGGTATGATCTGTCTAATAGCAAAGAACAAAGCGTTTGACAGACCATACCGTACGTTTTGAACTGTCAAATGAATACGATTGCTTTACACAATTCCACCTCAGTTATTAAAAGCAATATCAGAATTATTTAGAATTCACTTGTAGTATCATTTCATGTGGTACAAAAAGCATTGCTACTATTAACACTAGAAATTAAAGAAAGAGTACCAGCTGTTAGTGCTGTAACGAGTTCATAAATTGCAATTTGGCATCGATTGCAGCTCTCTGCCACATGTTGCGTTATAGAGTGACCACAGGGCCTGTTGACTAGGACATTCCCGATTATATCGGATGCCAGTACGGTTGGCTTAATTAGACAATTATGCGCTTTTAGTGCTGGTCATGTGTGTTAGAATTCCAAAAGTGATTGTCTCAAACCAATGTCGGGTATTCTGGGCAGCATACAATTAATTTTATATTAAATATGCCAACTGACAACAAGTTTTGTTTCGAGATTCCTTTTTATATTTTTATTAGCATTTGTATTTTATATTTTATAAGCATTTATTAGCGATGCAAAATTGAGACTTGGTAAAGAACTTGTGCTGTCAATCCTCAAACGCAAGTATTCCTAAAGCCTTCTGTAAGATGGGAGAGATTTGACTACGCTGGATCTGACATCCGTATTTTACAAGATGACGGCGTTATTTTTGATTTTTGCTATCGGTCAAAAGATCAAAAAAAAAAAACTATAAATTAGAAAGTTCTAGTTAATTCCCTTGATTTTTTTCTATGCGATAATTATCTCTATTCTAAGACATCATAATGTGTGTATGAAAATTTTGTTTTGTAATTGGCAACAAGAATACAGAGAGCAACCTAGTCCTATTGGTGTCATACACAAATTCCGCCTATGTTTGGCTTGGCATAGTCATCCTACATCTCCGGCGCAGTCTCGGGATCAGGTCAGGCGCAGGTCAGTGCATGCATTGCCCCCAGATTGTTAATCTTCGTCGAGTTAATGGTTGCCATAACGGCCATTGAAGTAGGCACTAACTACTTACCGCATAGTCTATGCGATCGATGTTATTAAAGGTTATGTTTTAGTGTGTGAAGAAATGAGGAACGGTTCATTGCACTTAGAAAAACAACTTGCTTTTTAACCGACTCCAAAAAAAGGTGGTTGTCAGTTCGACTTATGAGTTTGTGTGTTTGTTTGTCTGCGAATATCGCGTTTGGCTGGACTTATTTTGATGCGGTTTTTGGTATAGTATTTTTACACTAAGAAGAAGGTTTCGAAAAAGGGGTCTAAGTTTGACTCGTGACTATGTACATATATTTGTACCCAATTAATTCGTGTTTGGCTGAACCGATTTAGATGCGGTTAACGGAAACGTATTTGGTACATTAAGGAGAAAAGTTTTTGTAATATTTTTAGTTCCATCAGGTACATTGTTCCTTAAACCATAATTAAATACGACGATAATAAATTTATTCACAAATGTGCGTACGTACACTGGTGCTGTCTGATAAGGTTGCTATCATGCACCGACTTCAAATGAGTTTGTTTCTCATATTAGCATTATTCTAGTCCTTTTAGTGTTTTTAAGGCGGTTCAATTTTATGAAAATATATATTTGTGAAACTGATTGCCCAGAAAAAGTGTAATTGTTTATTTAATTATAATATTAATGTCACTCACGTCTGACCTCATCTGGGTCAGACTATGAACAAGAGAAAACATTCTCGGAGTAAAGACGTCAAATAAACTTGAATGACGATGAGAAGAACAAAGAATCATGAAAGTAACTTTAAATTCACTTAGGCCTGATTTTTCAATGGTCTGATAAGGAATATTCGTCGAATGAAATACAATATGGCCAATTTGAAAAAGTCATCTACATAATTATTATGTCGTCAGTCATTAATGTACATTTTAAAATCGGTCTCTTTCTACATTATTAGTCAGTTATGTTTTATCTGACGTTTAAAAAAAAATACCTCTATTATGCTGAATTAATTAAATTTGTATGTATTTGATTAAGTACAGTGTGTCCAAAACGAGTATCGGATATTTCTGTGTTCAATAAAATTTAAAGTAATTGACAGTTTTGTATTTTTTTGTGTGTTGAATATTATTTCGAAAGTGTATAAGTGTGTGTCGTGTATAAGTGCTAGCAATAGCCTATGTACAAAATACATTAATTTTGAATTTTGAAAAGATAATTTTAACGGATGACAGTCACGCTGCTGGCTATCTTCTAATCTGGAACGAAGATTGGGACGAATCGCTGTTACATAGCTCGATGTTGCTGCCATTTTTGCCATGATGTTTTGTTACGATTTCATTATGTTTGACGAATTATTCAAGTTAACCTTATTTTTGCTATTATGACAAATTGTTTGGCCAAATGTTGCAGGAGGTTATGGTGTCAACTCAAACACGTGGTTCTAACAAGATGGGGCCACTCAGCTTAACCTCAAATCAATCAATTGAAGCTGGTAAAAATATTCTCTAATAAAGTGTATTCGAGTAAAGTTAACATAAACTGACTTCCCGAAAGCCCTGATTAAAGCTCTCTTGACTATTTCGTAATCATAAGCCTGTAATTTAAGGCTTACGAGAATATGAAACAAAACATGAGGACAGGCATGGCAAAAAAATATGTATGAGTGAGCGTGTCATCACTAATCTTTGTTTGGATAACATTTTGTATTTGAAAGGAATTCAAACTTTGTATTCTTAAACTTTTTGTTTTATTATAGAAACAAATACCCGATAGTCTTTGTGGACATCCTGTATAAATGTATTTTTGATGTTGATGTCATTAGTTTATTATGCATGACTTATATTTATTATGATATTGGATCGTTCAATTAGTGTGTAGTTTAGTAAATTAGTTCGGTGGCTCTTAATTGGTAATTAGGGCAAAGAGCGTTACTTATAAAGGTAATTATAATTATCATGAAACGATAGTGTTAAATAATATTCTTTTAGATTTGCTGTATTCGCGCAAAAAGTAGCAAAACCATTATTTGTTTTCTTTTCGTCTTTAGGAACTGATTGCAAGACGGGCGATAAAATCCTTATGAAAATTGGATGGTGCTACCTTGGTCTCATTATCATAACACTTAGGAAAGTAACAGAGTTCGCGTCTTAAATTTTTCTTAGGCCTTTAAAGTTACAAATGGAGTTCCTTTGTTAGGGGTCTAGAAAATGAGGCAAGGCAATTTGATGAATAAAGTCTAATGAAGTTGGGATCGTAAATTAAGTTCGCGTTTTAGCCTCAGCTAGCTAACAGATACTTATCGATCTGACTGTCTCACCTTGACCTGAGCTCGGTGTCTATTGTCTGTACTAAATCAACATCAGTTAAACTACTGCGTTGTATATTAAATCAATCAATTTAATGTTCAAGAAGTATGACTATCCTGACTGTTGTAATCAAATTGCACATTTAATCATTGTCATTGCAGTTTTGACATAAAGAAGATTGTGTTTGACCACTGCATGTTAAACTTTTTGGTTATCTCGCTGACTCAGCAAAATCATGACTGCTGATGGTATCCGCTTCGATCTTTTATTATCATTGCGCTGACTTACGCAACAATAAAATTGCGCAATCGTTTCCCCTGAATTGCCTAACTTAGCAATTTCCCAATCCAATATTAAACGTCAAAGACCATAGATTACCAGTTCATCTGACCCAATTATTCAGGCTCTCGAGCCCTCTGCCCCCGTCATTTTCGCCGCGAAACTCCGATAAGCCTGGACTCCAGCTGATTGAAATTCCATTATTTTCGTCCCTCCTGTAATAGTAAATCTTTATAACTCCTTTTTTCCTCTCGACTGGTTCTGAGCCGTTCTTTGTAGGAGGATTAGGGGCGAGTCCACATTGGGTTGGTGAGGCAAATGGCTGTCAATGACCGGGTGAACGCGTGACTTGAGGGAAATATGTTTGAGATGTAAATAAGATAGTGTACATGGATAATGTGTCTTGTACAAAATTCCTGTGATGGCTGTTGTCAGTGGCGGTAACTGCTAAGTTTCTTTATTCAGTGAGGTATACAGTTTCGTTCGATATTAATCACAAAAATTGTATAGATTTGACCTATTTTTTCGAAAGTTGAACTTTAATACCTGCTGGCTGTACCTACTCATAATATTATTTTTATTGTCATACTATTTTTTTTTAAATACGCTTGTGCTATATGTAAACTGAGTCATACAAGATATAATAATAGTACTGTGCACTATAAACATGTTTAACTGTGTATAGTCACTGACTAAACCGACCAACGTTTGAGTTACTTTGGTGCTTGCCTTTTGAATTGCTTTTAACCGACTTAAAAAAATATATATTTAGTCAATTGTGTATCATATCGTTAGTATTTAATAATATTGGAGTATGTTGATCTATTAAGTTTTTCAAAAACGTATGCAAATTTTCGTAATAGTATGCATGTTTCTATGTTTGTCCACAGTTTTCACGAAAATGAGAAGTCATAGCGAGATGATTACTTTTTTGGTTCAATCAGGTATATTTTAACTTAGAGAACAGTGTAAGTTTCATCAAAATCCATCCAGTAGTTTTTGAGATATGGGTAATAACTAAATCAGGAAATAAAAAATAATATTTTAAAAATTAGACCGCCTTCAAATAGCTTTTTCTTCTTATCGTGTCGACTTTGGCGTTATATTTTTGAGGACCAGTACTCGGCGACTGACACAGCGTTATCAGTGGCGTTGTACAGGTCCGCACGTGTGCAGGTAAAGAGACACGTAGGGCAAGACAAAAGGTGTGCCATCGTCTGTGGAGAGACACCACACAAGCATGCTTCGTCCGCAACATAACCCCATCTGTACATATTCTTCTTGCTTCGGCCGACTTGTGTCCGCAGTCTATTTAAGGACTTCCAAGTTTGCCAAGGTAGACTTTGTCCAGGGGGGAGCTGTTCCGTTAGCGGTATAGGTGAAGTGTTGGGGTATCTCTCCTTCCAAAGGCTTATCCGGGCTTGATTAGCCTCGCCATCAAGAGGACGCTTCGCCTTCGCCTCTTTGACGAAGCTACGCCGGCTAAATAAGTAAAGTGCCGACTAAAATAAGCTGACTAAATAGCTCAAAAAACATTTGAGATCATGTTGCTTACGTTCATCGATAGTCTACGCACATCTTGCACCGACTCCAAATAAATTTGTTTCTCCCAAACAGAGGGAAAATGTGTTATTTTAAACTTTTTAGTTATTTTTAAATAATTGAAATATACCTATAGATAGTGTGAATCCGGCCTTACAAGGTCTTTCAGTAAATAGTGGAATGCGCGGCTCCTGAAATTGGGTTGAGGCCTGAGCACTGAGTTTACGTCTGCTGATTTCCTCAACGGAATAAATACTCTTTTATTCCTTTTGCTCTTAATTTTCCTTCCTCATGCCAGTTATAAGGGACCGGTTTATCAATTTTGTGCTTCTTTGGTGCCTCGAAGTTTTGTTTGTAAGAGTGCCAGTAGGGCTAGTAGTGTTTGAGAATCCACTTGTAACAGTTTAATAATGAAATTAATTTGTTTATAAGGTGGCTTGTTTTTTTTAGGGTTCCGTAGCCGAATGGCATAAAACGGAAACCTTATGGTTTTGTCAAGTCTGTCTGTCCGTCCGTTCGTATGTCACAGCCACTTTATTCTTAAATTATTAGTATCACACAATTTAAACTTAGTATTCAAATTCTCATACAAAAAATAAAAATAATAATATTTAAGAGAAGGGCTTCCATACATGATATTAAAAACTATTTTTTTTTGTCAAACGCATGCGTGTAGAGTGACTATGGATAGGTCTTTTAATATGACATCAAGAATCCTAAAACCACTTTCTCTCAAAGTCTAATGTTAGAGTCATAGACGCTTCCAAAGTAAAAAGTGGGCGTACCGCCCCCATCTAACATTTAAATAAGCGAGTGTAAATTTTGAAAACGAAACTTGAATTGAATTTGAAAGAGATTGAACTAGTAGTTTTTGAGATAGAGCTCATTTTCAATAACCGAAAACATAACTTTGTTATTCATACAAATACTATGAAAAACTATGTTATATTTGCTGGCAACAAAATATTGTGGTATTTTGACTAAGTGGAAGTAAGTGGACCTCTTATTCAGTTAAAGTTGGCACCGAACTCTTAGAGTGCGAATCCGACTCGCACTTGACCGGTTTTCTTGATCAGAAATCGTGCTGTATAAATTGCACTTGTAAAAAGCAACTTTGGCTGTAACAGACTAGGAATCGAACTCCGTGTCTTTCGCAAACCGGGCCTATACCACTCGTCCACCGTCACATTAGCAAACCTGCAACTGTGCTCTTTTAATTTTTTTACTCTATTTATTTCTTCATTTGACAAACCAATGTTGTTTCTATTTAATTTGAAAAAGATATTGATCGCTGACGATACATCACTCTGGATTCCCGCGTTTCCTGAAACAAAAACAAAATCATTAAATAAAAATCACTTGGATTCAATAATTTAATCTCTAGTTCTAGGTTAACAACCTACTTCCAAAATTATTGTTTTGCCGATTTTTCCACCACAACATTTCCAGCTACTGACATCAGACCGTGAGGTAAAGTGCTGCCCTCTTCATTTGTCTTACTTGACAAAGGTAACATTGTAGAGACCAAAAATAGCGGAAAATATTGTGAATGGTAAAAGCATGCACCATTTTATGCTAATTTTATTTTTGTATCAAACGTTCTTAATTTATTTTACTTATTAATTATTCTTCTCACTTCTCTATTAAGACCCTTGAAGGTATCAAGGGTCTTAATAGAGAAGACACAACAATAAATAACTAAGTATATATGAAAACATTCACCGATAAAAACTATGCCTAAAACTTGATTTTCTAAGGGTACAAATAGGTATTTTATTTGTAATTTTAGTATTGCGCCTTCTATTACTATATTTTTACACATAAGTCGATTAATGTTTGATTGGCTACTAAGTTGTAAAAGCTCCCTTTCCGGGACCGCTTTTATATTTTTTCCGTGCACAAGCGAAAACCCAACGTCTCAACTGGGCACTATTTACTTTGCGCTGAAATAAAAATGAGGGGAGGAATTTAAATTCAAAAACCCCATCAGCTGCGAGAGGGATCTGCCCCGGGGTTCTGGGATGTCAGGGTATTTTTTATGAATATTAAAATTATGGAAAGCATAACGTTAGATGCGTTCTTTAAAACAGTACTATTTCTGTCATTAGATATGTTTTCTGTTGCAGTTTCAGCTGTATATAGTGTAGAATTCCGAAAAAGTGGTCGTCTATGTATTTTTATTATTGCTCTGATACCAAAGTAAGTAGCTATTGCACTTGTGGAAATTAGTCACAACGGTGGTACCACAACATTGATCCCTATAATGACCCGACCGGGAATCGAACCCAAAACCTCTGAGCGGCGACGCCTTGAAACCAAGCGTGCTTAGCTACTAAACCCAGGATATATGTCAATATGTATTAAAGTTCTTAATACATATTAAGGTCCTTTTTTTCTTCAGAGGTAGCGTTTATGTTCAGTTTAAAGAACTTTATTAGACTCATAAAGAACAAAGTCCACTTATAATGAGCTTATAAACTAGTTTGACAAAACGTAATGTTATGTTACGTATTTATCTCTGTCTCCGGTCTCTAAAATTGTATACGACGCTTGTAACGCTTACTTAGTTTATTAAAATATTAAACACAATTTACCAATTCTTGTATAAAATATCATTGCAATCTTTCAACTGCTAAGTTATATCAATTTTGAGCATATTTTTAGTATTGTCATGTCAAATGGTCAGGTGTTTTTGATTACTAAAGCAAATAGTATAGTTTTGGAGACAATGGGTTCTCTAGTCAGCTCCTGATTTATAACAATGTGATTTTCGCTTACCCCACAGACCCTTAGGAGGGTCGAAAGTTTTATCAAAAGTCTTGCGTTGAAAAATTTAAAGCCATCCTGCTGGGCGGGGCGATCCATCAGCAAATGAGACTCCACTGTGTATCGAGCCTTCTTAAGATTGATCTTTTCTGGGAGTTTGTGGGAAAATTTTCCCCTACTAACTTTGCTGTAATTTTGTCTTTTGAGTGCAGAAATTATAACATTGTTTCATGCAGCTTGTCAATGTAAGAAGCAACGAAAAATTTACATATTTTGTTGTTTAATATTAATGTTGAAATGTTAACAATAGTCTCTTCGAATACTATAAGTTAATTTCATTCCATTCAACTGATACCTTTGCTATAATCCTCTGTGAGTGTAAGATTATTTTGAATAGTAAGGTGTATGTATATGCCACATAAAATCTAAATTTCAAATATAAAATAACGCGAAATGTGATATTTTGAGTCATGGTAGCCATACCATATTATTTTAATATCATAAAAGTAACAATAGACCAAATTTTAAATTGATAAGACATTTAGAAGGTAGTTAGATGCCCTCATCAATTTACTAAAAAGCGGATGACCTTTAACCGGCTGATCAGGTCATGGCTACCTTACCATATACTTTCAATATCATTTAAGTAACACAAAACTCGGGATAAAATTATCAGTGACACATAAAAAAACTAAATGAAAATCGGTTCATCCGTTTGGGAGCTACCACCAACAGGTAGTTGATATTAAGATGGGGTTGCACTCTGTTCTATAAGAAGCTACAAATTACTTATCATAATTCATAACAATCACTGAGCACCTAAGTTTTGAGGAGTTCCACCATCAGCTCAGCTCCACATGATGTAGACTATAAAACGTAACAACGTGTCGTTTAGATTCTAGTACAATAAATCATTACGTACCTTTAAATTTTGAGGGTTTTCTTCGATTGCACCAAGATCCCACCATCAAATCTCGACTTGGCAAAAATGGAACTAACTAGAAAGTATAACCTCAATACAGGTAAAAAAAAGAGGAGGGACAACACCGCAAAAAAACATACATTGTTAATTTCCGTGTTACGTATTTCTGCAAAATGAAAAATGTACTTACCTGTAAATGTAATGAAATGGCGAGGAATAAATGCTTATTATTTTTTTTATTATTATTATATATTTTTAAGACTGTCTTTCTCCATCGTGGGATGGGTATTAAACTCCTCTGACGCAGGCCTCAACCAAGCGTCAAAGAGTGAAGTGCTGTAGAACCGGAGTTCAAGAACTTGCGGGTGATTCGGCAAGTGTTAAGGATGGTGACTTTTTGAAGTAAGGTGATTATTTTATGAGGGATATCTAGTGTTTCCAGGCTTTGCTTCAGTAGTTTGGGAACCACTCCTCATTTTTATCATTATAATACAGTCGAATTGATAACCCCTCCTTTTTTGAAGTCGGTATAAAACAACTATTCGCAATGTTTGAGTCATTCCAAAATGCTCTTCCCAAACACCTTTAAGAACTCATAAACGCCGAAATCCTCACCGAATTAATTGTTCGAATTTAATTGCATTGTAAAACGACTCGTAAATCAATAGTACCGATCGGTGAGGTGGGATTGAATACGACCTTACCTATAAGCCTCCCTTTGTAGCATCAATCAATTAATTCTGGTACTTACCCCCCTTTTATCTGTTTCGTATTCCGTGAACCCGCAATGCGAGGTACAGTCGGGAGAGAAAAAAATGATCAAAACTTTTCTTTTTGGTTATAATTGTTTGTTTTTTTCGTAGGCTACCAGAAAATTCCTTATGGCAGTAATTTCGCTTAGTGTATTACTAATATGTGCGTACTATTAAGTTGCCACATAAAAAGAAACAGTTTTATATTGGAATGATTAGTAAATGTACAACATTTTTGGGAAAATAGAAAAATCTGACGTCAGTAATTGTGCTTATCAGTATTGATTAAAAATATTTTACACAATACTACGATGATCTATTCCACACTATCCAGACTACAACTGCCTTAATCTGACTTGTTTTCGTTGGTTGTAAAATATTTTTGTTGTCTTCTCTACATTTTTATTAAAATCGTCACATGATTAGATTTATTGCCAAAAAATAAAAATATTCATCTACATTTTCACCCAACTGTACACAACCGTCTAATGTCGTGACATATTTATCTTTATGTGTATTGTAATAAAGTCGAAGAATGTGAGGGCCTCTGTACATTTAGATGAGTTGTGTCTCGCGTCGTTTGAAGTTGTGTTGTGTGGAAATATGAGTTTTTGTGAGACTTTTTAAGAAGGGCTTTTGTTTTTATTTTTTCAGAAGGCGGGTTCTTGGAGTTTTGTTTATGCTAAGTGTTTTTGTTATTTATATCCAGCGTGTTATATGATAATATGCCTTTATTTTGTTTAGGTTTGAATTTCGAAAGTTCATCTGTAAGATGTTGAGTTCTAAAGAACTTGTGATCTGATACCTGTCATAGACAAGCAGACTATGAAATCAGTAAAAGCGTAGGCGTTAAAACGGGCGTGAATTCAATTCAACGGTAAAAGGTTAGAAGGCGTCAAAGGTAGAAGCGTAAAAATTTACGGACCTCTCTTTATTAAATTTGAAATTTCCTTAATTTGGGCCCTCGCGATACACCGTCTCACTAACCCGCCACCGTCTTTTATCTCAGAATTCATTTTCCGAATATAAATTTTAGATTTTCGCCCTCATTAACTCTTATCGGCGATTTAAAAAAACGACCAAAAACCACCAAGCTTTTCTCCCATTATACGCCTGTCCCCGACCAGGCATAAATGCAATTTAGCATGATTTGAAACGGGTACCTTTGAAAACCGAGTTTTGCGGCTTTAAACCGAATTGGAGTGACTATTTCTCTGTATGGAAATGTTGGAAATTATTTCCTTTGAGTAGTACGAGAATTTATGTTTCATAAGAGCCGTTTTGTGTTCATACTTTTAATTCATATGAACACAATGCGGCTCGGGGAGACGCTAGGGAACTTGTTGAAATAATAATGGCATGCACGTTATTATAATATTAATCCGACTAAAGAGGTTCCATGTTTTGATTTCGTTATGTCGACATGTGTTTGTATTGTTTCGTGATTATTATTTATTTTTTAGGGATCTTGTCTATTTGTTTTTTTGACTAGACTATTGTCCATCATGTGTGCAGCACCTGTAAAGGTATACTTGGGATCGATCTAAGCAATATCTTGCAACCAAAGTCCAAAGTTATGTCTTTCGTACATACTATAATTGTTTACACTTAATTTCAAACTACAAAGTTTACCTTATAAATAGGTAAAGAAATTCTATTTTGTAGAGAGGCAAGCTTATTTATAACATATCCAATTCAATTTGTTTATCAAACAAACGCATCGTTAACAAGATCCGTTTTTAAGCAACTTCAACAAAGAGCCGAAATAGAAAACAACAATGAAGGGAAAAGTTTAAAGTTTGCTTATAAATCGAAACACCCCTCGGATAGGGGATGTTAAGGTAAGTACGTAATTTGAGATAGATCTAAAATCCTGATGTCTCTCCCCCTCTAATACATCAAGATCAACCAATTTATTTCAAACTCCATCTAAAGAATGACAAACTATTTTGACCCTTGACTACGAAGACTTAATGCACAGATTAGATTTAGCCTGTGGTTATTATCAAGTTGGCGCAAAAAGAAAGTGAAGAAAAGTGGCCCTTTGTTGGCAGGTGTATAAAAAATGTGACGTATTTCATTCGCCTATTGGAACGTTACCGTTAGTTTAATGAATTTTCGTGAGGAGAAGCGGAGGGAAATGATACGAATTTGTGGGAACACTTAAATATTATATGAATGACGTCTTACATTATTCCCTTGATGTAGAAATAAAAAAAAATGGATGCCTTTATTTTAGATCATATAGAAATAAAAGGAAAATGACGACGCAAAACGGAAGAGTGACAAAAAATAAATGATTTTGGTAGAATGGTCTCTGCTTTAAACCAGTCGTACTTTTTGTTTGATAGCTTTTACAAAAGGTAAACGTCAATTTCATCCCCCAAGTGAAAGTATATCTTTAAGGCGGAATTTCGATTGGCTAACAACAATCGATTCACGGCACCCCGAACAATAGGGTTGCTTTGAGCGCCCCATAAGGTATCGTGATAGGAGTAATTTTTCCATTTCCCATTGAAATGAAATCTCTAATTGTGATTGATGCCTATAAATTTGCCATAGAAGTAATTTTGAAGCTATTATCAAAAAGTTTATTTGTAGTTTTCGTTTTCATTGGACCTTCCTGTGCAATGTCCAATAGCTAACCGATCACTTGATTACCTACATGATTTTAAGATGGATCGATCCTGAATAAGGGACCACTTTCTCGTTGAAGTGTACAAACTGAAGCAAGAAAGACATTCGGTCATACGTTCGTATTCCTCAAATTGCAAATCTTCACTGTTTCTCACTGCGATCGTGTCAATTCAATGCGAATACTTACCAATTTCCGAGAATTTTCCCCAACCTCCCCCATTTCCCTGGCGGCCGCGCTCACCGCCAAATGACTCCCTCGGTCTCGCATTACCCATTCATGCTTGCCCAATTCCGTTATTCTTCCCCGACGCACTCCGGTTATTCTTTATTTCTTTTTGTATTGGTCTTAGGTGGTCGAGTCTAAAGTAGCGGCCACACTGGAGGTGGCATGCTTCATTAGAACATTACACAGTTTGGACGTATAATTAATGAATTAAATTATTTATTGCAAGTGACATTGACTCATTGTTAATAGCACTTATAAACTATGTTAGTTCGATGCAATGTAATATATACCTAGGTACGGACAACGCACGTCACGGCTAACACTGCGGTTTCTTATGCAGTTGTAATGAGGACTAGTTTGCAACAAAAATGAGGAACCTAATGTGCTGGCGACTGTACATTAAAATACTTAAAAAAAACAGTTAATCCAAAGCGGCCAATTCTGCACTTCTCCCCACGAAATGGTACGTAATCGGGCGACGTATAGGCAGTCCAGTCTGCTAGCAATCATGTTCAGGATGCTGTTACCGCCCGCACCCTGCGCACCAGGGACGCGCACTCCTTCCGCATTGCTGCGTCTACGCCTGCTTCAGCAAACATCCCTGATGCGCTACAGAAGCGAGGTAGCTGGAACAGCACGCTGAAAGCGTTATTATACTGGACACGGAGAGCGCTATAAGCCTTTTGAGTATATCTGGCCAAGAGGCTGCACGTGTGACGAGATGTATCTACAGTAAGCCCTGAACAACGTTAACTTTACGTCGCGTATGAACCTTTGAGTCAGCATGTCTGCTCTGATTGACAAAATTGTCGTTCAAACAATTTTGTCACGGTAGGTACCCTTTTTTACATTTAGTTACTGGCAGGAGACTCCTTTGATGCATTGACTACCTTCGTGGTGTAGTGGCCAAGCACGCTGAGTTTCAAGGCGTCGCCGTTCCGAAGTCCCCATTTTTAGGGTTCCGTAGCCGAATGGCAAAAAACGGAACCCTTGTCACAGCCAATTTATTCCGTAACTGTAAGCATCACACTGTTGAAATTTGGTAGGGAGATGTATCCTGTTAACCGCTTTACGATTCTTATAAACAAAATAAAAAATAATGATATTTCCATACATGAAACTAAAAGCGAAAAAAAAAATGTCAAACCTATGCGTGTTTATGGATAGGTCTTTTAAAATGAAATAGAGGTTCCTAAAACCGTTTTCTTTTAAAGTCTAACGTTTCTTAGCTAGACGCTTCCAAAGTGGAAAAATGGGCGTCCCCCCCATCTAACTTCTAAACTAAGCAAGTGTAAATTTAAAAAAAATAAATGTAATGTAGATCATAACAAATACTTTCAACGAAAATTGGTTCGGACGGAATCGAACGAGAAGTTTTTGAGATATAGCACATTTTCAACAACCGCAAACATAACTTTGTTCTTCATATACATAATGTTTATGAAAAACAAAGTTATATTTGCTGTCACCAAAATATTGTGGTATTTTACTAAGTGGAAGTAAGTGGATTGCCCCTCAGTGCGCGAGTCCGACTCGCACTTGGCCGGTTATTTTTTTGGCCACAAATCACATATATAGCTCTGATTCCAAAGTAAGTAGCTAATGCACTTGTGTTATGGAAATCAGTCACAACGGTGGTACCACAACACCCAGACCCGAGACAATATAAAAAATATATATTTCTAGATTGACCGACCGGGAATCGAACCCGGGACCTCGGAGAGGCGACGCCTTGGATCCAGCGTGCTTAGCCACTACACCACAGAGGTCGTCTTTGTTGGGTCGATGTAGAAATTAATATTTTCTATATTGTCACGGGTCTGGGTGCTGTGGTTGGTACCCCCGTTGTTCCTAATGCACATAACACTGAGGCTCTTATTAAGAGCATCAATAAAAACTGTGATCCTTGAATAAGTAAGAATTAAAGATATTTCAAACTGTATAATTGTTAAATAATTGTCTCAATGAGGCCTCTTATTAAGAATTCTGATTCTTATCTCCATTTAAAAACTTGTTTTTATTTATTTTATTCAAACTCAGCGTTCGTTTCATACATTTCGTAATACGATATTGAAATTCAATAAAATTCCTAGGAAGTTAACACATTTCCTGTGCATATTAAGTAATGCCTGAATCAATATATTATAACTATTCGCATTTCGCATACATTCGCACACAATCATAAATATTCTACCGCTGGTCGTTACCGGTTGACTCAATTGATGGTTAAATGTCGTTACATGTAACCATTACTTGAGTTAACTATCAATCACGCAACCGGGCCTTACAGTATAGAGGTACATAGTGTATATAGGTAACTACTGTTTTATGTATTTCACCGCGGGATTAATCCCCTCACGCCACTATAAAGTATTCACGCTTTGGCGATTCCTTTACTTCCGACGAACTTTTGCTAACCTTACTTTTTTTTGTTTTAAGAATTCTGTGGCAAGGAGATTATGTTCAAATATCGCTTATATTTAAGCGGAAAAAAGTGTTATTTATTTTATAAGTAGTTTGCCTTTTAATAAAATCACTTAAACTTGACATTGTAAATAACTTCTAAAGCGACAGGGGTGGATGGCGTCAGCCGTCTGATGATAGTGCCATTGCTGAAAATTATATTACCTGTCATCACACATATAGTCAATTGGTCTTTTGTCACTGGCACGTACCCAGATGTTTGGCGTAAAGCTCTCGTCGTACCACTCCCCAAAGTTGCCAATCCCACTTCACCGAGCCAATACCGGCCGATTTCTATTTTGCCATTTCTATCCAAAATAACAGAGTCATGTGCTCTTAAACAGTTATCCTCCCACCTTTTTAAGAATAATCTCTTGAATCCTTTTCAGTCTGGGTTTCGCGCAGGCCATAGCACTACCACTGCTCTGCTGAAGGTAACTGAAGACATAAGAGATGGGATGGATTCCTCTAAGGTTACACTCCTTGTTTTAATCGATTTTTCTAACGCATTTAATGCTGTTGATTATGATCTCCTTCTGGCTGTCCTATCTCACTTAAAGGTGTCTCCCTCAGCTCTAGGTTGGTTTTCATCCTACCTGCGTGGTCGCCAGCAGTCAATCAAAACTTCGAATTTATGTTCTGACTGGCACAAGCTGACTTCTGGTGTTCCACAGGGTGGGATAATATCGCCCCTTCTTTTTTCAATTTTTATGAATATAATCACCCTCAACCTTCGCTGCTCGTATCATTTGTATGCCGATGATCTTCAATTGTATGTGCAATCTGAAATTGCTGACATATCCACTGCAATACAGTTAATGAATGACACCTTAGAATATATTTCATCTTGGTCGCATAATTTTGGAATCTCAGTTAATCCTACCAAGTGACAGGCTATCATCGTAGGCAGTCCAGGACTGATCTCTAGGCTTAGTTCCGTTGATCTTGATCCGATAACATATGAAGGCACGACATTTCCTTTCTGTTCTAGTGTCAAGAACTTGGGTCTAATCATTGACACTACGCTGGGATGGACTGATCACATGGAAGAGGTCAGCCGTAAGGTTGTTACTTGTTTGAGAAGTCTCTACCGCTTAAAATTCTTTCTCCCATTTAAGACAAAACTTCTGCTTATGCAAACTCTTGTAATACCTATCATTGACTATGCTGATTCGTGCTGTACTAATCTCACTGAAGCCTTCATCGATAAACTCGAACGTCTCCTCAACAGTTGTATCAGATTCATTTTCGGCCTCCGTAAATACGATCATGTCTCCAGTTACAGAGCACAACTGAATTGGCTTACCATCCGTCAACGTAGAGACTCTCGAGTTCTTTGCATTCTACACGCTATTTTTATAACCCCTATTCTCCTTCTTATCTTCAAGACATGTTTCCATATCTGTGTCAAACCCATGATCGGTCTCTCCGTTCATCTGACAATCTCCGGCTAGGCACGCTGGCCCACCGTTCCTCGTACGTTTCCAAGTCTTTCACAGTGACGGCAACACGACTGTGGAATTCTCTTCCCGTGAATATAAAGAGAACCGATGCAAAGTTGTCTTTCAAGAATAAAGTTCGTACATTTCTGAAAGAGTGAATAATTGCATAATATTATTATTATATGTATGTAAATATTTATGCTTTATTTATGTTTATGTATATACTTATATATATTTTATAGTTTATTTATTTATCGATATAGTTATTTATTTAATTCAATAATATATTTATTAGACTCTTGTTACTATTTTTCTATTTTAATTTGTGTTTTTTTTTTCACTGCACCCGTTGCTATCTTTCTGCATGACCTAAAGGTTTGACTGGCAGAGAATGCTTTTAGCATTAAGTCCACCTTTGTACACTAAATTTGTGCAATAAAGTCTTTAAATTAAATAAATAAAAATTGTAGTTGTAGAAATATGTTAAGCATGCAGGTGTTTTATTATCAATCAGTTTTTAGTACTTTCATGAATGCTGAAACAAATGCTTATAATTGATACCTCGGAACAAGACAATAATTGTAAAAACACCCAATTGCATTGATTTGATTTAAATAAAATGTAATGAACATGTTATTAAAGTTTTACTTAGGGTCGATTTCACTAACGTCAGATTATACTTCTCGACGAATAATTATAAAACGACCAATTTTAAAAGGAAATTTACATTAATGGTTGCTGACAAATAGGTGACGTATTTACATTGGGCGTTTTGTATTTTATACGACGAATATTCCTTATTTGACATAGGAAAAATCGGGCCTTAGGAAAATTTCTTAAACACATAGTTCCAAAAATATAACCCAGTTAACAATCAGCCAGCAAGCTCCACCATAAATATGTATTATTTATTGTCAAGGTTTTCCTTGAAACGAAACTTATTCGTTGTTCTGGGGCCCTATTTTTGAATCATTCGCTTGAATACGGTCTGTATTTTTTTTCAGAAACGAACTAAATATCAATCAAAGGAATATAGACGTCAGTACACACAAAATTCAGTTAGTTTTTCCTAAATCACACCTGTGTGAAATTATACACACCTTCATTGGAAAATTGCATTAATCAATTAATATCACACGCCACCTTGACGCGAGTGATTCAATAATAGGCGCCCTGTCTCCCATCATATTGAATTATGTACCGAAATGTTTACCATTGTAGCAGATTTTGTGTCTAGACTGAGATTCAGATCATGTCTAGGCATTCAGGTTGTCATATACAGGGTGCTGTTTTGGTCAGCGACGCTCGACTCGGGGAAGGTTGTACGAACGATATTGATGCCAAAAAACTTTATTGTAATAGAAAAATCCAACACAAACAATTTATTATTGCGATACTAGCAAACAAGTCAAAATTGCCAATGCCAGGTCGCCTCTTCGTAGCTTACTAGCTACGGCGTAGTAATTCGTAGACTCGCGCAAGCTTCGCGCGAAGTTGTGACTTTCATCATTCCTTTTGATTTTTTTAGAATGTTGTGAAGAGGTTTTGTTCTATAAAACTTACATAAAATGGAAAGAAAATATTTTTATAGAATAAGCATAACACATTTTATCATCGCTGAGTTGGATGTCACTGAACAAAACAACATCCTGTATTTCAGCTCAAGTGATGCGGTTATAATATATTCTTGACATTCAAAGCATGTGAATGGTTAAAGATTCAAAAACGATTTCAGTATTTTTCGGGGTAAAATCGAAATATAATGTTCTGTTCCGGTAATTGACTGTCATTAATTAATACCATATTAATACTTAGGTATCATACTCTTGAAAATTTTCTATTCTTATTTGTAAACAGAATGCCAGAGTATGTATAATTTTTTTTTTTCTATTAGAAAAAAAAAACATTTTAGTGACTAAACTCTCCATTCACACAATAATAATTTTAATATGTGACTCCAGTAGGCCTAACATGCATGACACAATATTTATTTCGATCGACATGACAAAATTAGTCGATCTATGCTATTTTATCATATTCCCTAACATGCCAACCACATTGGACAAATTTATCCAAAATGATAACGAGATAAGATAATTTCTAACCATTCATTCAATTTTATGTCAAATTTGGCTGAGAATGATAAATTTGACACAATGACAAATTAACTCGATACTGGCCATAGTTAAGGAATTCAAACTAATAAATATCTTAGGGTTAAAAAAATCCACGGGGACTTTCTTTTCAATATTTTTACCCTTAATTGTTTTTTGAGAGCCTAGGATAAGATATGGCACGACACAGCCTTTGATTTTTCTCTTAATAAGTTGTTTTTCATTTATCGTCGACGCTAATGGTGAACGATAATGTTTCACGGCAAAATATCAAATTTCGTTAAAAATATGTGTCGCATGTTAACGTTCAGTGATAATTTTGTCATGTTTCGAAATTTGACAGTACGACATGACTTTTATGGCGGCCATGTTAGCAACTGTGGTTAAGTCGATTTTTGACAAACAAACGGGATAGAATACCACGATAAGTTTTTATCACGGCGTGCTTGTTAAGCCTGCAGTACTGTCTTATTATGCTACGAAATCGTAGTCAAATTGATTTGCTACGAAATGTGACCTCGTAGCTGTTTCGTAGCATTACGTAGCACTCATAAAGAAGTTTGCACTTTTCATCGCTCTTATTTCCACGATTTCCGAATAATATGAAATTAAAGCTAATTCAAACTTTAAACATTGAATATGAAATCGCTGCAGCTACACAACTTATCTCCCACTAGCAGATTAAATTCCAGACAACTTCCAGCGTGTTTCCTCGTCCGCTTGTAAATAAAATACAAGTACATAATGCTTAATTAAAACAGAGAGATTGCGTTTCGCCGCCGCGGGCTGCGGACGTCTAGTTTGCTATGCTACGTCGAAAGCAAAGCGAAGCTAGCCTTTGAAAGTGTTGGATGTTTTCGTTAGGTGCTTAGATGTATGCGTTGCTCAGTTGTTTAAGGTGGTGGTTGAAAAAACTAAAACGCACTAAAAAGTCTTAAATAAACTCTTGATTTTATATAAGAAACATCCATTTTAGGAGAACAATTTCATTTTTGGAGTCGGTGCTCTGATAGATGATTTTACTTTTTTAAAGTTAATTTTATTTGCTAATTTTAGTGATTACAGAAACATTTTTTACGAATCGGTCGACAAATGCCTGAGATATGAGGTAACATAAAAAAGTTCAGGTTTGCCTGTGTTGGTTATGATTGGATGGGTGTCCGTTAGGGTTGGTTATTAGTTGGTATGTGACATGAAATAAAGTACAAGGTATAGAAAGAAATGTGTGTAAAAAACCTTCTTTAACTGCTAAAATAAGTTTAGTAAACAAATTTCGCCGTTGACATTTAGCACTTGTAAAAAATGTTTAATGCCATGGTTACCTTATTATGTTATTTCGAGATCATTGAAAACACACGGTACCAAATTTCGAATCGATAAAACATGTGAAAGGTACGAGTAGTCACATCCTCTCAACAATATTAAAGAGCTAATGTTCTACAAACGTATGAACAGATCTTCATGAAACATAACTGGGAACACAGGGGATAAAATTATCTTTGACTAAAAAAAAACTAAACGAAAATCGTTACCATACCACAGATACTCGTATATTCACAGCTACACATACAGACGCCTTAAACTTATAACACCGGGGCTAAAAATAAAATAAAAGCGCAAAATCACTAACAAATACCAAGTATCCAGAAACAACAAGTAACTTAGTTCATTTCTAAAGATGAAGCCTTTTTTTATTTTTGCCCCGAGGCAACGTCAGGTCCAAGTTTCCATTTACATTTTCTTCTTGAACGTTTACTTATTTACAAAAATGTTAGAAAAACTCCAATCGGCGGTATTGCTTTGCGATGGAGGTCTGGAATAATGTATACGGCTCCTATATTTCCTCTTGGGGAATATTTTTAGGCCGAATGTTAAACCTAAAAGCAGGAGTATGAAAAATATAGGATAAATTGCTGTGAGGCTCCGTTGGGAAAAGGTCGATGGAATGGGAGGCATTGTTTGAAGGGATAATTCAAACATTTGTGTAATGAGAAATGAAATCGATCATATGTTTTTGTTATTGAGACATTACATTATTATATTTTCAATTTACTGTGTCAAGCCAAATATTCTATTTCTTTTTTTAATATCGCCAATGTTTTTTGATTTCTGAAGCCGTGTCGCCTTCTTCGTCTTGCGACGAAGCAGCAAATCATATTTTGTGGCTTTGAGTATATTTCAGTGATTTTTATTTATTTATCCAGACGTCATTGTCAAAAACTGTAAAAAAATACTTTTTAAAATTGGATTTGTGCAATTTCTTTAAAAAAAAAACTATTTACCATTGTATAAAATACAAAGATTTGATTACCATCAAGTAGAAAGTACAAAAGTTCAATGGGTAGCGAATCCAAAACCCCTAAATTTATATTTTTGAATCTTGTAGGTACCACTCCTTTTAGCATTGTTATTACAATACTGCTGACGTATTTTATATTAGTCACACCCTTTATTATTTAATTATAAGACCTTTTATACTTCGCTTTTCAACGTGATTGCATTTATTTAGATAACTTCATTGTCTTTATAATTAAAGGGTGCGATAACATAAAACTGCCCTGAACCTTTTTGAAAAAAGTTGTATAGTTTTTACTTACAAAATTTAACGCATTGTAATAAAATGATAAAAATTATACCCTTTTTTAAATAAGCCGTCAATAGCTGAACCTAAAAAAAGCGAAGATACTTAATATTCTCGATGGAAGTTGGTCTCATTCATTATTTTAGAGAATGTTTAATGCAACACAAACACCTAGCCCAAGAGCGTAAACTATAGTTAGCGGTGCCTTAATAGCCCATCCCTATAGATTTTATTTAAGTATTTTTTTCTTATCATTTATGCTTATGTTTTTTCTGAACAATATGCTACTGACCACAACTTAGCTAATAAATGGAATCAGTCTTTCACAACTTAGTCGAATTTTGTCAAAACTGGCTTGTAGTGTTTAGAAAAAAAAGCTTAGTCTAAATTACCTGTAATCAAACCATGGTTTGGTATTCACAATGAATTAAATGCACACCCAATACAATAATGAATAAATAAATATTTGCCAAGTCGAGTGATTTCAAATGCGTTACGGATAAAAAAAACTATTTGTTAAAAAGTTGTATTAGGACAAATTGTAATTCGAGGGTCAGATTTTTATGATTTCTTCTTTGTAAGATTTGTCTTCCGAATAGCATAATAACTATCGGACTATGAGAAAACTGTCGTTTTTCACGTTGGCGGGAACACGAAGATCGCCGGGTCTAGCTGACATTAGAATTACTATTTTGTCAAATAATCAAATCTAGACGAAACTTTGGTGGCTTCTTAGGAATAAAATCAAAATCATCCCTAAGATGGGCGACTACAAATTCTTAATCCGCGACAAGGCGGGAAAACGAACGCCGCCAAACCCCTCTTCGACGTTTGATAATGGCGTGACAAAATACCCCCCTCCCCTCTCCAATACCCCGAACCGGATTAAACCAGTTAACTGAAAAGTTCACGTGTTGGGGTTTTTCTTGTAAATCCCTGTACACACACATGTGATCCCAGCCACAGCCACAATTGAAAATAACGAAAAATGTTTTTACAAATACTTTCGAATCGTAAAATGAATTAAACTGTTAATATATTTTTGATCGAAACTTCCAGTATGCCAATAAGTTATGTAGTAGCTCATCTCGGTCGTATCTTCATTTCTGAAAGTCGTGCCCGTCCTGTTAATCCTTGGTGGATGATCTTACAAGTTGTTTCCACGCCACTCTACCTTCAGCTTGTCTAAGAGCGGCTGTCACCGGGAGCCCCGTGATTTCTTTGATAGAATTAGACCACCGGAATGTAGTACATAGCTAGATTTCAATAATCAGGGGGGCAATTCTCGTGCAACTTGTAAAAATACGAAAAAAGTTCACCGATCGAATTTTATTTTTCGAAGAAAAAGTAGTTTTTCTTTTTTCTTTTTATTCATAAAGAAATAACAAACAGTTACACATTACATGTTATAAATAATATGTTAACTAATAAATTATTAAATGTATAACCTACTACGTTATCTAATTAGGTAAAAGAGTTTACGCAAAGTCGCTAGGTGTTGCAACATACAGAAGTGGTAAGAGAAAGAGAAAGAAGAAAGATTTCTCAGGAGATTTCTTTGTATATAGATTTTGTTCGTGAGATACTTTTTTACGTGTAGATATTTTACTTGTTTTTTTAGCTAAAACGGTTAAACTCGCAATCGAATAACCACACGAAAAAAGTTCGATTGCCGCGAGAATCAGCCTCCTGATACCTACCTCAGGTAGTTACAATCAGTCTGTACTTTTACATATAGCCATAAGTAAAGTTTTTTTAAAACTTTATTATCCGTTTTAACGCTGATCGTAAACAAAAGACAGTAGCGTTCCAAATCCGAACAGCAATAGAACACGTTGTTAACCCTTCCTTTGACGCCGTAAAGCGTGCGTTATTCGATATAAGCGCTTACTACCCCTACTAGCAATGCTGACGAGTCATCACCGCCAAGCGTGTCTTAGCAGAAACTAATGTTTTGGCACCCATATGCTTGTTTGATAAATAATGCCCCTAGTAAGTTCCACCATAATACAACT
This sequence comes from Pyrausta purpuralis, assembly GCA_963924145.1. Lineage (NCBI taxonomy): Eukaryota > Metazoa > Arthropoda > Insecta > Lepidoptera > Crambidae > Pyrausta > Pyrausta purpuralis. The sequence continues at coordinate 20,489,954 of OZ001664.1, read as the reverse complement.
TTCAGTTAAACATATTAATAAAAAAAACTGGCAAACTATCACCAGTTCCTTTAAAGTTGCCCTTTAAAGGTTTTGATTTGACATTGTCATCATATTTGACGTGTAGGCTCGCCAAAACCGTAAAAAATACTATCTTGAAGTTTTCGGTTTTGACACAAAATTCATGGAAGGAATGTGTAAAGCTGACTTGCAAAATTTTTAACTTCAAAATACTAAACGATAAAATTATAGCCCCAAAATTACATAGCTTAGCATCCGTCATTATTATTTCAAGCGCTTTCTTCGGCAAATGTCCCCATCGCGTGACATTTGATTACGGCGTGACAACACATCTACCCTCATCCCGCTTTTGGGATTACACGGCCGATTCGAACGTGTTGTTTTTAATTATCAACGTTTATGTTGATTCGGTTAAGCGTGATTGGTGTGTTGTTCTGGTAAAGAGGGTAGGCGCGGGTGCTTTGACCTGGGAAAATGAAGTCTTTTTTGGAGATGCTTTGTTGATTTTGTGTGCTGTTTCGTTTCGTTGAAATCGAGTTTGTGTTAACAAATGTCGTCATTCCTTAATGGTACATTTATTGAAATCATATTGTTCGAAATATATTAAAAATATTATTCAACAAAACACCTGTGTGCCTTTTATTTAGGCATCAGTGTGAAAGCTTACCCTGGTGTCTTCATTTTTCTTTAATTTAGGGCTGATTTTTCAAAAGTCAGATAAGAGACATTTGTCGAACAAAATACAATATGGCTCATTTGAAAACGTCACCTAATTGTCAGCAATCAAAGGTACCTGTCATTTTTTTTAAATCTGTCTCTTTATGATTTATCAAGTCTGATAAGTTTTATCTGACCATTGAAAAATCGGCCCTTAAACGGAATAAAATTATTTTTGGAATTAAGTGGAAGGTACATTTTCTTAATTTGGTGGTTAAACCCCATTTTGTCCTTATTTTATCTTTTCCTACTAGACTTAATATTTTTAGAGAAAAAGACGAATCCGAATGTGACAAACATTTTTTTAGAATATTTTTACTTTTTCCTACTTGGAACAAATCTCATATTTATCTTAGTTAAAGAGCAAAACTATTAAATCCACACAAGTTCTGCGTAACAAGCTTGTATTCCTTCATATGGTGTGTCTTATCTGCCGGTCTGTTTGACGTCTGTTTTAGGATCGACGTTTGTATAATCTGTGAGTTGAGCTTAATGCGGCTATAAGTATGCTGTGAGCGCAGCCGCGGTATGTGTGAGATGTGGCTGTGAGACTGTGACATCGGGATTGTTGCAAACTTACTGGAAATGCTATTGTACCGTTGCATGTTTATATATTGCATCCACATCCCACTATAACCCGAAGTGATTTTAGATGCCAAAATTACATGGACTTATTTTCAATACTTTAATTCCACTTACACTCCAAAAAAAGGCAGTCGACAAAAAAATAAAAAAAACGTGAGAATAAATTGCTCAAAGCATATTTTTTTAATGTCAACATTTATTTGCGAAAACATGAAACATTATAAGATTGTATTTAATGTGCTGTTAAATATATCTGTAATGACTGCTAAAAACCTAGAAATCAGGATTATATATAGAAGGCAGGCAGGCAGGTACTGAAAACTGCTTTTATGACACTGAATAGTTCACAAAATTTTGTCGTGATGGTCAAGTCAAACAAATTGCAATTACCTAATTTCTTACATTATATCTACTTATTCTCAATTTGACATCTTATCTGTAATTTAATAACATTACTACGTTATTATTAATATTATTGACTTATGAAATTGTATTTGTATTAAAATTATATCAATTGATAAATTGCATGACGAAGAAATGTTTGCCTATCGTTACATCGATGAAGCATGATTGTTCAATTTTAATATTAAGACCTGATAATGTAATTCTTACCATGTTTGAATGCAAATAAATCAATATTCTATTCTATTCTATTCTAGGCGTCTCCGCTCCGAGGTCTCGGTTTCTATTTCCGGTCGGGTCAATGTAGAAATCATAATTTTCTATATTGTATCGGGTCCGGGTGTTGTGGTCCTACCATTGTGATTGATTTCCATAAGACAAGTGCACTGGTACTTTGGGATTAGAGCCATGTATGTGATTCAAGCGCGTAAATGTAACAGAAGGCATCACCTTTTCATCGCCTATTTCCATCACCTTTGAAATAGTTAACAGAAGCAATTTATCTAATTAATAATAACGAACTCTCCCATACCGGTCATTTCGCACAAAATGTGTAGCCATAACGCACATTGGGGTAACCATGATATAAACGGTGCGAGCTCCCCACGCAATCGGTGAAGTAATGAGCCACCAGTGGGCGCAAAATAGCCAACTATCACCAAATTACCCCTAATATTAGGTGATATTCCTTCTGTCTTTTCCCCTGTTTGAATTTACCCGTATCGTTTGATCTAAATGTTGCCATTTTTTTCAGACTTAAAGGAGGTAATCAATTCAATGTATATGTTCAATGTTTTTGATGTCGTTGAAATTTTATAATATCTCGATCGATTTCCAAACACGGAGTCAACGAAGTCTTAGCGAGATGATTCTTTTTAAACTCAATCAGGTATATTCCAACTTAGAGTACAGTGTAAGTTTCATCAAAATCGATCGAATTTTGAGATATGGGTAGTGAATCATGAAATTAAAAAAAAAAAGACTCCAAAAAACTGACTAAAATGCTTCAAATAACGCATTTGTCCTTTAGTAAAAAAAAAAAACTTTGAGTAAACTCTTTGAAGTCGGTTTATTTTTTTTTGTTATTTTGGCTTGACATGTTTTTCTCCATGTGGCATTATTGTCGTTTTGAAATTTGAAAAACGTTTCAATTGTATTAAATTGAATACACAGATATTAATAATTACATTAAAATATTTAATTTTTAGATAACTTGTAATCCATACGTTTAGTAAAAGATTTCTTACGTCTTTTAATAGTAAAATTTTAAGTTAGATAAATATAGGTATATACCTATACATTTGTTTTCTAAAATAAATAAATTAATTAATGTAATAAAGTTCTATATAAAAGTTATTAAGGGCAGTAATCCACTGCTTTCCGAGGGCACTATTCCATCTCCCCAGTCCCTCTCTCCCTTGTAATTTATCAGTTCATGTTTAGGCGTTTCAATTATTAACATTTGGTATCTTTGAAGGAAAAGTATCTTTTACGAAGTGTGTATACACGTCTATTCTTAAGTTAAAGTGTCAGGTTTTCGAATTGAAGGCTGGTAAAATTTGAAAACTGAAATTAGAGGATCCTTTACATCCTTTTTATTCATGGCCTTTTGATGGTTTGGAAGGAAAAATGGCGGACCGAAAAGTGAGCCAAAAGTTCCATACGTCTTATCTTATTTTTGTCTATTCTTTGTATATCAATATCGTTTTCCGCAGAATACACATACGCAAACTCTTTCGCGAGGTATGTGTTAAAGCTTCGCTAGTTAGTCAGACAAACGAATGCCTTCACCACATAGAGAAACTTCACCGGCTGTGTTGCAGCGATACACACTGTTCGGACATAGTTATAAATGGCCGCAATTGGTCAGCCCGTTGCTATGTTTCGGACAAGCGTACCACTGGGTAGAGATGCTTGAACGAAAATGATTTTGTAGTGTTTTTTGCTTTTTAACCGACTTAAAAAGGAGGTTCTCAGTTCGACCTGCATGTTTTTATGAATGTATGTAGGTTTAGGTTTGTCCATGAATATCTCGAGTTTGGATAGAACGATTTTGATGCGATTTTCAGGAAACTATTTGTTACACTAAGGACTAACTTTAACTTATTTAAGAATTTAAACAATAACTGTGAACAATGACTTCAAATGAGTTTCTCCTATTAGCGTTATTTTAGTCCTTTGGTTTCTGGTTAGTAAATATTTTATTCTGTTATAAAAAGAAGCAGTCGATTGCAAGTTGGTGATGATTGTGAGGTGCGTAGGACTTGTTTCAACGATCATCGAGGTAGGTAAGATTTAAATATGGAAAAACGATTTTTATTTTCAAGTTTTCGGTATTTTTTCGATATTAAAAGTTTTTGTACATTTGCTTTTAAATAAGTACCTCCAATATCGCTATACCTATCCCGGACACTGTATATTTGTTCGATACCTTTCAGTACTTTTAAAATCTTCCGCCACTGATTCAACTCTCTGCTTTCCCGAAGCGGTTGACTGGTAGATAATACCATAAGGCATTAAGTCCGCCAATTGTGCAACTTACAGTGCAAATAAGTTTATATAAATAATCAAATTTTCTTTTGTATAAGGTATATATATATATATATACTATGAGCCTATATTTCATAATGTAAATGTATTGTGTTACCTGATTATAAATGAATAATTAAAAAAAAAACGAGCGAACCTATTTGGACGTGTTTTATTATTATTTGAAAACTGATTGTGTTTGATAGTGTCTTCTTAGCTATGTATTGATGAAATCGAAGTACTGTAACGGGGTTTATTTTTAATTTAGAATTCAATGTAAGTAGTCATTATTGACACGTGTAGTAATCATAAAATTATTATCCCTTTGGAATAGAACGACAAAAGCGAGATGTCACTAGCAGCAAACTGTGTGATAAAAAGAGATGGGTAGCAGAACCATTTTTGTCAGATGTCAAACAGTTGACCGCCCTGCAGAGGCTTGCTGAAAATTACTTCCATTTGATTTTTCCATGATTCTTCATAATTTTAAGTTAAATCGTGTATATTTTGCTTCTGAAACATAGTGTCCTGTTCGGTGATTGATTGTTGTTCAACGCAGCGAAATAATCCCAACAAATTTTCATTTCACAGGTAAAATATTCCGAATCGACACGTCCTAATTTACGCTTTATTTTTGCCAATGTGCTTCAAATTTTAAGTACTGAGTATGATTTCTCTTTTCTTTAGGCGTTGATTTACGTAAAAAGCAAAGATCAAATAACATATAATACATATTTACGAATATTTTGTGTAAAGAAATAATTTTCATTTTACACTAGGGCTGCTTCAAGTTATCGATATTTCGTGTCGACTATTTATCACGCGGTAAACTAATATGCTTAACCCACGACGATTTAAGTATTAGTCACTTGGGTGCATTGTAATCTCATTTATAATTACTTCGCTGATTGACAAAACATTTAAGTAATGTAATGTTTCGCGCATACATGGCAGTTTGTATACGTATCAGGTTTTGACTATTAGAATAGTATAGGACTAATTGCAACCGTTATTATATTGTTCAAATATAAATATAATAGTAAAAATACATTTGTAATTTATGTATCTTTTAGATTTCCTAATAATTTGGATACTAAAAATGCATGGCTCAGATTAATCGACCGGCGAAACTGGATTCTTAAAACATACTCGTATGTCTGCAGTAAGCATTTAAAACTTGTTTCACGACGCGTGGAGGCAAACGATGTTTGATGAAATTTTCAATTCCAACTGAGTTTGTTCCGGTAAGCTAAATTAATATAATCTTCTGCTGTTGATTTATTAGAAATATAGTAACATGTTTTTTTTTTGGTATGGTACGAATGGAATTATTTAATTAATAAATAAAATATTTTTGGAATTGTTTTTATTTTATTCAAAAATTAGCGGTCCCAACGAATGCGAAACCGTTTGTCCGCGAGTCCAACTCAAATTAACTACTATAACTGATATCAATTGCACTAGTAAAAACCCACTTTGGCTGTGTCTGTCACAGCTAAAGTTGCTTTTTACAAGTGAAATTTATATTTTTTAGTTTGTATGTTTGTCACATAAAACAACTATAAAAACAATACAAATATTACAATATTAATGATGTTATCGATATCAATGTAAAAAGCGGTATGGCAAACATCACTGACACGCATACATAAACAATTTTACACACATAAATGTCATCTTAAATCGGTTTCGTTTGACAGCTTTTACTTGTCCTTCTATTCCGATAGGAATATTAATTTTATGGTAGTAATACACTTACGCCCTCTATTTAGATACTCTTCAGGCGGTCAGATTTTCCCGCGCATCCATCCGTCACCGCCATTTTGCGCATCGTAAAAAGTTAACGATCTTCTGTTATTTCGCAGCAACAAGTTAAATTATATATGTAATTACGGTGAAAGTCGGTTCTATCTAATTATATGGTGTGATGGTCCTGAAGGAAATTAGTAGTGTTATTTGGGCAATAGAGTTGAGAAACATGCTTATGGGATTAACGGCTACTGTTAAAACAAGTCCTAGGCACATCACGTATTCAAAGTAAGAATTTGGTGATCATATTTTCTCCCACAAAGTAGGTTTATTAGAGAAATCGGTTCAATTATTGATAGGTAATTTTGTATTAACTTTAATTTCATAATAAATAGTCTTCATATTTACTATCTAATTAAAAACACTAGTCATAAAAACAGTCAATGACCAAAGTTTTAGTAAATTTGATTTTAAATACGTACCTCCAATATCGCTATATCTACCCCGGACACACTGTATTTTAAAATGCAGTAACATAAACATATATACTAATATGACATAGATCATCATCATAATCATCATTATTTGCCAAAGGACGTCCACTGCTGAACATAGGCCTCCCCCACGGCTTTCCACAACGACCGATCACAAGCGGTCTGCATCCAGTTTGATCTTGCGATTACAAGGTCGTTTGTCCATCTTGTCGGTGGACGTCCCACTCTCCGTCATTGGTCGAAGGGTCTCCAATCTAGAAATTTTCTGCCCAAACGACCATCAGTTCTCCGCGCTATGTGCCTTGCCCATTGCCACTTGAGCTTACTGATTCTCAAGGTTATATCAGTTACCTTAGTTCTTCTACGTATCTCATCATTTCTGATTCGATCCCGTAGAGAAACACTCAGCTTAGCCCTCTCTATCGCTCGTTGTGTGATTTTGAGCTTCTTTATAAGGCACATAGTTAGAGACAATGTTTCGGATCCGTATGTCATCACTGGTAACATACACTGGTTGAAGACTTAATGACATAGATAAAAAAGGTATACTAAGCAAGGGACTAATGTACGGAAATGAATATGAATGAATTTTCTTATATTAAACATAGATTTCAAATAAACACAATTTTATCGGTGTTTTGTTGAGCAGCTTAGCTTAGAAGCCACGGTGCCATATACAGATACACAAACACGCAGACTCACACACATAGCGGTAGTATAACATCACTTTTTTGCATAGAGGGTTAAAAAACTTACTTGAAACACTTAAGTGCATTGCACTGCGTTTTTCATTTTACTTCAAAATCTTATTGAATTTATTAGAATAATATGTCAAAATTGACACTCAATTGTAGTTAAGGTGGACCGAAATGGGATATAAATCCCGAATCGCTCTTATGATTGCTGGTAAAACCTGGCATGCGTGATTTTTCATACAGTCGCAGGGACTTGCATTGTCTACCTAATATAGAGGGTGTTGTCTGCAATGGAAGCAAAAAATTGAACATAAGCCCTTTATGTAACCAGTAATCGATTCTATATTGCGTTGATTCATTAAATTGAAAAATAATTGTATTGGTATTTTTTAACAAAATAAATTGTACCAGCAATGTATTGCAACGGTCATAGAACTTGACATTGTCATATATATACTACAACGTGTTAGCGATTTAGAGCATAGTAACCAAAACAAGGAGTTACCTTGTCCTGAGGCCGTAGTGCGAGTCGGAGCGAGAATTACTCGATCAAACGCATCGAGCGCGTAAACGTGACTTTATACAGGGTTACTTTGTTATCAGCACCGAAATTTTGTGTAAAGACTCCACTGATGAATATGAACAACTTTTACTGTGGGGGAAATAGTGAAATCGAGAAAAAATATCCAGCTGTTCCATACAAAAGTTCAATTGGCGCGCGGTCAAAATAATAATAAATATTCTTTTCAACACACTTGCTCAAAATGACGTTTTTATTCCACCGATTTTTGGCTCATAATCATAGATATTAAACACGCGTGGTTTTTCATTATATTATTGCACTAGTGCTTTTAGTTTATTAACCTGACCAATTTACATTTGTACCCTAGTACCAAGTCGTAAGTAAGAAGAAGAAGCGATTTAATTTAGTCGGGTTATACAATGCTTTTATTTTAGCAACAAACAGTATTTATGCGAAAAATAACAGTATCTACATATTTATTTCAATAAATGGTAAATCCAGATTTATTACTAAAAAATAGCTCAAATTCATTTAACATTTTCTGTGATTTGTGTTTTAAACACGAATTATTACATTTTTATCTTGGCTTTTGGCTGATCTAGTTCGCGCCTAGGCCTTGCGCGCGCATCGGTATCGCGGCAAGAAAAAAAACAACGCGCCATTTTTCTTTCGTAAATAATAATTGTTGGATTAATTATGAAGTTTATTATTAATGAAAATGACTACTTCAAGTGAAGAAAACCTATTATTAACTCTGCCGGACATACGTAACAAGGCGAAAAACGCGTGCGAAAGTCTTTGTCATCAAAATCGATTTTTACTGTTTTAATAATTAAAAACTTAGTAAATGAAAGGTCTTGTTTTTTCCTCGCAAGTGTGTTGAAAAACGTCGTATGAAACACGTTTGCCTGTGACCATTATATACGCGGCTTTCTTATGGCGCACTCGCTTTCGCTCGTGCGCACACAATATCGCCTTGTATATAATGGTCAACTTAGCACACTTGTATCATAATGTACTATTATTGCACAAGTAAGGACACAAGAAACAATAACAATACAGGCAAATCATTTGTACAACATTGGCGGTCTTATCGCTCGAAGCAATCTCCTCCAGACAACCATTGGGTAGAGGAAACAACGTTTATCAGTGAGGTAGAAACGGTGTGCAAAAATATAGCTGGAATTTTAATAAAGCAAAATTTATGGAACATCTGTTTTTTTTTCTCGATTTCACTGTTGGCCCCATAGTAAAAGTTGTTCATATTCATCAGTGGAGTTTTTCACAAAATTTCGGTACTGATAACAAAGTCACCCTGTATATTGCGATTGATCGAGTAAGTCTCACTTTGACTCACCCTACGGACACTGGTTACTATTATTATATGTTTTCTATTTATTATATATTCTACGTTTTCTCGGTAGAATCATTGATAAACATTTTTACTCCAATTACTAGCCATATGCTGTATATGTATATTACGAACTGCGTAATATGTGGACCCACTTGATACACTAATATGACCTTTGAGGTGAATTCTAATAAGGTCGAGGTTACCGTCGCAATGACGTTAGTGAGGTTTTATGAGATCCGCATAGGGCACTTAATGGCGTTCTCTTAGTAGATTCCAGTCGTAAAAGGGAGTTTGTGGTTTTTGCCTTACAGGCTGTTCATGGCAGGCGCCAAACTATATTTTTTGGTATTAATAGTATTTCAGCTGAAATCTAAGATGTACTAATTGTGTTTCAATAATATTAATATAATATTCTCTGGAAGCCAAAATCATTTGGATTAAAGCTCAGCTCATTTTTGTGTACTGTTTGCTGCATTAATGTAATGTAGTTTTAATTTATATTCGGCGTTATAATATACACTTAAATACTCGTCAATATTAAAAAATAAACAGTTTTCTAGGTATTGTTTAACGTTTATCTTAATTAATATTTATCTTCGTTTGATTTCAGGTAAGTCCCAACACAAATAAAGTGCATCTTTTCATCCATAAGGTAGGTCAGGAATTAAAATTCACCGAATCAATTGTTTACAATATTTCTAAATTGCTGATAGTACCGGTTTATTTTTTTTATAAAAAGGGGCACTGTTCACCACGACTCGATTTTGTTGTAAGTCTGAATAAACAGTAAACAACACTTTATTGTACACTGTAAGCTACAAAATAAAACAATATGCCCGCATAAAACAATACAGATTATATCGCGGCGGACAATCTCACCTCGTGGCGATAAATCTAAAACCTAAACCACCTGAGCGTTCGACATCCCAGCGATTATGAATGAGGCGACCTATCCCCCTATTCCACCCCATTTCACCCACTTTTCTCCCCGCTTCACCCCCTCATTCACCCCACGCGCCCGGACTAACAATCCGCACGCAGTCCAACTCCTAACTCTATTACAACGACATAAAACACATTTCTACGCACGGAAAGTTGTAGCAATAACCGAATTAGTGTTCGAAAAGCAGACCGTATTCCTTGCTGCATAGCATACAAATCGCTAATTCAAGTTTTCCGAGCACCGTTCAAGACAATTTCGACTTTATGTGAGTTTAAGTTTGGGTGATTATCGAGTGGCGATCGTGGAGCAGGGGCTGTAAAGGGCTGTTTACACCCAGCCCGGGCCTAGCTCGTCTCCCGGGCGACGGTCCCTGCACACTGCACAAAGTGGGTGCGCGCCCTAACACCCGCCGGTGATTGGCCGCGGTGAAATTTTAAAATTAGAACGCGAGAACTCGTATTTTTCAAAATTAGAACGTTTCCGTCGGAGATTTCAATTTGTACCTTTGAATTTTTGCGAGCGAACACTTTGATCTGAGCCGAATATGATGGGATTTTTTAATTGGGATTTTCAGCTTAGTTCCATCTAGAACAGACGTTTTTCTGTAATGTCCGATTACAGAAATCGTTGTATTGAAGAAGAATACTCGATGAGGCAATTTAACCAAGGATTTTTTAAGATGAATCGATTCTTTTACTAACTAGGTAGGTTATTATTACACGTTTAATATTACAAAAGTGGTCGTCCAATACCCGCACATTTTTTCTTACCCCTGTACCCGTCTACACTCTGTTTTGAAGATTGCATAATCTTGCCGCGTTTTCAGAATTATTCTTTTAGAAGAAATATCAGAAAAAATAATTTTCATATTTTCAGATGTTGCCAAAAAGCTAGGACCATTCAGTTAACATAATTGTTGAAACTCAGTTTTGTGGTAGGCAAAGATGTGCAGATAACTTATCGACATTGTCGACATAATATTCGGAGTCAGAACATACGAAAACTTAATAAGAAATAAAATTGATCAAAATACACTAAAACGCATAATAAATAACTAATAAATTATAACCTTAAGCCTTTCTCTATAAATAAGCTATCCAACACAAAAAAAATATTTTTCTATCTCTCCACTCTTAAGCTTTATAATATTAGTAAGAAAGCTTTATGCTAGGAAATAATGTTTGTATTGGTTTATAGTCTAGTAGGCATAAACAGTTTTTGACGATAAGGCATAAAACAATCTTCCCAACACAACTTAATTTTTTAATTCTTGGCTAAGCAGATATTAAATTTGACCTCGATCGCACTCGATGTCAGGTTGGGAAGAGGTCTAGGGTGGTGCATATCTGCTTAGTAGCAACCTGTTCACGATTGCCTTAGGTTTTATTCCTTATATTCGGAGTCAGTACATACGACAACTTAATAAGAAATAAAATCGGTTCATAAAGATGAAATAAGAAACCAAAAAAGTTGCGCACGGGCGGGACTTGAACCAGCAACCTTTTGGCTGACCGGGCCAAACGCTTTTACCAATTGAGCTACCGTTTAAAATCGGTCTTTTACAGGCTCTATTTTGGCGAGTGTGCACAGAAACTCCATGAGCTCATTCCTCCATTCCCTTTTTACCACCGCACGTCTAGACGTACCGCGGGCACCCATACCGTGTAGATATTCCACTGTTGCGAACAAAGCGCTTCGCAACATCCTTTTTAATGTGCACAGCCAAAGATTGGAACTCTTTGCCTGTATCAGTGTTTCCAAGAGAATATAACCCGAAAACTTTCAAAAACAGAGTGAACAGGCTTCTTCTGGGTGAGCTCGTTCCATCGTTGACTCTGTCTAAGCCCAATTAGGTGTAGGCTAGAGTCAAGAGAAAACCCATTTCAAATAAAAAAATTAAAAAAAAATGATAAAAATACGCTCGAACGCATAATAAATAACGCAAAAAGTTACGCCTGTACCCGTCTGTACCCCTGTTGGTCTCTCAGATGAATCTTCCCTAACGCCTACCCCTTCGCCTAAACGTCCATTTCTCATAAAAACACAAAAAAGAAATAAATTCGGAAAAATGTTACGTCGGTCACACAGACCAACGCGTGGACATACAGGAAGGATATAGACTCACTATACAATGTGTTGGCATCAAACGACACTTACTCACAATTGACACTCCATAATAAAAAAAAAAACGACCAAGTGCGAGTCGGACTCACGCACTGAGGATTCCGTGCCAACTTTAACTGAATTAGGAAATCCACTTACTTCCACCAAGCTAAAATACCACAATATTTTCTTGACAGCAAATAGAAAAAGTGCTACATCTCAAAAACTATTAGTTCGATCCCGTCCAAATTTTTGTTGACCGTATTTGTTAAGATCTACATTATATATTTTTTCAAAATTTACACTCGCTCAGTTTAGAAGTTAGAGGTGGGCGGGTGGGACTCCCATTTGACAAATTTGGAAGCGTCTATCTATCAAACGTTAGACTTTAACAGAAAATAGATTAAGGAACCTATGTCATTTTAAAAGACCTATCTATAGACACCCCACACGCATAGGATGACTAAAAAAAATTTCGTTTCATGTATGGGAGCCCCCCCTTAAATATATATATTTTTGTATATAAATCGTAAAGCGGTAAACAGAATACATCTTTGTACTAAATTTCAACAATGTGATCCTTATAGTTACGGAAAAAAGCGGCTGTTACATACGGATTAAATAATATTTGCCTCCTCGCAAGTTTATTTTTAAACGAAATCGATCATAAAAGGTCTCAAATCCTAACAAGTAAATAACTTAAGAGGAAAACAACTTAACCGTCATTTGATATCCCGCGAGGCCTGGTTCCTCTATTGGCATTTATTATCATTACGGTATTTGTGTAAAAAATATATTACATCCCCCTTTTTCCTTACCTGAGTGGTCTCATATAATTTTACGGGGTGCAAGCAATCGTACGATAAAGGTGGCCGTTCACTATAGCTACTGAGAACTGAGTTAACTCACTGGGCTTCCCCCCTGTTGGGGCAAAGAATAAAAGTCGAGGTAACGTGTTTTCGTGCCTAGTTTTTTGATAAGACAATATACGTACACACAATCGATTTCTGAATTTATGTTAATACCTTGAATAAAGACTTGATTTCTGTTCGATTGCTGCTTACTACGAAATTATTGTTCAATATTATTATTAAATTCAAAACGTACATGCAACGACACAGATTTTTCTGGTCTAAGTTTAATCAGCTATACCTAAATCAAAGCCCTCTATTTTCATTTTCATAGGTTAAGTGTCAGCAGATTTAGGGTGATGTGGTACCACCGCTGTGTCTGATTTCCATAACACAATTGCATTGGCTACTTATTTTGGGATCAGAGCAATAATAATAATAATAATAAATATCCTTTGGACATTCCCACACATCGCCATCTAGTCCCAAAGTAAGCTACTCAAAGCTTGTGTTATGGGTGCCAGACAACGAATATAATACTTAAATACTTTTTGTTTGTAAATACATACATGATGTACATATAAAACACCCAGACCAATACAAACAGACATGTTCATGCACACAAATGTTTGTATTGTGCGGGAATCGAACCCGCACCCGCTGCGTAGTAGGCGATTTCTCGACCACTTCACCAGACGGGTCGTCAATGTATGTGATTTGTGTGCATTTTTGAAGTGAAAACTTCTTTAGCGGCGTTGAGCACTTTTGTGGGATGGGGGAAAAATGTGAAACTCGCGTCAGGACACGTGGGCTGATCGAAAAACCGTAAGACGGTTGGCGAAATTATGGATGTAAGTTGATTTTTCTGAGAGATAAACTTTTTAATGTAATTTAATATAATATAAATTGTAATGTTTGTGTACGATAGCGCAATAAATAAATATTGTATTCTATAAAAATATATTATTATTATTATTATTATTATTATTATTATTATTACTATTATTATGTTGGTCATTTTCCTATCTCGGGACCACAGGGTCCCGGACCTTTGGAAGGCGTACATGGGGCCGAAGCCAACACGCAGAGGCCCGTTTGACAACATTAATCTAAAAGCTGTGTGACACAAACCGACGATTATCCCTGTATGCACTATATAAGTGCACCCAAGGACAACCCCCGGTTTGTGTAGGACTATTGCAAGATATGTACAAAAAGATACTGGGTTATGGGTGTGGGTGTTAGGTGGACCGGGTAACTGGGACTATGGAAGAACTATGGCCCCTGCCTGACGTATGTTTCTCACACGGATAAAATGGCAGGGGGTGACTTGCACGCTCAGTCGATGGGCCCCCCAAATTAGTTGCTAGCACTAAGTGACGTAGACAACAAAAGGGGAACACCAGTTGAGGTGCTAGGGGAGTGGAGAGGTGTACCACGGCTATCAGGACAATTCCGGTAATCGTTCAAGATCCCTACAAGCATCTTACTGGCACACTTCCTTCCCCCGAGCATCTCTGCTCTAGCGAGTCTCCACTCAAGCCAGCCAATGAAGGCAAGCAAGAGGTGGGAGATCCTGTCCCTCGTCAGCGTTCACTCTGCCCGGCCAGTGAAGGCAGACAGAGATGAAGAACAGGGGTTCTCCCAGGAGCAATCAGGTACGTGGGGTCGCTACTGCCCAACAGCTCGCCACAAGCTGCCCTGCGTGTTTATTATTATTATTGTTATTATTATTGTTATTATTATTATTATTATTATTATTATTATTATTATTATTATTATTATTATTATTATATTATTATTATTATTATTATTATTATTATTATTATTATTATTATATTATTATTATTATTTTGTTTGTTTCTAATGTCTCAGCAGAAGCTGGTATTTGAAAAAATCATCTACGGGCACAACCAAGTAGAATGATCTTTATTACGATTACAAAATTTCTTCCTGAGATATTGCAGGATCGTCTTGAAGAAAACCGACGTACAATTCGGCACGTATTTAAAACAGCTGCCTTTTGCATGGTGATGTATGTATTTTGTGGCAGTTCAAGAAGTTTGAGACTTTGATGGAGATGTTTCGGTATGATGCCTGTGCTGGAGAGTACCAGCGGTACAATGTATACTTTTTCCAGATTCCCAAATCCTTAGTATGTCTTCTTTCAGCTCTGAATATTTTTGTATTTTATCTGATATTGATTTTTTTATGTTATGTGTATTGGGGACGGCTATGTCAATTAAAAAAGCTATTTTGTGTTTTTTGTCAACTAAAGTTATATCCGGTCTATTGCAATGGATTGTTTTATCAGTTAAGATGGCTCTATCGAAGTACATTCTGTGGCTTGGGCTCTCCAGGACTGCTTTGGGTGTGTATTGATAGTATGGTTCTATTTTAGGTGGTAATAATTTGTGTTTGACGGCGAGTTTTTGATGGATGTAATGTGCTATCTGGTTGTGTCTGTGTGTGTAGTCGTTTTGAGTTAGTACGGGGCAAGCGTTGATTATATGTTGTATAGTTTCAGGATTTCGGTGGCATTTTCTGCACCTGTCATCTAACGAATTAGGATCCTTAATATCAAACTTCCTATAATTTTTAGTGTGGACTACTTGGTCTTGAATGGAAATTAAAAAGCCTTCAGTTTCAGGAAACAGGTAGCCTAATTTCAACCATTTGTTTGAAGCTTCGGGATCGATATGGGGTTGTTCTAAATCCTGTATATGTCTTCCATGCAACTGTTTTCTGCGCCATGTATCTATTTTATCTTTTTCTATATTCTCCGGACTCTGATTTTGTGTTGTATCAAGTTTTTTCAGGTTTAACGGTGTAAGGTTGTCATCTAATTCAACTATAGTTTTGTGTATGGTGCTATTGGTACTATTTTTAAAGAACTGTTTAATGCTTACTATCTGTTTTTCCCATTATTATTATTATTATTATTATTATTATTATTGTATTCTATCACAAAAATGATAGTACTTTTATATTGATAATAAGAGAAATTCATTCAAAATTATTCCCTAACTATTCCAAAAAATCAAAAATGCACAACGTTGATATTTAAGTTTTCACTTCTGCCGGCACTCCCGGAGTGCAATTTTTTTATATTTTTTGTTCGCAATTTAATAAAAGCGATAACGGTCGTGTGTTATATTTATATCAACATCAATAACTGCTAAAGTACTTCCAACTTCATAATCTTTGACAGTTTCAACTAGGAAAGGGCGTAGCAAAGAAACGGGCAGCTCGTAAACGTATGTCGATGCGCCTCCGTCTCCCCCCTACTTCTATTTACTAAGAACTCTGTTATATCTCGCTAAATGCATACGTTAACTGGTAAGCGTTCAGTGAACTTAAGGTTTTATAACTATAACTAGCGTTCCCCCGCGAGGTCGCTTGCGTATATTTCGGATTTTCCATTAAATATTTCAACGCAAAACACATGTTTTCATTAAAAGAGCTGTCGCAGACTTTATTGTAAATAATAAATATCCTTTCCTTTGGAAATTCCCACACATCGCCATCTAGTCCCAGAGTAAGCTATTCAAAGCTTGTGTTATGGGTGCCAGACAACGGATATAATACTTAAATACTTTTTTTTTGTAAATACATACATGATATACATAGAAAACACCCAGACCAATACAAACAGACTTGTTCATGCACACAAATGTTTGTATTGTGCGGGGATCGAACCCGCAGCGGGTGCTGCGTAGTAGGCGATTTCTCGACCACTACACCAAACGGGTTGTCAAAACTGAACGAACGAACTGAAGTTGTAGAACTTTAAAAGCGGAACAATCCCGCCATACATTATTTTTATGTATCTTAGACGGCAGCGTAAAGCGTACGCAACGGAAGCTTTTAAAAATAATATTTTTTCCTCCTGTTTTTTGCAACATTTTTCATTATTGCTCTGCACTTTTTTGTTGTGTTGATAATGTTTTATAACCTAAAGCCTTTAAATAAGCTATCTAACACAAATATTTTTTTTCGATCGATCGAGTACTTCCTGAGATTAGCGTTCAAACAAGCGGTTTTATGCTAAGGAATAATGTTTATATTGATTT